>CM059792.1:42892666-43492666 GCA_030435695.1 Brachymystax lenok tsinlingensis | reverse complement strand
ATGCTCGCTTCGATGCAAACAACACTGTAACCATTCATGAGTGCACCAGCTGTGTGATCTCGCTCTCTGTCGCTGATGTGAGTAAGACCTTTAAAGATGTTAACATTCACAAGGGATTACCAGGACACGTACTCAGAGCTTGCACTGAACAGCTGGCAAGTGTCTTCACTAACATTTTCAACCTCTCCCTGTCCCAGTCTGTATTACCAATATGATTCAAGCAGACCACAATAGCCCCTTTGCCCAGGAATGCCAAGTTAACCTGTCTAAAGGACTATCACCCCATAGCACTCACATCTGTATCCATGAAATGCTTTGAAAGGCTGGTCATGGCTCACATCAACACCATCATCCCAGACACCCTGGACCCACTCCAATTCTCATACCGCCCCAACAGATCCACAGATGATGCAGTCTCTACTGCACTCCACACTGTCCTTTCCCACCTGGACAAGAGGAACACCTACGTGAGAATGCTGTTCATGGACCAACACGTTCAAGACCATAGTGTCCCGCAGACACTCGGCCCTCTGTGGAATGAATTTGACATGTGCTCAGCACGATGGTGCCTCAGGGGTGCATGCTTAGTCCCCTCCTATACTCCCTGTTCACTCACTACTACATGGCCACACACAACACCAACACCATCATTAAGTTTGCTGACAACACAACGGTGGTTGGTCTGTCCAGTGTGGTGCCAGGATAACAACCTCTCCCTCAACATCAGCAAGACAAAGTGGCTGATCGTGGACTACAGGAAATGGAGGACAGAGCATGCTCCCATCCACATCGATGGGGCTGTAGTGGAGCGGGTCGAGAACTTCAAGTTCACATTACTAAGGAATTATCATGGACCACACACACCAACACAGTCATGAAGAGGGTACGACAACGCCTCTTCTCCCTCAGGAGACTGAAAAGATTTGTCATGGGCCCTCAGATCCTCAAAAAGTTCTAAAGCTGCATTATTGAGAGACTCTTGACTGGGTGCATCACCGTTTGGTATGATAACTGCTTGGCATCTGACCGAAAGGCGCTACAGAGGGTAGTGCATACGGCCCAGTACATCACTGGGGCCAAGTGCATCACTGACCTCTATACCAGGTGGTGTCAGAGGAAGGCCCTAAAAATTGTTAAAGACTCCAGCCACCCAAGTCATAGACTGTTCTCTCTGCTACCGCACGGCAAGTATGGAACCAACAGGACCCTGAAGAGCTTCTACTCCCAAGCCATAAGACTGCTAAATAGTTAGTTAAATAGTTAACCAATAGCTACCCGGATTATCTGCATTGACTCTCATCACATACGCTGTTGCTACTGTTTATTATGTATCCTGTTGCCTAGTCACTTTATCCCTGCCTGTATGTACATATCTACCTCAATGAGCTCGTACCCCTGCACATGAACTCGATACTGGTACCCTGTGTATAAAGCCAAGTAATGGGTACTAATTGTGTATTTATTCCCTGTGTTATTATTTTTCTATTATTTCTCATTTTTTGTCTCCTCATTATTGAGAAGGGCCCGTAAATAAGTTAGTCTGCACCTGTTGTTTACAAAGCATGTGGCAAATAACATTTGGTTTTATTTGACCAACAAATAGGCCTGCTTTAGGCTATATACCCCATACCCTATCCCCCTGGGTCTAGCACCCAGGCAGTTTCCATCACCTCTCCAATTGAAGGATACATAACAACATGAAGTCAGTGGTATGCTATGGTCAATGGCTGTCTCTCATTTGCCATTGTGCCAGATATCATATTGACATTTCACAAATGAGATTCCGTGCCATTTGATTGGCTGCCTGGATACAGTTGCCATTGACTGGAGGGCCAAAGTGCACCAGAATAGAAACATTTTTCACTGTGTTCAAGAAAGGGAGTGTGTGTCATTATTTCTGTGCTTGTGTTTGTTTGATTGCACATGTGTGCGTGGGTGTTTGCATGTATATATGTGTGTGTGATATGTGTGTGTGTGTCATCTGTGTAGTGCTTATTGTTTACTGTAACAGACATTAGGGAATATCTGTACTCCGATAAAGCATTAAACATATGGATTTGGATATGAAGGCACACGCATACTGTAACGTATCAATTCAGCGTATGGATATATGATGCCACGTAGAGTTGTAATTCCTCCACAAGTTATGAAACATGAGAGATATATTCAAGTTTAAGTCTGTTTTGCACTATATTGTACAAGGGTATTAAAATAGATGAAAACAGCAGGCTAGGATGAAAGTGAGTCACTGGAACTATGGTTGGTGACTTTTGAATAATAGGAGGTTGCATAATATAACACATTTTGAGTTTCCATATGAACTATAAGTTTAGCCTGGGCTAAATTATCCCTGTCTCAACACTGAAGAGCTGGAGAGGGAGTTTGTTTTGATAAGCACATTTAATAATCTCCGTCGCAAGTGATTTTTTTTTACCAAATTCCTGATGATACTACATGCAGAGAGACTATAAGTATGAGTTTCTAGAGTCTAGTCCTCATCAGAAAATGACTTTGGTGGCTGATCTCAACACTAACTCATACACTGTAACAATCCAAATGAAAGATCGGTATGTGAGGTTCATCATACAGCGGGTGTAACGGGCCTCGACACACAGAGACAGATGAATTGTATGAAGAACGTATTAAGCATTAATCCATCCATTCAAATTTCAACTCGTTTCAATTTTGGACAGATAAAAATCATGGATAATCCTCTAGATTACGCTGGCTGGAAAAACTGTAAATTTCAGTCTGAAGTGAACGTGGCCTAAATCTTTGGGGGCACTCCAATAGTCCTTTCTCATTACTTCAAATGACAAAGACTATGAAAGAGTGCTTTGGAGATGGCATGTCTAGACAGTATTATCTTAAAATAACTATTTTACTAAACTAGCATCATCATCTGGATATGACGACTACAGCACACATACTTTTCCCATTATATCCTATGATTGTGATGACTCCATGCCTCCATGATACATTGGCTTATTTCCCCTCTTGTTTTGCTTCAAATTGGGTCTATTAGTTAGAGTTTTGTGATAATCCTTATAAAAAAACTCTGTGCTTCCTTACAGGCGGTTAAGTATTCATAGATGTATATATATCCATGGAGTTTCAAAGGTCTTCACCAGGCTCATCCCTGATTTAAAAAGAACATATTAAGAGAGCATAATTGACTTATCAAAGCCTGATACAGTACCATACAGATGTAAAATCTTAACTTAACCCATATTGTCAGAGCAAATTAACGTTTAGTCCATAATGTTGCTTGATCGGTGGTTAGGCTATTAACTTAGCTACATGAAAAGTGCAACACTATTAATATAACTGTGTGTTAGTGTGGGTTTTCAGTGAAAATATGTAAATCATGAAGCTCATCTGCATTTCCTGTGGTGCAGGAAAATTCTTGGCAATAAAAGATCCTACATCTGTACATTATAGGTGCATCTAACACACGCAAAAACATTTCTAAGTCTCTCATCTCTCCCCACCAGTGGAGGCTCCTCAGAGGAGGAAGGAGAGGACCATCCTCCTCAGTGAAATTTAATTGGGAAACAATTTTTAAATAAAACTATGTTAAATATATTCATATGTCACCAAATAATTGATTAAAACACACTGTTTTGCAATGAAGGTCTATAGTAACTTCAACAGCACTCTCTGGGGTATTGCCATGGTGTCGCCGGAGGACAGCTGGTTTCCGTCCTCCTCTGGCTACCTTGACTTCAATACAAAACCTAGGAGGCTAGTAGGCCTCACCCCCTTCCATAGACCTACATGGTAATTATGGCCACTTCCGGAGGACGACCTCTAACCAATCAAAGCTTTTGCGGTATGAACTGACATGTTGTCCATCCAATTATAGGATTAGGATCAGAGAATGAACCTAGTGTGTTGTATTAGGGTTGTGCCGCATTAGGGTTTTCCTCGTTAGGTTCACAGATAAGGAAAAACTCTGGGCCCCATTGGGTAAAAATGCCCCCCACTCTGGGACCTATGGTGCCACTAGTCTGCTTACAGTTGTCAGTTATCATCAGGTGTGTGGATGATCAGGGCTTTTTCAGGAACGTTTCTTGGGCTACTTTGATGTGTCAAGTGGGCGAGATGCACAGTCTGTGTTTAACTTCATGGAGAAACTTGTTTTTCAAACCTATGATGGCGCAGCTGTAATGGAATGTATCTGCTATTTGTATTTACAGCTAAGTCCCCTCCTGTTCCCTGATTAAGCGGTGATGACAGCTCCACTCCACTACCATTGTCAACTCTCTCCTGACATGAACTGAAGCCACGTCTCATGTGCCCGCTCATCCACTGGCACATTGAATGTTTCCTCTCCAAGCACTGTGACTACCCCTATCCATTTTCTCTCATTACTGTATGTAGAGTCAATCACATACACAAACACAATCACATTATTACCTATCAATGATTTCACTCCTTGCTTGGACTAACTCATTCTTAGCTCTTTTGTCTAACTGTGTAGTGTGTTGTCTTATTGTTTTTTTGTCTTCCCAGTTAAATCCTGTCCTGCACTGAAGTCAAGCCTCTAAACACCTCAACTCATGCCTCCTACCTCACTGCTGTGATCCCTTCTCATTCCCATTCCCCATAATATTGTACAATAAATGTCTTTATTAACTTCTTTATGTTAAAATAATTACTCTTTGATTCTTTTTTTAAACACACTTAGATGTCTCCTTGCGCCTATACCATGGGTCTCCCATCCTCCTCAATTGTTCAAGTCACCAGCCTCCACTGCTCCCCACTGTGGTACTGTCTTAATGCAGAGAATGAGGCATCAAGTAGCAGAGTTATGGAAAAATGCATACATGGCTCTGATTGATCAATTCTCCACTAGACACAATGCCATAGTAACTCGATTGTAACCAGTGTCTAAGTGTAACCAGTTTAACCAGTGTCAATCAGCATCATGGAAGTTCAGCTTTACAGCATGATTGAAATTTCAAGGCAACGTTCCTACTTTAGCAGAGACTGCATTCACGGTAAACGCTGCATGTCGGCTCAATCAGAAATTACCTTGAAATTTGTATCTCGGAATCTGTAACGCTTCAGCATTCCCGATTGAATAGAGCCCTAAAGCTCTTTTTCAGAACTCCATCAAACCAGAGCAGGACATCAGTTACTGTCGGTCGTGGTGCACGGACCATGCAATGACGCACGTTACTTCTGCTATAAAGTGCTTCACCCAAGGGGAAAATCAATGACGAGCTTATCCCAAATGGGACCAGTCAGTTTGATATGGCACTCACACACTGTGCTTTAATGCACCACATTTGTAAACCATTCAGTGTGCTTGTTGACTAAACAAGGATGAACAGGCCGTAAACAGATAGTGAACGCCAGTGGACATGAAATGATAAAGCACCGCGCTCTCAGGATGGAGTGGTAGAGGGACAGAGATGACAGATAAAGGGTCCTCAATGTCGGTCAATCCCTCAACCCTGCATGACTACTGAGAGGGTGTGTGATCATGGCAACTTCCCTGCAAACATGCCCACTTTGGCACCATGTGGGCCCAATGCGGGTTAAAATATTTACCCCATGTAGGCTGCCAACATTGGGCCAATGCATCTTTGTTCATTGGCTTCACGTTGGCCTCCAAGGCATTGTGGCCCAGTGTGGCCCAGTGTGGGCAGCCCCTATCTGGGGAAAGCAGCCCTCACTTTGTCTAAAATAAGCCCATATTTTCCCAGAAAACATGCCCACAGTGGCATGATATGGGCCCAATGCAGGCAAAAATATTGGCCCCATGTCAGTCAATAAATCACATTTATTTATAAAGCCCTTTTTACATCAGCAGTTGTCACAAAGTTCCTATACAGAAACCTAGCCTAAAACACCAAAGAGCAAGCAATGCAGATTGTCACGGATGCCACCGGTACTGCTGCTTATTCCGTTCACCAGCTCCGGAGGTCTACGTCACCGGCCTCTAGGTGTCACTGAACTGTTTCATTACCCACACCTGGTTCCAATTCCCCTGATTAGTAATTGTATATATGTGCCCTCTGTTCACCATTGTCTTGTCGGTTATTGTTCCATGTCCGTTGGTCTTGTGCGCTGTGCGCTGTTGTTTCGGCTTTTGTACTACGCTTTATTGTGCTCTTGTTATTACGGCCTACAAACCTGACTCAGTTACACCAGCTCTGTCAGGAGGAATGAGACAAAATTCACCCAACTTACTGTGGGAAGCTTGTGGAAGGTTACCCAAAACGTTTGACCCAAGTTAAACAATTTAAAGGCAATGCTACCAAATACTAATTGAGTGTATGTAAACTTCTGACCCACTGGGAATGTGATGAAAGAAATAAAAGCGGAAATAAATCATTCTCTCTACTATTATTCTGACATTTCACATTCTTAAAATAAAGTGGTGATCCTAACTGACCTAAAACAGGGAATTGTTATTGGGATTAAATGTCAGGAATTGTGAAAAACTGAGTTTAAATGTATTTGGCTAAGGTGTATGCAAACTTCCGACTTCAACTGTATGTGCCCTCTGTTCACCATTGTCTTGTCATTACACAGATGTAGAATACACCTTTGCTACTTGAGGGGAATGTATTTATTTATTACAATTTAATTCAATGCATAAATTGCAAAATTGTCACTCCTTATAGTTATTTATGGAAAGTGATACTTTTCTTTTCTGATACAATGATACAAAGTTCTTACTATAATATTTTTACACGAAGAACTGTTACGTTTCTCATACGTCATACGCACTTATTAGGGCCAATGGGGTCATGTTTCCTGGGTTTGAGCCCTTCACGACCAGTGGTGGAAAAAGTTCTCAATTTTCATACTTAATTAAAAGTAAAGATACCTTAATATAAAAGTCTAAAAGTATCTGGTTTTAAATATACTTAAGTATTAAAAGTATAAATCATTTCAAATTCCTTATAAGAAGCAAACCAGATGGCACAGTTTTATTTTTTTTATTTACAGATAGCCAGGGGCACACTCCAACACTGACATAATTTACAAACAAAGCATTTGTGTTTAGTGAGTATTCCAGATCAGAGGCAGTAGGGATGACCAGGGATGTTCTCTTGATAAGTGTGTGAATTGGAACATTTTCCTGTCAATGTAACGAGTATTTTTGGGTGTCAGGAAAAATGTATGGAGAATGTAGTGAAGAAAAAGTTGGCAAAAATATAAATAGTAAAGTATAGATGCCCCAAAAAAACGACTTAAGTAGTACTTGTAAGTATTTTTACTTAAGTACTTTACACCACTGCCCATGACACACAATGAAACACCTAGTTTAAAAAAAGTCTGTCCTGGGCTAGAAACTGGTCCACAAACTCCAGACTTTTTCTTTGCCTTTGTATATCTCTCTCTCTCTCTCTCTCTCTCTCTCTATATATATATATATATATATATATATATATATATATATATCTGCAGCGGAAAGGGCAGGGCTTACAGAGACGGATGTCTGGATCATTTTCCCTGTCCGGCCCTCTAATGACCCCAAGGGGACCCTGGCAGATTGGGAGGGAGGAGGATATGGGGTAAGGAGAGAAGGGAAAGGGGGGGAGAGGAACTCGCTCAGGGCCGATGCACCAGTTGATGAGGCAGCAGCTGTGAGTCACAGGGAGGAAGGAGAATGGAGCCGGCCGGCGAGCATCCTTTTCTGGCAGCGAGTCAGCGTCCCAAACATCGCCATCGGAGGGAGTCAGCAGAAATGCTACGGTGACGACCTGAGGGCTGCTCGTTTTGTCAGTCCCTTTCCTCCGCTAACAAAGTAGCTATCTGCTTCCTTTCCATCACTGCACATTTTCCAGCTTTGACCTTTGAGCATGAAAATAATATGACAAGAACAATTATGTTGAAGGCCAACTAGATTAGTCTCTGAGGTCCATTCTGCCGCTCTTAATTTGTGGTTTCAACGTATATTTGTTTTGAAAAGAAAGAATTAGAGGTTTTTACATTTTTCTGTTGAAAATAGAAAACATATTAATGTTGTAATTGATTAGAACAAGACTGAAAACAAACGTAACAACTTTAACCTCTGAATGGCGCCGGCCTCCTCCTGCCTGCATCTGCTATTTCATTATTAAATTGGCTTCACCGTCCTCTGCAGTGCCATTTGTCTTGTCTACATCTCTAATATAGCCTCCGTCCCAGCCTGTGTGGGGCATGTCTCAGTCATATTATATTTGCTGAGGAGTTGTGGGCAATAACAATGGTGGGGTGCACAGTCATGCAAGTGCAGGATCTTAATTTGACCAGTTTCTCACAGCAGCAATAGGAACTGTGAATTATTGCTGGATTATAATTAATGAACATTTTTGTAGAGGTTAATACATTTTTAGTTAGGGCAAATCAAGTCTGAAATGTTTAAAGTGGAAATTAAAAACTTTTGAAGCCTTTTTAAACCTTGAATACACTAGAAGTTTCCATTTCCTGCAGTGCAGGAAATTTCCTGCAACAACATGGTGATCAAATTAAGATCCTCTATCTGTAGTCATGGGTTTTAAAGAGTGAACACACAGTCACAATATAGTGTCAAGCAAGTGTTTGGCTCAAAATAGCTCCATGTCAATGAATTAATAATGAGCAGTTGTATTTCTAAAACCAAACAGAAGAGAAGAGGAAAGAGAATATGTGTGAGTGTGAACTCATCGTGCTGCTTGCACTGTAGAACAAAGACGTCATCCACCCTCTGGTTCTCCTAGCTAGCTTCTAGCGCTGTGAGGACTGTGCTATTCTTGGAAACCCCAAAACAGAAAACAGCTTTGCCTCTGCTGCTGCTGCTGCCATTGCTGTTGCTACGGCTGCTACTGCTGCTGTTGCCGTTGCTACGGCTGCTACTGCTGCTGTTGCTTCTTGGTGTTGGGGAGAGAGCGGATGAGCACAGTTGGCCGGGAGACACTAGCCTGTGTCGAGGTGACTCAACGTTGGCTTCACAGCTGTGCTGTGCGACGAGCCCCTCAATGGCAGGTGCGTGGCACGCTTTCACACACCCTCCTGTGACCACAGAAGTCTGATGGGAAGTGGCAAGGAAGGAGGTGTGAAGAGAGGGAGGAGGGGTGGTGGGGAGGTAGGGGAAGAGAGGTTAGGGGGTAAGGGTCTGATAGTAAGGGGGATGGGGTGAAGATGGCACAGTGAATCTGGAAGTGAAAGGGCGACAGTGCCACCACTCCACAAGTTTGTCTGTAACTCGTATATATGCAGAGTATCCGTCCAGACACAGATCATGCAGGCCGTTATGTAAGATTCAGCATCAGTGCTGAGCTCACACTGAAGTGACTAATGCAGCCCCCGGGGGTGACAAAACAGGGAGAAAATAAATATAAAATCTAACATGCAGAAACAAAAATGCCCACGGTGTTTAAATAAAAAAGCGACAGGAATCTATTCTAGAGGCTTCCAAATAACACGGCCATCTCTCTTTCACCTTTCATTCTCCGCCCCAACCTGTTGGTGGTACTGCCATTCTGCACATAGTCAGCAAGTAGTGAAAGGGGAAGGGGGGATACCTAGTCAGTTGTACAACTGAATGCATTCAACTGAAATGTGTCTTCTGCATTTCACCCAACACCTGTGAATCAGAGAGGTGCGGGGGGGCTGCCTTAATTGACATCCAACAAGATACTCCATACAAGTTATCAGTTAATGTGGTGCTTTACAGAAAACCTACTAGAAAGGGTTATCAGCAAATAAATATTTGCAAATCTTTGCAACTACACTATATATACAAAAGTATGCAGACACCTCTTAAGATTAGTAGATTCGGCTACTTCAACCACACCCGTTGCTGACAGGTGTATAAAATCGAGCACACAGCCATGCAATCTCCATAACAAAACATTGGCAGTAGAATGTACTTCCTGAAGAGCTCAGTGATTTTCAACGTGGCACAGCCATAGGATGCCACCTTTAGAAAAAGTCAGTTCGTAAAATTTCTACCCTGCTTAGAGCTACCCTGGTCAACTGTAAGTGCTGTTATTGTGAAGTGGAAACGCTCAGCCGCAAAGTGGTAGGCCACACAAGCTCACAGAACAGGACCGCTGAGTGCTGAAGCACGTAGCGCATAAAAATCGTCTGTCCTTGGTTGCAACACTCACTACCAAGTTCCAAAATACCTCTGGAAGCAACGTCAGCACAATAACTGTTCGTTGGGAGCTTCATGAAATGGGTTTACATGGCCGAGCAGCCAAACACAAGCCTAAGATCACCATGCCAAGCGTTGGCTGGAGTGGTGGAAAGCTCACCATTGGACTCTGGAGCAGTGGAAACGCTTTCTCTGGAGTGATAAATCACGCTTCACCATCTGGCAGTCCGACTGACAAATCTGGGTTTGGCGGATGCCAGGAGAATGCTACCTGCCCAAATGCATAGTGCCAACTGTAAAGTTTGGTGTAGGAGGAATCATGGTCTGGGGCTGTTTTTCATGGTTTGGGCTAGGCCTCTTTGTTCCAGTGAAGGGAAATCTTAATGCTACAGCATACAATTGCATTCTCAACAATTCTGTGCTTCAAACTTTGTGGTAACAGTTTGGGGAAGGCCTGTTCCAGTGCACAAAGCGAGGTCCATACAGAAATGGTTTGTCGAGATAGGTGTGGAAGAACTTGACTGGACTGCACAGAGCCCTGACCACAACCCCATCTAACACCTTTGGGATGAATTGGGACACCAACTGCGAGCCTGGCCTAATCACCCAACATCAGTGCACGATCTAATGAATGCTCTTGTGGCTAAATGTAAGCAAGTCCCCGCAGCAATGTTCCAACATCTAGTGAAAAGCCTCCCCAGAAGAGCGGAGGCTGTTATAGCAACGGGGGGACAAACTCCATATTAATGCTCCTGATTTTGGAATGAGATGTTTGACGAGCAGGTGTACACATGCTTTTGGTCATGTAGTGTACATTATTCCAGCACACTGAATAATTCCAATGGTGTGGTATTTCCATTGAACTGAATCTCAGTGAAATTACATTCTGTCTGGTAAATCCACAGATACAATACTACAGGATGATGTATCAACCTGGCCCTATGATATTAACTATCAACTTTATTACACAAGGTCAAGATAATGGGTACATTACCTATCTGAGTGAACCCCATGTCATTGTCTGAGTATGTGCTCCAGAGCCCTGGCAGGTACATGTTAGCACAGGTTCACCGTGTGACTGGGCAGGCTTTGCAGCGTAGATTAGGAGCCTTGATGAGAGGGAAATGGCTGTGCAAAATTGGGTTCTTATCGCTGGAGTTGGCCTGTTCCATACAACGACACGGGGGCAGGTCGGAAATCATCATGAAATGGAACCAGTTCAGAGCCCAATAATTGAATCCCCGGTTGATTATGACTGTGTTCGTAAATGGATAAATGGACTTTGTTGCTGAGGGCTTTGAAGATTTCCCAGAAATGCATACAACCCACTGTGTCCCAACTGCTGTGTGATTAATTACAAAGTGAATCTGGAGTCTCCTTGGAAGCAAATACATTTTTGTTCTCAGAGCCATTTTCCATGCCATCTTTGTGAAGATGAATGGTATAACAAAAACATAACTTTCTCCCATAACTTTCTGCGTGGGAGATGAGGCTTGATCTATGTGCTGCATTCATTTCCTGCTCCTGTAAATCATAATTTACCAATTCGTTTCTTGTTCAAGTGGTGGCTTTCACAAAATGGAGTAAACATTTTTATCTTAGAATTAACTTCTCAGAAATGAATGGATGTAGTCGACTATACTACAGAGATAACAAAAAAATCTCACGCCTTGAGCAAGGCAGTTAACTCCCAACAACAACTCCTCGTGGACGTTGATAAAGGCAGCCCACTCACCTCTCTGATTCAGAGGGGTTGGGTTAAATGCGGAAGACACATTTCCGTTGAATGCATTCAGTTGGTCAACTGACTAGATCCCCCCTTTTCCCCCCATTGTTGCCTTTTATTCTTGTCTAGCCAACCAACCATGATTTGTAATGAGCTGATTTTAAATTTGAATGAATGATCCTTTGAACACCCACACTTTACCCCCAGACCAGTAATTATCTATAATTACACTCCCTCTTCAATCAAAATGTGTCATTAGATCCACTTTGATATATTCTTTAGATTATCAATATGATGAATGACTAATATCCTTCACGCTTGTCCAAACAGGGGGGAAATGAATATTTGAATAGCAATGATATGTGATGATTATTCAGTGTTTCCTTTGATTAGGTAATAACTAAACAGGTTTCCATATCACATGAGATACATACTATCCCCCACTCCCTAACCCCTCCAATTAAATAAACACTGCTAGATCAATACTGGTTTTGCCCCTGAGTAAACTTGTGACATGCAATAACAGCTGTATCAAACAGGAGCTCACCAATGACCCTGGATGCAAGATTGCTTTAGATTTTATCGCTTTCTTGAACAAGAGATACATTTAAAAAAAGGTGCAAAAATGAAAATTCACTGGGACTAGGGCTCAGAGTCACTTTGCATCTATTGGCTTCCATTACGATTTCACTGCGTCGATGGAAAGTGTTGATTTAAAATTCTTTTCTCACCTCTACCCAATCCATAAGGACAATCAGGAAATTTGACGGGGAGACTTGTATTTAATGGAACAGCTATAGGACTGGCTGTATCCATCAGCCTGGCTTCATTGTGAGTGTTGTGAACTCCAATGCAATCAGCTCAATCTCTTCACTGCAACTCAAAATGTAGTGCAGCTCACTCATATTGGCTGGTCTTTGAGATGACCTATCTAGACTCCACTCCACTTTAGTTGGGAGATAGCGGGTAGGAAAAAAAATGAGAATCACTGGATGAATCATGATGAATTAGTTCATTAAGGTTGAAGCTGGTTTAATACATTATTGCCTACCTCCCCCACCCCAAAAAATACATAATTTTGGAGTTGCACAAAGCAGCACGTGTAACGTTAACAATTGTAGTTACATCCACATGCTTTCAAAACACTTCAACAACACCTTGATCATAAAATAGCCTGAAGGAGAACACGAAATCTCCTTGAAATTATAAAATGAAGATAAGCTTGTGCCATCAGCTGTGAATCAGTCCAACAGTTGAGCGGTTGAAAAAGGTCCTGAGGAGCTGCTGATTGCTTTGAAGTGGAAAAGATAGCAGGCTTGATTTCAGGCTGCTACAGTACATCTCTGAACATCACTGAGAAGCACTCTATAGTCGGTATGATGCATTTTCATAGATAACAAGGAAATGTACTGTACTTGGTCAGGTAGATTGGATACATGTGCAGTGATTCATTTCAATGATTTATAGCAATCTTTAAAATATATTTACTGATATCTAGAACATGGATTACTTGCTCTCTGCCACATGCAATGTTTAGAGCCCAGAGTGTTTTATGCATTTGACCTGACAAGGAAAAACTCAGGGCTTGAACAACATTACATACAGTACCAGTCAAAGGTTTGGACACACCTACTCATTCAAGGGTTTTTCTTCATTTGTACTATTTTCTACATCATCGAATAATAGCGAAGACATCAAAACTATGAAATAACCCATATGGAATCATGTATTAGCCAAAAAGTGTTAAACAAATCAAAATTAATTTTATATTTGAGATTCTTCAAAGTAGCCACCCTTTGCCTTGACAGCTTTGCACACTCTTGGTATTCTCTCAACCAGCTTCATGAGGTAGACACCTGGAATGAATTTAAAATAACAGGTGTGCCTTGTTAAAAGTTAATTTGTGGAATTTCTTTCCTTCGTAATGCGTTTGAGCCAATCAGTTGTGTTGTGACAAGGTAGGGGTGGTATACAGAAGATCGCACTATTTGGTAAAAGACCAAGTCCATATTATGGCAAGAACAGCTCAAATAAGCAAAGAGAACCGACAGTCCATCATTACTTTAAGACATGAATGTCAGTCAATTTCAGAAAATTTCAATAACTTTTTAAGTTTCTTCAAGTGCAGTCGCAAAAACAATCAAGGGCCTTTATGAAACTGGCTCTCATGAGGACCGCCACAGGAAAAGAAGACCCAGAGTTACCTCTGCTTCAGAGAATAAGTTCCTTGGAGTTAACTGCACCTCAGATTGTTACGTTGGAATAACTGAGGATTCAATTGCGAGTGAAAGTTTAACATTTATTAAAGCAAAAGTGAGAGTAGTAGAACAGGGTCAGATGAGGAAGTAGTATAATGAAAAGTCTGAGCCTTGGCAGCGCAGGGACTGAATGGGCAACCCAGATCCTCCATTACGGTGAGTGAAGCGAGAGGAAATCCAATCTCCGCAGAACCAGGAAGTACCCGGCGTCGAACCCTCCTCAGTACAGACAGCAGAGCGATCGTAAAATCCAAACCGAAACCGAAACCACAGGAGGCACAAGACCCAGCCAGGAGAACGAACTAGCACACAGGAACAAACCCAACGAACTGACAAACACAAGACGAATAACAATCAGTATAAATAGACAAAGATGATGAGTGGCAGCTGGCGCTGATAATGAGCTGAGTGGTGATCAGCGGCCACACCCACACGCACACATATACACACAGAGCGAGCCGGTGAATACATGAACCGTGACACAGATTGCATCCCAAACAGATACATCTCAACATCAACTGTTCAGAAAAGACTGCGTGAATCAGGCCTTCATGGTCAAATTGATGAAAAGAAACCACTACTAAAGGACACCAATAAGAAGAAGAGACTTGCTTGGGCCAAGAAACATGAGCAATGGACATTAGACCAGGTGAAATCTGTCCTTTGGTCTGATGTGTCCAAATTTGAGATTTTTGGTTACAACCGCCGTGTCTTTGTGAGACGCAGAGTAGGTGAACGGATGATCTCCTCATGTGTGGTTCCCACCATGAAGTATGGAGGAGGAAGTGTGATGGTGTGGGGGTGCTTTGCTGGTGACACTGCCGTTAACTTATTTAGAATTCAAGGCACACTTAACCAACATGGCTACCACAGCATTCTGCAGGAATACGCCATCCCACCTGGTTTGCTCTTAGTGGGACTATCATTTGTTTTTCCACAGGACAATGACCCAACACACCTCCAGGCTGTGCAAGGGCTGTTTGACCAAGAAGTAGAGGAATGGAGTGCTGCATCAGATGACCTGGCCTCCACAATCCCCCGACCTAAACCCAACTGAGATGGTTTGGGATGAGTTGGACCGCAGAGTGAAGGAAAAGCTGCCAACAAGTGCTCAGCATATGTGGGAACTCCTTTAAGACTGTTGGAAAAGCATTCCTCATGAAGCAGGTTGAGAGAATGCCAAGAGTGTGCAAAGCTGTCATCAAGGCAAAGGGTGGCTACTTTGAAGAATCTAAAATAAAAAATATGTTTAACAGTTTTTTGGTTACTACATGATTCCATATGTGTTATTTCATAGTTTGATGTCTTCACTTATTCTACAATGTAGAAAATAGTAAATAAAAGAAAAACCCTTGAATGAGTAGGTGTTCTAAAACTTTTGACCGGTAGTGTATATACAAATGTATGTGGACACCCCTTCAAATTTGTGGATTCGGCTATTTTAGTCACACCCGTTGCTGACAGGTGTATAAAATCGAGCACACAGCCATGCAATCTCCATACACAAACATTAACAGTAGAATGGCCTTACTGAAGATCTCAGTGACATTCAACATGGCACCGTCATAGGATGCTACCTTTCCAACAAGTCAGTTTGTCAAAGTTCTGCCCTGCTATAGCTGCCCCGGGCAACTGTAAGTGATGTTTTTGTGAAGTGGAAACTTCTAAAAGCAACAACGTCTTAGTGCTTAAGCGCCTAGTGCGTAAAAATCATCTGTCCGGTTGCAACACTCACTACCGAGTTACAAATTGCCTCTGGAAGCAATGTCAGCACAAGAACTGTTCGCCGGGAGCTTCATGAAATCTCCTATGCCGAGCAGCCGCACACAAGCCTAAGATCACCATGCGCAATGCCGAGCGTCGGCTGGAGTGGTGTAAAGCTCGCCGCCATTGGACTCTGGAGCAGGGAAACGCGTTCTCGGTAGTGATGAATCACGCTTCACCATCTGGCAGTCCGACGGACAAATCTGGGTTTGGTGGATGCCAGGAGAATGCTACCTGCCCGAATGCATAGTGCCAACTGGTGGTGGAGGAATAATGGTCTGGGGCTGTTTTTCATGGTCCTGGCTAGGCCCCTTTCTTCCAGTGAAAGGGAAACTTAACCCTACAATGATATTCTAGATGATTCAATGCTTCCACATTTTGGAAACAGTTTGGGGAAGGCCCTTTACTTTTTCAGAAAGGTCCATACAGAAATGGTTTGTAGAGATCCTTGTGGAAGAACTTGACTGGCCTTCATAGAGCCCTGACCTCAACCCCATCAAACACCTTCGGGAATGAATTGAAACGCCCGACTGTGAGCCAGGCCAAATCACCCAACATCAGTGCCCAACCTCACTAATGCGCTTGTGGCTGAATGGAAGCAAGTCCCCGCAGCAATGTTCCAACATCTAGTGGAAAGCCTTCCTATAAGAGTGGAGGCTGTTATAGCAGCAAAGGGGAGAACAACTCCATATTAAAACCCATGATTTTGGAATGAGATGTTTGACGAGCACATACTATTGCTAATGTAATGTATTTACATGGTGTCAGCAAAGGGATAATTGCTTCATTTATTTCAAGCCATTAGTCAAGTCAAAAAAAAACATAAGTAAGGTAAGACAAAATGGCAGATAAAAGTATGATAAGGTTATCTCCTCTTATGGAAAAAATACTTGAATTTCATGTGATCACATGTGAAATGTTCCAAAAACACATGTGATCATGTGATCTTATTTGAAGTTAATGTTGTAACATGTGACAACATGTAAAGCAACATGTGATAACATGTGATAACATGTAACTACACGTGTAAAAACCAGTTAGCGTGTATTCATGGATGCCAAAGGAAGCCAGGCTTCCCCTAAGAATTTACCAAAAAATAAATAAATAATTATCTTTCCTCTCTCTGTGTTTCCTTCAGTTCGCAAGAGGCTGAATGTTTCTCACCAGAGAAAGCATCCGAGTGAGCAAAACAGCTTCCTTCTATCTATGTATGTTTAGCTTATCTATCTGATGCTGTGTGGTAACAATCTGTATGATATCGTTGCTGCCTGTAGCATTGAATGCAAGGGAAACCAATGAGCATTTGGCCTCCCTTGATAAAAATATTATACAATATCAGACAATCAGCGTTGAGCTGATCAGCTGTGAATGGTCCTAGTTCACAAAAAAAAGTGTAAAGGAAAACCAGGTTGGATTTGGCTTCACACCAATCACATCACATCAAGCCAAATGTCAATGACAGAAAGAAATGGAATTGTTGCACCTCGTTGTTTTGTTGATATCCGGTGGCTAGCTAGCTAAAATTGTCCCATTCCTAAATTAGCCATGGACTAAGATAAGGATTTGGACTTGGTTTTACTTAATTATCCGTCCTGGCCAATGATTATAATGGAGATTCTGATCCAAACATAAATTAGTATATTGTGCCTCTGGACTGAGAGGATGGAAGTTCAAAATGTATCTAGATGTAGAAGGCTAATGTTAGCTAGCTGGCTAATCGTTGCTCTTGAAAGAAAGTTAGGCTAGCGAGATAGCATTTTAGCCAGGTAGCCTATGACAAGAAAAACGTAAAGCGTGTACTGTATAACAGAGTCATAGACCATTTTGGCAACATGAAAGAAAGGAGGATGGCATTGGTATTTCTCCTCAAGTAGGGTGAGTCAACATGTTTTTCTACTTACACACACACACACACAAGCTGTTATAGCTTGTGGTGGCCCAACGCCCTATTGGTGGCCCATCGCCCTATTGGTGGCCCAACGCCCTATTGGTGGCCCATCGCCCTATTGGTGGCCCACTGCCCTATTGGTGGCCCAAAGCCCTATTGGTGGCCCAACGCCCTATTGGTGGCCCATTGCCCTATTGGTGGCCCATCGCCCTATTGGTGGCCCATCGCCCTATTGGTGGCCCACTGCCCTATTGGTGGCCCAAAGCCCTATTGGTGGCCCAACGCCCTATTAAGACTTTATGTTGGTGTTTCTTTTATTTTGGCAGTTACCTGTACCACACACACACATACACACACGCGGACACACACACACACACACAAATCAGTACCTTGGAGAGCCACATGATATTTAGTTTATGTTGAAATAGGTTTTGTTATCTTTTAGTTGTTGCTGTATTTGGGGCGGCAGGTAGCCTAGTGGTTAGAGCTTTTGACTAGTAACCGAAAGGTTGCAAGATCGAATCCCTGAGCTGACAAGGTACAAATCTGTTGTTCTGCCCCTGAACAAGGCAGTTAACCCACTGTTCCTAGGCCGTCATTGAAAATAAGAATTTGTTCTTAACTGACTTGCCTAGTTAAATAAAGGTAAAATAAAAAATAAAATAAATTAGACTAAGCAGAGGTGATTAGGTGATATTGAAATGTTGAAGTTGTAATGGTGCTGGAATAGTAGAGCCAGCTCCAGTTACACATAGGTTGTAATATGGCAATTTTTTCCCGGCTTGGCTTCCGCAGTGATTTTACTCACGCACCGCTACTGGTGAAAATGTGATCTGATGTGAAGTGTTCCAAAAACTTTTTACATGTTTTTTACATGTGAAATCATGCTTTTTCTGTAAGGGTCCTCAATACTCTGTCATAACTTAAAATCCAGAAGGGGAACGTTATGAAGCGCTATTACTTGGACTGCTCATAACTCCATTGAATGAGAATGAGGAAAAGTACTGATGGAAAAAGCTGAGAGTCTAAACTTTACATAAAGGGAAGAAAAGGTCATTTGTATGGTGTGGCCTTTTACAGTATGCAAATCAAGGACAGCTGAGCACAAAGTGAAGCGTCTACTCTGACCTCCTGGTGATCTTGTATTGCAGGGTGTGCAGAACCATACAAGCATACAGTACATTACACTGTTTCGTAAGAACTTAACATTTGATCTAGGACAAATTGGACAATGTAAGGAATACTGAAAATACTGGACAATGTAAGGAATACTGGACAATGTAAGGAATACTGAAAATACTGGAAAATGTAAGGAATACTGGACAATGTAAGGAATACTGAAAATACTGGACAATGTGAGGAATACTGTATTTTTTTATTCATCATACACTGACCACACTGCTGTTCTGACACACTGATGCACTGAACCGAACTAAGGTCATCATGGGTGAAATCTACCTCAAAAACACTGATGTAGAAAATCGTTGATCCATATCTTATTTAGCAACTATCTATGCTTTGAACTATTACAGTATTTTAAGTTTGACATTGAATAACGACTTATCCCTATAGCCAACAGGATTGCACTGGCTTTACAATGGAGGCTTGAGGCATGAGGCTTCCCCTTCGATTTTCCTCTTATTTTCTGCCCCAAATCACTGTGGCGTAAAAGAGAAGAGGAGAAGTGTATCCTCCCACTAAGAGACATGGTGTGATTCCCAGAACAGGAAAGACGGAGGAGTGTAATTTCCCCAGAGGGCCACACACACAGGGGTTACTCCCCGCTGTCCTGGATCAGGGCTCAGGAGGACCAAATGAAAAAGTCCTCCGTGACCGACAAGCCAATTAAAACCATAGCAACCAATCCTTCCACACGTCACTGGAGGGGAAGTATTCCATGAGACATTGTACGCTACAACCATAGAAATAGAATGAATAGCAAGGGTGTCTCCATTCAAGTCAATGATGGCATAATGGGTGGATGGCAGCCATTTTGAGTGTTTCCATGCCAGGAAGTAGATGCAGGAAGTGTACCCTTCAATCTGTGGTGTGATTTATTGAGTCAACTCAACTGACATTACAAAAATACATTCCATTGCATGAGCAACATCAGTTAGCATCATTTGAATGAACATTCTACATTACTATGGCAGTCCAGTGTAGTCCCAGTTGGTATTAAATCGAAAGTTGCGACCCTGCCCACCAGTGGGGAAAACAATCTTTGGTTACCTTGATTACCCAATTGCCTCACAGCAAAAAACAACACATTTTTCGAAGACAATTTTCTTGTTGTCTGCTTGTTTAAGTCAATTACAAAACTACATTTAAGAGTACAACATGTCTAAAGACAACATTGCCTGTTCCCTAGCATTTTCACTATTTAGAAAACGTAATATTGTAGGGCTTCCCTCATTCCCCTTTTCATGATGGCACTAACATTAGCCACATGAGTGAGTGCTAGCTAGCTACTGACCGGACATTAACACAACACCAACAACACAAACGGACTATAAAGCTACAAGTAGTGAGTGGAGTTACAAACGGACTATAAGTTAAATGTCTTAACTGTGATTAAATGTTTTCCACACACACAGCTACAGTATGTGTAGCCTACTTGGACACTGGGTCCCCACAATTTACTTGGACACTGGGTCCCCACAACAACTCTTCCACACCAAATAGCCTGGAGCCACGGGTTTCTGCTCGTATAAAAATACAAATAAATAAAAAAAAAAATTCAATAGGAAGAATGTTAGTTTTCCTCAATTTGTGGGCGGGGTCGAGGGGAATTCCTTATTATTACGTGAATACCGACTTGGAATATCAGTTGTTATGCAACTGGCGGGTCTAATCGTGAATGCTGATTGGTTAAAAGCGCATTCCAGCCGGGGTTTATTCCACAAGTTACCACCGGCTGGAATATATACCACCGGCTGGAACTATAAATATAAAAGAAAACGCCCCTTTATCAGGACCCTGTCTCAAATCAAATCAAATGTTATTTGTCACATACACATGGTTAGCAGATGTTCCGAGTATAGCGAAATGCTTGTGCTTCTAGTTCCGACCATGCAGTAGTATCTAACAAGTAGTCTAACAAGTGTAAAGGAATGAATAAGAATATGTACATATAAATATATGGATGAGTGATGGCCGAACGGCATAGGCAAGATGCAGTAGATGGTAAAGTATATACATATGAGATGAGTAATGTAGGATATGTAAACATTATTTAAAGTGGCATTGTTTATGTGGCTAGTGATACATTTAAGTGGCTAGTGATACATTTATTACATTCAATTTTTTATTATTAATGTGGCTAGAGATTTGATTCAGTATGTTGGCAGCAGCCACTCAATGTTAGTGATGGCTGTTTAACTCTTTAGGCATCATCAGCAGTGGTGACGGTTTTGGAGAGTCTGGCATGCCCAAAGTAAAATGCCTGCCACTCAGGTCCAGAAACTAGGATATGCAGATAATTAGTACTATTGCATAGGAAACACTCTGAAGTTTCTAAAACTGTTAAAACAATGTTTGTGAGTATAACAGAACTGATATAGCAGGCGAAAACCCAAGGAATTTCTGTCCAGAATGTTTTTTCTTTGTGACATTTCCTGAGTTTGATAGGCTTCCTATTGAAATCCATGTAAAATAGCTCCCAGATTGCAGTACCTATGGCTTCCACTAGATGTCAACAGTCTTTAGACATAGTTTCAAGGCTTTATCATTGAACAGAACCGAATAGAAGAAGAAATAGTGAAGGGACCACGGATGTCAATAACTTTTCCTGGGTGCGAGACAGTGTGCGCTTTCCTCTTTATTTTCCTTTTATATCGTTTAGTATATCATCCGTGTAAAAAATAATCATTAATATTCATAAAAAGATACCTAAGGATGCATTATAAATGATGTTTGATTTGTTTGGGCAAAGTTGATAGGTATAATTTGAACGCTTTCTCTTCACTGTCCCATGGGCGACTCGACGATGGATTTTCTGAACATAATGCGCCTAAACGGAAATGTATGGATATAATAAATGACGTAAGGCAACGTCGCCTATGGGCAACGTCGCCTATGGGCACAAACCCACCTCCGCTGGACCAGAAAGAACTGGCAAAAAGTGCTCTTCACTGACGAGTCGCGGTTATGTCTCACCAGGGGTGATGGTCGGATTCGCGTTTATCGTCAAAGGAATGAGCGTTACACCAAGGCCTGTACTCTGGAGCGGGATCAATTTGGAGGTGGAGGGTCCATCATGGTCTGTGGCGGTGTGTCACAGCATCATCGGACTGAGCTTGTTGTCATTGCAGGCAATCTCAGCGTTACAGGGAAGACATCCTCCTCCCTCATGTGGTACCCTTCCTGCAGGCTCATCCTGACATGACCCTCCAGCATGACAATGCCACCAGCCATACTGATCGTTCTGTGCGTGATTTCCTGCACGACAGGAATGTCAGTGTTCTTCCATGGCCAGCGAAGAGCCCAGATCTCAATCCCATTGAGCACCTCTGGGACCTGTTGAATCGGAGGGTGAGGGCTAGGACCTTACAAGCCCTGAACCAAAAGTGCAGGTCAAGAAGAGTTAATACATTTTTTACCAAATAAACTAAAGTAAAAGATTATAAAAAGTAACACCATAAAATAATAATAACGAGGATATATGCTCTGTTCCATCTGACTCCAGTGTCTCATAAGCCCAGGCAGGGTTATAAAGTTATAAACTTTATATAAAAATGATCTAGACATTATCTCACTTTCCTTTTAAACTAACATTTAGTTTTCAACAGCGGAGATTTGTATAAATCTTACTGTCTGTCTCCCCGACATTTGAAACATTGTTTCAATATTAAAATTCAATATCCAACTGTTCCATAGTAATGAACATGTAGGGGTCGGGAGTCGGGACGAGAGAGAGAGGCAGGCAGCGTTTCTCAGCCAGTCGATATCATGAATCAGCTGGCATAATTTTTATGGATATATTCAAAGAAATATCAATTGAAAAAAGGTAAAACCAAATAAAGTGCAGCTTGTTTGCAGTCTTTCCAGCTTCAGGTTGTTGTGTTTGCTATGTTGTTGGCTAGCTCCTCTGAACAACAGTGTCCTGACGAAAGAGCACATTTTCTATGCCAGGCGGAATCGTGCCTCATTAACTCAATGTTATGGGTGTATCCAAATAAATGTCACTCGAAAATAGCTTAAACAAGTGAAGCTACTGTTGTAAGTCTGTCTGCACTGTTTGACGTGATTGTAAGTTTGTCGTAGTTGGCTAGCTACCAAGCAAGGGATAAGAATGTTGCCAGCCAATATGGCAATGGAGCATTTAGAACGAACGACTGGGTCGCGTACATAGATACAGTACAAAAAAACTGAATGACTGGGTCTGGCAACCGAACCGATAGAACAAACAACCAGCCGGCTTGGCTAGCAACCCTAGATTGGTTTCGGGACAATATCTTGTGGAAGGATGAAATAGAATGAATAAATTCATAAAAATAACGTTTTAAAGGAAAATATGTCAATCATTATTTGAATATGTTGGTAACCCGTTGTATAAAAGTGATAATGCCATCGAAGACGGTGTTTGGAGGATATATTAGCACGGTTTGCCGGCCCTCCTAACAACACCCGTGCCATTATATCCTCTAAGCACCGGTTTCTCGGGCATCATCACTTAATTAGAACATTCCAAAATACCATGGAAATTATTAGATCACAACATCAGGCAGCCATTGCGAGTGTACCCATGACTTTACCAGTCAAATTGCCAGGGTTAGAGTTTCCAAGCCTCTTCAATTACTATTATTTATATGGCTACAACACCCCCAGATATTTGGGGGTAAAACTGAATATCTTTACCGTACATACCTCTATTCTCAATCCCAAGGCCGTCTCTCCACCCCATGGCAAAATGGGTAGAATTGCAGGAAATTAACTTTACAACTGCAAACATGCCTCTCTGCTCCATGGCAAAATGAGTACACTTGAATCAAAGTTGTTTTAAAATTGCAACATTTCATCTCTGCCCTATGCCAAAATGTGTAGAACTGTAGAAAACTTGTTTTAAAACTGCAACATTTTCTTTACACCTCATGGCAAAATGTGTAGAATTGCAGGAAATAAACATAAAAACGTAAGTTTCTCTTTGCGGTCAGGAAGAGAGCCACTACATGTTTTGCCCACTTGGTGTGGGGGCAACCAAATCTCGCTTAGGGCCCCCAAAAGGCTAAAGCCGGCCCTTGCTCAATCCAAGCCATGCACACAAACAGTGGGGAGTCTGGAACTACATAAAAGCAATTGTTTTCCCCACAGCAGCTGCAAACTGGATGAATTACTGAGTAACAAATGAAAGACAGATAAATTATAATAGAAATTGGGACTACAACTCACAGTCATCAATCGTCCTTTTAAACCTTTGTTAATGAGAATAATGTGAGAATTATTAAATACAGATGTAGGGTCTTAATCTGAGCGAGTTTGCTACAGCAGGAAAATAATCCTGCAGCAACAGGAAATGTTAATTATAATGTGGATAATAATTAATGGAAATGCTTGTATGGACTGGTACATTTTTCGGAAATAAAATGTATCCTGCAACAGGGTGATCAAATTAAGATCCTACACCTGTATGCAACCATTTTCATCTGAGATGACGGATGGTCTTCAAGTGTTTATGGTTCAGGATGGAAAGCTCTGTGGATGTGATAGGCCTATATACATTCACAATGTATGCACTCACTAGCCTACTGTAAGTTGTTCTGGATAAGAGTGTCTTCTAAATTACAAAACAATTGAATGTAAAAATGTAAATACACCCCACCCCACATTCCTGTAAAGACTGAGGGATGAATTGGGACCTCATGATTAAGAGGGAAGCGTGAATAAAAGGACAAAGGGATATTTATGAGTGTACGGATGTTGACTCAAATGAATGGGCTGTCGCAGATGTTCTGCCAGAGGTAATTAAAATAATAATCTGGAATATTCTCAATGTTGCTTTTGTGTCTACCCCTCATCCTTTATTTTAATATATATATTTTTATGTATTTAACCTTTATTTAACTAGGCAAGTCAGTTAAGAACAAATTCTTATTTACAATGACGGTCTACCCCTGCCAAACGCAGACAACGCTGTGCCAATTGTGGGCCAATTATATCTAAGGTGTCCTGTTTCTTCGTTCATTTCTAAACATGGAAATAGTGTTGTGGAATTTGCATTTGCATGAATCAAATTGGCTAATGAGGGTAAATTAGTCATGTCTGACTGCCTGCTACGGGACTGTAAATAAAGCGATTTCAGAATTGTAAATAAAGCATTTGTTGTTCACTATGGGTGAGAAAAAAAGTAGTTTATTTTTACATTACTAGTTACATTTTTACATTACTAGTTACTGTTGGTGTCTACCGGCGCCGACAGAGATGGCAGCCTCGCTTCACGTTCTCTTTACAAGCATTTCGCTAAACTCGCATTAACATCTGCTAACCATGTGTATGTGTATGTGACAAATAAAATTTGATTTGATTTGAAACATAATAATGGGTTGACAGAGCTTTGCACTGACGGCATAGTCACAAAGAAACAATGAGTAAACATATACAGTTGAAGTCGGAAGTTTACATACACTTAGGTTGGAGTCATTAAAACTCGTTTATCAACCACTCCACAATTTTATTGTTAACAAACTATAGTTTTGGCAAGTCGGTTAGGATATCTACTTTGTGCATGACACAAGTAATTTTTCCAACAATGGTTTACAGACAGATTATTTCACTTATAATTCACTGTATCACAATCCCAGTTGGTCAGAAGTTTACATACACTAAGTTGACTGTGCCTTTAAACAGCTTGGAAAATTCCAGAAAATGATGTCATGGCTTTAGAAGTTTCTGATAGTCTAATTGACATAATATGAGTCAATTGGAGGTATATTTGTGGATTTATTTCAAGGCCTACCTTCAAACTCAGTGCCTCTTTGCGTTCTGTCTCCTAGAGATGAACGTACTTTGTTGCGAAAAGTGCAAATCAATTCCAGAACTACAGCAAAGGACCTTGGGAAGATGCTGGAGGAAACAGGTACAAAAGTATCTATATCCACAGTAAAACGATTCCTATATCGACATAACCTGAAAACCCACTCAGCAAGGAAGAAGCTACTGCTCCAAAACCGCCATAGAAAAGCCAGACTACGGTTTTCAACTGCACATGGGGACAAAGATTGTACTTTTTGGAGAAATGTCCTCTGGTTTGATGAAACAAAAATAGAACTGTTTGGCCATAATGACCATCGTTATGTTTGGAGGAAAAAGGGGGACGCTTGCAAGCCGAAGAACACCATCCCAACCGTGAAGCACGGGGGTGGCAGCATCATGTTGTGGGGGTGCTTTGCTGCAGGAGGGACTGGTGCACTTCACAAAATAGATGGCATCATGAGGTAGGAAAATTATGTGGATATATTGAAGCAACATCTCAAGATATCAGTCAGGAAGTTAAAGCTTGGTCGCAAATGGGTCTTCCAAATGGACTATGACCCCAAGCATACTTCCAAAGTTGTGGCAAAATGGCTTAAGGACAACAAAGTCAAGGTATTGGAGTGGCCATCACAAAGCCCTCACATCAATCCCATAGAATATTTGTGGGCAGAACTGACAAAGCGTGTGTGAGCAAGGAGGCCTACTAACCTGATTCAGTTACACCAGCTCTGTCAGGAGGAATGGGCCAAAATTCACCCAACTTATTGTGGGAAGCTTGTGGAAGGCTACCCGAAACATTTGACTCAATTTAAACAATTTAAAGGCAATGCTACCAAATACTAATTGAGTGTATGTAACCTTCTGACCCACTGGGAATGTGATGAAAGAAATAGAAGCTGAAATAAATCATTCTCTCTACTATTATTCTGACATTTCACATTCTTAAAATAAAGTGGTGATCCTAACTGGCCTAAGACAGAGAATTTTTACTAGGATTAAATGTCAGGAACACTTGACACCAAACTGTTTATTATCTAGCTTTGATTGATGCTCCATGTGTTAGACAGTTATGACACGTGGAATACTAAAAGGTTATAAAACATTTTACATTGAAAACTGAGAACAGTTTAATAACCCATGTCTCCATTACCCTTGTCTCCATAACCCATGTCTCTATAACCCATGTCTACATACCCATGTCTCCATAACCCATATCCACATAACCCATGTCTCCACAACATATCTCCACAACTCATGTCTCCATAACCCATGTCTCTACAACCCATGTATCCATAACCCATGTCTTTATAACCCATGTCTCTATAACCCATGTCTCCATAACCCATGTCTCTACAACCCATGTCTCCATAACCCATGTTTCTGCAACCTATGTTTCCATAACCTATGTCTCTATAAGCCATGTCTCTGCAACCCATGTCTCTGCAACCCATGTCTCCATAACCCATGTCTCCATAACCCATGTCTCCATAACCCATGTCCCATAACCCATGTATCCATGCGGCCTCTGCCCTGAAAACCACATTACATTTTCATCACCCCTTCCTAGACATGTAAGATCATATGTGGACTGTCACAATTTATTTTGTCTGGTACAAGAAGCGTATTGCTGGGAGACATGGGTTGGTAAAGAACAGACAGTGAAGTGGTTCACAGCATCAAAAGGTATCTGTCCTAAAGAAGCCCGCTTTAGATAGACATTATTTACATCTGTGAAACATAAACACCTACTTACTGTATATCTTACTGCTAGAACGGCTCATTTGAGCTCGATTAAAATTCACATACACTGGTTTGTTGTAAGAGGGTCTCCAAACCATTCTATTGTACACAGTGGTAGCATTTATATACATGGGCATACAGTAAGTGATAGTGATGGGCGAAAAATCGATACAGTTACATATCGGAATGTATCGTATCGTTTTGACATTATCGGAATATTCTTTTTGCTCTAGTTGCCTGTACTTGCATCAAAACACTAGTATTTTTCTTTCATAGCTTGTTCTCCATCTTCTTTTTAAATAGGGAGCCAATTTGTTTTCAGCACTTTTATTTCCATGACTGATCAAAACTTGTTTTCTCATGGCTTTCTCTTGTCCTCTGCAGCAGACATATAGTGAGCAATATGTTTGGAACATCGAAATGCAATACATATAGAATTGTGAGAATCGTAATAATCGCAATACATATTGTATCGGCACCTAAGTATCGTGAGGTCCCTGGCAAATCCCAGCCCTAGTTAATGAATGTATCAGTAAGTGACTGTGTTGAAGTGATAACCATGGCAGTTCTTGTCTAGAACACAAGTGCGCAGCACATCCACTGACGCAGACTCAGGACTACTCTCTGCTTCACTGTGCATTATCATCCCATTGGATAGAATATAGGCTAAGATTAGGAATTTAGAATCGTCAGGGCCCTGATGGGGTATAGTAATATTGATTCAATCAATACATGGATTGATTCGACTAAACTCTGAACTAGTCAACTTCCTGAGACTCTAACTCATCGGCCACTGATGTACAGTTTGATGATACATACACTGGCTACTTTATTGAATTTTCTGTGTAGCCTACAGCGATGATTGGTTGATTGTGTTTACAATGTCACCTGACATGACTGGAATGATTAATCATTATGGCACATGGGTATCCATATGAGGCAACTATATTCCAATCAAATACAATTGTATTCGTCACATGCTTCGTAAACAACAGATGTAGACTAACAGTGAAATGTTTACTTACGAGCCCTTCCCAACAATGCAGATAGAAAGAGAAATAATATAAAAGTAAAACAGGTAATAATAAAAGTAATAATAAATACACAATGAGTAAAGTTAACTTGTCTATATACACAGGGTACCAGTACCGAGTCAATGTGCAGGGGTACGAAGTAATTGAGGTAGATATGTACATATACTGTAGGTAGGGATAAAGTGACTAGGCAACAGAATAGATAAGAAACAGTAACAGCAGCATATGTGATGAGTCAAAAGAGTTAGTGCAAAAAGGGTCAATGCAGATAATCCGGGTAGCTATTGGTTAACTACTCAGCGGTCTTATGGCTTGGCGGTAGAAGCTGTTCAGTGTCCTGTTGGTTCCAGACTTGGTGCATCGGTACCGCTTGCTGTGCGGTAGCAGAGAGAACAGTCTATGACTTGCGTGGCAGGAGTCTTTGACAATGTTTAGGGCCTTCTTCTGACACCGCCTGGCATTGAGGTTCTGACACCGCCTGGCATCTCTCGGAGCTCGGCCCGAGAGATGTACTGGGCCGTACGCACTACCCTCTGTAGCGCCTTGCGGTCGGATGCCAAGCAATGTCCATAACAAGCGGTGATGCAGCCAGTCAAGATGCTCTCAATGGTGAAACTGCAGACATTTCTTATGATCTGAAGGGCCGTGCAGAATCTTTTCAGACTCCTGAGGAGGAAGAGGCATTGTCATGCCTTCTTCACGACTGTGTTGGTGTGTGTGGACCATGATAATTCCTTAGTGATGTGGACACCAAGGAACTTGAAGCTATTGACCAACTCCATTAAAGCCCTGTTGATGTGGATGGGGGCGTGCTCGGCCCACCGTTTCCTGTAGTCCACGATCAGCTCCTTTATCCTACCTGTTTGATAGGGTAGGAACTCTGCTCACGTAACATAGAAATGCCATTCACAATTCATGGCTCTTCAATATTCAAATGGGGCATGAAAAATGCATCGGTTCCAATACAATTACCAGAAATATCCATGCATATGCAGACATTTATATGAAACCTAGATATCTCTCTACAGAGCCCCACTGAAGCCTGATAGACAGCAACACACGTCCTTGGACATAAAGTACCGGAACATGTTCATTGTTGTTCAACACGTGTGTTACCATGACAGCATGTGACATTTACCAGAAGAAAATAAAGTGGAGGGATACTACTGTGTGTGTGTGTTTGTGTGTGTTGCGTGCGTGCGTGCATGTGCGTGTGTGTGCGTGTGTGTGGTACAGGTAACTGCCAAAATAAAGGAAACACCAACATAAAGTCTTAATAGGGCATTGGGCCACCAATAGGGCGTTGGCCTCCAACAGGGCGTTGGGCCACCAACAGGGCGTTGGGCCACCATAAGCCAGAACAGCTTCAATGTATCTTACCATAAATTCTACAAGTGTCTGGAACTCTATTGGAGGGATTCTTCCACAAGAAATTCCCCAATTCTGTGTTTAGTTGATGGTGGTGGAAAACTCTGTCTCCCATAAGTGTTCAATTGGGTTGAGATCTGGTGACTGAGACACATACACCCTTTAAACCCCCTATGAGAGAGAGAAAGAGAGAGAGAGATATGTTGGAGAACATCAGGAACAGATTGGTTTCTTTGGCCTACAGGCTACAGGTTTGATTGCCATATGCCTGTGTGCTATGTACAGTATTGAATATTCAATATGGAAAGCTCCTCTCATTCCAGAGTTTATGCAGTAAAGTGCAAGTGCCTCGGAAATGCTGACCTGATTACTTCCAGTCCAGTGGTTCAGAGATCAGAGTGCCCTTTGCAGTGCTCAACCTGAGGGTAATGTGATGTCATGATGTCTTAAGCCCCGTTTATACCTGGTGCTAACATGGATCATTTATCCTGATCTTGTCTACATTCTGATTGTGTCCACATTTCCAGAAATGTGTCTACACATGGTATTAAATGTGTCTGTTATCCATCCACTTTGTCTGCATTGTGACCAGATTTCCTGGTCCCTTTCAAATTATTTCACAGCTATTCTTTCAAAATAATATGTATTTATTTATTTATTGTAAGACACATATTGATGTAATCAGTCAATTTTGCCACATGTTCATAATTATGATTTAAATGGTTTCTCTGTCCAAATCTGTCTACACTTGTAAGATATCCAGACACAATGAGTGTTTGGCTACCTCCGGAGGTGGGCAGGAAGATTTGATCACAATACACAATGTGTATTTTGATTGTCTACACGTGTCTAAAAATGTAGGCACAATCAGAACAAGATCAGGACAAATGGCGCAAGTTATACCCAGGTATAATTGGGGCAAGCGATGTCAGGACAAGAAGAGATTAAAAGACAGTCAAACGGAGGATTGACAACCTTATCGTTTTAATCGACAGATACTTTAGCTGTTCAGAAATACCAGTCAAAGAGCTAACCCAGATATGCTTAAAAAAGCTATTTATTTTTGCTGCAAATAAGGGTTTATTTTTGTCACCAGATGGTGCAAATTCAGATCTATTTTAGGACAGTGCTTCTAGGCTGCAACCAAGGCATAAGAACTATGTATCAGGAGCCTATCAAGCTTGATTTGATAGGCAGGAAAAAAATGCTGTACTTTTTAAACGCAAAGCGTGCTTCACAGAGGTTTAGCTCACTGACAGATTATGTCTCTCTTGTTACATTTTTTGGACACACACACGCACATATATTTATAGTCGCAGACTGATATTTATATATCTAGTCGCTGCTAAATCCCACTCATTATAGGAAGCCTGTTCTGTTCAACATGCATGATGCACTGAACAGGATATTGCTATGCTACGGATCCACTGCAGGTTTGACAGACACAGTCATGAGAGAAAGGAGATAGTCATGCATTTCATGGATTATCACACTTTACACAAGTGTGATCAAGCTGGGAGAAGACACCACTCTTAACCCCCACTCACCAATCTATCACAGCAATCTTATTAAATCACATCATGATACTCTTACAGATGTAGGATTTTAATTTGATCACGCTGTTGCAGGGGCACTTTCCTGCAATGCAGGAAGTGTCTTTGAGTTTTAAAAAGGCTTCTGAAGTTTGCAATTTCCACTTTAACATTTCAGACTTGATTTTCCCTTACGAAAAAGTATCAACCCCTGCAATAATGTCCATTAATTATAATCCACATAATAATTCAAATGTCTTGTTGCTGCAGGATTATTTTCATGCTGTAGCAAACTGTCAAACTGTAAGCAGAAAAAACCTGCACTGATTACAATCTTTGGAGTACTGTCAAAGAGACTTAGGGTCCTACTGGCTACTAACTGACGGTTTAGCTCACTGTGGTTATCTACACTGCAGACCGAGGCTCTGGTTGATGTCTCATCCATGCTTGGATAACAGGCTTCTACTATCTTGCTTCTCCCAGAATGCGTCCCAAATAGCACCCTATTTCACTATACAGTGCACTACAGTATATAGGGAATGGGGGTGCCATTTGCCTGCAATACCCCTATGGGCCGTGTTCAAAATAGTGCACTATATAGGAAAAAGGCTCTCGTAAACAGACATGCGCAACATTAATGGTATAGTAACGTATGTCAACAGACTGTGGGATGCGGTTAAAAATGAGGAACAATTGTTCTGGTGCGCAGATCTTTCTTCACAGATTCTTTTGACAAAGGTGGGCGCAGCTTTTAAAAATACGGAAGGGGAGTGGCCATTTGGCTCATAGACTTGCAGGGAGAGGGGTGTGGAGCTACCGTCCCTGCTTCTGCCACTTGTTCTAGTTTTATTTCTCAGTATGTGGCAGGGATGGTTATGGCAGTCCAAGGCTCTGGTGACCTGCCATGGTATCTAAGTGGCCATCCCGGGCTAAACTGGGGCTTGTATTCCACAAAGCACTCCATTCACCTCTCCTATCCTGACCTCTCCTAAGTCCCCAAAGGTCCATGACCCCTATCAACCAGCCACTTACATTTCTGTCACACCTGTCGGTCTGTGGGAGATACGGACAGTCATTGCATAATATTGACCTCTTTGTCTGTGACCCCCCACTGAGCTTAGCAGTCCCCTGGTTATATTTGTAGCACAGTTCCTGCCATTATACACTTTTAGAAAAAAAGGTTCTAAAAGGGTTCTTCGGCTGTCGCCATAGAACCCTTTTTGGTTCTAGATACAACCCATGTAGAATCTATGTAGAATCCATGTAGAAGACTCTGTAGAAAGGGTTCTACATGGAACCCAAAAGTGTTCTACCTGGAACCAAAAAGGGTTATTCAAAGGGTTCTTCTATGGGGACAGCTGAAGAACCATTAAAGGTTTTTTATCTTATTGTGTCGGAATATTCACAAGAACATTGACAAGATCAAGGTCTATTCCTAGTAATGAAATATACAATGATAGTGTTTATTTTATGTTGTCAGTAATTGTATTTTTACATAAGTAAAGTAATGCAATATACCATGTGTTAATGGAGTCTAAAAAACAAAAAAGGTATATGTGAACATCCAGAATTTGAAAATGTATATCAGATACAGAGACTGAATATGTGTCTGTTCGTCACCTTGTTTGTAGAAGAGTGTAATTATGTATGGTCTGTAGCAGGCAGGGGTAAATTGCATTCACCAAAATAATCTGAACCCTGTTCAGCTGTCTCACAGTCTGCCACCAATAGTTGCATGTCTGGATTTCAACAAGCAAGGAAAACACATACTGTACATACAGTACAGTACATACAGTACAGTACATACAGTAAATACAGTACAGTACACACAGTACATACAGTACATAAAGTAAATACAGTAGAGTACGTACAGTACATACAGTACAGTACATACCGTACAGTACATACCGTACAGTACATACCGCACGTACAGTATAGTACATACCGTACATACAGTACAGTACATATGTACATACAGTAAAGTACATACAGTACAGTAGATAGAGTACATACATCACATACAGTACAGTGCATACAGTACAGTACATACAGTGCATACAGTACAGTACATACAGTACATACATCACATACACTACAGTACATACAGTACATATAGTACATACAGTACATACAGTACAGTACATACAGTACATACATTATATAAATCAAATCAAATCAATTTTTATTTGTCACATACACATGGTTAGCAGATGTTAATGCGAGTGTAGCGAAATGCTTGTGCTTCTAGTTCCGACCATGCAGTAGTATCTAACAAGTAATCTAACAATTTCACAAAAACGACCTTATACACACAAGTGTAAAGGAATGAATACGAGTATGTACATATAAATATATGGATGAGCGATGGCTGACCGGCATAGGCAAGATGCAGTAGATGGTATAGAGTAAAGTATATACATATGAGATGAGTAATATAGGATATGTGAACATTATATAAATGGCATTGTTTAAAGTGGCTAGTGATACATTTATTACATCCACTTTTTAGTGGCTAGATATTTTAGTCGATGGCCGAACGGCATAGGCAAGATTCAGTAGATGGTATAGAGTACAGTGTATGCATATGAGATGAGTAATGTCGGATATATGTAAACATTATATAAAAAATTGTTTAAAGTGGCTAGTAATACATTTGTTACATCCAATTTTCAATTATTTAAAGTGGATAGAGATTTAAGTCAGTATGTTGGCAGCAGCCACTAAATGTTAGTGATGGCTGTTTAACCTGGCCTTGAGATAGTAGCTGTTTTTCAGTCTCTCGGTCCCAGCTTTGATGCACCTGTACTGACCTCACCTTCTGGATGATAGCGGGGTAAACAGGCAGTGGCTCGGGTGATTGTTGTCCCTGATGATCTTTTTGGCCTTCCTGTGACATCGGGTGGTGTAGGTGTCCTGGAGGGGCAGGTAGTTTACCCCCGGTGATGCGTTGTGCAGTCCTCACTACCCTCTGGAGAGCCTTACGGTTGTGGGCACAGCAGTTGCCGTACCAGGCGGTGATACAGCCCGACCGGATGCTCTCGATTGTGCATCTGTAGAAGTTTGTGAGTGTTTTTGGTGACAAGCCGAATTTCTTCAGCCTCCTGAGGTTGAAGAGGCGCTGTTGCGCCTTCTTCACCATGCTGTCTGTGTGGGTGGACCATTTCAGTTTGTCCGTGATGTGTACGCCGAGGAACTTAAAACTTTCCACCTTCTCCACTACTGTCCCGTCGATGTGGATAGGGGGGTGCTCCCTCTGCTGTTTCCTGAAGTCCACGATCATCTCCTTAGTTTTGCTGATGTTGAGTGAGAGGTTATTTTCCTGACACCACACTCCGAGGGCCCTCACCTCCTCCCTGTAGGCCGTCTTGTCGTTGTTGGTAATCAAGCCTACCACTGTAGTGTCGTCAGCAAACTTGATGATTGAGTTGGAGGCGTGCTTGGCCACGCAGTCATGGGTGAACAGGGAGTACAGGAGAGGGCTGAGAACGCACCCTTTTGGGGCCCCAGTGTTGAGGATCAGCGGGGTGGAGATGTTGTTTCCTACCCTCACCACCTGGGACCGACCCGTCAGGAAGGCCAGGACCCAGTTGCACAGGGCTGGGTCGAGACCTAGGGTCTCAAGCTTAATGACGAGTTTGGAGGGTACTATGGTGTTAAATGCTGAGCTGTAGTCAATGAACAGCATTCTTACATAGGTATTTCTCTTGTCCAGATGGGTTAGGGCAGTGTGCAGTGTGATTGTGATTGCGTTGTCTGTGGACCTATTGGGACGGTAAGCAAATTGGAGTGGGTCTAGGGTGTCAGGTAGGATGGAGGTGATATGATCCTTGACTAGTCTCTCAAAGCACTTCATGATGACGGAAGTGAGTGCTACGGGGCGATAGTCATTTAGCTCAGCTACCTTAGCTTTATTGGGAACAGGAACAATGGTGGCCCTCTTGAAGCATGTGGGAACAGCAGACTGGGATAAGGCTGGATTAAATATGTCCGTAAACACACCAGGCAGCTGGTCTGCGTATGCTCTGAGGACACGGCCAGGGATGCCATCTGGGCCGGCAGCCTTGCGAGGGTTAACACACTTAAATGTTTTACTCACGTTGGCTGCAGTGAAGGTGAGCCCGCAGGTTTTGGTAGCGGGCCGTGTCGGTGGCACTGTATTGTCCTCAAAGCGAGTAAAGAAGTTGTTTAGTTTGTCTGGGAGCAGGACATTGTGGTCCGCGACGGGGCTGGTTTTCTTTTTGTAGTCCGTGATTGACTGTAGAACATGCCACATTCCTCTCGTGTCTGAGCTGTTGAATTGTGACTCTACTTTGTCTCTATATTGACGCTTAGCTTGTTTGATTGCCTTGTGGAGGGAATCGCAACGATCCAGGATTTTGCCAGCCCGGGTCGCACATTCGATATGCTGATAAAATTTAGGGAGCCTTGTTTTCAGATTAGCTTTGTTAAAATCCCCAGCCACAATAAATGCAGCCTCAGAATATGTGGTTTCCAGTTTACATAGAGTCCAATGAATTTCTTTCAGTGCCGTTGATGTGTCAGCTTGAGGGGGAATATATGCAACTGTGATTATAATCGAGGAGAATTCTCGATTAGATAATGCGGTCGGCATTTGATTGTAAGGAATTCTATGTCAGGTGAACAAATGGACTTGAGTTCCTGTATGTTGTTATGATCACTCCACGACTCGTTAATCATAAAGCACACACCCCCACCCTTCTTCTTACCAGATAGATGTTTGTTTCTTTTGGCGCGATGCGTGAAGAAACCATGTGGATGTACCGACTCTGATAACGTGTCCTGAGTGAGCCATGTTTCCGTGAAGCAAAGAACGTTGCAGTCGCTGATGTCTCTCTGGAAGGCAACCCTTGCTCGGATTTCGTTTACCTTGTTGTCCAGAGACTGGACATTGGCAAGTAGTATTCTCGGGAGCGGTGCGTGATGTGCCCGTCTACGGAGCCTGACCAGAACACCTCATACTCATCCCATATCTACCATATCATACAGTACAGTACAAACAGCACAGTACATACAGTACATACAGTACATACAGTACAGTACATACAGTAGAGTACATACAGTACATACAGTACAGCACTTGTTTGTAAAGTCTGTGCATGTGTGTATACCCGTGTGTGTCTGTGTCTGTCTGTGTGTGTGTGTGTGTTTCTGTGTGTGTGTTTCTGTGTGTTTGTGTGTGTGGAATGGTTGCATGAATCTTTTTTTTTTTTATCATTGTTTCCTACAGTTCCCTACAGAGGGGACCCATTACCGTCTGGAGCCTTGCTACATGTACAGTATCATATGCCTCTAGTTCCTGAGTTGTAAGACAAGTGCAAACAACATGTCTTATTAACAACTTCAAATGAAGTTGTAAGCAGACTAAAGCCCACCTCACGTGAGTGAGATCCCATACAGTGGGGAAAAAAAGTATTTAGTCAGCCACATGAGAGAGGCCTGTAATTTTCATCATAGGTACACTTCAACTATGACAGACAAAATGAGGAAAAAAAATCCAGAAAATCACATTGTAGGATTTTTTATGAATTTATTTGCAAATTATGGTGGAAAATAAGTATTTGGTCACATACAAACAAGCAAGATTTCTGGCTCTCACAGACCTGTAACTTCTTCTTTAAGAGGCTCCTCTGTCCTCCACTCGTTACCTGTATTAATGGCACCTGTTTGAACTTGTTATCAGTATAAAAGACACCTGTCCACAACCTCAAACAGTCACACTCCAAACTCCACTATGGCCAAGACCAAAGAGCTGTCAGAGGACACCAGAAACAAAATTGTAGACCTGCACCAGGTTGGGAAGACTGAATCTGCAATAGGTAAGCAGTTTGGTTTGAAGAAATCAACTGTGGGAGCAATTATTAGGAAATCGAAGACATACAAGACCACTGATAATCTTCCTCGATCTGGGGCTCCACGCAAGATCTCACCCCGTGAGGTCAAAATGATCACAAGAACGGTGAGCAAAAATCTCAGAACCACACGGAGGGACCTAGTGAATGACCTGCAGAGAGCTGGGACCAAAGTAACAAAGCCTACCATCAGTAACACACTACGCCGCCAGGGACTCAAATCCTGCAGTGCCAGACGTGTCCCCCTGCTTAAGCCAGTACATGTTCAGGCCCGTCTAAAGTTTGCTAGAGAGCATTTGGATGATCCAGATGAGGATTGGGAGAATGTCAGATGAAACCAAAATAGAACTTTTTGGTAAAAACTCAACTCGTCGTGTTTGGAGGACAAAGAATGCTGAGTTGCATCCAAAGAACACCATGCCTACTGTGAAGCATGGGGGTGGAAACATCATGCTTTGGGGCTGTTTTTCTGCAAAGGGACCAGGACGACTGATCCGTGTAAAGGAAAAGAATGAATGGGGCCATGTATCGTGAGATTTTGAGTGAAAACCTCCTTCCATTAGCAAGGGCATTGAAGATGAAACGTGGCTGGGTCTTTCAGCATGACAATGATCCCAAACACACCGCCCGGCAACGAAGGAGTGGCTTAAGAAGCATTTCAAGGTCCTAGAGTGGCCTAGCCAGTCTCCAGATCTCAACCCCATAGAAAATCTTTGGAGGGAGTTGAAAGTCCGTGTTGCCCAGCGACAGCCCCAAAACATCACTGCTCTAGAGGAGATCTGCATGGAGGAATGGGCCAAAATACCAGCAACAGTGTGTGAAAACCTTGTGAAGACTTACAGAAAACATTTGACCTCTGTCATTGCCAACAAAGGGTATATAACAACGTATTGAGATAAACTTTTGTTATTGACCAAATACTTATTTTCCACCATAATTTGCAAATAAATTCATAAAAAATCCTACAATGTGATTTTCTGGATTTTTTTCCCTCATTTTGTCTGTCATAGTTGAAGTGTACCTATGATGAAAATTACAGGCCTCTCTCATCTTTTTAAGTGAGAGAACTTGCACAATTGGTGGCTGACTAAATACTTTTTTCCCCCACTGTATCTACCTCATATTCATCCCATATTTACCTCATATTCATCCCATATCTACCTCATATTCATCCCATATCTACCTCATATTCATCCCATATCTACCTCATATTCATCCCATTTCTACCTCATATTCATCCCATATCTACCTCATATTCATCCCATATCTACCTCATATTCATCCCATACCTACCTCGTACTCATCCCATATCTACCTCATATTCATTCCATATCTACCTCATATTCATTCCATGTCTTCCTCATATTCATTCCATATCTACCTCATATTCATATCACATCTACCTCATATTCATTCCATATCTGCCTCATATTCATTCCATATCTACCTCATACTCATTCCATATCTACCTCATATTCATTCCATATCTTCCTCATATTCATTCCACATATTCATTCCATATCTGCCTAATTTTCATTCCAGATCTACCTCATATTCATTCCATGTCTACCTCATATTCATTCCATATCTACCTCATATTCATATCACATCTACCTCATATTCATATCTACCTCATATTCATTCCATATCTACCTCATACTCATTCCATATCTACCTCATATTCATTCTATATCTTCCTCATATTCATTCCATATCTACCTCATATTCATTCCATATCTGCCTAATTTTCATTCCATATCTACCTCATATTCAGACGAGATCTACCTCATATTAATTCCATATCTACCTCGTACTCATTCCATAACAACCTCAAATTCAGACCAGATCTACCTAATTTTGGTACAGTGCAATAAGCAGCAATAGATAAGAGCAAATAAGAGATTTTGTCATGTAAAGGTAATCAAAATATGCCCTATATGTACAAAAATCGCATTTTATGAGGAATGCATTGAGTACATGTATTCTTCTCTGCCAATGATTGAAGTAGGTAACATACCAAGTTGCTCCCGCTGCCCTGCCTGCTTGTCGTCAGGGTTGTGCGAGCGAGGCTGTGTGCTCTAGCTAGCCTCTAGGGAGGCCTCCTCTAACATCTTGTACAGACGGGGCGAGGCCAACCGGGCTAAATCCTTCCAATGCACCAGTGGGGTTAGAGGAGGTTTCCCCACCCACTGTGTCTCTGTGTCTGTCTGTCTGTCTGTCTGTCTGTCTGTCTCTCTGTCTCTTTGTCTCTCTGTCTCTGGTCCAACCGTCCATCGCCTGCTGCATGATTTGTTGGTACTGACATGTGAAACCCTCTGCGTCACAAATGCCACCCTATTTCCTGATTTTCACCAGAGCCCTAGTCAAAAGCCTTTTGGGACACAGCTCCTGTCTGCATTCTAAATCAGCACTCCAGTACACAACTCTCTATGCTACTCTCTACACTACTCTCCTCAGCTGATGAAATTAACATGCTGGCTGTCTGACATTTTTTCCATTAGTGTCTTTGCTGGCAGACTCTACAGACTCTACTGGGTAACTGATGCTGCTTACACCTCCAGTTGACATTGCAATTTTTTTTCGGCTGATGTGGTGACAGCATCCATGCCGTGAGCGCAATTAGTGCACCTCGGCTTGTTAATGTTTTAAACATAAATTCTTATAACTATCTTCCATAATGATGGTGCCATATTTTACCTCTGCTGGCTAGTTTGTGCACATATTACACAATGATTCATCAATATGGCATACAATTGATTATGCATTTAGGGAGTTCTAAATGATATCAATACATTGACAAAAATGCCCAAAGGTTATTAAGACAGATTTGCTGTTCACTGCAGTTTCAAGGATGAAAATGTAGGATACTTTAGCGCAGCTACAAACTGTATATAATTACAGCAAGTGCATATTCTTCTCACAGCTTACATTCTGGTAAACTGTGAGGGGTTAAACATGATTCAATTGTTTTGCAATAATGCCCATTTTATTTCAAACAGCAGCAGTGTTTGAATCCACTAATCCCACCTGAGTCAAATAGTGACATTGAGAAGGCACTTTCAACACTGAATTATTCATCTCAAAGTCACATGAACGAATCAGGTATCGCCTGGCGAGGGACTACTACATTACACAGGAGGAGTGGCGAAAGCAAACGGTTTCTCAAATAATTTTGTTACGTAAGCCCAACGAATATACTTGAACTTGCTGACAAGGTCATCTAGGCTTGTGTAAAGGTCTAGGGCCTGGAGTCCTGAGATGAGTTTAGTCAGTGTGAATGATGTACGACAGTGATGCTCAAGGCACCACGTCAGCCTGGCCAAGGGTTCACACAGCACTAGAACATTTCCTGTCTGACATTCAACTGTACATGTGTATTTAAGACATGCCGTTACACAGACATCGACAAACTGTCTACTTAAAGGGAGTTTCAGATCATTTGACAAACTGTCTACTTAATGGGAGTTTCAGATCATTTGATAAACTGTCTACTTAAAGGGAGTTTCAGATCATTTGGCATCATCTTTAGAACATAGCGACCACGCGAATGATAGTGGAAAAACAATAACAAAGTCCTCTGGGGTGGTGATGTAATGTAATTATGTCAAATGAAGTGTAGGGCCCAGGCAGCGAGGGGGAGGGGGCAGAGTTGCTCCTCTCCTCCTCTCTTCTTCCTCCTCTCCACTTTTTTTCTCCTCCTCCTTTCCTCTCTTCCTCTCCTCCTCTCTTCCTCTCTTCCCCTCCTCTTTTCCTCTCTTCCTCTCCTCCTCTCCTCTCTTCCTCCTTTCCTCTCCTCTCTTCCTCCCCTCCTCTCTTCCTCTCTTCTTCTCCTCCCCTCCTCTCTTCCTCTCCTCCTCTCCTCCTCTCCTCTCTTCCTCTCCTCCTTTCCTCTCCTCTCTTCCTCTCTTCCCCTCCTCCTCTCCTCTTTTCCTCTCCTCCTCTCCTCTCTTCCTCTCCTCCTTTCCTCTCCTCCCTTCCTTTCCTCCTTTCCTCTCCTCCTCTCCTCTTATTCAGAGTGGTTGGGTTAAATGTGGAAGACACATTTCAGTTGAAGGCATTCAGTTGTACAACCGACTAGATATCCCCCTTTCCCTTTCATTTCCTTCTCTCCTCTCCTCCTTTCTTCCTCTCCTCCTCTCCTCTCTTCCTCTCCTCCTCTCCTCCTCTCTTCCTTTCCTCTCTTCCTCTCCTCTCCTCTCCTCCTCTCTTCCTTTCCTCTCTTCCTCTCCTCCTCTCCTCTCCTCTCTTCCTCTCCTCTCATCCTCTCCTCCTCTCCTCTCCTCTCTTCCTCTCCTCTTTTCCTCTCCTCTCCTGCTCTCCTCTCTTCCTTTCCTCTCTTCCTCTCCTCCTCTCCTCTCTTCCTTTCCTCTCTTCCTCTCCTCCTCTCCTTTCCTCTTCTCTCCTTTTCTCACCACTCTCCTCTCCTTTTCTTTCCTCTCCTTGCCACAGTGTAAATCTAGTGACTGTCTGTGATTCAACAGAAAGCATTTTTTTTTTGTCTGAGAGGATGATAATCCGTCTGATAATCCTTCCTTCTGACATGAACCATACTCTTGGGCAAACTAATATGCACAAATGATCATGCTGTGCAGCAATGCAAATGCCATTCTCCTCCTGAGTCACACTATTCATTGGTCATTAAGATATTACTGTAGCTTCGGGGGCATGTGTGTTGAAAGGGGATGTCCAACCCAGAGAGCTTAATCCTACAGATGTAGGATTTTAATTTGAGCCAGTTTGCTACAACAGGAAGATTATCCTGCAGCAACAGGAAATGTGAACAATTATGTGGATTATAATTAACGGACATTTTTGTTGGGGAAAATCATGTCAGAGATTTCAAAGTGGAAATCATAAACTTCAGAAGCCTATTTAAACCTCAAATACAATACACGTTAGCATTTTAAAATTATCCTGCAAAAGGGTGATCGAATAAAGATCCTACATCTGTATGGCACGACTGTTGATATGTTGAATATTGAAATGCACAGATTTGCATGATAAAGTCTCCTCTCACGATGGTTGTTCTCATCATTAGGCTGGCTTTGGAGATTTCATCAGCCTTTTTAAAAAAACGTCAATACCTTAATTTAAATTAATTTGTGTGCAGCCATCTGTGACCTATTTCCACATGGGAGGATGGTTACTATTTCTGGTGAAATTAGTAGAAAGGATGGGGCTCACCAACCAAACCCCTGGTGTTTTCATTAGCAGGGCCCTGGTCTGTACTCCTCCATGTGCAACTGGGTCCTAGACCCTGACGGGCCAACCCCAGGTGGGGAAGGTAGGCAACAACACCTCCGCCACGCTGATCCTCAATACGGGGGACCCCCAGGAGTGTGTGCTCAGCCCCCTCCTCCCTGTTCACCCATGACACCGTGGCTATGCATGACTCCAACTCAATCATTAAGTTTGCTGAAGACACAACAGTTATTATATACCAAATCTGGCTATACACACCACGTATTAATATTCTGGATTCTGACACATGGTCACTGTAAAATATCTACCCATGGATTGTTAATTGGACTTGTTCTGTCATTGCTTGATTTCTTGTTAAGATTTTGGTTTATTTGTGTGTTTGTATTGTATTTATGAGACGTTCTACTGTACTGTTAGAGAAAGTAACATAAGCATTTCGCAAAAAAAGTGCTCTTCACTGACGAGTCGCAGTTATGTCTCACCAGGGGTGATGGTCGGATTTGTGTTTATTGTCGAAGGAATGAGCATTACACTGAGGTCTGTACTCTGGAGTGGGATCGATTTGGAGGTGGAGGGTCCGTCATGGTCTGGGGCGGTATGTCACAGCATCATCGAACTGAGCTTGTTGTCATTGCAGGCAATCTCAACGCTGTGCGTTACAGGGAAGACATCCTCCTCACTCATGTGGTACCCTTCCTGTAGGCTCATCCTGACATGACCCTCCAGCATGACAATGCCACCAGCCATACTGATCGTTCTGTGTGTGATTTCCTGCAAGACAGGAATGTCCGTGTTCTGACATGGCCAGCGAAGAGCCCAGATCTCAATCCCACTGAGCACATCTGGGACCTGTTGAATCGGAGGGTGAGGTGCAATGTGTCCCTGAACAAATGGGGGGGTCAAAATCAAAGTAACAGTCAGTACCTGGTGCAGTCCATGAGGAGGAGATGCACTGCAGTACTTAATGCAGCTGGTGGCCACACCAGGTACTGACTGTTACTTTGATTTTGACCCCCCCATTTGTTCAGGGACACATTACTCAATTTCTGTTAGTCATATGTATGTGGAACTTTATGTCTCAGTTGTTGAATCTTGTTATGTTCATACAAATATTTACACATGCTGAAAATTTGCTGAAAATAAACGCAGTTGACAGTGAGAGGACATTTATTTTTATGCTGAGTTTAGTTGTCTAGTGATGATCAACAACCAATTTGACAGAGTTTGAATAATTTAGAAAATAATGGGCACAGTCCAGGTGTGGAAAGCTCTTAGAGACTTACCCAGAAAGACTCACAGCTTTAATCGCTGCCAAAGGTGATTCAAACATGTATTGACTCACAGGGGTTGAATACTTATCTAATCAAGATATATTAGTGTTTTATTTTTCATATTTTTTTTTGTACAAATGTTAATATTTTCTTCCACTTTGACATTACAGAGAATTTTGTGTAGACCGTTGACAAAAAATGGCAATTCAATAATTTTTTTATCACACTTTGTAACACAACATCAAAAGTAATTGTGTGTGAATACTTTCTGAAGGCACTGTAGACCTGTACATTCAATCAGTTTTTGACAAAAATGAATGAGTAAAAAACATGGGTGGCATGACTAAATGTTATTTTATTCAAAGTCAACACAGAACAATGCACTAGAAACAATATGTCAAATTCACATCCAAAGTGTCTAGTGAGGTGTCAACAAGTAGGAATTAAATTTGAAAGGGCCCAGTAAAGTCCAGGGGAAAATAATTAACCAGCTAATGAATTAATAAAAATACTATCATGGAGACATAATTTGACATCTGCCTATCCATCCACATGCAAATATTTCAAACCTGGTGCATCTGATCAACTGTTCATCTGTGAAACGCAGATATAAACACATCATTCATTAAATAGACTATTCTTTCCATAGGACGAGCAAGCCAAAAGCTATAGGGTTGAACTTTTACTGCAGCGGGCTAAATTAGGGTCACACAGAGTGATTCTTGGTAGTCTTAAAAAATCTACTTTGAAACAAAAGTATACACCTCACACACATGGTTATGGGCTTAAAAAAAATAAGACACCTGTACCATGTCAGATATAGAGTTGTAATGTATTATATTTTGAGTTTGCATTCCAATATTACACTTTATATACAGTTGAAGTTGGAGGTTTACATACACTTTAGCCAAATACATTTAAACTCAGTTTTAATCCTAGTAAAACATCCCTGTCTTAGGCCAGTTAGGATCATCACTTTATTTTAAGAATGTGAAATGTCAGAATAATAGTAGAGAGAATTATTTCTTTCAGCTTTTGTTTCTTCAATCACAATCCCAGTGGGTCAGAAGTTTACGTACACTCAATTAGTATTTGGTAGCATTGCCTTTAAATTGTTTAACTTGGGTCAAACGTTTTGGGTAGCCTCCCACAAGCTTCCCACAATAAGTTGGGGGAATTTTGGCCCATTCCTCCTGACAGAGCTGGTGTAACTGAATCAGGTTTGTAGGCCTCCTTGCTCACACACACTTTTTCAGTTCTGCCCACACATTTTCTATAGGATTTAGGTCAGGACTTTGTGATGGCCACTCCAATACCTTGACTTTGTTATCCTTAAACTAGTTACGGAGTGGCGGCAGTGTTGGGAGTTTTGGAGAGTCTGGCGTGCCCAAAGTAAAATGCCTGCCACTCAGGCCCAGAAACTAGGATATGCACATATGCACATAAGTACAATTGAATAGGAAACAGTCTGAAAATATTGTCTGTGAGTATAACAGAACTGATATGGCAGGCAAAAACCCGAGCAAAATCCATCCGGAAATTCCTTTTTTGTGACATGCCTTTTTTTCCAATGGTTGTCTATGGGATCTGCTGAAATCCAGGACCCAGGTTGCAGTATCTATGGCTACAACTAGATGTCAACCGTCTTTAGACAAGGTTTCAAGAGTTTACCTTGAAAAACAGCTGAATAGAAGAAGATTATGTAAGTGGAGAGAGGAAGTGATTTCTGTCTGTGGCGTGAGGGACCTGGGAGCGCGCACCTCTGTATTTTACTTTACTATCGTTCAGGATATTATCCATGTGAAATATAATCGTTAATAAACATAATAGTGTAGCTAAGGATCGATTAGAAACATGGTTTGATTTGTTTGGACTCAGATTATAGGTATATTTTTATCGGTCTCTATGTCTTCTATATTGAGCGAGTGAACAGTGGATTTTCTGAACAGAACGCGCCAACCAAACTGAGATTTATGGATATAAATAGGGACTTTTTCTAACAAAAGGAACATTGGATGTCTTGCTTGGACACTTCAGATTGCCCTCAGCAGAAGATCATCAAAGGTAAGCAATTTATTTTAACTCCTTGTTTTGTGACAAATGTTGTGCTTTCGCCGTAAAGCCTTTTTGAAATCTGACAATGCTGTGAGATTGCCAAGAGTCTAAGCTTTTGAAGAGTGTGCAACACTTGTATTTTTCTGAATGTTTTATAATATTACATTTGCATTTTGAATTTGGCGCTCTACATTTTTCCGAATGTTGTCAAGGATGGGGCGCTAGCGCCCCACTGCTCCTTAATTATCCCCAAGAGTTTAAGCAATTTTGCCACAACTTTGGAAGTGTGCTTGGGGTCATTGTCCATTTAGAGACCCATTTGCGACCAAGTTTTAACTCCCTGACTGATGTCTTGTGATGTTGCTTCAATATATCCACATACTTTTCCTTCCTCCTGATGCCATCTATTTTGTGAAGTGCACCAGTCCCTCCTGCAGCAAAGCATCCCCACAACATGATGCTGGCACCCCCCTGCTTCACGGTTGGGATGGTGTCCTCCCCCTTTTTCCTCCAAACATAACGATGGTCATTATGGCCAAGCAGTTTTATTTTTAATTCACCAGACCAGAAAAGTATGATCTTGGTCCCAGTGTGCAATTGCAAACCATAGTCTGGCTTTTCTATGGCGGTTTTGGAGTAGTAGCTTCTTCCTTGCTGAGCGGCCTTTCAGGTTATGTCGATATAGGACTTGTTTTACTGTGGATATAGATACTTTTGTACCTGTTTTCTCCAGCATCTTCACAAGGTCCTTTGCTGTTGTTTTGGGATTGATTTGCACTTTTCGCAACAAAGTACGTTCATCTATAGGAGACAGAACACGTCTCCTTCCTGAGCAGTATGACGGCTGCGTGGTCTCATTGCTCTCAAGGATGAACCAGACTTGTGAAGGTCTACAATCTTTTTGTGAGGTCTTGGCTGATTTCTTTTGATTTTCCCATGATGTCAAGCAAAGAGGCACCGAGTTTGAAGGTAGGCCTTGAAATACATCCACAGGTACACCTCCAATTGACTCAAATTAGTCTATAAGAAGCTTCTAAAGCCATGACATCATTTTCTGGAATTTTCCAAACTGTTTAAAGGCACAGTCAGCTTAGTGTACGTAAACTTCTGACCCACTGGAATTGTGATACAGTGAATTATAAGTGAAATAATCTGTCTGTAAACAATTGTTGGAAAAATTACTTGTGTCATGCACAAAGTAAATGTCCTAACTCACTTGCCAAAACTATAGTTTGTTAACAATAAATTTGTGGAGTGGTTGAAAAACGACTCCAACCTAAGTGATTGTAAACTTCCAACTTCAACTGTACATCACAGAATACCTAAATGTAACAAAACTGTTTGACATAGATACACCGGATTTTCCTCGTTACATTTTTTAAAACTTTTTAATAACATTCCACCCATGAGGCCAAAGAGGGCGCTTTTGGTGATTGACTACAGGAAAAAGCTAAAAATGTAATGGTGGGATGAATAGACCACTGCACATTTAGTGGTGTGTCCCATAGGTAGCCTACAGTATCCAGTATTTTTTGAGAGAGCAGTGAGGTGTGTCAGAGGCTTCTGGAGCTTAGGGAAAAGGGAGGGAGAGCAGGCAGATCTGTTAGTTCTAGTGGAAAATGAAAGTACATAGATCTTAAGCTTTAGCTGCACTTATGTATAGACAGGGATGTATCCAATGCAATTAGTTTAGGGGGAAATAAATTGCACACGTCTTAAGCTTAAACACGACTCCAACACCATCATTAACCAGTCAGGGATTGCTGGAAACGACAGCCTCCACTAGTCCATGAAACGCGGCGCGAACTCGTTCAAATTATACCTATAAACTTGTCCAAGAACAATCAAACATAGTTTTAAATGTATCCTTAGGAACACTTTTACGTATATTTACTATTATAAATCAGCCGGAATATAAACTGATCAATAACGAGGCTACAAAAGACACTCCGTGACTTCTCGTGCGCGCGCCACGGGAACTTTTCTCAGAACGAGGGGTCTTCATTGTTTGGTGTTTTTCTCTGCTCTAAATTAATCCAAAATGGAGGGAAACACCGTCTCGAGGCTGTTGACATCATAAGGAAGCGACGTGTACTGCATTCATATGCCTATATATGGTCATTTTCAATAAGGAGGGGTTCCCAAATGAGCAATGTGTCAAAATCACTTTTTCCAGGACAGAGATTCCTCAGGGTTTTGCCTGCTATATGCGTTCTGATTCACTCACAGACAAATGGTTAACAGTTTTGGAAAATTCAGAGTGTTTCCTATCCAATGGTACTAAATATATGCATATCCTATTTTCTGGGCCTAAATGGGAGGCATTTTACTTTGGGCACGCCAGGCTCTCCAAAACGGTCACCTCATGCACTGCTCCCAGAGAAGTTAAGTTTGCTGACGACACAAAGTGGTAGGCCTGATCACCGACAACGATGAGACAGCCTATAACGAGGAGGTCAGAGACCTGGTAGTGTGGTGCCAGGACAACAACCTCTCCCTCAATGTGAGAAAGACAAAGGAGCTGATCGTGAACTACAGGAAAAGGGAGGGCCGAAACAGGCCCCCACATCAACAAACTATCATGCTCCAAACACACCAAGACAGTCGCAAAGAGGGCACGACAACACCTTTCCTCCCTCAGGAAACTGAAAAGATGGCCACTCAAAACGTTCTACAGCTTCACCATCGAGAGCATCCTGACCGGTTGAATCACTGCCTGGTACGGCAACTGCTCGGCATCTGACCATAAGGCGCTACAGAGGGTAATGTGTACGGCCCAGTACATGGGGCCAAGCTTTTTTATTTTATATTTTATTTTATGTTGGGATGAGTTCCATTTATATTCCAATCAGTTCAGATTGGAATTTCCAATTGCAAATGTTCTTAATTGAAGAGAAATGGAATTTACTTTATTTAACCAGGTAGGCCAGTTGAGAACAAGTTCTCATTTACAATTGTGACCTGGCCAAGATAAAGCAAAGCAGTGCGACAAAAACAACAACACAGTTACACATGGGATAAGCAAACGTACAGTAAATAACACAATAGGAAAATCTATATACAATGTGTGCAATTGAAGTAAGGAGGTAAGGCAATAAATAGTCCAATAGTGGCGAATTAATTACAATTTAGCTATTTACACTGGAGTGATATATGTGTAGATGAGGATTTGCGAGTAGAAATACCGGTGTGCAAAAGAGCAGAAAAACAAAAAACAAATATGGGGATGAGGTAGGTAGTTGATTGGATGGGCTATTTACAAATGGGCTGTGTACAGCTGCACCGATCGGTAAGCTGCTCTGACAGCTGACTCTTAAAGTTAGTGAGGGAGATATACAGTAAGTCTCCAACTTCAGTGATTTTTGCAATTCGTTCCAGTCATTGGCAGCAGAGAACTGGAAGGAAAGGCAGCCAAAGAGGTGTTGGCTTTGGGGATGACCAGTGAAATATACCTGCTGGAGCGCGTGCTACGGGTGGGTGTTGCTATGGTGACCAGTGAGCTGAGATAAGGCGGAGCTTTACCTAGCAAAGACTTATAGATGACCTGGAGGGGGAGACTTTCCAATCTTTAGGAATCTCAGATGATATGAAAGAGAGGTTGAACAGACTAGTAATAGGGTTTGCAACAACGGCGGCGGATAATTTTAGGAAGAGAGGGTCCAGATTGTCTAGCCAGCTGATTTGTATGGATCCAGATTGGACCAGTTGCTGCGGGGGGTGCAGAGCTGTTGGCTGGGGTTGGGGTAGCCAGGTGGAAAGCATGTCCAGCCGTAGAGAAATGCTTATTGAAATTCTCGATAATCGTGGATTTATCAGTGGTGACAGTGTTTCCTAGTCTCAATGCAGTGGGCAGCTGGGAGGACGTAGTCTTATTCTCCATGGACTTTACAGTGTCCCAAAACCTTTCAATGCTCGTGCAGTATGCCACAGGGTGTTTTTGTGCTGGTCAAGGGCAGTCAAGTCTGGAGTGAACCAAGGGCTATATCTGTTCTTAGTTCTACATTTTTTGAAAGGGGCATGCTTATTTAAGATGGTGAGGAAAGCACTTTTAAAGAACAACCAGGCATCCTCTACTGACGGGATGAGGTCAATATCCTTCCAGGATACCCAGGCCAGGTCGATTAGAAAGACCTGCTCGCAGAAGTGTTTTAGGGAGCATTTGACAGTGATGAAGGGTGGTCGTTTGACTGCGCACCCATAACAGACGCAAGCAGAGGCAGTGATCGCTGAGATCCTGGTTGAAGACAACAGAGGTGTATTTGGAGGGCAAGTTGTTCAGGATGCTTACGGATTTGGGGTTGTACCTGGTAGGTTCGTTTATAATTTGTGTGAGATTGAGGGCATCTAGCTTAGATTGTAGGACGGCCGGGGTGTTAAGCATATCCCAATTTAGGTCACCTAGCAGTACGAACTCTGACGATAGATGGGGGGCAATCAATTCACATATGGTGTCCAGGGCACAGCTAGGAGCTGAGGGGGGTCTATAACAGGCGGCAACAGTGAGGGACATATTTCTGGAGAGATGGATCTTTAAAAGTAGAAGCTCGAACTGTTTGTGCATAGACCAGGATAGTATGACAGAACTCTGCAGGCTATCTCTACAGTAGATTGCAATTCCGCCACCTTTAGCATTTCTGTCTTGACGGAACATGTTGTAATTGGGGATGGAAATTTCAGATTTTTTGGTGGCCTTCTTAAGCCAGGATTCAGACCCGGCTAGCACATCAGGGTTGGCGGAGTGTGCTGAAGCAGTGAATAAAGCAAACTTAGGGAGGAGGCTTCTGATGTTAACATGCATGAACCCAAGGCTTTTACAGTTGCAGAAGTCTACAAATGAGAGCGCCTGGGGACACACAGGGCCTGGGTTAACCTCTACATCACCAGAGGAACAGAGGAGGAGTAGGATGAGGGTACGGCTAAAGGCTATAAGAACTGGTTGTCTAGTGCTTTGGGAACAGAGAATAAAAGGAGCAGATTTCTGGGCATGCTAGGATAGATTCAGGGCATAGTGTACAGACAAGGGTATGGTAGGGTGCAAGTACAGTGGGGATAAACCTAGGCATTGAGTGACAATGAGAGAGGTTGCATCTCTGGAAGCGCCAGTTAAGCTAGGTGCGGTCTCCGCATGTGTGGGGGGTGGGACAAGGGGGCTATCTGAGGCATGTTGAGCAGGACTTGGGGCTCCGAGGTAAAAATAAAACAATGAGAGCTGCCCTAAACAACAATATACAAGGTATATTGGCATTAGAGAGAGGCATAAAGCAATCACAGGTGTTGATTGGGAGAGCTAAGACAACAACGGGTGAGACAACAACAGGTAAACAGCTAAGACAACACCAACGGGTAAATGACAATGAATGGGCAGAGAGGGTCAGTTAGCTACACACTGAGTTCGAGGCTGGGTCCGACAGATTAAATTAAGTACAGTGTTAACCCACTGTTCCTAGGCCATCATTGAAAATAAGAATTTGTTCTTAACTGACTTGCCTAGTTAAACAAAGGTAAAATAAAAAATATATAAAAGAAACATTGATACCCCCCCATTTGTTTTGTACTCTGCTGCTACTCGCTGTTAGTATCTATGCATAGTCACTTCACCCCTACCTTCATGTACAAATTACCTTGACTAACCTGTACCCACGCACATTGACTCGGTACCGGTACCCCCTGTATATAGGCTCGTTTTTGTTATTTTATTGTGTTACTTTAGTTTATTCTGTAAATATTTTCTTAACTCTTCTTGAACTGCACTGTTGGTTAAGGGCTTGTAATTAAGCATTTCATGGTAAGGTCTACACTTGTTTATTCAGCGCATGTGACAAATAAAGTTTGATTTGATTTGATGTTAAAGCAGCCCTTGCATTTAAATGGACCATTTGCTGGTTCAGAAGGCATGTAACACTGTAGTAAAGAGCATTTAAATGGACTATTTGCTGGTTCAGATGGCATGTAACACTGTACTAAAGAGCATTTAAATGGACCATTTGTTGGTTCAGATGGCATGTAACACTGTACTAAAGAGCATTTAAATGGACCATTTGCTGGTTCAGAAGGCATGTAACACTGTAGTAAAGAGCATTTAAAGGGACTATTTGCTGGTTCAGAAGTAATGTAACACTGTAGAAAAGAGCATTTAAATGGACCATTTGCTGGTTCAGAAGGCATGTAACACTGTAGTAAAGAGCATTTAAATGGACTATTTGCTGGTTCCGACTGCATGTAACAGCGAGCATTTAAATGGACTATTGGACACGTACACCTACTGTACACTAGACTGACATTTTAATGGAGATTTCATATGGAGATACAGTACACAGTGTAAATTCTCAAATGAGTTACAGTCAGGTCCATAATTATTGGCAACCTTGATAAAGATAAGTAAAAAAAAGACTATAAAATAAATAACACAAATACTGAGCTAGGTTGTTTTGGATGCTCAAAAATCAATGTGGAACTTATGTTATTTTATACTAATACAATTGCTCAGAGAGAGATATTTTGTTATAAAAAAAAACACAATTATTGCCCCCCCTGTGTTCAATACTCTAGCTCCCTTTGTGAGGATAATGACGACACAGCATTTTTCTAAAATGTTTTCTGAGATTGGAGAACAAATTGGGAGGGATCTTAGTAACCATTTCTTTGTGGATTCTGATTAGTGCTTGGGGTTACTGTCTTGTTGGAAGATCCACTCGATGTTGTCAGCCTCCTGGAAGTGTCAGCCTCCTGGAAGAGGCAACCATGCTTTTGGTTAAAATGTCCTGGTTCTGGTACCGGTACAAGATGGCGCCAACAGAGAGGGCTGCTTCGCTTCTAGTCCTTAGGAAACTTTGCAGTATTTTATTTTGTATGTATTATTTCTTACATTGTTAGCCCAGAAACACTTAAGTGTTTTGCATACAGCTGTGAAGAACTATTGGATATCAGAGCGACGTCAACTTGCCATCACTACGACCAGGAATACGAATTTCCCGAAGCGGAACCATTTTTACGAATCACCCAGGGCATTTGAACTGATTCAAATCAAATCAAATCAAAGTTTATTTGTCACGTGCGCCGAATACAACAGGTGTAGACCTTACAGTGAAATGCTTATTTACAGGCTCTAACCAACAGTGCAAAAAATTTAAAATAAATAAAAAAGGTATTAGGTGAACAATAGGTAAGTAAAAAAATAAAAACAACAGTATATACAGTAGCGAGGCTATGTACAGTAGCAAGGCTGTAGAAGTAGCAAGGTTATAAAAATAGCGAGGCTACATACAGACACCGGTTAGTCAGGCTGATTGAGGTAGTATATGTACATGTAGTTATGGTTAAAGTGACTATGCATAAAGTGAGGGAAAAAAGTATTTGATCCCCTGCTGATTTTGTATGTTTGCCAACTGACAAAGAAATGATCAGTCTATAATTTTAATAGTAGGTTTATTTGAACATTGAGAGACAGAACAACAACAACAAAATCCAGAAAAACGCATGTGAAAAATTGTATAAAATGATTTGCATTTTAATGAGGGAAATAAGTATTAGAACCCCTCTCAATCAGAAAGATTTCTGGCTCCCAGGTGCTTTTATACAGGTAACGAGCTGAGATTAGGAGCACACTCTTAAAGGGAGTGCTGCTAATCTCAGCTTGTTACATGTATAAAAGACACCTGTCCACAGAAGCAATCAATCAGATTCCAAACTCTCCACCATGGCCAAGACCAAAGAGCTCTCCAAGGATGTCAGGGACAAGATTCTAGACCTACACAAGGCTGGAATGGGCTACAAGACCATCGCCAAGCAGCTTGGTGAGATTCTGACAACAGTTGGTGCGATTATTTGCAAATGGAAGAAACACAAAAGAACTGTCAATCTCCCTCGGCCTGGGGCTCCATGCAAGATCTCACCTCGTGGAGTTGCAATGATCATGAGAACGGTGAGGAATCAGCCCAGAACTACACGGGAGGATCTTGTCAATGATCAAGGCAGCTAGGACCATAGGCACCAAGAAAACAATTGGTAACACACTACGTCGTGAAGGACTGAAATCCTGCAGCACCCACAAGGTCCCCCTGCTCAAGAAAGCACATATACATGCCCGTCTGAAGTTTGCCAATGAACATCTGAATGATTCAGAGGACAACTGGGTGAAAGTGTTGTGGTCAGATGAGACCAAAATGGAGCTCTTTGGCATCAACTCAACTCGCCGTGTTTGGAGGAGGAGGAATGCTGCCTATGACCCCAAGAACACCATCCCCACCATCAAACATGGAGGTGGAAACATTATGCTTTGGGGGTGTTTTTCTGCTAAGGGGACAGGACAACTTCACCGCATCAAAGGGACGATGGACAGGGCCATGTACCGTCAAATCTTGGGTGAGAACCTCCTTCCCTCAGCCAGGGCATTGAAAATGGGTCGTGGATGGGTATTCCAGCATGACAATGACCCAAAACACACGGCCAAGGCCACAAAGGAGTGGCTCAAGAAGAAGCACATTAAGGTCCTGGAGTGGCCTAGCCAGTCTCCAGACCTTAATCCCATAGAAAATCTGTGGAGGGAGCTGAAGGTTTGAGTTGCCAAACGTCAGCCTCGAACCCTTAATGACTTGGAGAAGATCTGCAAAGAGGAGTGGGACTAAATCCCTCCTGAGATGTGTGCAAACCTGGTGGCCAACTACAAGAAACATCTGACCTCTGTGATTGCCAACAAGGGTTTTGCCACCAAGTACTAAGTCCTGTTTTGCAGAGAGGTCAAATACTTATTTCCCTCATTCAAATGCAAATCATTTTATAACATTTTTCACATGCGTGTTTCTGGATTTTTTTGTTGTTATTCTGTTTCTCACTGTTCAAATAAACCTACCATTAAAATTATAGGCTGATCATTTCTTTGTCAGTGGGCAAACGTACAAAATCAGCAGGGGATCAAATACTTTTTTCCCTCACTGTATATGAAGAACAGAGAGTAGCAGTAGCGTAAAAAAGGGGTTGGCGGGTGGTGGGACACAATGCAGATAGATATCCCAGTTAGCCAATGTGCGGGAGCACTGGTTGGTCGGTCCAATTGAGGTAGTATGTACATGAAAGTATAGTTAAAGTGACTATGCATATATGATAAACAGAAAGTAGCAGCAGCACAATGCAAAAAGTCCGGGTAGCCATTTGATTACCTGTTCAGGAGTCTTATGGCTTGGGGGTAAAAACTGTTGAGAAGCCTTTTTGTCCTAGACTTGGCACTCCGGTACCGCTTGCCATGCGGTAGTAGAGAGAACAGTCTATGACTGGGGTGGCTGGGGTCTTTTACAATTTTTAGCGCCTTCCTCTGACACCGCCTGGTGTAGAGGTCCTGGATGGCAGGCAGCTTAGCCCCAGTGATGTACTGGGCCGTACGCACTACCCTCTGTAGTGCCTTGCGGTCAGAGGCGGAGCAATTTCCGTACCAGGCAGTGATGCAACCAGTCAGGATGCTCTCAATGTTGCAGCTGTAGAACCTTTTGAGGATCTCGGGACCCATGCCAAATCTTTTTAGTCTCCTGAGGTGGAATAGGCTTTGTCGTGCCCTCTTCACGACTGTCTTGGTGTGTTTGGACCATTCTAGCTTGTTGTTGATGTGGACACCAAGGAACTTGAAGCTCTCAACCTACTCCACTACAGCCCCGTCGATGAGAATGGGGGTGTGCTCGGTCCTCTTTTTCCTGTAGTCCACAATCATCTCCTTAGTCTTGGTTACGTTGAGGAAGAGGTTGTTGTCCTGGCACCACACGGCCAGGTCTCTGACCTCCTCCCTGTAGGCTGTCTCGTCGTTGTCGGTGATCAGGTCTACCACTGTTGTGTCATCTGCAAACTTAATTATGGTGTTGGAGTCGTGCCTGGCCATGCAGTCGTGGGTGAACAGGGAGTACAAGAGGGGACTGAGCACGCACCCCTGGGGAGCTCCAGTATTGAGGATCAGCGTGGCAGATGTGTTGCTACCTACCCTCACCATTTGGGGGTGGCCCGTCAGGAAGTCCAGGATCCAGTTACAGAGGGAGGTGTTTAGTCCCAGGATCCTTAGCTTAGTGATGAGCTTTGAGGGTACTATGGTGTTGAACGCTGAGCTGTAGTCAATGAATAGCATTCTCACATAAGTGTTCCTTTTGTCCAGGTGGGAAAGGGCAGTGTGGAGTGCAATAGAGATTGCATCATCTGTTGATCTGTTTGGGCTAGTGTTTCTGGGATGATGTTGTTGATGTGAGCCATTACCAACCTTTCAAAGCACTTCTTGGCTACGGACGTGAGTGCTACGGGTCTGTAGTCGTTTAGGCAGGTTGCCTTTGTGTTCTTGGGCACAGGGACTATGGTGGTCTGCTTGAAGCATGTTGGTATTACAGACTCAATCAGGGACATGTTGAAACTGTCAGTGAAGACACCTGCCAGTTGGTCAGCACATGCTCGGAGCACACGTCCTGGTAATCCGTCTGGCCCCGCAGCCTTGTGTATGTTGACTTGTTTAAAGGTCTTACTCACGTCGGCTACGGAGAGCGTCATCACACCGTCGTCTGGAACAGCTGATGCTCTCATGCATGCCTCAGTGTTGCTTGCCTCGAAGCGAGCATAGAAGTGATTTAGCTCGTCTGGTAGACTCGTGTCACTGGGCAGCTCTCAACATGTCTCTCAGCCCTGTATTGACACTTTGCCTGTTTGATGGTTCATCGCAGGGCATAGCAGGATTTCTTATAAGCTTCCGGGTTAGAGTCCCGCACCTTGAAAGCGGCAGCTCTACCCTTTAGCTCAGTGCAAATGTTGCCTGTAATCCATGGCTTCTGGTTGGGGTATGTACGTACAGTCACTGTGGGGACGACGTTCCTCGATGCACTTATTGATAAAGCCAGTGACTGATGTGGTGTACTCCTCAATGCCATCGGAGGAATCCCGGAACATGTTCCAGTCTGTGATAGCAAAACAGTCCTGTAGTTTAGCGTCTGCTTCATCTGACCACTTTTTTTATAGACCGAGTCACTGCTTGTAAGCAGGAATCAGGAGGATAGAATTATGGTCGGATTTACCAAATGGAGGGCGAGGGAGGGCTTTGTACGCGTCTCTGTGAGGCTGACCCAAAACAATGCTGCCGAGAAGAGGTAGACGGAGCGGTCTTCTGGTCAGACTTCGGATGCGAGCACATCATCTACGACTTCTGAGTACATTACTCGCTAATGTCCAGTCTCTACATAACAAGGTAGATGAAATTAGGGCAATTGTTGCTTTCCAGAAAGACATCAGGGATTGTAACATACTCTATTTCACGGAAACATGGCTCTCTCGGGATATGCTGTCAGAGTCGGTACAGCCACTTGGATTCTTTGTGCGTCGCTCCGACAAGAATAAACATCTCTCTGGAAGAAGAAGGGCGGGGGTGTGTATTTCATGATTAACGTCTCATGGTATAATTGTAACAACATACAGGAACTCAAGTCCTTTTGTTCACCTGACCTAGAATTCCTCACAATCAAATGCCGTGTATATCCCCCCTTAAGCCGATACCACGACGGCCCTCAAGGAACTTCATTGGACTTTATGCAAACTGGAAACCATATATCCTGAGGCTGCATTTATTGTAGCTGGGGATTTTAACAAAGCAAATTTGTGAACAAGGCTACCTAAATTCAGAATATTGACTGTAGCACTTGCGCTGGTAAAACACTGGATCACTGCTACTCTAACTTCCGCGATGCATAAAAGGCCCTCCCCTGCCCTCCTTTTTGCAAATCTAACCACAACTCCATTTTGCTCCTCCCTTCCTATAGGCAGAAACTAAAACAGGATGTATCCATGCTAAGGACTATTCAACCCTGGTCTGACCAATCGGAATCCACGCTTCAAGATTGTTTTGATCACACGGACTGGGACATGTTCCGGATAGCCTCAGAGAATAATATTGACGTATACGCTGATTCAGTGAGTGAGTTTATAAGGAAGTGTATTGGAGATGTTGTACCTACTGTGACTATTAAAACTGCCCTAACCAGAAACCATGGATAGATGGCGGCATTCGCACAAAACAGAAAAAGCAAACCACCGCATTTAACCATGGAAAGGTGACTGGGAATATGGCCAAATACAAACAGAGTAGTTATTCCCTCCGCAAGGCAATCAAACAAGCAAAATGTCAGTATAGAGACAAAGTGGAGTCGCAGTGGAACGGCTCAGACACGAGATGTATGAGACAGGGTCTACAGACAATCACGGACTACAAAAGGAAAAACAACCACGTCACGAACACCGACGTCTTGCTTTCAGACAAACTAAACACCTTCTTTGCCCGCTATGAGGATAATATAGTGCCACCGACATGGCTCACTACCAAGAACTGTGGGCACTACTTCTCCGTGGCCGACGTGAGTAAGACATTTAAATATGTTAACCCTCGCAAGACTGCTGGCCCAGACGGCATCCCTAGCCGCGTCCTCAGAGCATGCGCAGACCAGCTGGCTGATGTGTTTACGGACATATTCAATCTCTCCCTATCCCAGTCTGATGTCCCCACCTGCTTCAAGATGGCCACAATTGTCTCATTGGCTTTTCTAGCAGAACAGGACACTTCCATCCAGTGAACAGGCTTGTTAGAATAAAACACGGTCTTTGTCACATTCATTAAGCTGATAAGCCATTGGCAAAAAGACAGAACATGGTGTTCCAGGGGGGAGATGTACTCAGGCCAGATTGCAGAGCTCCCCAAAGCAATTATGACAAGACATTAGCGCTCCCGCTTTGTTAGGAGGCCCGCAGCCTCATTGAGTTCAATTACAGATCCCTTTAGGCCACCAGCCACTGTGTGTGTACATATAACACTGTCATATACCACCGTCCAATCTTCCTAGATTCATCCTTCAGTGTCAACAAATCCTCCAGCTCTCTCCCCGAGCCATTATAATGACCCACGGTGGTAGGGCACTGTTTACTAGAACACATCACAGACAAATGCTGCATTGTTCTTTTTAATAAGGAAGACTGTGGAAATACTGTGCCTGCGCTGAGCTTTGTTTTTGCTCTTTTCGCTCATGAATTTAAATATGCCGTTGAGGTAAAAACAGCAGTTATTCTTAGGTGGAAGAGTTTGTTTGTCTCTCTCCCACCTGGCACATAGTACAGTATTCTACAGTATGAATGGATGGTAGTGTATTTGTGTTGTATTGAAATCTACCCTGTGGATTTGGTAAACACATTTCTGGATGTTGAGGAAGGGAGGGTTAAAGGGAAAAGGTGTGTGCCTTATTCGTATCTATGTCTTAGTGGCTCTCAAAGAAAGAAGACCTAAAGCACACTGAAGAGTCAAAATAGTATTTTTCCTGTCAGACACAGGACTCTTGGAGATTTGAGTTTGATTTACGTCCAGTATTCATTCAGTGGCGTGCTTTTTAAAATTATCATTCAGTGACATGCCCCAGAAGAGTATCAGGCACACTGATGCAATTTGACTGTTGATAGAACCAGTTTTAGTTTTCTTGTATTGTTGCTTAAATTTACATTGTTACTTTGTATTGATATTTCTCTATTTAAGACCATGTAATCAGAATCGTCATGCCCATAGGAGCACAGCGGCTTGTGCTGTTATATCTGGAGTATTTCTCCTCTCTTATCCGGTGTCCTGTGTGAATTTAAGTATGCTCTCTCTAATTCTCTCTCTCTTTCTCTCTCTTTCTTTCTCTCTTTCTCTTTCTTTCTCTCTCTCAGAGGACCTGAGCCCTAGGACCATTCCTCAGGACTACCTGGTCTGATGACTCCTTGCTGTCCCCAGTCCACATGGCCGTGCTGCTGCTCAAGTTTCAACTGTTCTGCCTGCGGCTATGGAACCCTGACCTTTTCACCAGACGTGCTACCTGTCCCAGACCTGCTGTTTTCAACTCTCTAGAGACAGCAGGAGCGGTAGAGATACTCTGAATGATCGGCTATGAAAAGCCAACTTACATTTACTCCTGAGGTGCTGACCTGTTGCACCCTCGACAACCACTGTGATTATTATTATTTGACCCTGCTGGTCATCTATGAACATTTTAACATCTTGGCCATGTTCTGTTATAATCTCCACCCGGCACAGCCAGAAGAGGACTGGCCATGCCTCATAGCCTAGTTCCTCTCTAAGTTTCTTCCTAGGTTCTGGCCTTTCTAGGGAGTTTTTCTAGCCACCGTGCTTCTACACCTGCATTGCTTGCTGTTTGGGGTTTTAGGCAGGGTTTATTTACATCAGCTGATGTAAGAAGGGCTTCATAAATACATTTGATTTGATTTGCTCCCTCACATTTGTCATGTTTTTAATATTATTATTTTTTGTTTGTTTTAATGTTTTGTGGCTAGTACTACTACTTGTCACCTAGCAATTTTATTAAGTTAGCTTTAGTTAGCCCAGATAGGTTCCCAACCTCATTACAGCTACCAAGAAGTAATTTCAGGCTATCAATCATGTTAGAGTAGTTAGCTTGTCTAACTATCTTAGCTGGCATGCCTGCTAGCAAGGTTAGTGGACTTTAGAAAAGCAAGAAATAACTAAAGCCCTGTTTGTACCTGGTTCTAACTTGCGTCCTTTGCCCTGATCTTGTCCACATTCTGATTGTGCCCATGTTTTAGACAGGTGCAGACAATCAAAAGACACATTGTTATCTGATTGTGTACCACCCCTTCCCCATGGGCCTGAAAGTAAAGAAAGTAAGAAAAGTCAAAATAAATATACAGTGCCTTTGGAAAGTATTCCGAACCCTTCACCTTTTCCACATTTTGACACGTTAGAGCCTTATTCTAAACATGATTAAATATTTTTTTCCTCAGCAATCTACACACAATACCCCATAATGACAAAGCAAAAACAGTTTTATATACATTTTTGCAAATCTATTAAAAAAATGCAAATTTAGTAAAAATAAAAAAAACTGAAATAACTAATTTACATAAGCATTCAGATCCTTTGCTATGAGACTCAAAATTGAGCTCAGGTGCATCCTGTTTCCATTGATTATCCTTGAGATGTTTCTACAACTTTATTGGAGTCCACCTGTGGTAAATTCAGTTGATTGGCATTATTAGGAAATGCACACACCTGTCTATACAAGGTCCCACAGTCGACAGTGCATGTCAGAACAAAAACCAAGCCATGAGGTTGAAAGAATTGTCCGTAGAGCTCCGAGACAGGATTGTGTGGAGGCACAGATCTGGGGAAGGGTTCCAAACAATGTCTGCAGCATTGAAAGGTCCCCAAGAACATCATTCTTAAATTGAAGAAGTTTGGAACCCCCAAGACTCTAGCCTGCCAAACTGAACAATTGGGGGAGAAGGGCCTTGGTAAGGGAGGTGACCAAGATCCCAATGGTCACTCTGACAGAGCTCTAGAGTTCCTCTGCAGAGACGGGAGAACCTTCCAGAAGGACAGCCATCTCTGCAGCACTCCACCAATCAGGCCTTTATGGTAGAGTGGCCAGACAGAAGCCACTCCTCAGTAAAAGGCACATGACAGCCCACTTGGAGTTTGCCAGTGAAACACGATTCTCTGGTCTGATGAAACCAAGGTTGAACTCTTTGGCCTGAATGGCAACCGTCACATCTTGAGGAACCATGGCACCATCTCTACGGTGAAGAATGGTGGTGGCAGCATCATGCTGTGGGGATGTTTTTCAGCGGCAGGGACTAGGAGACTAGTCAGGATCGAGGCAAAGATGAACGCAGCACAGAGATCCTTGATGAAAACCTGCTCCAGAGCGCTCAGGACCTCAGACTGGGGTGAAGGTTAATCTTCCAACAGGACAACGACCCTAAGCACACAGCCAAGGCAACGCAGGAGTGGCTTCAGGACAAGTCTCTGAATGTCCTTGAGTGGCCCAGCCAGAGCCCAGACTTGAACCCGATCTAACATCTCTGGACAGACCTGGAAATAGGTGTGCAGCAACGATCCCCATCCAACCTGACATAGCTTGAGAGGATCTGCAGAGAAGAATGGGAGAAACTCCCCAAATACAGGTGTGCCAAGCTTGTGGCGTCTTACCCAAGAAGACTATGCTGTAATCGCTGCCAAAGGTGCTTCAACAAAGTACTGAGTAAAGGGTCTGAATACTTATGTAAATCGTTTTTATTTCTAACAAATGTGCAAAAATGTTGGAACCTGTTTTTGCTTTGTCATTTTGGGGTGTTGTGTGTAAATTGATGAGGGGGGGAAAAACAATTTTAGCAATTTTAGAATAAGGCTGTAACATAACAAAATGTGAAAAAGGTAAGGGGTCAGAATTTTTTCTGAAGACACTGTATATATAATTGGTTTATATGTGTGGGGCTTTAGCTGAGATTGTTCTTTAGAGTCAAGTATATTTGTCCAAGCCTCAATTGCTCCTTGACTAGCACCGTTCATTATCGCTGTTGATAGTTCTAATGCTATAACTTCTAACAGTAACTGTATGCACTGGTTAAATTGAGATAGTGAGGTGGTTGCCGTCTTTGAGCCATAAACATGTTTTGCATCATTTCTGCCTGCCAGCAGTAATCTTCTCTAATTGGTTGAGGGATCCGAGGGGATATAATCGCTAAGTAACATAATAGATGGAAAGCATTGAATATTTAAATTCATGCACTTCTAAATTCATTTTGTAACTTTGCCCGAGAAGCATTTAACTGCAGGGCACTACCTCATAATTTGAATGAATGTGCCTACCTGATTTAGGGGACACAGTGAGCAGTTGGGAGTTTGTGCCAATTTCATTGTAAAACATTTCCTTGGTGTTAAAGTCTGTGAACTAACTTAAAATGTATAAGTTTATGGTTCAGATTACAGAATGTCAAGGTCATATTTTTCCATATTCTGTTCCAGTTAAAGCGTGGTTCAGATTCAATTAGATCTGTGGACTATACTTGTTTAATGGTTAGCTCAGAATATGAGCTTTCCAAAAGTTTGTTTATATATTATAGAGATCAGTCCTTTCAAGAATCCAGATCATTTATTTAAAAATCTCCATCATTGGATGTTTCGGTAACTGAGTTTCCAAAGGGACTCCATAGCCAGCATAGCTGACCTAAGTTGTAAATATAGAAAAAAGGTGTTGCCTGGTAATGTGTATGTATCTTTCAAATCTTGGAATGTTCTCCAACCATTACTGTCCATGATATTGGCAAGGGTACGGATTCCACATTTGGACCATTAAGGGGATACAAAAGGCTGCCCTCCAGATTGCAAGGCATTATTGTGAAATATTGCAATATGGGCATGCCATTGTGATTCCCAGTTCAATTTTTTCAATTTTGTGCCAAATAGAAATTGTATAAACAATAATAGGACCAAAGCGTAGTTTACATTGTTTCAGGGATATATCAGTGAAGACCACCTATTCCAGGGCAATAGGAGACACCATATTTATCTCTATACTGAACCAGATGGCAGAAGAATGTCTAAACCAATTTAGGATGGGGCGAAATGCTACAGCCTGGAAGTACAATTTAAAGATAGGTACGGACAATCCTCTAACATCTTTCCCTCTTTATAAATGTAAAATATATCTATATTTCCCAAATATTTGAAATGGGAAACGACTGGGATTCCAGAAGTAGTCCTCTATCGGGGTCTTGAGAGGCAGTAGGGCTGATTTGTTTAGATTCATTTTATAATGCGATGAAGCTGAATGTATCTATGATCTTCAATGTGTTTGGGAGCGATTGAGATATATTGTATAGATTTAGTGAAATATCATCTGCATATAATGAGATGAAGTGATCGGTAGATGTTTGAGAAATTGCTGTCATTTCCTTTGATTGACGAATTGCCTGGGCCAGAGGTTTCATGGATAATAAGAATAGTACAGGCCAAAATTGGATTGCCTTGTCTGCTGCTTCTAGTGATTCTGAATGGCAGAGATATTGCCTATTTTCACTATGACTGAGGGATTGGCATATAGTATTTTAATCATATTAATGAAATTGGAGCCAATTCCCATATGTTCCAAGACAGACCAGAGATATGTCTATTCTAGTCTATCAAAAGTTTTCTGCATCGAGAGATAATACAGCCCAAGGAGCTGTTTCTGATGAAGCATCTAAGATATGTAGTAGTCGACGAAGGTTATCCGAGGATAAATGCTTTTTGACTAATCCGCTTTGGGGAAGTAAGTCTCGAGACAAGATGACAACATTTTGGAAACCAGTTTAATATCTGTGTTCATCAAAGATAGCAGCCAATAATGAAAACACTGGGTGGCATCCTTACCTTTTTTTAATAAAAGTGACATTAGTGCCGTGTTCACATCTCTCCAAAATGAACCTTTGTGAACGGCTGTATTAATCATTTTGAGCAATAACGGACCTAATTGATTCCAAAATGTTTAAAGCTGCAATATGTATCTTTTTAGGTGATGTGGCCAAATTCACATAGAAATGTGAGTTATAGATCTGTCATTGTCATTGAAAGCAAGTCTAAGAAGCAGTAGATTGGTTCTATGTGCTCTATTTCTATGCTTCCTGTTCGTAAGTTTTGTTTTTGCGTCTTTCACTTTCGGTTTTGTACACCAGCTTCAAACAGCTGAAAATACAATATTTTTGTTTAAGGAAAATATATTTCTCAGCGGTTTAGATTGTACAATGATTCTCTACACTATACTTGCTTATTTCGTCAAATTGAACTAAAACTAGGCAAACTATTAGAATGTTAGCAACCAGGAAATGCCCGAGCGATTTCTGCATAGTGCACCTGTAATAGACCTCAGGAGGAATACTCTCCCATCCAGGTGATTTGCCTTTTTTCATGCTATCCAATGCCATTTTGAGCCCATTGAGAGAGATTTGGGCTCCCAGCGAGGTGGCTTCCTCTGTTGAGAGAAGACAGGTTCTTAATTATTTTAGAAAGATTTTAGTTTGGCTTGTGTGGATTAATTTGGGTTCTGATAGTAATTAAACTGTTTCAGATTCAATAGTTGCTATATCAGCTATTTGATCATTACTGCATGGCTTGTTAGCCAGTAAATGAATGGGACGATTACTATGGAAGTAATGGTTGAGTCTTACTCGATGGATGGGAAATTTTGCTTTCTGTCTCATCAATAAATTGACTTTAGAAAGAGTAATAGCTACCTTGTCTGAAAAGAGTGTTTGTTGAGAACGCTCTAACACAGTTAACAACATTTCCAATTCTTTTATCTTCTTTAATTAAAGTGGAAAGTCTCCAAACTTTCCACTTTAGCTGAGTAGGTATCCACTTTAGAAGTGAGCAGAGCAAGAGATTAATTGATCAGTTTTAATTGCAAGGCGAAGGCAGGGGTAATTTCCTCACAAACAATCTCTAGGATAGTAGAGGCAAACTCTTTCTGTTGTCATGTTTTGAGAGCCGCCATGTTCCCACAAGTGAATAGAGAACAGAAAAATACCATCTGCTGGAGCTAAATAGACCTGCTATTGTTCATTGTAATACATTGTAACACAAACGCACACTTGAAAATGAGTTAATTCATAGTTATTTTGCAAAAGAAAAGCCATGAGAAAGCCACGCGTTTCATTGTGTTTTACAATAAATATATATATTTTTTTAAATAGCTATTTTGCATAAAGGAAGGGTCCAGGAAATCTGGTCACAATGCAGACATAGTGGATGGATAACAGACACATTTTAATACCATGTGCAGACACATTTCTGGAAATGTGGGCACAATCAGAGTGTAGACAAGATCAGGACAAAGTACCCATGTTAGCACCAGGTATAAACAAGACTTAAATGTACTGAATAAGACTCATTCCTTTCAATATTTTACCCAGATTTATTTTTTAAGAACCACCAGTCAGGAGCATACAGAACAGACAGCTCAAGAGGTCCAAGCATGATGATTATGGCTCTAGATTGCAGGAAATAGTTGTTTCAGATATTTGAAAAATGAGAATTTCTCCAACTTAAAGGAAAATGCATCAAACAGCTGTATTTCTGTATTTTGAAAGTTATATATCTTGAAAACTTGATTGCTGACATGCAAAACATGCTGGGACTGTATCAACAATGGACTAATTAAATAAATACCAAAAGACAGTTTTTGGGTGGAATTCTCCTTTAAGGACGGTGGGCTTAGCACCCCTCCGAACTATGTACACTACCCCTTCCCCACTACTACTACTTCCATGCGGTTGTGCTGTAGGGGATCAACTGAGTAATTACAGGCTATTTGTAACCTGACTGCAATTTAACGTGACATTGAAATATGAGTTTATTTTTGACATAGCTCAGTCTAATATACTGTAATCTCCAGAAGTATTGGGACAGTGACAAATGTTTTTTATCATACCCCCAAGACATGCTAACCTCTCACCGTTAAAATAACAGGGGAGGTTAGCATTTTCTGGGGGGGGTATGATATTTGTGCCTGTAACTTTCTCACTCATCATTATTCACAATTAATTCAGGACTACCCATAATCATGGTACTGTAGCATCCACATTAATGTAGTGTTTAGAAACATATTCTATTCTTATTTACAATAAATGTGACTCCAAAATGACACAATACATTATTTACCATTCATTTCTATTGAACACAAAATAACCTGAAACACAATCAAAACAAACAGTAAATGCATCCAACAAGTTTGTAGTCTCAAGCTTGATATAATCATTGCGTGCTAGGAATATGGGACCAAATACAACACTTTTGACTACTTTAATACACATATAAGTGAATTTGTCTCAATACCGTTGGTCCCCTAAAATGGTGGGACTATTTGGTGTAAATGTGCATAGATTGCATTTGGATTACTGATATAGTGTTATTTGGTTTGTTAACTGGATTCGTCCTGTGATCAGTGAGTTCTTGTTTCTAGTTTTTGATTCTTATTTGTGTACTTGTTTGACATTTTTAGCGCCCTGTTAAGAGCTAGTAACACAAGCATTTCACTCTACTGTTAAGAGCTGGTTACACAAGCATTTCACTCTACTGTTAGGAGCTGGTTACACAAGCATTTCACTCTACTGTTAGGAGCTGGTTACACAAGCATTTTACTCTACTGTTAGGAGCTGGTTACACAAGCATTTTACTCTACTGTTAGGAGCTGGTTACACAAGCATTTCACTCTACTGTTAGGAGCTGGTTACACAAGCATTTCACTGCACTGTTAGGAGCTGGTTACACAAGCATTTTGCTGCACCCGCTAAACTGTGTACGTGACCAATAAACTTTGATTTGATTTGAGACTGCGTATGTCTGTAGTACCCAGAGGCAGTCAGCTCACCTGGACCTTCAAATGTCTCCTCTCAGATATGTAGAATTGACGCATTTGGTCGGTCAGTCCCAGATGATGATTATTTATTTATTTAAAGGTTATTGGTTTTGTGAAATGGTTTGAGGTGAAACAAACTATGTAGAAACAAAAGACCAGACCATGTACCATGTGTCAGTCATCCATAATTAGTGGTCTAAACATTAGCACGCCATTTCTGACATTGAGATTGGCACAATTTGCAGAAAGTAGACACGTCTTTCCTGTTGTAAGCCCTCTGACAGGAAGTTAGTTCTGGGAGTTTGCTACTGCCGTCTAAAGCAGGGCTGTTCAATTCCGTTCCCGGAGGGCCAAAACACTTCTGTTTTTTGTTTCTACCTGCTAGTTAATTGCACTCACCTGGTGTCCCAGGTCTGAATTAGTCCCTTATTAGTAGTAGAGGATAAAATCCAGAAGTGTTTCCACCCTCCAGGACCGACATTGAACAGCCCTTCTCTAAAGGATGGGGTGTGTAGTGGTAAGGGTCTAGTGACTTCTCTACATTTAGATGTAGATTTTAATCATTTAGCAGATGTTCATCCACATATCACAGTCGTAACATTTTCCCTCAATAAAGTAGTTTTCTCCGGAATGTCTTCTCTGGGATGTATTTAAACCTGTCAATCCTAACAGACATTTCAGGTGTAATGTTGGTTTAAATAAATCAATCAATCAACAGAATGTTAAATTGTTAAAATACCCCCCTCAATTTGAAGGGTATGGTTTATGTGAGTGTGATGGTAGGGATGATGCAAATTACTTCTTTGGCTTGGAGGTCGTCATTGGTCAGAAATTGCACCTGATCAGACTGTTGAACCTTCAAAAGCAGAGAAATCAGAGATGGGTAGAGAAACCTGGAAATGAGCTGAATTTAAACACACCTCAAAGGAAGTTGATAGACTTTGCCGGCCCAGAATATAATTATAATTTTTTATTTTCTCCGCAGACAGGCAGTGGAATGTTACATTTATGGACAACTTTTGACATAATTGCTAGACCAGAGTGGTGAACAACCATGGGCATGTTGTCATGAATCAGCTTTATCCAACACAAACCCTGCTAGCACATAATGTTCTGAGAACCATATGTTTCTTAGAGCTTGGTGAGAGCATGGTTGTCCTATGGTTATTTTTTATACTTTAACAGAACGTTTCCTACAAGTTCAAACATGGTTACATTTAATACAAATTGTTTGAATGTTCTACGAACATTCTCCAACTGGTTTGACAGTTCAGAGAACGTTAAGAAACAACATTTCTCTGTGGGAATTTTAGTACTTCAGCATAACATTTCCTACAGGTTTCTTCATGGTTCTATTTAAAGTCATGTCCTCAAATTGTTCTGTGAACATTAAGAAAACGACCCCCAAAAAAAAACGTTCTAAGAATTGATTTCTCAGCATCAACAAAAATCTCTCTATCCTCTATCTTGTTAAGTGTGCTCAGGTATGTTGGCTGTGCCCACTAATTGTCCACACCTGATTTTAATAAGTGCTTGTTTCCTTTGAAATTGGGCCTGTTTTAATAGACTAAAATGAACAGCTTTGTATGTGTAATAAAACATGACATGCTAGCTCCATCTTGGTGGTGCACTGGACCAATTCCATGGATAGAAACCCGAAGATTATATGTTTGAATCTCTGATGCCGTGTCACAATTAAAAATGCGTTTGCATGATTAATGCCTAAGGAATTTATTTTCCATCTGGCCAATCTGTGCTTGGAGTTTAAAAAAAGTTTACTCAAAATAAGCGAGCAGTGTTATTAAATGCATTATTTAAACATAAACGTTCCCCAGAACAGGAGAAACGTTCACTTCTGTTCTCAGAACGTTTAAAAAAACATTTATTTTTATTGGTCAGAAAATGTATGGCTTCGTTCCCATGACCAATGTGAAACCAAAAACATTAGTTCCCACAACTTCCAAGGAACCAAATGTATTAGCTGGGAAGCCTTTTAGAATTAGAGGAGAATGAGAACTAATACAAATCACATCACTGCATGGGTCCTGAACAGATGCCATGAGTCAGGGGCAGAAATAGAAAGCAGTAGGAAAGTCTGCCTTTGCTTGCCTGCCTGTTTGATAAGAGTAATAGCATGTGACATGAAGGAGGTCCAAAGAGGTGACTGAGGGAAACTTTCCTCCCTAACTTGTAGCTCCCAGTTTGTAAACTTAATTTGGGCTGCTGTGTGTCAGAACTCCACATCAAAGCAACGTCAAGTTGTTGCATTATCAGCAGAACTGTAAACATCTTAAATAAAATTTACCCGGCTAACAACAAACGTTCCCACAACTTTAGAGAACATTCCCTTAAGTGTCTCATTAGGTTATTTACTCATGTTTTCAAATCACATCAAATCAATTTTATTTGTCACATACACATGGTTAGCAGATGTTAATGCGAGTGTAGCGAAATGCTTGTGCTTCTAGTTCCGACCATGCAGTAGTATCTAACAAGTAATCTAACAAATTCACAACAACTACCTTATACACACAAGAGTAAAGGAAAGAATACGAGTATGTACATATAAATATATGGATGAGCGATGGCTGACCGGCATAGGCAAGATGCAATAGATGGTATGGAGTCCAGTATATAAATATAAGATGATTAATGTAGGATATGTAAACATTATATAAATGGCATCATTTAAAGTGGCTAGTGATACATTTATTTAATCTAGTTATAATTATTAAAGTGGCTACAGATTTGAGTCAATGGCCGAACGGCATAGGCAAGATTCAGTACAGTGAGGGAGAAAAGTATTTGATCCCTTGCTGATTTTGTACATTTGCCCACTGACAAAGAAATGATCAGTCTATAATTTTAATGGTAGGTTTATTTGAACAATGAGAGACGTTATAAATTGATTTGCATTTTAATGAGGTAAATAAGTATTTGACCTCTCTGTAAAACATGATTTAGTACTTTGTGGCAAAACCCTTGTTATCAATCACAGAGGTCAGACGTTTCTTGTAGTTGGCCACCAGGTTTGCACACATCTCAGGAGGGATTTTGTCCCACTCCTCTTTGCAGATCTTCTCCAAGTCATTAAGGTTTCGAGGCTGACGTTTGGCAACTCGAACCTTCAGCTCCCTCCACAGATTTTCTATGGGAGTCAGGTCTGGAGACTGGCTAGGCCACTCCAGGACCTTAATGTGCTTCTCATTGAGCCACTCCTTTGTTGCCTTGGCCGTGTGTTTTGGGTCATTGTCATGCTGGAATACCCATCCACGACCCATTTTCAATGCCTTGGCTGAGGGAAGGAGGTTCTCACCCAAGAATTGACGGTACATGGCCCCGTCCATCGTCCCTTTGATGCGGTGAAGTTGTCCTGTCCCCTTAGCAGAAAAACACCCCTAAAACATAATGTTTCCACCTCCATGTTTGACGGTAGGGATGGTGTTCTTGTGGTCATAGGCAGTATTCCTCCTCCTCCAAACACGGCAAGTTGAGTTGATGTCAAAGAGCTCCATTTTGGTCTCATCTGACCACAACACTTTCACCCAGATGTCCTCTGAATCATTCAGATGTTCATTGGCAAACTTCAGACGGGCATGTATATGTGCTTTCTTGAGCAGGGGGACATTGCGGGCGCTGCAGGATTTCAGTCCTTCACGGCGTAGTGTGTTACCAATTGTTTTCTTGGTGACTATGGTCCTAGCTGCCTTGAAATCATTGACAAGATCCTCCCGTGTAGTTCTGGGCTGATTCCTCACCATTCTCATGATCATTGCAACTCCACGAGGTGAGATCTTGCATGGAGCCCCAGGCCGAGGGAGATTGACAGTTCTTTTGTGTTTCTTCCATTTGCGAATAATCGCACCAACTGTTGTCACCTTCTCACCAAGCTGCATGGCGATGGTCTTGTAGCCCATTCCAGCCTTGTGTAGGTCTACAATCTTGTCCCTGACATCCTTGGAGAACTCTTTGGTCTTGGCCATGGTGGAGAGTTTGGAATCTGATTGATTGATTGCTTCTGTGGACAGGTGTCTTTTATACAGGTAACAAGCTGAGATTAGGAGCACTCCCTTTAAGAGTGTGCTCCTAATCTCAGCTCGTTACCTGTATAAAAGACACCTGGGAGCCAGAAATCTTTCTGATTGAGAGGGGTCAAATAATAATTTCCATCATTAAAATGCAAATCAATTTATAAAAATGTTCACATGCGTTTTTCTGGATTTTTTTGTTGCTATTCTGTCTCTCACTGTTCAAATAAACCTACCATGAAAATTATAGACTGATCATTTCTTTGTCAGTGGGCAAACGTACAAAATCAGCAGGGGATCAAATACTTTTTTCTCTCACTGTAGATGGTTTAGAGTACAGTGTATACATTTGATATGAGTAATGTTGGATATGTAAACATTATATACAAAATTGTTTAAAGTGGCTAGTGATACATTTGTTACATCCAATTCCTATTTTTAAAGTGGCTAGAGATTTAAGTCAGTATGTTGGCAGCAGCCACTCAATGTTAGTGATGGCTGTTTAACAGTCTGATGGCCTTGAGGTTGAAGCTGTTTTTCAGCTGTACCTGTACTGACCTCGCCTTCTGGATGATAGCGGGGTGAACAGGCAGTGGCTCGGGTGGTTGTTGACCTTTATTATCTTTTTGGCCTTCCTGTGACATCGGGTGGTGTAGGTGTCCTGAAGGGCAGGTAGTTTACCCCCGGTGATGCATTGTGCAGTCCTCACTACCCTCTGGAGAGCCTTACGGTTGTGGCAGGAGCAGTTGCCATACCAGGCGGTGATACAGCCCGACAGGATGCTCTCGATTGTGCATCTGTAGAAGTTTGTGAGTGATTTTGGTGACAAGCTGAATTTCTTCAGCCTCCTGAGGTTGAAGAGGTGCTGTTGCGCCTTCTTCACCACGCTGTCTTTGTGGGTGGACCATTTCAGTTTGTCCATGATGTGTACGCCGAGGAACTTAAAACTTTCTACCTTCTCCACTACTGTCCCGTTGATGTGGATAGGGGGGTGCTCCCCTCCTGAAGTCCACGATCTTCTCCTTTGTGTTGTTGACATTGAGTGAGAGGTTATTTTCCTGACACCACACTCCGAGGGCCCTCACCTCCTCCCTGTAGGCCGTCTCGTTGTTGTTGGAAATCAAGCCTACCACTGTAGTGTCGTCAGCAAACTTGATGATTGAGTTGGGTGCGTGCTTGGCCACGCAGTCATGGGTAAACAGGGAGTACAGGAGAGGGCTGAGAATGCACCCTTTTGGGGCCCCAGTGTTGAGGATCAGCGGGGTGGAGATGTTGGTTCCTACCCTCACCACCTGGGGCCGGCCCGTCAGGAAGTCCAGGACCCAGTTGCACAGGGCTGGGTCGAGCTTGGAGGGAACTATGGTGTTAAATGCTGAGCTGTAGTCGATGAACAGCATTCTTACATAGGTATTCCTCTTGTCCAGATGGGTTAGGGCAGTATGCAGTGTGATTGCGATTGCGTCGTCTGTGGACCTATTGGGACGGTAAGCAAATTGGAGTGGGTCCAGGGTGTCTGGCAGGATGGAGGTGATATGATCCTTGACTAGTCAGTTACCTTAGCTTTCTTGGGAACAGGAACAATGGTGGCCCTCTTGAAGCATGTGGGAACAGCAGACTAGGATAGGGACTGATTGAATATGTCCGTAAACACATCAGCCAGCTGGTCTGCGCATGCTCTGAGGACACGGCCAGGGATGCCATCTGGGCCAGCAGCCTTGCGAGGGTTAACACATTTAAATGTTTTCCTCACGTTGGCTGCGGTGAAGGAGAGCCCGCAGGTTTTGGTAGCGGGCCGTGTCGGTGGCACTGTATTGTCCTCAAAGCGAGCAAAGAAGTTGTTTAGTTTGTCTGGGAGCAGGACATTGTGGTCTGCGACGGGGCTGGTTTTCTTTTTGTAGTCCGTGATTGACTGTAGACCCTGCCACATTCCTCTCGTGTCTGAGCCGTTGAATTGGGACTCTACTTTGTCTCTATATTGACGCTTAGCTTGTTTGATTGCCTTGCGGAGGGAATAGCTACACTGTTTGTATTCAGTCATGTTTCCAGTCGCCTTACCCTGGTTAAAAGCAAGGGTCCGCGCTTTCAGTTTTGTTCGAATGCTGCCATCAATCCACGGTTTCTGGTTGGGGAAAGTTTTAATAGTTGCTATGGGTACAACATCACCAATGCACTTGCTAATAATCTCGCTCACCGAATCAGCGTATAAATCAATGTTGTTGTCCGACGCTATGCGCAACATATCCCAGTCCACGTGCTCGAAGCAATCTTGCAGCATGAAATCAGATTGGTCGGACCAGCATTGAACAGACCTGAGAACGGGTGTTTCCTGTTTTAGTTTCTGTTTGTAGGCTGGGAGCAACAAAATGGAGTCATGGTCAGACTTGCCGAAAGGAGGGCGGAGAATAGCCTTGTATGCATCACGGAAGTTAGAATAACAATGATCCAGGATTTTACCAGCCCGGGTGGCACATTCGATATGCTGATAAAATTTCGGGAGCCTTGTTTTCAAATTAACCTTATTAAAATCCCCAGCCACAATAAATGCAGCCTCAGGATATGTTGTTTCCAATTTACATAGAGTCCAATTAATTTCTTTCAGTGCCGTCGATGTGTCAGCTTGAGGGGGGGATGTACACAGCTGTGATTATAATCAAGGAGAATTCTCTTGGTAGATAACGCGGTCGGCATTTGATTGTAAGGAATTCTATGTCAGGTGAACAAAAGGACTTGAGTTCCTGTATGTTGTTATGATCACACCACGTCTCGTTAATCATAAGGCACACACCCCCGCCCTTCTTCTTACCAGATAGATATTTGTTTCTGTCGGCGTGATGCGTGGAGAAACCAGGTGGCTGTACCGACTCTGATAACGTGTCCTGAGTGAGCCATGTTTCCGTGAAGCAAAGAACGTTGCAATCTCGGATGTCTCTCTGGAAGGCAACCCTTGCTCTGATTTCGTCCACTTTGTTGTCCAGAGACTGGACATTGGCAATTAGAATACTCGGGAGAGGTGCACGACGCGCCCGTCTACGTAGCTTCACCAGAAGACCGCCGCGTTTCCCCCTTCTCCTGCGCCGCCGTTGTTTTGAGTCGCCAACTGGGATCCAGTCTATTGTCGTAGTTGGTGGACCAAACAGTGAATCCGCTTCGGGAAATTCGTATTCCTGGTCGTAATGTTGGTAAGTTGACGTTGCTCTTATATCCAATAGTTCCTCCTGGTTGTATGTAATAAAACGTAATATTTCCCGGGTAACAATGTAAGAAGTAATACACAAAAAAACTAAATACTGCATAGTTTCATAGCAATGTTCCAGTGATGAACAAGGAATGTTTCCAAAAGACCATTCCCTTAATATCAAATAGAACTTACCCAGAATGTTGTTACCATGTTCTCAGAACTTAAGATATTAATGTTCTAGACACGCTTCATGGGAACGTTTCAAGAACATTTATGTGTCCAGTTTTCTGTGGGTTAGGAGAATATTCCATCAACGTCCCACCAAACATTCACAGAACATGGTTGCCATGTTCTCAGTATACAGTGGGGCAAAAAAGTATTTAGTCAGCCACCAATTGTGCAAGTTCTCTCACTTAAAAAGATGAGAGAGGCCTGTAATTTTCATCATAGGTACACTTCAACTATGACAGACAAAATGAGGAAGAAAAATCCAGAAAATCACATTGTAGGATTTTTAATGAATTTATTTGAAAATTATGGTGGAAAATAAGTATTTGGTCACATACAAACAAGCAAGATTTCTGGCTCTCACAGACCTGTAACTTCTTCTTTAAGAGGCTCCTCTGTCCTCCACTCATTACCTGTATTAATGGCACCTGTTTGAACTTGTTATCAGTATAAAAGACACCTGTCCACAACCTCAAACAGTCACACTCCAAACTCCACTATGGCCAAGACCAAAGAGCTGTCAGAAGACACCAGAAACAAAATTGTAGACCTGCACCAGGTTGGGAAGACTGAATCTGCAATAGGTAAGCAGTTTGGTTTGAAGAAATCAACTGTGGGAGCAATTATTAGGAAATGGAAGACATACAAGACCACTGATAATCTTCCTCGATCTGGGGCTCCACGCAAGATCTCACCCCGTGGGGTCAAAATGATCACAAGAACGGTGAGCAAAAATCCCAGAACCACACAGGAGGACCTAGTGAAATGACCTGCAGAGAGCTGGGACCAAAGTAACAAAGCCTACCATCAGTAACACACTACACCGCCAGGGACTCAAATCCTGCAGTGCCAGACGTGTCCCCCTGCTTAAGCCAGTACATGTTCAGGCCCGTCTGAAGTTTGCTAGAGAGCATTTGGATGATCCAGATGAGGATTGGGAGAATGTCATATGGTCAGATGAAACCAAAATAGAACTTTTTGGTAAAAACTCAACTCGTCGTGTTTGGAGGACAAAGAATGCTGAGTTGCATCCAAAGAACACCATACCTACTGTGAAGCATGGGGGTGGAAACATCATGCTTTGGTGCTGTTTTTCTGCAAAGGGACCAGGACGACTGATCCGTGTAAAGGAAAGAATGAATGGGACCATGTATTGTGAGATTTTGAGTGAAAACCTCCTTCCATCAGCAAGGGCATTGAAGATGAAACGTGGCTGGGTCTTTCAGCATGACAATGATCCCAAACACACCGCCCGGGCAACGAAGGAGTGGCTTGTAAATAGCATTTCAAGGTCCTGGAGTAGCCTAGCCAGTCTCCAGATCTCAACCCCATAGAAAATCTTTGGAGGGAGTTGAAAGTCTGTGTTGCCCAGCGACAGCCCCAAAACATCACTGCTCTAGAGGAGATCTGCATGGAGGAATGGGCCAAAATACCAGCAACAGTGTGTGAAAACCTTGTGAAGACTTACAGAAAACGTTTGAACTCTGTCATTGCCAACAAAGGGTATATAACAAAGTATTGAGATAAACTTTTGTTATTGACCAAATACTTATTTTCCACCATAATTTGCAAATAAATAAATTAAAAAATCCTACAATGTGATTTTCTGGATTTCTTTTTCTCATTTCGTCTGTCATAGTTGAAGTGTACCTATGATGAAAATTACAGGCCTCTCTCATCTTTTTAAGTTGGAGAACTTGCATAATTGGTGGCTGACTAAATACTTTTTTGCCCCACTGTATAAGATATTAATGTTCTAGACACGTTTCATGGGAACTTGGCAAAAACATTAATGTGTCCAGTTTTCTGTCAGTTTTGAGAATTTTCAATCAAGGTTGTGGACAAAGGTACAAAGCTGGTAGCCAAAATTCCAAAAATGTGTGAAGAGGATAAATCTATACACATTATGATAAGGGACAGATCAAAATTGTACTGGGGGAAGGGGCTGGTCCAACTCATAAAATAAAAAGCACCCCCTTCCCCAACGTTAAATATATTTTCAAATGTCCCTCCACTTGTACTGTAAAATAAATTGAACACCCTCCCGCCTCATGGAAGGAACTCAAAATAATGTTTATTGCCACAAAGAACAATAACTGTATTTAGAAACATGGATATCAACTTCAGTATGCTTTTGTGGCACAGTCGATGCCACACAGGGCTATGGGACACAAAGATGAGGTTTCTCCGACCACAGACCACCACCTCTCTTCCTGCCTGTTTCAGTGCACTACGATCAGAGCCGGCTGAAGACAATGTTTAGCTTGGGGGAAATCTGATTTTCAAAATTTTGATGACATATTTATAATTTTTTTAATATATGCAAATAATTTTCCACCTACAGGTTTCTGTGCCAATGCACCATACAACCAATAAACAAAGCATACCGACTTCGGGCACTTCAATTTCATGGTTTGTGTTTTCAACCCCACAATAATTATGTTGTGACACATATTGTGTTATTTTAAGGCTGGTTATGACACCTACATAAGAGTGTAAAAACACACAAAACGTACTACGGTAGTTATTTTATGGTTGGTTATGATCATGTAGTAAGCAAACAAGTCTTAAACAAATCAAAATGTATTTTATATTTGGGATTCTTCAATGTAGCCACCCTTTGCCTTGATGACAGCTTTGCACACTCTTGGCATTCTCTCAACCAGCTTCATGAGGTCACCTGGAATTCATTTCAATTAACAGATGTGCCTTGTTAAAAGTTCATTTGTGGAATTTCATTCCTTCTTAATAACTTTTTCAGGATTGGTGAGTCCCCTGCGGGATGGTTGAGCTAACGTAGGCTAATGCTATTAGCATGAGGTTGTAAGTAACAAGAACATTTTCCAGGACATAGACATATCTGATATTGGCAGAAAGCTTAATTTCTTGTTAATCTAACTGCACTGTCGAATTTACAGTAGCTATTACAGTGAAACAATACCATGCTATTGTTTGAGGAGATGCACAGTTTTGAACATTAAGAAATGTTTTTTAAAGTTATTAATAAACAAATTAGGCACTTTTGGGCAGTCTTGATACAAAATTATGAACAGAAATGCAATGGTTCAGTAATGCAATGGTTCAGACTAAAACTTTGCACATACACTGCTGCCATCTAGTGGCCAATATCTAAATTGCACCTGGGCTGGAATAATACAATAAGGCCTTTCTCTTGCATTTCAAAGATGATTTGTTTTTTTCTTTGTATTATCTTTTAGCAGATATAACGTGTTATATTCTCCTACATTCCTTTCACATTTCCACAAACTTCAAAGTGTTTCCTTTCAAATGGTGCCAAGAAAATGCAAGTAAAAAGACCAAGTCCATATTATGGCAAGAACAGCTCAAATAAGCAAAGAGAAACGACAGTCCGCCATTACTTTAAGACATAAAGGTCAGTCAATCCGGAAAATTTCAAGAACTTTGAAAGTTTCTTTAAGTACAGTCGCAAAGGAAAGGAAGACCCAGAGTTACCTCTGCTGCAGAGAATAAGTTCATTAAAGTTTCCAGCCTCAGAAATTGCATCCCAAATAAATGCTTCACAGAGTGAGCTCAAGCAACAGACACATCTCAACATCAACTGTTCAGAGGAGAATGTGTGAATCATGCCTTCATGGTTGAATTGCTGAAAATAAACCACTACTAAAGGACACCAATAATAATAAGAGACTTGATTGGCACAAGAAACACAAGCAATGGACATTAGACCGATGGAAATCTGTCCTAGTCCGAATTTGAGATTGTTGGTTCCAACCGTAGTGTCTTTGTGAGATGCAGAGTAGGTGAACGGATGATCTCCGGATGTGTGGTTCCCACCATGAAGCATGGAGGATGAGGTGTGATGGTGTGGGAGTATTTTGCTGGTGACACTGTCAGTGATTTATTTAGAATTCAACACACACTTAACCAACATGGATACCACAGCATTCTGCAGTGATACGCCATCCCATCTGGTTTGAGCTTAGTGGGACAATCATTTGTTTTTCAACAGGACAATGACCCAACACACATCCTGGCTGTGTAAGGGAGTTGGACCGCAGAGTGAAGGAAAAGCAATCAACAAGTGCTCAATATGTGTTATTTCATAGTTTTGATGTCTTTACTATTATTCTACAATGTAGAAAATAGTAAAAATTAAGAAAACCCTTGAATAAGTAGATGTGTCCAAACTTTTGACTGGTACTGTACGTGTCAACAGTATGTTTATGTTATAGTTATATATTTTGAATTGACGATATTAAATTATCATTGTAATTGTGCACACATTGATGTCAAATATGCATCGACCCCAATGCTCTATTGCTGATGACTGGGATGAACGCAGGAGCAGATTTCAGGAGCAGGAAAATAACTCTTTTTGACTGATGACGGAGTCATCATGCTTCTTGACAGCGTCATAAAGTGTATTTTCTTAGTCTAAGTAAAGTGACACAGGATGGTCATGCTTCATGAAAGTATCATAAAGTGTATTTTCTTCAGGTTATTTAAAATATGATGAAAAAAACATGACTAAAGAATTCATTACAATAACAACAAAGGATTGAAGAAACAAACTTTAAACAAAAGGAAACTTCTTGTCAGGAAAAAAAAGGAAAAAAAATATGTGTTAGGTGTCATAACCAGCTTTAAAAAGCCACAAAATATGTAACAACAGGTGTAAATATATGGGTCCTGACAGTGTTATGACCATATTATGACAGGTTATTACAAGTTATGTGAGCTATTATGATTTCGATTTCCGGCGCTGACAGAGATGGCAGCCTCGCTTCACGTTCTCAGGAAGCTATGCAGTATTTAGTTTTTTTATGGATTACATCTTACATTGTTACCCCGGGAAATCGTAAGTTTTATTACATACAGCCGGGAGGAACTATTGGATGTAAGAGCAACGTAAACTTACCAATATTACGACCAGTAATACGACTTTCCCGAAGCGGATCTTCTGTTTGGTCCGCCAACCAGGACAATAGACTGGATCCCAGCCGGCGACCCAAAACAATGGCAGCGCAGGAGAAGGGGTAGACGGGGCGGTGTTCTGGTCAGGCTCCGTAGACGGGCACATCGCGCACCGCTCCCGAGTATACTACTTGCCAATGACCAGTCTCTGGACAACAAGGTAGACAAAATCCGAGCAAGGGTTGCCTTCCAGAGAGACATCAGCAACTGCAATGTTCTTTGCTTCACGGAAACATGGCTCACTCAGGACATGTTATCAGAGTCGGAACAGCCACATGGTTCTTCACGCATCGCGCCGACAGAAACAAATATCTATCTGGTAAGAAGAAGGGCGGTGGTGTGTGCCTTATGATTAACGAGTCGTGGTGTGATCATAACAACATACAGGAACTCAAGTCCTTTTGTTCACCTGACAGAATTCCTTACAATCAAATGCCGACCGCATTATCTACCAAGAGAATTCTCCTCAATCATAATCACAGTCGCATATATCCCCCCTCAAGCTGACACATCGACGGCACTGAAAGAAATTCATTGGACTCTATGTAAACTGGAAACCCCATATCCTGAGGTTGCATTTATTGTGGCTGGGGATTTTAACAAGGCTAATCTGAAAACAAGGCTCCCTAAATTTTATCAGCATATCGAATGTGCGACCCGGGCTGGCAAAATCCTGGATCATTGTTATTCTAACTTCCGTGACGCATACAAGGCCATTCTCCGCCCTCCTTTCGGAAAGTCTGACCATGACTCCATTTTGTTGCTCCCAGCCTACAGACAGAAACTAAAACAGGAAACTCCCGTGCTCAGGTCTGTTCAACGCTGGTCCGATTCCACGCTTCAAGATTGCTTCGAGCACGTGGACTGGGATATGTTCTGGACAGCATCAGCCAACAACATTGATGTATATGCTGATTCGGTGTGCGAGTTTATTAGCAAGTGCATCGGTGATGTTGTACCCATAGCAACTATTAAAACCTTCCCCAACCAGAAACCGTGGATTGATGGCAGCATTCGAACAAAACTGAAAGCGTGAACCATTGCTTTTAACCAGGGTAAGGCGACCTGAAACATGACTGAATACAAACAGTGTAGCTATTCCCCCTGCAAGGCAATCAAACAAGCTAAGCGTCAGTATAGAAACAAAGTAGATTCCCAATTCAACGGCTCAGACACGAGAGGAATGTGGCAGGGTCTACAGTCAATCACGAAAAACAGCCCTGTCGCGGACCACGATGTCCTGCTCCCAGACAAACTAAACCATTGTTCCTGTTCCCAAGAAAGCTAAGGTAACTGAGCTAAATGACTATAGCCCCGCAGCACTCACTTCCGTCATCATGAAGTGCTTTGAGAGACTAGTCAAGGATCATATCACCTCCATCCTACCAGACACCCTAGACCCACTCCAATTTGCTTACCGTCCCAATAGGTCCACAGACGACGCAATTGCAATCACACTGCACACTGCCCTAACCCATCTGGAAAAGAGGAATACCTATGTAAGAATGCTGTTCATCGACTACAGCTCAGCATTTAACACCATAGTACCTTCCAAACTTGTCATTAAGCTTGAGACCCTAGGTCTCGACCGAGCCCTGTGCAACTGGGTCCTGGACTTCCTGACGGGCCGGCCCCAGGTGGTGAGGATAGGAAACAACATCTCCACCCCGCTGATCCTCAACGCTGGGGCCCCACAAGGGTGCATTCTCAGCCCTCTCCTGTACTCCCTGTTCACCCATGACTGTGTGGCCAAGCACGCCTCCAACTCAATCATCAAGTTTGCTGACGACACTACATTGGTAGGCCCGATTACCAACAACGACGAGACGGCCTACAGTGAGGAGGTGAGGGCCCTCGGAGTGTGGTGTCAGGAAAATAACCTCTCACTCAACGTCAGCAATCCTGTCGGGCTGTATCACCGCCTGGTACGGCAACTGCTCCGCCACAACCGAAGGTAGTGAGGACTGCACAACGCATCACCGGGGGTAAACTACCAGCCCTCCAGGACACCTACACCACCCGATGTCACAGAAAGGCCAAAAAGATCATCAAGGACAACAACCACCCGAGCCACTGCCTGTTCACCCCGCTATCATCCAGAAGGCGAGGTCAGTACAGGTGCATCAAAGCTGGGACCGAGAGACTGAAAAACATCTTCTATCTCAAGGCCAGCAGACTGTTAAACAGCCATCACTAACATTGAGTGGCTGCTGCCAACATACTGACTTAAATCTCTAGCCACTTTAAATAATAGAAAAATGGATGTAACAAATGTATCACTAGCCACTTTAAACAATGCCATTTATATAATGTTTACATATCCTACACTACTCATCTCAAATGTATACACTGTACTCTAAACCATCTACTGAATCTTGCCTATGCCATTCGGCCATCGACTCAAATCTCTAGCCACTTTAATAATTAAAAAGTGGATGTAATAAATGTATCACTAGCCACTTTAAACAATGCCATTTATATAATGTTTACATATCCTACACTACTCATCTCATGTATATACTGTACTCTATACCATCTACTGCATCTTGCCTATGCCGGTCAGCCATCGCTCATCCATATATTTATATGTATATACTCGTATTCATTCCTTTACACTTGTGTGTATAAGGTAGATGTTGTGGAATTGTTAGATTACTTGTTAGATACTACTGCATGGTCGGAACTAGAAGCACAAGCATTTCGCTACACTCGCATTAACATCTGCTAACCATGTGTATGTGACAAATAAAATTAGATTTGATTTGATGACATGCAGTGCATTCTGAAAGTATTCAGATCACTTGACTTTCTCCACATTTTGTTATGTTACAGCCTTATTCTAAAATTGATTAAATTGTTTTTTTTCCTCATCAATCTACACACAGTACACCATAATGACAAAGCAAAAACAGGTTTTTAGACATTTTTGCTAATTTCTAAAAATTTTAAAACTGAAACATTACATTTACATAAGTATTCAGACCCTTTACTCAGTACTTTGTTGAAGCACCTTTGGCAGGGACTACAGCCTTGAGTCTTCTTGGGTATGGCGCTACAAGCTTGGCACACCTGTTGGAAGGTGAACCTCAGTCTGAGGTCCTGAGAGCTCTGGAGCAGGATTTCGTCAAGGATCTCTCTGTACTTTGCTCCGTTCATCTTTCCCTTGATCCTGACTAGTCTCTCAGGCCCTGCCACTGAAAATCATCCCCACAGCATGATGCTGCCATCACCATGCTTCACCATAGAGATGGTGCCAGGTTTCCTCCAGACATGATGCTTGGCATTCATGCCAAAGTGTTCAATCTTGGTTTCATCAGACCAAATAATCTTGTTTTTCATGGTCTGAGAGTCCTTTAGGTGCCTTTTGGCAACCTCCAAGCTGGCTGTCATGTGCCTTTAACTGAGGAGTGACTTTTGTCTGGCCACTACAATAAAGGCCTGATTTAGTGGAGTGCAGCAGAGATGGTTGTCTTTCTGGAAGGTTCTCCCATCTCCACAGAAGAACTCTGGAGCTCTATCAGTGACCATCAGGTTCTTGGTCACCTCCCTGACCAAGGACTTTCTCCCCCGATTGCTCAGTTAATTTTTTTTACCCTAATTTAACTAGGCAAGTCAGTTAAGAACAAATTCTTATTTTCAATGAAGGCCTAGGAACAGTGGGTTAACTGCCTGATGACGGTTAAGTGCCTTGCTCAAGGTCAAATCTTGAGAACTTGGCAACCATGTTCTGTGTATGTTTGCTAGAACGTTGATAGAATATTCTCCCAACCCTTAGAAAACTGGACACTTGAATGTTATTGCAACGTCCTATAAAACGCATCTAGAACATGAATGTGTATTCTGATAACATTTTAACCACGTTGTAACCTATAGTAGTTCTGCTTGATATTAGGGGCTGTTCTAACATATATAGAATGTTCCCCTAACTAACGGAAAATTGGAAACATTAGGGGAACATTATGGGCAACATTGCAAAAATGTTCTCTCTCCATAGAATTGTTAGCTGCGTTGTCACCCCTTACAATCGATAACAGCAATAAATCTTACCAGGTTTTGAATCGTCATCTTTAGAAACCACTGTAGCTACATTGACTTTGATCAAGAGAACACACTTGCCAATTTTCTGTTATCAACTCATATCAACTCAAATTCTGGAGACTAATGGAATTTTACCCTGTTAACTGCTCTCTGAATCAAAAAACATTTTATGTATTTCTTCTAGGGAATGTTAAAGATTTACTCTCTCTATAGATATCTCAGCTATCCAGAAGAAGAAGGCAAAGAGGGGAGTTGTGTAAAATACTATTTAGACCAAGTACAGTAATAAAAACCCTCATCTGGCACTAAAGGCTTTGTCTTGCTGTCCATAATGCAGACTGATCTCATGGTTATTAGTTCCCCCTGCAAAACAAACCTGGGATAATCACCCCATGAGTCTCAGTATCTAAGACCTAACATCCAGATGAAAACACAACATAGCTCCTAGTGCCTGTTGTACTGTCATATTAAAGCTCTGTTGTTTTGTCAATCTGAACTGCGAGCAGTGGTGCTGATGCTGTGCTTGGTGGTAAATGAGAAGCTGAATGTTGGTTACATAAGCACCATTACAGCAGTAGTTCATGGCCACCCTCTCTCACCATAGCAAGCACTGCCTGCGGCCTGTCATTAACCTTGACTCTGTTTCCACTGTGGACCCCCCTTCAACTCCTGCCTGTGTGGATCTGCAGGGAAAGTGCAGGTCATCCACACAATGTACTCACCGCTTAGGGATGTGTCAAACCTCCATGCATTGGGTTTACACAAAGCCTCATGACATCTACGATATTAATGTATTTTACTGTATCCAAACCATGCAGCCTTCTTGGTCCTAATGTTTTTGAATCCCCTCACATTTTTGGATTTCTGCTGTCTTGTTCAGATGTAAGTCAATGAGAATGGGAGCATTGCATTTTTGGCTGCAGCCCAGCATGTCACTTACGGACACAGAGCAGAATGAGGCTGTGGTACAGTATTACGGACACAGAGCAGAATAAGGCTGTGGTACAGTATTACAGACACAGAGCAGAATGAGGCTGTGGTACATACAGTATTACGGACACAGAGCACAATGAGGCTGTGGTACGGTATTACAGACACAAAGCAGAATGAGGCTGTGGTACAGTATTACGGATACAGAGCAGAATGAGGCTGTGGTACAGTATTACGGACACAGAGCAGAATGAGGCTGTGGTACAGTATTATGGACACAGAGCAGAATGAGGCTATGGTACAGTATTACGGACACAGAGCAGAATGAGGCTGTGGTACAGTATTATGGACACAGAGCAGAATGAGGCTATGGTACAGTATTACGAACACAGAGCAGAATGAGGCTGTGGTACAGTATTACGGACACAGAGCAGAATGAGGCTGTGGTACAGTATTACGGACACAGAGCAGAATGAGGCTGTGGTACAGTATTACGGACACAGAGCAGAATGAGGCTGTGGTACAGTATTACGGACACAGAGCTAAATGGGTTAAAGTATCTTCTCCTCCATACCACCACAGCCACTGATTTCACAGTTGAGCTCAGCTGAATGGCTCTGCGCTGAGTCACATTACCTGGATGACTGAGATTAGAAAGAGCCACTAATTGAATGTGAACTGCTCGGCACAGAGTGGTCACCCAGGGCCTTGTTTCCACCCACACCAATACACAATGTGTAAGGGTACCTTTTTTAGACTGTAACTGTAACATTATTCTTCAATGGAATTTTTTTACAAATGACATATGCTAGTAGAGCACCTCCCACAATGCTGAAGTCGACTTAAAATCAGCCTCAAACAAACAAACAGTTGCTTGAAAATGGGATTAAACGAGAAGTTGTATTTTTGATATCAGATCAGAGTGACATTGACTTTGACAGATCAGACACTGACTGCTTTGTGGTTTGTTTTTCTTTTGTAAAAACGGAATGAAAGGCTGTTTCAACTCTTTCATCCTCATGTAGTTATGTAAATGAGGTGGGATATGAACAGAGTGAGGCCATCAAAGCTGAATAAAAAAATGTGTGTCATTGTTTACAGGAGTCAATTCCTATTGATCCTCCACAAAGACATGATTTTTGAAGAAACGGTTGCAATCAAACTAGAGTATCACACCAAGTCACCCCATCTAAATACATACAAATCAATGGCACAGGTGAAAAATGAACATACACGTTTATTCTACATGTAGTAAGGGCACATATTGTACAAACTGTAAACTAGGTACTGTAATACATTTGAGGATTGTTATTCTTCAACACCTTCTTGACAACTGCAGAACATTAAATCATCTGACTGACGAGTGCCTTGACTTTTCCATAAATCCACACTGAAAAACAGCACAAACAGTTTTCTACTCACATTTAAGGATTCTAAGATTTTTTTAAAAAGCACTTGTGTTCACATTTAGATTTGAACATTATACAATACTGTTTTTCCTTTTATGTTACATGAAGTTTTGCTGTTGAATGTCGAGGTAGGGGTGCCATCATAAATAAATAATCTTAACAAAATGAGCTGGAGAACAATACCCTTGTAGTTGGACCCTTCCAAAAAGGATGTTGCTTAATGTCATACAGGAGACAGTTATATTTTCCTGTTTGTCATTTGATGCAGAGGAATGCTTTGCTGTCAGCTAGGTTAACAAAAGCACTGTTACATGTGATGTCACAACAAACATCTAGACAGAACAATACACTTGTTTCTCATAACCTGTGGGGCACCCCTAGGAAAGACATTTGAGCAAACAAGGCATTCTGCTTTTGTCATTTTGCAATGTAATGCCCAAATCATAAAGTGCCAGCAAACTGTGGTGAGCCGAGTTAAACATGACTGGTAAACTTGTCTGCGTCGGCTTAAATCTCCGGAATTATACAGATATAGCAACAAGCAAGATAGTTAAAACCATCTGAAACCAAAATTATTATTAATCTGTATAAATGTATAAAACCAAAAACTCTGGACAACCCTCAGATACTTCAAAGTGCCATGCCAGTGTCATAATTGTTCATATGGCTAAGCAAATAAAACTCATAAAACTTTATAAAACATTGTCATCTCACAGCCTGAACTTCACATTCAGCAAAATCATTGGAAACAAAAGATGAATAGACAATTGTTTATATAGGGCATCTTTATGCAGGCCCAATTACCTAGTTGTATGCCCAGGTGTGCGTGTTGTGATAGAACCACAGAGGGGAACAGCAGGGAAGGATTGTTTACTAATGAACTAAATCCCTCTGAGTAACAGCTTCTCCACTGATTAGACAGGGCCTGACAGGAGGAGCACTGAGCAAACAAAGACAGTCTTCTGGAATGTTCCCCATAACTGCTCAGATTATGCAGAGTTCATTTTTTATCGTAGATTTGAGCGGACTCATGTTTGTAGATAATTAGAAAATAAATTATAAGCAAAGGATATAGTTAATCATAGAGAGACTGGTCAATATTCGGGAATAGGACAACTGATATGGTAGAAAATGGAAAAAGGCTAACCTTCACTTCACATAGTTGCTGCAGTTTTGCCTTCGTCAAAGACATAATGCCTTTGGAAAAACCTTTTAAAATCAGTTGCTACTATATCAAGTCAGCATTGTTTTTTTTACTTGTATATTATGGGATTGATGGCTTCTAGCTCCCCTTGACAATTCGAGTAGAGCTGAGCAGTGGGCACGTTCCACCTTCATCTACAAAATGACAGAGACAGAGATCTTCTCAGAGACAGAGTTCATATTTTGGCACTTGTCATAGAAGGCTAGACTTGATGGACATACACTCTAAGAATCCACGGCCAGGCAAATAAAATGAGGTCATAAAAACTCAATAGGATTACAGGAGGGGGTGGAGCTAGGGGGCTTCTTAACCTCTTTTTGTAACTTATAAGTAACATGCTGATTCAAAAACATTCTCCCTGTTGCATTTATACCCAATTTGATTTCCCAGAACCAATTTAAGACCAATACCATTAAATTACCATCGATGTATAACAACTCCATGCTTTTACACCTGGCGATACAAGAACAAGGTTGAGGCCTGGAAACAACTGAGCCACAATGCATTAACTCTAGCTAATTTTGACATCAAAACCATGTCCCATAGACTTCCCATCATGGAGCTATGATAAATTGGGAATTGTAAAGAGTGTTAAAATATGTCCTTCACCCAATTCACACCCCAAAATCCAATTGTCCTAATTCCAATGTAGATTCATGCAATGCCTTCTGAAAAAAAAAAAAAACAGGTAATAATTGAAAGCCTTAATCACACTAGCTCTATATAATTGCTCCTCATTTTCACAAACAGCGTATTGTTTGCCATCAGTCAAATTCATTGCTGCATAGAAAACAACTCAACAGTCACAGGTACAAATTAGATAATTGATCAGAAGAGTGACAGGACCAAAGCATACAGTCTTTTCAATCTGGCTGCTATGAGCACAACAGTCCCACTGTTCCCTAAAACATCACAGCACCAGCTAAAACAATTCACAATATAGTTTTCAGCGGTTTAGCAAAGGTCAATTGTGTTCTGGTTGTGTGACTGTTGACTTGCATAAGGTGCAATAATTACATTTTTCAATTATGCATTGACGGCATTTACTGCTGCTCACTCAGCTGATTGTTTCCATGCAAACTGACCGTTAATAGAATCAGAATCAGCTCTCTGCATTAGGACAGTAGAAGGGTGCGTCCTAATATGGTGCACTACTTTTAACCAGAGCCTTTAGGGAATAGGATGCCAATTCTAAAACACTTGAAGAAGTGTCTGATGGACCCTGACTTGCCAAAAGGATCACTGATGCCCTAAGAGTGCAAAGAGGCAACACGTTTTAGGGGAAGGAGTGTCTAGTGGGAGAGAGTAATGGGGATGAAGTTGGGAGAGAGCTGTGTCCATGGTGAGGCCTAATGCTACAGCTACACTGGTAGACTTGACTTGCTGATGTGATGATGGTTGCTAGGAGGGCTTAGAAAGTAGGCCCTGTTTCACACGGGACTGTTAAAGACACATGGTGTTCGTCTTTAAAATCAGGTTTGACAGTTATATTTTTTAAATCAGGTTTGACGGTTTGTTCTTTAAAATCAGGTTTGACAGTTATATTTTTTAAATCAGGTTTGATGGTTTGTTCTTTAAAATCAGGTTTGACAGTTATATTTTTTAAATCAGGTTTGACGGTTTGTTCTTTAAAATCAGGTTTGATGGTTTGTTCTTTAAAATTAGGTTTGACGGTTTGTTCTTTAAAATCAGATTTGACCGTTCGTTCTATAAAATCAGGTTTGTCAGTTTGTTCTTTAAAATCAGGTTTGTCAGTTTGTTCTTTAAAATCAGGTTTGTCAGTTTGTTCTTTAAAATCAGGTTTGACAGAAGATTCTTTGAAATCCAGTGTGACAATCAGAGTGAGCTCCATCTACACTTTTGCATTTCCCAATTGGGAAAAGCATGTACTACAAAAGGGGAATGCAACTAAAATATATAGAAATATGACATACTTGGCATAAGACGTTGTATCTCTGCGAAAATGAAAGGTATTTAAAGCCTCCGTTACTGACAAAGTGTTCTAAATATCAAATGCATACATGTGTATACACTATACCTTACCACAACCCTACCACGCTGAGGCTTACCACTTCAATTTCACAACAACGCAATAGCAAGAGTTGATGAGGGTTGTTCTGAACCATTTTCATCATCCTATGGTCTCTCTCCGTATTATTTTAGTCAGTTATCATTAACTAGAAGTGTATTCAACTCTCTAATAAATTATGATGAATATTATAAATCAAATTTAAAATAATTACACACTGTGGTTGACATCGGAAAAAAACAATCAAAACCAATTATCTTTATAGTTATCTTTGTAAGAATATGAAACACGCTGCACATATAAATGTAAAGCACTTACCTACGATACATTTTGCTAATATTTCTACTTCTTTCTCCATGTTATAACAGCTTCCAGGATATTTGTCACTACTGTGTACACATGCAAATGTATACATATTTGTAAATACAACACATGTATGCACGTGTGTATTTCGTTTTACTTTATTCAAGTTATGGAACATTTGTCAACAAATCTGTCTATACTTTAATAATAAATGCTGAAGGTGTTTTGCAGATAGTTATCCAGGATAAAGTGCCTTCATTTTAAACATTCTGTAGATTTCCATAGTGATTCGAGTTTTAAGGTTCGCAGTGAAGCTCAGTTTGTATATACCACACTTCTGCTAGGCATACTGCCAAGTCTCTCCCTCTGTGTTGCTTCTCATGTTTGTAAACCAATACATACACCCCTCAACATGTCACAGTTTTGTGTTGGCCGTTCTGAGTTATAGGATTAATCTTTTCCAGTGCCACATCGGCATCGCTGCCCAAGTTCCCAGAAAGGGACGGGGACAGTTTCTCCAAGGTCTTAATCCCAACCCCATCCTTCTTCTGCAGCTCCTCCTCCTGACCCAGGATGCTGTGGGGAATCACATAGGTGGCATTGTTGCTTTCCTTGGGAATGTGCCCTTTGGGCTGATACTGGGACGCAGGCGGCTGGGATCCATTGTTGTTGATGCTCACTATCTCTATGGCATTGCTGCCCGGGCAGAGTCTGTGGCAGCCCAGGAGGATGGAGAATGCTTTGCGGAAGTCCGCGTTGAAGGCATATATGATGGGATTGAGTGAGGAGTTGGCCCAGCCGAACCAGACGAACACGTCGAAAGTGCCGGGGCTGATGCAGAGGAAATCAGAGGTGCCGTTGGGCTCACAGAAGGGTACCATGCAGTTGAGGATGAAGAAGGGCAGCCAGCAGCACACAAACACCCCCATTATGACAGAGAGGGTCTTTAGGACTTTGGTTTCTCTTTTGAAAGACATCTTGAAGGAGCTCTCCGTCTCCATGTTGGAGTTGTTCCCCATACTGCTGTGGCGGTTCTTGGCACTCTCCGCAGCCCTCTCCAGTGCTGAGATCCTCCTGATTTGTATCTGGGCGATTCTGTAAATCCGGGTGTAAGTCACGATCATGATTGCCACAGGGATGTAGAAGCTGATGAGGGAGGAGGAGATGGCGTAGGTCCTGTTAAGGCTGGAGTCGCAGTTGTCTGGCGGCAGCTCACCGTAAGTGCCGTTGAGCTCCAACGCCGCAGCCTTGTGCCAGTTCAACTGCACAGGGATGAAAGAGATGAGCACAGACAGCGTCCATGCCACACTGATCATAATAAACGCCACCTTGGGTGTCATCTTCCTCTCATAGCGGAATGGGCTTGAGATCGCCCAGTATCTGTCCACGCTGATGACACATAAGTTCAAAATGGACGCTGTTGAGCACATGATGTCGAACGCCACCCAGACATTACAGAAGGCACCGAACGGCCAGAAGCCCACGATCTCCGTCGCTGCCTTCCATGGCATCACCAAGATGGCCACCAGTAGGTCTGAAATGGCCAAAGAGATCACAAAGAAGTTGGTGACCTTTGAGCGCAGGTGGCGGAACTTGGTGACTGCAACACATACCAGTGTGTTCCCCAGCAGTGTGGTCAGGATGAGCGCAAAGAGAAAGCAGCCTGTCAGAACGCGCTTGGATGAGTCTCTCTCCAGCAAATGATCGCTATCGCGGACCGTGGAGAAATTCAAATCCATGTTTCTGTCAGCTTGTAGAGATAGAAATCACCCCATAATTCCAATCACCTGAACTCAGGCCAATTAGATGGAAAATGGACCCTTGGCCGCTTGCCTGGGGACCATCAAGTCTGGAGGCTGGTTCACCATGCTCATCACAGCAATCATCCTGCAGAATAGTGTCTATAAATATTTCAAAAAGCACTCTTTATAAATGAGCCAAAAAATGCACCCTGTTCATGAATTCTCGACGACATACTACTGTTAGAGCAGCAGTTTTCAACTATGGGTATTCCATCTGTTATTGAAGAGTTTAATATGATGTACCTACGAATCTAAACTTTTATGATTCTCTGCTTTATAATATGTCTATTTCAATGACCTGTCAGCAGTCATCTGAAAATTTCACACCATATTCTCGCAGGCATGTTAAGTAAACAGAGGCTGGGCCAATCATTAGCCTTATATACGGGCTCATCGATACAGTCTATTGATCATATTAACACTGTGTTTATCTGATTTGTTTAATGACTGACGAGGCGTGTCCGTGTGATTATATTCGTGCCCTTATTGACGCTCCATCCAGGACAAGCAACTGCAGGGCACATGCACTGGACAAGCTGCCTGACGCTTTGGACGGTGATGGAAATGTAGACATGCAGTTGCAATATTGTTGAATTGAAATGCACACGCATCATAACAACAAAATAAATACATCGTCCATATCTTTACGCACGAAACGTGGCATCTGTAGCCTATGTTTTATGAAAATGTAGCAATCAAGTTTCCATAAGCACCAAGAACACACAACAGGCTACATCTTACTGTGGAGCAACACAACGATAATCCTGGAGCTCAGTCCGTTCGTGCGGTCCATTTTTGTCCCACATCGAGTCTCCAAAATTGCAATGGGACTCCATAGAAGATGAGCTGTCAGCTTCTTTTAAATAACCGTTTTTTTGGCAATGCCCTTTAAGAAAGCTCAATGGTAAGGTATGGTTTACTTCGAAATAGCAGGCTCTACATTCTCTTTCCCACGTATCTGTCTACAGCAGAAGCGCGCGCCTCTGTCTGCTCTCCTCGCGTGTGCTCCAGATGCAGTTCGCAGCCTCAGTACCGCTAGAAATGTGTAATTCTCTTTAAATGTCCTTTCAAACTTCCCTCTATCGTCACCCGAAAAACTGTGTGACCACATCCAGAGAAGGTGGAAATACCGTCCGATAGAATCAATTCAATTTGTGTATCTTCTCACAAGCTCCAGATAAACAAGAATACGAGCACGAGTTAGTCACGGTTTCCTAAACGCACTAGATGTCGTTTTTTCTTCTTATGTTTAAGTTATTGTGAAGAGATCCCCATTCCATCCAAGTCTCCAGTCCTTATCCATCACTGACGTGTCTGAAGTGAAGTCTCTCACTTGTAGATTGAGGGAAGATGAGACGTTTTGTGCGCCATATGCACTCAGCTGCGCGCCAGGGTCTCTGGAAACGTCCCCAACAGCTTGTTTCATCTCATGCATCAACACGGTATTTAGCTGAAATGTGTTCATTTCTTCTTATTATAGGCCACTCTTCGATATTGTTATTACTTTTATAATTACATTATTAATTATACAGTAGCGTAATATTACAGCAATTTATTGAGTCTACTAAAACTGTGTGGAGTGAGCACCAAAAATAAAGTGTCACTTTCGGATCCGGTTCTCCCGTATGTCACATAAGGGATTTGATACGATAGCACAAATTGGAATTAAATAAAATGAACCACGAAATTATGAAAACATTTCATGCTGAAATTGTCTCAAAGTTGAACTTGAAGGCAATCTATTTGGATAGATAGGCACAATGAGGCCATCTACTGGAGACCATATGTATTAATAATAAAACAAATTAAAACGTGGGATGCTGCAAGGTTATGTTAGGCTATTATCATCATCACCGACATGACCCGAATAAGAACACCAATACAACTAATATATTCCAGAGACAATAAAAAACGGCACGTACCCTTTTGCTGTATGTGTCGACATTTAGGTCTGTGTGGACTATAGGCTACCAACTGGCCAGTTTGGATGTTAAACTATTTAGCAAGCTGAAAACCTCAATGGACCCTTCCATACTGCCGTCTATGTGTAGTAGTGGGGGCTGCTGAGGGGAGGACGGCTCATAATAATGTCTGGAACTGTTTTATGGCGGGAATGAGGTGAATGGAATGGTATCAAACACACGTTTGATACATTCTATTCACTCCATTCCAAATCAAATCAATTATTATGAGCCGTCCTCCTCTCAGCCAGCCTCCGCTGATGTGTAGTATACATGTGTGAGTAATTCATGTAGACGACCAAGTGTCTGAGGCCTGGCGGATTACACGCCCGCTTCTCCCTGTAGCACCAAGCAAAGACAAGCGTGCAGCAACGTTCAGTCAAAGCCCAGGCTCCCTGTCACCACAAACCACCATCCACGTGGTAATGTATGTCTGCATCGCATCCTAAAGCAAAATCAGATACTGTATTCAAATATTTATATCCAAAATTCAATCTGCTAGAAAAGTCATGAAAGAGCACCTCAGAGCTGATCCATGAGCAATGATATTCATATTGTTGGATCTTTGATGACTAATGACTGATGGGATGACAGGAAACGTCTCAGGGCATAGAGCCCAGCCTGGTTGTCTCTGATAGGAGGAATGGTCTAAGACTGAGAGACTAAGACTAAGACTGGTCTATGACAGCAGCAGAGCCAGAAAGATGGTTACTCACGCCCCTTGGCATAGGCCACTCATTGCAGTTTGCATAACATAATGGAATGGAATTCAGAATGACAGTAATTGTATGCCATTTCAACATACACTGTATAACATTTACTGGACTGCCTTCAAATTAACCAGTGCAATAGCTTGGAGGGACTTGCAAGGATGCTACAGAGTAATGAAGTATATTTGTATTGTTATTGTTTTGTTTGTGGTGAACCCATTACTTACTACTTATAATTTCATAGCTGTAGTATTTTTTCCTAACCAAGTAGAAAATGAACAGAGCAAGCTCAGTGTAAGTAGTAAGGGGAAATTGGTGATGGTGGTGCTGGTGGTGGTGGTGGTAGTGGTGGTGATGGTGGTGGTGGTCATGGTGGTGGTCATGGTGGTGGTGGTGGTGGTGGTGGTGGTGGTGGTGGTGGACATGGTGGTGGTGGTGGTGGTGGTGGTGATGGTGGTAGTAGTGGTGGTGATGGTGGTAGTGATGGTGGTAGTGGTGGTGATAGTGGTGGTGGTGGTAGTGGTGGTGATGGTGGTGGTAGTGATGGTGGTGGTGGTAGTGATGGTGGTGGTGGTAGTGGTGGTGATGGTGGTGGTGATGGTGGTAGTGGTGGTGATGGTAGTGATGGTGGTGGTGGTGATGGTGGTGGTAGTGGTGGTGATAGTGGTGGTGGTAGTGGTAGTGATGGTGGTGGTAGTGATGGGGGTGGTGGTGGTGGTAGTGATGGTAGTGATGGTAGTGGTGGTGATGGTGGTGATGGTGGTGGTGGTAGTGATGGTGTTGATGGTGGTGGTAATGGTGATGGTAGTGATGGTAGTGATGGTGGTGGTGGGGGTGGTAGTGATGGTGGTGATGGGGATGGGGGTGGTGGGGGTGGTGGTGGTGGTGATAGTGGTGGTGGTGGTAGTGGTAGTAGTGATGGTAGTGGTGGTGATGGTAATGGTGGTGGTGGGGGTGGTAGTGATGGTGGTGATGGGGATGGGGTGGTGGGGGTGGTGGTGATGGTGGGGGTGGTAGTGATGGTGGTGATGGGGATGGGGGTGGTGATGGTGGTGGTGGTAGTGATGGTGGTGATGGGGATGGGGGTGGTGGTAGTGGTGGTGGTGGGGGTGGCGGTGATGGTGGTGGCGGTGGTGATGGGCATGGTAATTATATAAGTAGTAAGGGGAAATTATTATCGTGATGATGATGATGATGGTGGTGGTGGTAGTGGTGATGGTGGTGGTGATGGTGGTGGTGGTGGTGCTGGTGGTAATGGTGATGGTGGTCGTCGTAGTGATGATATAAGTAGTAAGGGGAAATTATTATCGTGTTGATGATGATGATGATGGTAGTGGTTGTTCTGGTGGTTGTGGTGGTGGTGGTAGTGCTGGTGGTGGTGATGGTAGTGATGGTAGTGATGGTGGTGGTGATGGTGGTAGTGATGGTGGTGATGGGGATGGGGGTGGTGGGGTTGGGGGTGATGGTGGTGGTGGTAGTGATGGTGGTGATGGGGATGGGGGTGGTGGGGGTTGTGGTGATGGTGGTGATGGGGATGGGGGTGGTGAGGGTGGTAGTGATGGTGGTGGTGATGGTGGTGATGGTGGTGATGGGGATGGGGTGGTGGTGGTGGTGGTGATGGGGATAGGGGTGGTGGGGTGGTGGTGATGGTGGTGGTGGTAGTGATGGTGGTGATGGGGATAGGGGTGGGGGTGGTGGTGATGGTGGTGGTGGTAGTGATGGTGGTGATGGGGATGGGGGTGGTGAGGGTGGTAGTGATGGTGGTGGTGATGGTGGTGATGGGGATGGGGGTGGTGGGGTTGGTGGTGATGGTGGTAGTGATGGTGGTGATGGGGATGGGGGTGGTGGGGGTGGTAGTGATGGTGATGGTGGTGGGGATGGGGTGGTGGGGATGGGGGTGGTGGTGATGGGGGTGGTGGTGGTAGTGATGGGGGTGATGGGGTGGTGGGGGTGATGGTGGTGGTGGTAGTGATGGTGGTGATGGTGGTGGGGATGGGGGTGGTGGGGGTGGCGGTGATGGTGGTGGTGGTGATGGGGATGGGGATGGGGGTGGGGATGGGGGTGGGGGTGGCGGTGATGGCGGTGGTGGTGGTGATGGTGGTGATGGGGATGGGGGTGGTGGGGGTGGTAGTGGTGGTGGTGGTGGTGATGATGATATAAGTAGTAAGGGGAAATTATTATCGTGATGATGATGGTGGTAGTTGTTGTTATGGTGGTGGTGGTGATTATGATGATGATGATGATGATGATGATTATTATAATTATTATGATTATTATTAATAATTATGATTATTATTAATAATTATAGTTATTGTTTTTATATAAGTAGTAAGGGGAAATTATGGGTTGGACAAGATGATACCAGTATTTCAGTGTTGTGTTTACAAATATGTATGCATTTGCACGTGTATACATTAGTAATGTTACAAATATATTGGAAGTCTTTATAACATGGAGAAAGAAGTAGAAATGTTATCAAAATGTATCGTAGGTAAGTGCTTTACATTTATATGTACAGCGTTTTTCATACAAACCTCACTAAAACTCCGACCCTGATTACGGCCCTGGATATAGCACTGGGACTTGTCCAGTAAGTATGCCAATTTCCGTTTTCCTGTTGGAAACGTTTTGTCTTCTTTTGGCCTATTGAACACGACCCAGTTGAGGCAAACCTTGGAACTGATGATGGTGTGATCCATCATTCTCCCACATGTGGCAGGTAGCCTAGTGGTTAGAGAGTTGGACCAGTAACTGAAAGGTTGCTAGATTGAATCCCTGAGCTAACAAGGAGCAAATCTGTCGTTCTGCCCCTGAACAAGGCAGTTCCTAGGCTGTCATTGTAAATAAGGATTTGTTCTTAACTGACTTGCCTAGTTAAAAAAATATATATATATGCTTCCCAATCACCTTGTGTAGAACTGAGTGACCCAGTTCTCTCCACTACTCATTCTGTCTGGTTCAAATCCCCACTACAATAGTACTTTTCTGGAGATTATGCTTTTAAAGCTATAATTGATCTCACCTGCAATCCAGCATTTTCCTAGGCTAACATAGTATAAAGATATATGGATACTACTGTGTATAAAGATACTCTGACTCATCTTGCGTCAACAAACGCCCACAGAAAGATTAAGAAGCTTGTAAAGCAAAGATGTGGTGTGTGAGTGGGTTTTAGGAGATTTAGGGGATTTCACAGATACAAACCTTGCAATTTCATGTCGACAGTCACCCCCTGTCATCAGCAACACAATGCTTAGACTACTAGGCAATCCGACTCCCACAAATCCTCTGTCACCTCGCCACATATTGGTCTCCAGGTCTCCAGCTCATCAGAAAGACTGGGAGAGGATGTTTGGCAGTAATCCCAGATCTCTGCCAGAAGACACACTCTCAACAGCATGCATCTATTCTTACTCTGAAATGAAGGAGACATAATTTCTCTGGCTGTTGCAGACTGAACCAGGGGATTTTCATGGTTTTTTCGAATGCCATTTGAAGTTCTGCTCTTCGGGAGATGTTGTCTAAAAGCTTAGGGATATTACTGTGACTCTTCAGATTACTTTTCTGAAGCTTTAAATGGGTCTCAGTAATGAGAGCGGAGTCTCCATTCTTAGACTAAATAACCTCTCTTGTGCCTCACCTGAGGTATGAGACAGAGACAATGTCATTGTCTATGTTATTACGGTAACCTTAAACAGCTGGCTTCTCTGAAAGGGCAGGATCTTCCCATTATCACTACTTCAATAGTTGATATGCGTGTCATCTGGCAGGATCTTCCCATTATCATCACATCAATTGTTGATATTTATGCCATCTGTCCACAGCCCCATTCGATTGTGTCAAAATAATTTCTTGGCAATGAAAGCATGGCAATAAAGATCTGGGTTAATCTGCACACATGATTCAGAACGTTGCCAATAGAACCACTCATTTAGTTCTCAGAAAATGTTGCTCTGCAAATCAGTTATAGCGGCAAAGTACATACTTGTTGCACACATTTTAAGCTCTCAGGCAATCTGTTTGTGGAAGCTTATAGAATTTACACATATAAGAACAATAATTCTTACAGTTAAGAGACCTATCAAATTAACATTACTATCGTAGGCTATTCAGGTCTGTTGACAGAGAGTATAACTCAGTCACTACAGATGTAGGATCTTAATTTGAGCCAGTTTGCTACAGCAGGAAAATAATCCTGCAGCAACAGTAAATGTGAATTATTATGTGGATTATAAATCCTCTTCAATGTAAAATCCCCTGTTTAGGGGACCTGCGTGGCTCTGGTACTGGTTCCAACCGACATTTTAGCTTATACAGTATTCAGACCCCTTGACCTTTTCCACATTTTGTTACATACAGCCATATACTAAGATGGATTAAATAGTTTTTTTTCCCTCATCAATCTACACACAATATTACATAATGACAAAGCAAAACAGTTTTTTAGAAATGTTTGCGAATGTATAAAAATAAATAAATGAAATATCACATTTACATAAGTATTCAGACCCTTTACTCGGGGCGGCAGGTAGCCCAGTGGTTAGAGCTTTGGACTAGTAACAGAAAGGTTGCTAGATCGAATCCCCAAGCTGACAAGGTGATCTGTCGTTCTGCCCCTGAACAAGGCAGTTAACCCACTGTTCCTAGGCCATAACTGTAAATAAGAATTTGTTCTTTACTGACTTGCCTAGTTAAATAAAGAATAAATGAATAAAAACTTTATTGAAGCACCTTTGGCAGCGATTACAACCTTGAGTCGTCTTGTGTATGACGCTACAAGTTTGACACACCTGTATTTGGGGAGTTTCTCACATTCTTCTCTGCAGATCCTCTCAAGCTCTGTCAGGTTGGATTGGGAGCGTCGCTGCACAGCTGGGCTATTCAGACTTGTCCCGAAGCCATCCCTACGTTGTCTTGGTTGTGTGTTTAGGGTTGTTGTCCTGTTGGAAGGTGAACCGTTGCCCCAGTCTGAGGTCCTGAGCTCTTTGGAGCTGGTTTTCATCAAGGATCTCTCTGTACTTTGCTCCGTTACACATGCCTATGAGTTATTTAGGTCCATTAGGGGAGAGCCGTTTTGCTGTCAGATGTTGTTTTATTTGTTTGTTTTTCAAGCTAATTTAGCTGTTTGCTTGAGTAATTTGTTGATTATACAGACAATTTAGAATTTTCAACATGAGTATTTCTCTCAAAAACAAGAATTGATGCAGCCAATCTCTCCTCTACTTTGAGTCAAGAGAGACTGACATGCATACTGTTGACATTAGCCCTCTGTGTATATTAAAGGGCAAGTCAGTGATGTGGAATGGAGAGATAACATATGTCACGGCTGTTTGAAGCCAAGTCCTCAGGTCACCTCTTTCATTTTCACTCTGAGCCTATGACTTCCATGATCCTGGCATTAAATTGAATTTGGTCAAGTTTAGGTCTCAGCCTCATATGTCCAAAGCAAGCCCTCTGCCCCACAGATTGAGACGGAGTGAGAAAGAGAGAGTGTGAGTGAGTGAGTGAGTGAGTGAGTGAGTGAGTGAGTGAGTGAGAGAGAGAGAGAGAGAGAGAGAGAGAGAGAGAGAGAGAGAGAGAGAGAGAGAGAGAGAGAGAGAGAGAGTTAGAGGGAGAGAGAGAAAGAGAGGGAGAGAGTTAGAGAGAGAGAGAGAGAGAGGGAGAGAGAAAGAGAGGGAGAGAGTTAGAGAGAAAGAGAGGGAGAGAGTTAGAGAGAGAGAGTTAGAGGGAGAGAGAGAAAGAGAGGGAGAAAGGTTCAGAGGGAGCGAGAGAGAGAGAGAGAGAGAGAGAGAGAGAGAGAGAGAGTTAGAGAGAGAGAGTTAGAGAGAGAGAGAGAGAGAGAGAGAGAGAGAGAGAGAGAGAGAGAGAGAGAGAGAGAGAGAGAGAGAGAGAGAGTTAGAGGGAGAGAGAGAAAGAGAGGGAGAAAGGTTCAGAGGGAGCGAGAGAGAGAGAGAGAGAGAGGTAGAGACATATATTTCCCTCAGATTACACAGACCCACAAAGAATTAGAAAAAAAATCTAATTTTGCTAAACTCCCATATCTATTGGGTGAAATACCACAGTGTGCCATCACAGCATTCCGATAAAGCCCCTTGAATTTAATTGAAGAGAGAGAGAGAGAGAGAGAGAGAGAGAGAGAGAGAGAGAGAGAGAGAGAGAGAGATGCAAATACCCTGCTTGCACTATACCAGAGAGTAGTATGGGGCAGTAAAGATGTATTTTACATGAATCGTTTTTATGACTCACTTTAGGAAGAAAGGTAATCAAAGCACATGTTAGCAGTGTGTAGTCACTCCTGGCCTTAAGAGACCTTTGCTGTAAAGGTGAAATAAAACGTGTTTGGTTTGATAAACCTATCCTATATTTCCAAGTGCCATGGCAGACAACAGTGCTATCCCATAGCTTTCTTCTGTTTGGCAAATTGACAACACTTGTTGCAAACACAAACTGCTTATGACTACCATGAGCCATGAAAAGTAGCTTTGACATTGCCTGCAATAAAGTTTTGCGGACAAATTGGCAACTGTTGGCAACTGTTTTGTACCTGTCGATCAAAGACATCAGCGATAGCTGGCTAGACCTTGTGATGTCATGTCACACTGTCATCCATTAGAAGCTCTGTCATAATCGTTTTCCATTAGTGGACATGAATAGACTTTGGGGAGTTACTTGGGTGTATAAATCAAAATATCAGGCTCTGTTTGGCAGTTGTGCCATTTTTTTATAACAAACTTTCATCAGTGCCTCTGTGTAAACCTCATTACTCCCCAAGTGAATTCCCTTTGATGAAATATTTTGCCAAAATGACATACTTATCTGTTCTCTGAACTGAGTGAGAAAGTTCTCCATTTTGAACACATAATACCATCAACTACTTGTATGAGCTTTTAAGCGGCAGCAAAGATCACAGGAGCAGAAGGAGGAAGCATGTCTGATTGTGCAGCTAGGGCAGCTGTCCATTCTAAAGCCCATTGGCCTTTTGCCTGTTGAATAATACAAGGAATCTGTTGAAAGGAGTCTTGATTTTGCCATTTTGTCATTGTATTGACAATAATCTGTCAAATAAATAAGTCATCCTATTGTCCTTTGTCGTACAAACTGGTAACACTTTACTTGACACCAGCGTCATATCAAGTTATGTCATAACAGTTGACATAACTTGACATAACCTGTCACAATATGGTCATAACACTGTTATGACACATATTTAGACCTGTTGTGACACATGTTGCATTATTTTATGTGTGGTTATGACACCTACATAAGACTGTCAAACCCCACAAAATCTACCACAAAATGCTAAACATTCCATTACACCATAGCCGACATGTCAACATTATGTTCATGTAAAAACCCTTGACTTTTTCCACATTTTGTTACTTCACAGCCATATTTTAAAATGGATTAAATCGTTTTTTACCCCTCACCAATCTTCACACAATACCCATAATGACAAAGCAAAAAACATGTTTTTATCAAATCAAATCAAATTTTATTTGTCACATACACATGGTTAGCAGATGTTAATGCGAGTGTAGCGAAGTGCTTGTGCTTCTAGTTCCGACCATGCAGTAGTATCTAACAAGCAATCTAACAATTTCACAACAACTACCTTATACACAGAAGTGTAAAGGAATGAATACGAGTATGTACATAGAAATATATGGATGAGCGATGGCCGAACAGCATAGGCAAGATGAAGTAGATGGTATGGAGTACAGTATATACATATGAGATGAGTAATGTCGGATATGTAAACATTATATAAAGCATTGTTTAAAGTGACATTTGTTACATCCAATTTTCAATTATTTAAAGTGGCTAGAGATTTGAGTCAGTATGTTGGCAGCAGCCACTCAATGTTAGTGATGGCTGTTTAACAGTCTGATGGCCTTGAGATAGAAGCTGTTTTTCAGTCTCTCGGTCCCTGCTTTGATGCACCTGTACTGACCACGCCTTCTGGATGATAGCTGGGTGAACAGGCAGTGGCTCGGGTGGTTGTTGTCCTTGATTATCTTTTTGGCCTTCCTGTGACATCGGGTGGTGTAGGTGTCCTGGAGGGCAGGTAGTTTACCCCCGGTGATGCGTTGTGCAGTCCTCACTACCCTCTGGAGATCCTTAAGGTTGTGGGCGGAGCAGTTGCCGTACCAGGCGGTGATACAGCCCGACAGGATGCTCTCGATTGTGCATCTGTAGAAGTTTGTGAGTGTTTTTGGTGACAAGCCGAATTTCTTTAGCCTCCTGAGTTTGAAGAGGCGCTGTTGCGCCTTCTTCACCACGCTGTCTTTGTGGGTGGACCATTTCAGTTTGTCCGTAATGTGTACGCCCAGGAACTTAAAACTTTCCACCTTCTCCACTACTGTCCCATCGATGTGGATAGGGGGGTGCTCCTTCTGCTGTTTCCTGAAGTCCACGAGTTTTGTTGACGTTGAGTGAGAGGTTATTTTCCTGACACCACACTCCGAGGGCCTTCACCTCCTACCTGTAGGCTGTCTCGTCGTTGTTGGTAGTCAAGCCTACCACTGAGCGCTCTGGAGCAGGTTTTCATCAATGATCTCTCTGTACATTGCGCCATTCATTTTTGCCTCTATCCTGACTAGTCTCCCAGTCCCTGCTGCTGAAAAACATCCCCACAGCATGATGCTGCCACCACCATGCTTCACTGTAGGGATGGTGCCAGGTTTCCTCCAGTGACACTTGACATTCAAATAAAATCCAAGTTTATTTGTCACGTGCGCAGAGTACAACAGGTGTAGACCTTACAGTGAAATGCTTACTTACAGGCTCTAACCAACAGTGCAAAACAATTATAAAAAAGGTATTAGGTGAACAATAGGTAGGTAAAGAAATAAAACCAACAGTATATACAGTAGCGAGGCTATATACAGTAGCGAGGCTGTAAAAGTAGCGAGGCTATAAAAGTAGCGAGGCTACATACAGACACCGGTTTTCAGGCTGATTGAGGTAGTATATGTACAAGTAGTTATGGTTAAAGTGACTATGCATATATGATGAACAGAGAGTAGCAGTAGCGTAAAAAAGGGGTTGGCGGGTGGTGAGACACAATGCAGATATATAGCCCAGTTAGCCCATGTGCGGGAGCACTGGTTGGTCGGTCCAATTGAGGTAGTATGATTTCTAAAAACCTGTTTTCACTTTGTCATTATGGGGTATTGTGTGTAAATTGCTGAGGACTTTTCTTTATATAATCCATTTTAAAATAACATATCAAAAATGTGGAAAAAGTCAAGGGGTCTGAATACTTTCCGAAGGCACTATATATATTTTTTAATTGACCATGTTAAATTATCATTGTAATTGCACACACGTTGATGTCAGACATGCACCTACCCCAATGCTCTGTTGCTGATGACTGCAATGAATGCAGGAGTAGGTCAAGACACCCTGTTTTTGACTGATGACTGGTGTAAGGGCCTGTACGTGATAGGCCTATCTGGCTATCCGGTGTGAATTTAAGAATGCTCTTATTTTACTGCTGCTCTTTAATTACTTGTTACTTATATTTCTTATTCTTATTCGTGTTATACTTTTTTTCACCTGCATTGTTGGTTAGGGGTTCGTAAGTAAGCATTTCACTGTAAGGTCTACACCTTTTGTATTCTGCGCTTGTGACTAATAACATTTGATTTGATTCAGTCCTTGCATCCATAGCTCTGTCTATGAATTTGAGTGGTTACGTTTCTCATTATTTAAATGATTTAAAAGTTGTTTATAAATGTGTGAATAAGTAGCTTACTAGCATGAACAAATGTGTGAGTAATGATTAATAAATATTGAATAAACTATTTACTAATCCATTATAAATGCTTTATTACAAGTTGTTATTGTAAAGTGCTTGGTCAGCCACTCCCTCTAACTGAGTTGGATTCTGTGTGCTAGATGATATTCCCTGAAAATTAAACAGAGAATCATAGGTTGAAATGGGGGCAGGCTACAGTAGCGGATTATTTCATGAATATTACAGCTATATTAGATCCCTTCTATATTCTGTTACCGGTAAATCCTCATTTGAAAAACTGAATAGCCTATTATGCTGTCGCCATAGTGCCATTGTCACCGGAAAGCACTGTGCTCTTAGAACCATAGAACTCTCCTAGGGAACAGAAGGAGGAAGAACGTCTGTTTGTGCAGTCAGGACCACTCTCCATTCTAAATTCCCAGTGGCCTTTTGCCTGTTGAATAATACAAGGAAAGTATAGCGTCAACAGGCTGAATTTTCAATATGTTATTGCCTTAATTTTGTATCTATTAAACACTAGTCGTTTTTAGGTAACACTTTTACTTGACATCCAGTGTCATAACACATCATTACACGGTCATCATTACACGGTCATAACCTTGTCATAAAATTGCAGAACAATGGACATAACTTCTCATACCCTGTCATAATATGGTCATAACACTGTCATGACCGAGTATAGGCCAGGGGGCAACCCTGACAGGAAGATCACATTAGTGACCCCCCCCCCCCAGGGACGGCATGGAAGAGCACCAGTAAGCCAGTGACTCAGCCCCTGTAATAGGGTTAGAGGCAGAGAATCCCAGTGGAGAGGGGAACCGGCCAGGCAGAGACAGCAAGGGTTGTTCGTTAATCCAGTGCCTTTCCGTTCACCTTCACACTCCTGGGCCAGACTACACTCAATCATAGGACCTACTGAAGATATGAGTCTTCAATAAAGACTTAAAGGTTGAGACCGAGTCTGCGTCTCTCACATGGATAGGCAGACCATTCCATGAAAATTTAGCTCTATAGGAGAAAGCCCTGCCTCCAGCTGTTTGCTTAGAAATTCTAGGGACAGTAAGGACGCCTGCGTCTTGTGACCGAAGCATACGTGTAGGTATGTACGGCAGGACCCAATCGTTAAGATAGGTAGGAGCAAGCCCATGTAATGCTTTATAGGTTAGCAGTAAAACCTTGAAATCAGCCCTTGCCTTAACAGGAAGCCAGTGTAGAGAGGCTAGCACTGGAGTAATATGATAACATTTTTGGGGTTCTAGTCAAGATTCTAGCAACCGTGTTTAGCACTAACTGAAGTTTATTTAGTGCTTTATCCGGGTAGCCGGAAAATCAGAAAGTTTCTGATTTTTGCTATGTTACGTAGATGGAAAAAGCTGTCCTTGAAACAGTCTTGATATGTTCGTCAAAAGAGAGATCAGGGTCCAGAGTAACGCCGAGGTCCTTCACAGTTTTATTTGAGACAACTGTACAACCATCAAGATTAATTGTTAAATTCAACAGAAGATCTCTTTGTTTCTTGGGACCTAGAACAAGCATCTATGTTTTGTCAGAGTTTAAAAGTAGAACATTTGCCGCATTCCACTTCTTTATGTCTGAAGCACAGGCTTCCAGGGAGGGCAATTTTGGGGCTTCACCATGTTTCATTGAAATGTACAGCTGTGTGTCATCCGCATAGCAGTGAAAGTTAACATTATGTTTCCGAATGACATCACCAAGAGGTAAAATATATAGTGAAAACAATAGTGGTCCTAAAACAAAGCCTTGAGGAACACAGAAATTTACAGTTGATTTGATAGAGGACAAACCATCCACAGAGACAAACTGATATCTTTCCGACAGATAAGATCTAAACCAAGCCAGAACTTGTCCGTGTAGACCAATTTGGGTTTCCAATCTCTCCAAAAGAATGTGGTGATCGATGGTATCAAAAGCAGCACTAAGGTCTAGGAGCACGAGAACAGTTGCAGAGCCTCGGTCTGACGCCATTAAAAGGTCATTTACCACCTTCACAAGTGCAGTCTCAGTGCTATGATGGGGTCTAAAACCAGACTGAAGCGTTTCGTATACATTATTTGTCTTCAGGAAGGCAGTGAGTTGTGAGCTTTTTCTAAAATTTTTGAGAGGAATGGAAGACTCGATATAGGCCGATAGTTTTTTATAATTTCTGGGTCAAGGTTTGGCTTTTTCAAGAGAGGCTTTATTACTGCCACTTTTAGTGAGTTTGGTACACATCCAGTGGATAGAGAGCCGTTTATTATGTTCAACATAGGAGGGCCAAGCACAGGAAGCAGTTCTTTCAGTAGTTTAGTTGGAATAGGGTCCAGTATGCAGCTTGAAGCTTTAGAGGCCATGATTATTTTCATCAATGTGTCAAGAGATATGGTACTAAAAAACTTGAGTGTCTCCCTTGATCCTATGTCCTGGCAAAGTTGTGCAGACTCAGGACAACTGCGCTTTGGAGGAATACGCAGATATAAAGAGGAGTCCGTAATTTGCTTTCTAATGAACATGATCTTTTCCTCAAAGAAGTTATTGAATTTATCACTGCTGAAGTGAAAGCCATCCTCTCTTGGGGAATGCTGCTTTTTAGTTAGCTTTGCGACAGTATCAAAAAGAAATGTTGGATTGTTCTTATTTTCTTCAATTAACTTGGAAAAACGATCGAGCAGCAGTGAGGGCTCTTCGATACAAGCTAGTCGGAAGACTTCCAGTTTGGTGTAGCGCCATTTCCATCCGCCATTTTCTGGAAGGTTGCTTCAGAGCTTGGGTATTTTCTGTATACCAGGGACCTAGTTTTTATGGCAAATGTTTTTTGTTTTTTTGGGTGCGACTGCATCTAGGGTATTGCGCAAGGTTAAATTGATTTCCTCAGTTAGGTGGTTAACTGATTTTTGTACTCTGACATCCTTGAGTAGGCGGATGGATTCTGGAAGGGCATCTAGGAATCTTTGGGTTGTCCAAGAATTTATAGCATGACTTTTGATGATCCTTGGTTTGGGTCTGAGCAGATTATTTGTTGTGAAACGTAATAAAATGGTAGTCCAATAGTCCAGGATTATGAGGAAAAACATTAAGATCCACAACATTTATTCTACGGGACAAAACTAGGTCCAGAGTATGACTGTGGCAGTGAGTAGGTCCAGAGACATGTTGGACAAAACCCACTGAGTCGATGATGGCTCCGAAATCCTTTTGGAGTGGGTCTGTGGACTTTTCCATGTGAACATTAAAGTCACAAAAAATGTGAATATTACATGCCATGACTACAAGGTCCGATAGGAATTCAGGGAACTCAGTGAGGAATGTTGTATATGGCCCAGGAGGCCTGTAAAATTGTAGCTATAAAAAGTGATTGAGTTGGCTGCATAGATTTCATGACTAGAAGCTCAAAAGACGAAAACGTCATTTTTTGTTTTGTAAAATGAAATTTGCTATTGTAAATGTTAACAACACCTCCGCCTTTGCGGGATGCGTGGGGGATATGGTCACTAGTTTAACCAGGAGGTGAGGCCTCATTTAACATAGTAAATTCATCCGGCTTAAGCCATGTTTCAATCAGGCCAATCACATCAAGATTATGATCAGTGATTAGTTCATTGACTATAACTGCCTTGGAAGTGAGGGATCTAACATTAAGTAGCCCTATTTTGTGATGTGAGGTATCACAATCTCTTTCAAAAATGGCAGGAATGGAGGAGGTCTTTATTTTAGTGAGATTGCTAAGACGAACACCGCCATGTTTAGTTTTGCCCAACCTAGGTCGAGGCACAGACACGGTCTCAATGGGGATAGCTGAGCTGACTACACTGACTGTGCTAGTGGCAGACTCCAGTAAGCTGGCAGGCTGGCTAACAGTTTGCTGCCTGACCTGCACCCTATCTCATTGTGGAGCTAGAGGAGTTAGAGCACTGTCTATGTTCGTAGATAAGATGAGAGCACCCTTCCAGCTAGGATGGAGTCCGTCACTCCTCAACAGGCCAAGCTTGGTCCTGTTTGTGGGTGAGTCCCAGAAAGAGGGCCAATTATCTACAAATTCTATATTTTGGGAGGGGCAGAAAACAGTTTTCAACCAGCGATTGAGTTGTGAGACAACTGTAGAGCTCATCACTCCCCCTAACTGGGAGGGGGCCAGAGACAATTACTTGATGCCGACACATCTTTCTAGCTGATTTACACGCTGAAGCTATGTTGCGCTTGGTGACCACTGACTGTTTAATCCTAACATCGTTGGTGCCGACGTGGATAACAAAATCCCTATACTCTCTACACTCGCCAGTTTTAGCTTTAGCCAGCACTATCTTCAGATTAGCCTTAACCTCGGTAGCTCTGCCCCCTGGTAAACAGTGTATGATTGCTGGACTATTCGTTTTAAGTCTAATACTGCGGGTAATGGAGTCGCCAATGACTAGAGTTTTCAATTTGTCATAGCTAATGGTGGGAGGCATCGGCGTCTCAGACCCTCGTAACGGGAGGAGTAGATACCAGAGAAGGCTCGGCCTCTGACTCCGACCCGCTGCTTAATGGCGAGAACCGGTTGAAAGTTTCTGTCGGCTGAGTGAGCGACACCGGTTGAGCATTCCTACAGTATTTCCCTCCAGAAGCCATGAAAAAATTGTCCGGCTACGGGGACTGTGCGAGGGGATTTATACTATTATCTGTACTTACTGGTGGCACAAACGCTGTTTTATCCTTTCCTACACTTACATTTCTCTTGACTAATGATTGCGTCTGAAGCTGGGTTTGCAGCACAGCTATCCTAGCCGTAAGGCGATCGTTCTCCTGTATATTATGAGTACAGCGACTGCAATTAGAAGGCATCATGTTAATGTTACTACTTAGCTTCGACTGGTGGAGGTCCTGATGAAACACGTCCAGATAAAGCGTCCGGAGCGACAAAGTTGAATGAAAAAAAAACGTAGAGCGATGGAAAAACAAAAAATATAGACGGAAATTAAAAAGTAAAAAACGTAAAGTCGGCAGGTAACAAAGTTAGGTTAGCAACAAAACGCACAGCAGCATTTAAACAAGTCTGTTAAGTTGTGACCGGAAATGACGGTGTCAACGGTGTTTAGAAGCCTCTTGGACCTAGACTTGGCGCTCTGGTACCGTTGCCGTGCGGTAGTAGAGAGAACAGTCTATGACTAGGGTGGCTAGAGTCTTTGACAATTTTTAGGGCCTTCCTCTGACACTGCCTGGTATAGAGGTCCTGGATGGCAGGAAGCTTTGCCCCAGTGATGTACTGGGCCGTTCGCACTACCCACTGTAGTGCCTTGCGGTCAGAGGCCAAACAGTTGCCATACCAAGCAGTGATGCAACCAGTCAGGATGCTCTCATTGGTGTAGCTGTAGAACCATATGAGGATCTGAGGACCCATGCCAAATCTTTTCAGTCTCCTGAGAGGGAATAGGTTTTGTCGTGCCCTCTTCACGACTGTCTTGGTGTGCTTGGACCATGTTAGTTTGTTGGTGATGTGGACACCAAGGAACTTGAAGCTCTCAACCTGCTCCACTGCAGCCCTGTCAATGAGAATGGGGGCGTGCTCGGTCCTCTTTTTCCTGTAGTCCACAATCATCTCCTTTGTCTTGATCATGTTGAGGGAGAGGTTGTTGTCCTGGCACCACACGGCCAGGTCTCTGACCTCCCCCCTATAGGCTGTCTCGTCATTGTTGGTGATCAGGCCTACCACTGTTGTGTCATCGGCAAACTTAATGATGGTGTTGGAGTAATACCTAGCCGTGCAGTCATTAGTGAACAGGGAGTACAGAAGGGGGCTGAGCACGCACCCCTAAGGGGCCCCTGTGTTGAGGATCAGCGTGGCAGATGTATAGTTACCTACCCTTACCACCTGGAGGCAGCCCGTCAGGAAGTCCAGGATCCAGTTTCAGAAGGAAGTGTTTAGTCCCAGGGTCCTTAGCTTATTGATGAGCTTTGAGGGCACTATGGTTATAATCTGCACCCGGCACAGCCAGAAGAGGACTGGCCACCCCTCACAGCCTGGTTCCTCTCTAGGTTTCTTCCTAGGTTTTGGCCTTCTAGGGAGTTTTTCCTAGCCACCGTGCTTTTACACCTGCATTGCTTGCTGTTTGGGGTTTTAGGCTGGGTTTCTGTACAGCACTCTGTGACATCAGCTGATGTAAGGGGGGCTTTATAAATACATTTGATTTGATTTGATATGGTGTTGAACGCTGAGCTGTAGTCAATGAATAGCATTCTCACATAGGTGTTCCTTTTGTCCAGGTGGGAAAGGGCAGTGTGGAGTGCAATAGAGATTGCGTCATATGTGGATATGTTGGGGCGGTATGCAAATTGGAGTGGGTCTAGGGTTTGATGTAATCCATGACCAGCCTTTCAAAGTACTGGCTACAGACATGAGTGCTATGGGTCGGTAGTCATTTAGGCAGGTTACTTTAGTGTTCTTGGGCACAGGCACTATGGTGGTCTGCTTAAAACATGTTGGTATTACAGACTCGGACAGGGAGAGGTTGAACTTGCCAGTTGGTCAGCGCATGCTCGCAGTACATGTCCTGGTAATCCGTCTGGCCTTGCTGCATTGTGAATGTTGACCTGTTTAACTTCTTAGGGAGCGGCAGCAGAGGTGACGGTTTTGGAGAGTCTGGTGTGCCCAAAGTAAAATACCTGCCACTCAGGCCCAGAAAATAGGATATGCACATAATTAGTACTATTAGATAGGACACACTCTGAAGTTTCTAAAACTGTTAAACTAATGTATGTGAGTATAACAGAACTGATATAGCAGGCGAAAACCCGAGGAAAATCCATCCGAATTTGCAGGTTTTTTTGTACATGACCTTCTTCTCCAGGCTGCCTATTCATTTCTATTTTAACTAGGACTGAGACTGCAGTACCTATGGCTTCCACTAGATGTCAACAGTCTTCATACAGTGTCTGGAAGCTCTAGCACTACGCAGAACAGATAGGAAGAGGAATTAGTAAAGGGACCACTTTTGTCAACAACGTTTGACGGGCGCGAGATTGTGAGCGCGCCCCACTTTATTTTCCTTTCCTATTGTTCACGTTATCTTCCGGATTAAATATTACAGTAAATATACATAAAAGGATACCTAAGGATACATTAAAAATTATGTTTGATTTGTTTGTAGAAAGTTTATAGGTATAATTTGAACGTGTTTTCTTCACGATTCAATGGGCGACCCAACGGTGGATTTTCTGATCATAACGCGCCAACCAAACGGAGATGTATGGATATAATAAATGACTTTTTTTCTAACAAAAGAACCGTTGGATGTCTTCGTTGGACACTTGGGAAGCCCTCAGCAGAAGTTATTCGAAAGGTAAGTGATATTTTTTAGCTCTTATATGGGTTTTGTGTGACCCGCGCTGGATATGAATTTATGCTAATGTTGAAAATATATGAGGTGCTATCCTCAAACAATCAAATGTTGTGCTTTCGCCGTTCAGACTTTTTGAAATCGGACAACGCTGTGATATTGCCAAGAAGCAGAGATTTTGATGACTATGCAACACTTGTATGTTGATGAATGTTTAATAATTCAACTTTTGGATTTTGAATTTGGCGCCTTACATTTCACCGGGTAGTGTCGGGTGCGGCCCGCTAGCACGCCGCTACTCCCTAAGTAGTTAGAGGTCTTACTCACATCGGCTGCGGAGAGCCGATGTGAGTAGAGTCTTTAAGAGTCTTTAAAGCACAGGCTATTTTCACATTTCCTTTGTTCGGAATAACTTTTACTGGGCCTTTAAAGGTAGCAACTCTTTAAATATAATGGGAATGTTCAACTAAATAATGTATTCAGATATTTGTTGGTAACACTTTATTGTGATAGTCCATCTGTAGATGCTCCAACCCTGTTCCTGGAGAGCTACCCTGCTGTAGGTTTTCACTCCAAACCTGTTCCTGGAGAGCTACCCTCCTATAGGTTTTCACTCTAACCCCACTTGTAACTAACCTGATTCAGTTTATCAAGTAGCTATTTTTTTTATGAACTCTGTACCTGGAGAGTTACACTGTTTAAACAAACATTTAAACTACTAACCCTAGCCCTTAACCTTATCCTAACCCTAAACTCAACCCTTACCCTAACCCTTCTAAACCTAACTGTACCTTAGCAAGCAGTTGATAGTATGACCATCCAAATAAAGTGTGACCTATTTGCTTCCTTATCACTATAGACTGCTCTAATGAGTGACTGCAATCCACACTTCGGTTTTGGTAGAAAAGTCACTGCCAAGAAAGGCTAATGTTTGCATTTTTGGACGAATAAACATTACTCAGCATAGAGTGTGTCTGAAGTTACACATCACACACTATTACTAGTGTGACTGTTTTTGAATAAAATTATCAATATATTTTCTTAAATATCCTCTGTATTGTGTCCTTGTTGTTTAGCCATTGATGTTCTAGGTGCCATGTTGAAACCTTAAAGAGCATCAGGTTCTGCTGGAATGTCTACCAATGGCAAATCCATCTTTCTGTGAGAAATTACACTCGTCGAACATTCCAAAATCATGAACATTAATATGGAGTTGGTCCCGCTTTGCTGCTATAACAGCCTCCAATCTTTTGGGAAGGCTTTCCACTCGATGTTGGAACATTGCTGCTGGGACTTGCTTCCATTCAGCCACAAGAGCATTAGTGAAGTCGGGCACTGATGTTGGGCTATTAGGCTTGGCTCGCAGTCGACGTTCCAATTCATCCCAAAGGTGCTTTGATGGGGTTGAAGTCAGGGCTCTGTGCAGGCCAGTCAAGTTCTTCCACATCGACAAACCATTTCTGTATGTACCTCTCTTTGTTCACGGGGACATTGTCATGCTGAAATAGGAAAGGGCCTTCCCCAAACAGTTGCCACAAAGTTGGAATTACAGAATCGCCTAGAATGTCATTGTATGCTGTAGCGTTATGATTTAACCTTCACTGGAACTAAGGGGCCTAGCTCGAACCATGAAAAACAACCCCAGACCATTATTCCTCCTCCACCAAACTTTACAATTGGCACCATGCATTGGGGCCATTCTACTGCCAATGTTTGTCTATGGAGATTGTATGGATGTGCGCTTGATTTTATACACCTGTCAGCAATGGGTGTGGCTGAAATAGCCAAATCCACTAATTTGAAGGGGTGTCCACATACTTTTGAATATATAGTGTAGTTATAAAGTATAAATAGCCCTCTTTAGATGTGGCCACATAAAAATACTTAACTAATGATTGGCAAAATGTTCATAAGGTCCTATATTAAACACCTTATGAATGATAAGCAATCATTTTTTAAATGCTTTAAAAGTTATTTATAAATGTGTAAATAACCAGCTTACTAACATTAACAGATGTGGGAGTAATGATTAATAAATTATGAATGAACTATTTATTAATACATTAAATAAATGCTTTATTACGTGTTATTCTCTCGGCTCTTACCACTCAACTGGTTGAGGTCAGCCTGCTGTTGTCTTTATACAAATGTAGATAATAACCTGTGGCATTATTCCAGAGTGGGGATTAAACCCAGATTATAAAAACTGAAAATTATTAAGGTTTAGGTGGATTTCAGCGTGATGGTGATTTGGTGTCACGTACAAAGGGACAGAGGGTACAACCCTGGCTAAAACCTCTATTACAGTATACCTCCTGCCACTCCCACCCCTCCTCTCCAGGTCATCCACCTCTCTGTCCATCTCTCTCCCCTCCATCCCCATCTAGCTGGCTTGTCGTGACCTCTTGACACCTCTGGCTGAAACTGGCTGAAACCTTTTGATATGTGAGAGGCTGGACCATACCCCACTTGATTGAATTCTTAAATGGAAGATGTTTGGAACCACCAAGACCCTTAATAGAGCTGGCCGCTCAGCCAAACTGAGAAATCTGGGGAGAAGGGCCTTGGTCAGGGAGGTGACCAAGAATCTGATGGTCACACTGACATAACTCTAGAGTTCCTCTGTGGAGATGGGAGAACCTTCCAGAAGGACAACAATCTCTGCAGCACTCCACTAATCAGGCTTTTATTGTAGAGAGGCCAGACAGAAGCCACATGATAGCCAAAAGTTTGCCAAAAGGCACCTAAAGACTCTCAGACCATGAGAAACAAGATTCTCTGGTCTGATGAAACCAAGATTGAACTCTTTGGCCTGAATGCCAAGCGTCACGTCCGGAGGAAACTTAGCACCATCCCAACGGTGAAGCATGGTGGTGGCAGCATCATGCTGTGGGGATGTTTTTCAGCGGCAGGGACTGGGAGACTAGTCAGGATTGAGGCAAAGATAAACGGAGCAAAGTACGGAGAGATTCTTGTTGAAAACCTGCTTTGAGCACTTAGGACATCAGACTGCGGTGAAGGTTCACCTTCCAAAGGGACAACATCCCTAAGCACACAGCCAAGACAACGCAGGAGTGGCTTTGGGACAAGTCTCTGAATGTACTTGAATGGCCCAGCCAGAGCCCGGACTTGAACCCGATCTAACATATCTGGAGAGACCTGAAAATATCTGTGCAGCAATGCTCCCCATCCAACCTGACAGAGCTTGAGACAATCTGCAGAGAAGAACACACTCAATCTTTAAGGGTAGATTCTTGGAACTAGATCAAAGCATGTTTTAGGACAGTATGTTGATCTTTCAAATGCATATGAGCAGGCATGGAATTTGCCCTAACATGGGCTTTATCTGCTGTATATCTTATATGACAGTGTTCTCAACACAGCACACACCCTCTTCACACACCCTCTATGGATGGACATCCCCACGGGCTAGCTGTCACAATGATTTACATTATATATTCAATGTCCTTGGTGGTTTTTCTACAGAGAAAAGGTTTCTTGAGGTTTCCAAATTCGTCGCACTTTATAGCTCTGATTGGGACTGATGGGAGAACGACAACTCTGTCTTCATCACAGATGGGCTGGCTTCCACCCACACTGCAAGTGTCAAAATCCATTCCCATCTACTGTATCTGGCCACAGAACTAAACAAATACCACTCAGTGCTCTCTGTGAAGTATGCCACGTTGTGTGATTTATTGAGAGAGAAAGAGAGAACATTGTATGGAAACTGAAAGCTCTGTTATACCTTTGTGTGGTATTTGTGAAGAAGATTTCCACGGTTGTTGGGAATGATTTATTTTCTTTGAGTGCTATCAGATGTACAGTCGGAAGTTTACATATACCTTAGCCAAATACATTAAACTCAGTTTTTCACAATTCCTGACATTTAATCCTAGTAAAAAATCACTATCTTAGGCCAGTTAGGATCACAACTTTATTTTTAGAATGTGAAATGTCAGAATAATAGTAGAGAGAATGATTTATTTCAGCTTTTATTTCTTTCATCACATGCCCAGTGGGTCAGATGTTTACATACACTCAATTAGTATTTTGTAGCATTGCCTTAATTGTTTAGCTTGGGTCAAACGTTTTGGGTAGCCTTCCACAACCTTCCCACAATAAGTTGGGTGAATTGTGGCCCATTCCTCCTGACAGAGCTGGTGTAACTGAGTTAGGTTGTAGGCCTCCTTGCCCGCACACGCTTTTTCAGTTCTGCCCACTACTTTTCTATAGGATTGAGTTCAGGGCTTTGTGATGGCCACTCCAATACCTTGACTTTGTTGTCCTTAAGCCATTTGCCACAACTTTGGAAGTATGCTGGGGGTCATTGTCCATTTGGAAGACCCATTTGCGACCAAGCTTTCACTTCCTGACTGATGTCTTGAGATATATATCCACATAATTTTCCTCCCTCATGATGCCATCTATTTTGTGAAGTGCACCAGTCCCTCCTGCAGCAAAGCACCCCCACAATATGATGCTGCCATCCCCGTGCTTTACGGTTGGGATGATGTTCTTCGGCTTGCAAGCCTCCCCATTTTTCCTCCAAACATAACGATGGTCATTATGGCCAACAGTTCTATTTTTGTTTCATCAGACCAGAGGATATTTCTCTAAAAAGTACGATCTTTGTCCCCATGTACAGTTGCAAACCGTAGTCTGGCTTTTCTATGGCGGTTTTGGAGCAGTGGCTTCTTCCTTGCTGAGCGGCCATTAAAGGTTATGTCGATATAGGACTCGTTTTACTGTGGATATAGATACTTTTGTACCTGTTTCCTCCAGCATCTTCACAAGGTCCTTTGCTGTTCTGGAATTGATTTGCACTTTTCGCACCAAAGTACGTTCATCTCTAGGAGACAGAATGCGTCTCCTTCCTGAGCGGTATGACAGCTGGGTGGAACCAGACTTGTGGAGGTCTACAATTCTTTTTCTGAGGTCTTGGCTGATTTATTTTGATTTTCCCATGATGTCAAGCAAAGAGGCACTGCGGTTGAAGGTAGGCCTTGAAATACATCCACAGGTACACCTCCAATTGATTCAAATAATGTAAATTAGCCTATCAGAAGCTTCTAAAGCCATGACATCATTTTCGGAAATTTTCCAAGCTGTTTACATGCACAGTCAGCTTAGTGTATGTAAACTTCTGACTCACTGGAATTGTGATGCAGTGAACTATAAGTGTAATAATCTTTCTGTTGGAAAATTACTTGTGTCATGCACAAAGTAGACGTCCTAACCGACTTGCCAAAACTATAGTTTGTTAACAAGAAATTTGTAGAGCGGTAGAAAAACGAGTTTTAATGACTCCCTCCTAAGTTTATGTAATCTTCCGACTTCACCCTACCTCGGAAGCAATGAACCCTGGACATGCAGCACTCTTGGGGACCGAGGATAACAATTTCTGATGCAGAAATTACTACGCTTCAGTGTTGCAGCACTCATGTGACAGTCACCATCCCATTAGTTTGAAATAAAAAATTGGTATTGCAATTTGTGTGAAAGGAGCCCACTAAACTACACTAGCTCATTAAATGTCAAAGCAGAGAGTGTAGGCACTGCCTCTCATGTCTCTCTCAGTCTCTGAGTGTAATGGTCTTTATAGTGCAAGGTACACTGATGTTGCCAATGCATGGTGGTATACACAGCGGTTTTAACTCTCCTAGAGCTACCTATACAGCAGCAGTTTCAGTAGCGATAGAGAAATTCTTCCTTGATTAGCGTTCTGCAAACTAAACCAATATGTTTTTGGCTACTGTGAGGATTGGGGGTTTTAATCACACAAGAGCCCTATACTACGAATCCCATTTTCAAGTTTCAAGTTTAAATGTCACGTGCACAAGTACAGTGAAATGCCTTTCTTGCCAGCTCTAAACTCAACAATGCAGTAATCAATACTAAAAATAACATAAGGTAGAAGAAATAAGAAGAACACAAGTAAGTAAGAAGCTATACTGTATATATTCCAAGATGGCGTAGCAGTCAGACGTCTTTTGTCCTCGTCCTGTCGTGTCCAGTGTATATATCTTTTTATATCTTTTCTTCGCATATTATTATTATATTTTTTTCTAGAACTCAACTTCAAAACACTCTCCTGCAACCCGCCTCACCCAATGTGGTATGGATCATTTTTTTTTTTTTTTCAACTATTATCCACCTCGAATCCGTAATTCCATAACAGAAGCTAGCTCACTAGCTAATGTTAGTATTTAGCTTACCATTGCTATCGGACATCAGCTAACCTTTAGCTCAGAAAAGCTCTCGCCGTTCGTATAACGCGACTCAAACCAGAGCATTCCGGACCTATTTTCTCTCCATATCCCCGGATTCCTACCGCAAGCTCTGGATATTTTCACCTGGATCTTGCAGCTAGCTAGCTGCTATCCGAGTGACTATTGGCTAACGTTGGTCCCGGAGCAAGCACCAATTAGCCTGAAGTTTTGGCCCATCTTCCGGCTAGCTGAAGAGTCCCATCAGCCACTCCTAGGCTACAACACCTATCCGGACCCGTTTGTACTGCCGGTGCGGAGCCTCACCAGGCCTTCACAACTGGACTACCGATGTTATCTGCCCGAGGGGGTTATTCAACCGGACCTACGAATGTTGCGACGTCAACTGAATGCCCATCAGCTAACTGCGTCCTGCTAACGATTTGCTGTCTAGAGCATATCGGCTGCTAGCTAGACAGGTCCATCGGACAATTTCTTGGGCCACTATACCTATTTTGCAAATTGGCCTGGTCCCCTTCACCACACGGAACCCCACTAACCCATCACGACTGGTCTACCGACGGAAACGCACGAGGAGGCTATAAACAGACTTCCTCCGTCTTTGTTAGCCGGCCTGCTAGCCTTTGCTAGCTTGATACCCCCGGCTAGCTGTCTGAATCGTCGTGTTCCCAACCAGCCTCACTACTAACTGGACCCTTATGATCACTCGGCTAAGCATGCCTCTCCTCAATGTCAATATGCCTTGTCCATTGCTGTTCTGGTTAGTGTTTATTATCTTATTTCACTGTAGAGCCTCGAGCCCTGCTCAATATACCTTATCCAACCCTTCAGTTCCACCACCCACACATGCGATGACATCACCTGGTTTAAATGTTTTTAGAGACAATATCTCTTTCATCACCACTCAATGCCTAGGTTTACCTCCACTGTATTTACGTCCTACCATACCTTTGTCTGTACATTATGCCTTTAATCTATTTTATCGCCCCCTGAAACCTGTTCTTTTTACTCTCTGTTCAGGACGTCCTAGACGACCAGTCATTTTAGCCTTTAGCCGTACCATTATCCTACTCCTCCTCTGTTCCTCTGGTGATATAGAGGTTAATCCAGGCCCCGCAGTGCCTAGCTCCACTCCTATTCCCCAGGCGCTATCATTTGTTGACTTCTGCAACCGTGAAAGTCTTGGTTTCATGCATGTCAACATTAGAAGCCTCCTCCCTAAGTTTGCTTTATTCACTGCTTTAACACACTCTGCCAACCCAGATGTCCTAGCCGTGTCTGAATCCTGGCTTAGGAAGACCACCAAAAACGCTGAAATCTCTATCCCTAACTACAACATTTTCAGACAAGACAGAACGGCCAAAGGGGGCTGTGTTGCAATCTACTGCAGAGATAGCCTGCAGAGTTCTGTCTTACTATCCAGGTCTGTACCCAAACAATTAGAACTTTTACTTTTAAAAATCCACCTTTCTAGAAACAAGTCTCTCACTGTTGCCGCTTGCTATAGACCAACTTCTGCCCCCAGCTGTGCTCTGGACACCATATGTGAACTGATTGCCCCCCCATCTATCTTCAGAGTTCGTGCTGCTAGGTGACCTAAACTGGCACATGCTTAAGACCCCCGGCCATCCTAACATTTTGTTAAGCTTGATGCCCTAAACCACACACAAATCATCAATGAACCTACTAGGTACAACCCCAAAGCCGTACACACGGGCACCCTCATAGATGTCATCCTAACTAACTTGCCCTCCAAATACACCCCTGCTGTTTTCAATTAAGATCTCAGCGATCACTGCCTCATTGCCTGCGTCCGTAATGGGTTTGCGGTCAAACGATCTCCCCTCATTACTCATTACACTTCAGCGAGCAGGCCTTTCTAATCGACCTGGCCCAGGTATCCTGGAAAGATATTGACATCATCCCGTCAGTAGAGGATCCCTGGTTATTCTTTAAAAGTGCCTTCCTCACCATCTTAAATAAGCATGCCCCATTCAAGAAATTTAGAACCAGGAACAGATATAGCCCTTGGTTCTCTCCAGACCTGACTGCCCTTGATCAGCACAAAACCATCCTGTGGCGTTCTGCATTAGCATCGAACAGCCCCCGTGATATGCAACTTTTCAGGGAAGTCAGGAACCAATATACACTGGCAGTTAGGAAAGCCAAGGCTAGCTTTTTCAAGCAGAAATTTGCTTCCTTTAATTTCTTAAGGAGCAGCAAGGTGCGCTGGGGCGCTAGCGCCCCACTCCCGACACTTGCAGGTGAAATGCAAGGCGCCAAATTCAAAATCCAAAAGTTTAATTATTAAACATGCATCAATGTTTCATAGTCATCAAAAGCTCTGCTTCTTGGCAATATCACAGAGTGATATTGGAGCAGAGAAGAAGACGAATACACAGAATGTCAATAGAGGAAAAAGCATCTAAAAAGAATCAGAACACTTTCTCGAGACTGTTGACATCCAGAGGAAGCGATAGGTACTGCATTCATATGCCCTTATATGGGCATTTTCATAAGGGAGGGGTTCTAAATGAGGGAGGGGTTCTAAAGGGAGGGGTTCTAAATCTGTCAAAACCACTTTTTCCAGGACAGAAATTCCTTGGGCTTTTGCCTGCCATATCCGTTCTGTTATACTCACAGACAAAATGTTAACACTTTTAGAAAATTCAGAGTATTTCCTATCCAATGGTACTAAATATGTGCATATCCCATTTTCTGGGCCTGAATGGGAGACATTTTACTTTGGGCACGCCAGGCTCTCCAAAACAGTCACCTCGTGCACTGCTCCCTAAGAAGTTAACACAAACTCAAAAAAGTTCTGGGACACTGTAAAGTCCATGGAGAATAAGAGCACCTCCTCCCAGCTGCCCACTGCACTGAGGACACGAAACGCTGTCACCACCGATAAACCCACAATAATTGAGAATTTCAATAAGCATTTTTCTATGGCTGGCCATGTTTTCCACCTGGCTACCCCTACCCCGGTCAACAGCCCTGCACCCCCCTCAGTAACTCGCCAAAGCCTCCCCCAATTCTCCTTCTCCCAAATCCAGTTAGCTGATGTTCTGAAAGAGCTGCAAAATCTGGACCCCTACAAATCAGCCGGGCTAGACAATCTGGACCCTTTCTTTCTAAAATGATCTGCTGAAATTGTTGCAACCCCTATTACTACCCTGTTCAACCTCTCTTTCGTGTCGTCTGAGATTCCCAAAGACTGGAAAGCAGCTGCGGTCATCCCCCTTTTCAAAGGGGGAGACACTCTTGACCCAAACTGCTATAGACCTATATCTGTCCTACCCTGCCTTTCTAAGGTCTTTGAAAGCCAAGTTAACAAACAGATTACCGACCATTTCAAATCCCACCGTACCTTCTCCGCTATGCAATCTGGTTTCAGAGCTGGTCATGGGTGCACCTCAGACACGCTCAAGGTTCTAAACGATATCATAACCGCCATTGATAAGAGACATTACTGTGCAGCCGTATTCATTGATCTGGCCAAGGCTTTCGACTCTGTCAATCACCACATCCTTATCAGCAGATTTCGACAGCCTTGGTTTCTCAAATGATTGCCTCGCATGGTTCACCAACTACTTCTCCGATAGAGTTCAGTGTGTCAAATCAGAGGGCCTGTTGTCTGGGCCTCTGGCAGTCTCTATGGGGGTGCAACAGGGTTACATTCTTCGTCCGATTCTCTTCTCTGTATACATCAATGATGTCGCTCTTGCTGCTGGTGAGTCTCTGATCCACCTCTACGCAGACGACACCATTCTGTATACTTCTGGACCTTTTTGGACACTGTGTTAACTGCCCCCCCAGACGAGCTTCAATGCCATACAACTCTCCTTCCGTGGCCTCCAATTGCTCTTAAACACAAGTAAAACTAAATGCATGCTCTTCAACCGATCGCTGCCCGCACCTGTCCTCCCGTCCAGCATCACTACTCTGGACGGTTCTGTCATAGATTATGTGGACAACTACAAATATCTAGGTGTCTGGTTAGACTCTCCTTCCAGACTCACATCAAACATCTCCAATCCAAAATTAAATCTAGAATTGGCTTCCTATTTCGCAACAAAGCATCCTTCACTCATGCTGCCAAACATACCCTCGTAAATCCTACCGAACCTCGACTTCGATGATGTCATTTACAAAATAGCCTCCAATACTCTACTCAACAAATTGGATGCAGTCTATCACAGTGCCATCCGTTTTGTTACCAAAGCCCCATATACCACCCACCACTGCAACCTGTACGCTCTCATTGGCTGGCCCTCGCTTTACACTCGTCGCCATACTCACTGGCTCCAGGTCATCTATAAGTCCCTGCTAGGTAAAGCCCCACCTTATCTCAGCTCGCTGGTCACCATAGCAGCACCAACCCGTAGCACGCGTTCTTGTTCTCAACTTGCCTACCTGGTTAAATAAAGGTGAAATAAATAAATACAAAATATACAGGCTCAGTTCCAATACCATAAGGTGCAGGGATACTGGAGTGATAGAGGTAGATATGTATAGATGTATGATAAACAGAGTAGCAGCAGCGTAAATGAAGATTGTATTTGAGGGTGTGCGTGTGTGTAGAGTCAGTACAATGTGTGTGCATGCTACGTGTGTGTTGGAGTGTCAGTGTGCGTGAGTGTGTAGAGTCCTGTGAAATAAATACAAGGGTCAAATCCGATAGTCCATGTAGCAATTTTTTGTTAGCTATTTAGCAGTTGTATGGCTTGGGGATAGAAGCTGTTCAGGAGCTTGTTGGTGTCCGACTTGATGCACTGGTACCACTTGCCATGCGGAAGCAGAGTGAACAGTCTATGGCTTGGGTGGCTGGATACTTCAACGATTTTCCGAGCCTTCCTTTCTATAGAGGTCCTGGATGGCAGGGAGCTGGGCCCCAGTGATGTACTGGGCTGTCCACACCACCCTCTGTAGCGCCATGCGATCAAGGGCGGTGCTGATGCCATACCAAGCAGTGATGCAACCAGTCAAGATGTTCTCAATGGTGCAGCTGTAGAACCTTTTGAGGATTTGAGGGCCCATGCAAAACTTTTTTAACCTCCTGAAGGGGAAGAGGTCAAATCAAATCAAATCAAAGTTTATTTGTCACGTGTGCCGAATACAACAGTGAAATGCTTACTTACAGGCTCTAACCAACAGTGCAATAAATTATAAAAAATGTATTAGGTGAACAATAGGTAGGTAAATATATACAGTAGCGAGGCTATATACAGTAGTGAGGCTATAAAAGTAGCGAGGCTACATACAGACACCGGTTTTCAGGCTGATTGAGGTAGTATATGTACATGTAGTTATGGTTAAAGTGACAATGCATATATGATGAACACAGAGTAGCAGTAGCGGAAAAAAAAGGGGTTGGCGGGTGGTGGGACACAATGCAGATATATAGCCCAGTTGGTCGGTCCAATTGAGGTAGTATGTACATGAAAGTATAGTTAAAGGGACTATGCATATATGATAAACAGAAAGTAGCAGCAGTGGGTAGGGGGGGGGGAGCACAATGCAAAAAGTCCAGATAGTCATTTGATTACCTGTTCAGGAGTCTTATGGTTTGGGGGTAAAATCTGTTGAGAAGCCTTTTTGTCCTAGACTTGGCACTCTGGTACCGCTTGCCATGCGGTAGTAGAGAGAACAGTCTATGACTGGGGTGGTTGGGGTCTTTGACAATTTTTAGGGCCTTCCTCTGGCATCGCCTGGTGTAGAGGTCCTTGATGGCAGGCAGCTTAGCCCCAGTGATGTACTGGGCCGTACGCACTACCCTCTGTAGTGCCTTGCGGTCAGAGGCGGAGCAATTGCCTAGCGAGCCATTCCCGACACTACCCGGTGAAATGTAAGGCGCCAAATTCAAAATCCAAAAGTTGAATTATTAAACATTCATCAATATACAAGTGTTGCATAGTCATCAAAAGCTCTGATTCTTGGCAATATCACAGCGTTGTCAGATTTCAAAAAGGCTTTGCGGCAAAAGCACAACATTTGATTGTTTGAGGATAGCACAAATTCATATCCTTAGGTATCCTTTTATGTATATTTACTATAATATTTCAACCGGATTATAGCCTGAACGATAGGAAAGGAAGAAAACACTTGCTTGCGAGACCGTGAACGCGCATGTCATTCTATTGAGTTCCGGGGTCCACGTCTAAATTCTTCTTCTATTGTCTTCTAATTCAACCTAAGGTCATGAAACCCTGTCTAAAGACTGTTGACATCCAGTGGAAGCCATAGGTACTGCAGTCTAGGTCCTAGATTACGTTGAATCCTATAGGCAGCAAGGAGAAAAAGGTCATCTACAAAAAAAACTGCAAATCCGGATGGATTTTCCTCGGGTTTTCACCTACTATATCAGTTCTGTTATACTCACAGACTCTGAAGTTTCTAAGAGTGTTAAAATATTGTCTGTGAGTATAACAGAACTGATATAACAGAACTGATATAGCAGGCGAAAACCAGAGGAATTTCTGTCCTGGAAAAAGTGTTTTTGACACATTGCCTCATTTTGAACCCCTCCCTATTGAAAACAGCCATATCTGGGAGTAAGATTGCAGTACCTATTGCTTCCACTGGATGTCAACAGTCTCTAGACAGTGTTTGGTGATGTTAGGTTGCTTTGGATGGTAATAGAAGAAGAATTTTGAACTAGTCACAGGATGTAAACAGAAGAGGAGGCGCGTTCACAGGCCCGCGCGCGCTGTGTTCTTTTCCTTTCCTATTGTCCAGTTTATAATCCGGTTGAAATATTATAGTAAAAATACATAAAAGTGTTCCTAAGGATACATTATCAATGATGTTTGATTGTTCTTGGACAAGTGTAAAGGTATAGGTTGAACGCGTTCTCTTCACGGTTCAATGGGCGAGTGGACGCTGTGTTTTATGAACGCGCCAACCAAACAGAGATTTATGGATATGATAAATGACTTTTTCTAACAAAAGAACCATTGGATGTCTTCGTTGGACACTTGGAAAGCCCTCAGCAGAAGTTCTTTGAAAGGTAAGGGATTTTATATTAGCGATTATATGCGTTTTATGGATTTATGCTAATGCATAAAATATGAGAGGGGCTATCCTCAAACAATCAAATGTTGTGCTTTCACCGTAAAGCCTTTTTGAAATCTGACAAATACTAATTGAGTGTATGTAAACTTCTGACCCACTGGGAATGTAATGAAAAAAATTAAAGCTGCAATAAATCATTCTCTCTACTATTATTCTGACATTTCACATTCTCAAAATAAAGTGGTGATCCTAACTGACCTAAAACAGGTAATTTTTACTAGGACTAAATGTCAGGAATTGTGAAAAACTTTGTATGTCTTATTTCCCCTCCCCACACAGACCACTCCCAAATAGTCCTAGCAACATTTTTGCTTGAGAAATTGCTCTTGGCTAAGAAGCATTTTTTTTAACCTTTTTAATTGAAAAACAGTCACAGTAAGCTAAATTGTTACCCAGAAATGATTTGATATTGATATAAAAATGGCCGGATTGGATTTGAAATATGAAAATCATTTATGAAATCGCCAGGTAGCCTATTGTTCTGACAAAGATGTGTCCGTAGCAGATTTCATAAACTGTATTTTATATGGATAATATGAACGTATGCTACTCTGTTTTTCCAGGCAAAACAGGAGAAAATGAAACAAGTGCTTTCTGGTCACTAATCTGGATATGTGCACCCACCTTTGTGCACCAAAGCTGATGACTGGTCATTGGCCAAAAGTCAGGACACAACTTTTGGGTTCTGAAGCTGTTTTTGAGACAAGAATTTGGTACAATGCCGTAGGCCTATGTTAGTGACCTGATCAAATAAGCAAATGTATAATATAAAATACAAATGGTAGGCTATATGTTGCCTATTAAAATATGTATATAAAAACATTTTGTTACTGATTTTTAATTTCAGTTTCAAACTCCCCAAAGCCTTGCGACCCCCACTTTGAGAACCACTGATCTACGAGGCATTTATTCATTGATTTTCTTATTTTTCCAGTATGTGTTTATTCATTCACAACTAGGATGTTACTGGGCCCAGTACAGGCATTGTGGTCTCCTCATTTTCTTTCTGGTCCAGTTGATGCTAGGCTTAGCACAGACAGCTCTGCTGCTGCAGCAGAGTAAAGTGCAGTGGAGTTAGGAAGTCAACACACAGAGAGAGAGAGAGAGAGAGAGAGAGAGAGAGAGGCACTGACAAAGATGCTGCCAGTTTCTTAATAGGTTGTCTCTATATTATATTATATATTCAGAATGCAGTATTTCTGCCTGAATTCAAAATTTATTAAATATATTTTTTCTCATCCATTTAAAAAAAAACATTTATTTAACCTTTATTTCACTAGGCAAGTCAGGTAAGACCAAATTCTTATTTACAATGACGGCCTACCCCGTCCAAACCCTTACCCGGACGATGCTGGGGCAATTGTGCGCCGCCCTATGGGCACACAAATGTATTGAAAACTAAATACAGAAATATCTCATTTACGTACGTTTTCACACCCCTGAGTCAATACTTTGTAGAAGCACCTTTGGCAGCGATTACAGCAGTGAGTCTTTTTGGGTAAGTCTCTAAGAGCTTTCCACACCTGGATTATGCAACATTTGCCCACTATTTTTTACAAAAATCTTCAAGCTCTGTCAAATTGTTTGTTGATCAATGCTAGACAACCATTTTCACATCTTGTCATAGATGTTCAAGTAGATTTAAGTCAAAACTAACTTGGTCACTCAGGAACATTCACTGTCTTCTTGGTAAGAAACTCCAGTGTAGATTTGGCCTTGTGTTTTAGGTTATTGTCCTGCTGAAAGGTGAATTAATCTCCCAGTGTCTGGTGGAAAGCAGACTGAACCAGGTTGTTCTCTAGGATTTTGCCTGTGCTTAGCTCAATTGCGTTTATTTTTTTTATCCTGAAAAACTCCCCAGTCCTTAACGATTACAAGCATACCCATAAAATGATGCAACCACCACTATGCTTGAAAATATGGAGAGCGGTACTCAGTAATGTCTTGTATTGGATTTGCCCCAAACATAACACTTTTTATTCAGGACAAAATGTTAATTGCTTTGCCACATTTCTTTCAGTATTACTTTAGTGCCTTGTTGCAAACAGGATGCATGTTTTGGAATATTTGTATTCTATACAGGCATCTTTTTTTTCCAATCTGTCATCTAGTTAGTATTGTGGAGTAACTACAATAATGTTGAGCCATCTTCAGTTTTCTCCTATCACAGACATTCAACTCTAACTGTTTTAAAGTCACCATTGGCCTCATGGTGAAATCCCTGAGTGGTTTCCTTCTCTCCACCAACTGAGTTAGGAAGGACACATGTATCTGTGTAGTGACTGGGTGTATCGATGCACCATCTGAAGTGTAATGAATAACTTCACCATGGTCAAAGGGATATTCAATGTCTGCTTTGCAGGGCACTGGAAGACTTCCCTAGTCTTTGTGGTTGAATCTCTGTTTGAAATTCAAAACTCGACTGAGGGACCTTACAGATAACTGTATGTGTAGGGCACAGAGATGAGGTAGTCATTCAAAAAGCATGTTGAACACTATTATTGCACACAGAGTGAGTCCATGCAACTTATTGTGTAACTTGTTAAGCACATTATTTCTCCTGAAATTATTTAGAATTGCCATAACAAAGAGTTGAATACTTACTGACTCAAGACATTTCAGCTTTTCATTTTGAATTAATAAAAAAATATATATATTCAGGATATAACAGAACAACATGTGGAAAAGTCTAGGGGTGTGAATACTTTATGAAGGCACTGTATATACAGTACCAGTCAAAAGTTTGGACACACCTACTCATTCAAGGCTTTTTCTTTATTTTTACTATTTTCTAAGCAGACATAGAATAATGGTGAAGACATCAAAACTATGAAAGCTTTGCACACTCTTGGCATTCTCTCAACCAGCTTCATGAGGTAGTCACCTAGAATGCATTTCATTGAACAGGTGTGCCTTGTTAAAAGTTAATTTGTGGAATTTCTTTCCTTAATGCGTTTGAACCAATCAGTTGTGTTGTGACAAGGTAGGGGTGGTATACAGAAGATAGCCTTATTTGGTAAAAGACCAAGTCCATATTATGGCAAGAACAGCTCAAACAAGAAAAGAGAAATGACAGTCCATCATTACTTTAAGACATGAAGGTCAGTCAATCTGGAAAATTTCAAGAACTTTTAAAGTTTCTTTAAGTGCGGTCGCAAAAACCATAAAGCGCTATGATGAAACTGGCACTCATGAGGACAGCCACAGGAAAAGAAGACCCAGAGTTACCTCTGCTGGAGAGAATACGTTCATTTAAATTGCAGCCCAAATAAATGCCTATTTGGGTACTCCTTCAAGACTGTTGGAAAAGCATTCCAGCTGAAGCTGGTTCAGAGAATGCCAAGAGTGTGCAAAGCTGTCATCAAGGTAAAGGGTAGCTACTTTCAAGAATTTCAAATCTAAAATCTATTTTGATTTGTTTAGCACTTTTTTGGTTACTACATGATTCCATATGTGTAATTTGGTTGGTTGATTTAGGTGCAATCTTACTGGCAGCAATATCCTTGCCTGTGAAGCCCTTTTTGTGCAAAGCAATGATGACAGCACCTGTTTCCTTACAGGTAACCATGTTTGACAGAGGAAGTACAATGATTCCAAGCACCACCCTCCTTTTGAAGCTTCCAGTCTGTTATTCGAACTCAATCAGCATGACAGAGTGATCTCCAGCCTTGTCCTCGTCAACACTCACACCTGTATTAACGAGAGAATCACTGACATGAGGTCAGCTGTCCTTTTGTGGCAGGGCTGAAAGGCAGTGGAAATGTTTTTGGAGGGATTCAGTTCATTTGCATGGCAAAGAGGGACTTTGCAATTAATTGCAATTCATCTGATCACTCTTCATGACATTCTGGAGTATATGCAAATTTCCATCATACAAACTGAGGCAGCAGACTTTGTGAAAATTTATATTTGTGTCATTCTCAAAACTTTTGGCCACGACTGTACAGTATTAACATTTCGGCAGGTTTGTTTCACCAGGTGTTCGGACAAGCCTCAGCAACATTCATTAGATGTGTGATATTGTCATCTCCACTGTTTCTCTCTGATGCCTTTACAATACAATGCCAAGAAACCAAACTCATCAGGACAAGCTTTCCTGTAGTTTTGCAGGTTTTCTCTTACAAAGAATTCCCTCTGCAACATTTCAATCCATCAAATGAAATTGACAGTCAATTATTTGACAGAAAGCAATGTGTGAAAGGCTACTGTCAGCACGTGCAACTGGGAGTGCAAATTAAAATATATTCTGAAGACAGCTTGCTTATGGTCTGATGGTATCTGAAATACTGCTGAAATACTCCCTTCACGTAAATTCATACAGGATCACACCTTAAGGATAGAAGTCTCTAAAGAAAGTATGAGTCAGACAACCACATGCCCAGCCATCACCATGTCTTGAGACATCTTAAGAAATGTATGTAATTACTATTATAGTTTAGTACATATTCATGAGTGAAGCAAAGTCCTTTAAAGTGGTAAAGGCTGAGGTAACACTAGGCCCGGACCCAGGATAAAGTGACTATTGGGGCATTTGAAATCGTTGAGGGGGCAAAAAATGTTGGGATGATAGGCTATAGGCTAGGGTAATTTGCCGTACACACAGCTGTCTTACCAAAATCATTTAAACAAAATGCTGAAAGTACAGTGGGGCAAAAAAGTATTTAGTCAGCCACCAATTGTGCAAGTTCTCTCACTTAAAAAGATGAGAGAGGCCTGTAATTTTCATCATAGGTACACTTCAACTATGACAGACGAAATGAGAAAAATAATCCAGAAAATCACATTGTAGGATTTTTAATTTATTTATTTGCAAATTATGGTGGAAAATAAGTATTTGGTCAATAACAAAAGTTTATCTCAATACTTTGTTATATACCCTTTGTTGGCAATGACAGAGGTCAAACGTTTTCTGTAAGTCTTCACAAGGTTTTCACACATTGTTGCTGGTATTTTGGCCCATTCCTCCATGCAGATCTCCTCTAGAGTAGTGATGTTTTGGGGCTGTCGCTGGGCAACACGGACTTTCAACTCCCTCCAAAGATTTTCTATGGGGTTGAGATCTGGAGACTGGCTAGGCCACTCCAGGACCTTGAAATGCTTCTTACGAAGCCACTCCTTCGTTGCCCGGGCGGTGTGTTTGGGATCATTGTCATGCTGAAAGACCCAGCCACGTTTCATCTTCAATGCCCTTGCTGATGGAAGGAGGTTTTCACTCAAAATCTCACGATACATGGCCCCATTCATTCTTTCCTTTACACGGATCAGACGTCCTGGTCCCTTTGCAGAAAAACAGCCCCAAAGCATGATGTTTCCACCCCCATGCTTCACAGTAGTTATGGTGTTCTTTGGATGCAACTCAGCATTCTTTGTCCTCCAAACACGACGAGTTGAGTTTTTACCAAAATGTTCTATTTTGGTTTCATCTGACCATATGACATTCTCCCAATCCTCATCTGGATCATCCAAATGCTCTCTAGCAAACTTCAGATGGGCCTGAACATGTACTGGCTTAAGCAGGGGGACACATCTGGCACTGCAGGATTTGAGTCCCTGGCGGCGTAGTGTGTTACTGATGGTAGGCTTTGTTACTTTGGTCCCAGCTCTCTACAGGTCATTTCACTAGGTCCCCCCTGTGTGGTTCTGGGATTTTTGCTCACCGTTCTTGTGATCATTTTGACCCCACGGGGTGAGATCTTGCGTGGAGCCCCAGATCGAGGAAGATTATCAGTGGTCTTGTATGTCTTCCATTTCCTAATAATTGCTCCCACAGTTGATTTCTTCAAACCAAGCTGCTTACCTATTGCAGATTCAGTCTTCCCAACCTGGTGCAGGTCTACAATTTTGTTTCTGGTGTCCTTTGACAGCTCTTTGGTCTTGGCCATAGTGGAGTTTGGAGTGTGACTGTTTGAGGTTGTGGACAGGTGTCTTTTATACTGATAACAAGTTCAAACAGGTGCCATTAATACAGGTAACGAGTGGAGGACAGAGGAGCCTCTTAAAGAAGAAGTTACAGGTCTGTGAGAGCCAGAAATCTTGCTTGTTTGTATGTGACCAAATACTTATTTTCCACCATAATTTGCAAATAAATTAATTACAAATCCTACAATGTGATTTTCTGGATTTTTTTTCCTCATTTTGTCTGTCATAGTTGAAGTGTACCTATGATAAAAATTACAGGCCTCTCTCGTCTTTTTAAGTGAGAGAACTTGCACAATTGGTGGCTGACTAAATACTTTTTTGCCACACTGTAGTTATTCATGCAAACAACAATACTGAATATCAGTTTGGCTTAGAATATCGAAACAATTGTGAATGTGAATGAATGCGAATAGATAAACGTAGTAAACAAAAGGCGAAGGGAGATCCAGATAACCAAAACAGCCTACAGTGAGACGCAGCCATGCAAAGCTAGCTGTCTTGGCAAATCAATAGGTCTATAGAGCCGTTCAGCAACACTACCATAAACATGTTTCCAATACCTACAGTTCTATTTACAACCACGAAAACCAATAGGCTACCAAGAAAACCATAATAGAATGATCTATTTCTATATACCAATATGTAGCTAATTACAAATATATATATATATATATTTAACCTTTATTTAATTATGTCTCTCCCTGATCTGTTTCACCTGTCCTTGTGCTTGTCTCCACCCCCCACCAGGTGTCACCCATCTTCCCGATTGTCCCCTGTGTATTTATACCTGTGTTCTCTGTCTGTTTGTTGCCAGTTCGTCTTGTTTGTCAAGCCTACCGGCGTTTGTCCTGTCAGCTCCTGGCTTTTTCCATGCCTCTCTTTCTCTCGTCCTCCTGGTTTTTGACCCTTGCCTGTCCTGACCTTGTACCCGCCGCCTGACCACTCTGCCCATCCCAGACCCTGAGCCTGCCTGCCGTCCTCTTCCTTTGTCCCACCTCCAGATTATTGAACTCTGCCTACCCTGACCCTGAGCCTGCCTGCCGTCCGGTACCTTTGCTCTACCTCTGGATTACTGAACTCTGCCTGTCCCTGACCCTGAGCCTGCCTGCCTTGACGGGTCGTTTGCCTGCCCCTGGTGTTACAGTAAACATTATTACTTCACACTGTCTGCACTTGGGTCTTACCTTGATTCGTGATAAACTTGGCAAGTCAGTTAAGAACAAATTTGTATTTACAGTGACGGCCTACCCCGGCCAAACCTTCAATTCTGCTTATATCACACTATACCACAATAAACATAAAAGTTCAAATGCAGAGACCATTGAATGCTTTGAAGTGACAGGTTGGCGAGAAATCTGCATCTCTGCTGCGCTGTATCAGCACCATGGACAGCGTCCTACTCACTATAGCAAGGCTGTTTTGGCAATGAAAATATAAGTCATTGTGCCATTCCATACCTTAGGCAGTAGCTTACTTATTTGTTTAATAATACATCATTGCTGTTATATTACCTTCCTTCTCCACTTGAGGCCATCCAATATGCACTATTATAGCGGTTGTGAGAAACGGATTGGTTTCTGTTTTCTTCCTCCGAATTCGGTCCTAGCTTTTGAACGGTTGGGGCTATTAGCTATTACAACATGCCTGAAAGCTATGACTGTCAGAAACATGTATATTTCCCTCTACTATGCTCACAGGACACATTAGAAGGAACTGTGACAAAACAGCAATTGAAAACGATCCAGATATTCTTTTCCACAGGGACATACAACTAAAACTGAGAAGGCACAAGTTTCAACTGAGGGGGCAATGCCCCCTTTTGCCCCCTCGTGGTTCTGGGCTCGGGTGACACAATGATTCTGACTATGACCCCCTCTATTCAGCTATCAATTCAGAGAACAGTCACTTTCAGTATAATTAATGCCAGTAGGCTTGAAATGAAAGGAGCTTGGATTTGACTCATTGGAATAATTAGAATGTAGAGTGTCTATGTATAATTGATCTCGTTACTGTTGCTGCTCTGCTGGTTCCTTGCTGTCTGTGAATGATTTCACACCTCCAACAAAATGAAACTATCAGTGTTTTCAATTCATCAATTACAGTGCAATAATATGGGCTGGTCCTGGGGCTGGCTGAGGGTCAATCTCATCCTCTTCTTCCAACTCACTGTCAGACTCCGAATTGACAGAGACATGATCGTCATTTGAAAAATCTTCATTTTCCAAAGTGGAAGACGCTCCTTCCACAATTTTCTCCAAAACAAACACTTTTCCACACTTTTATTACCCTCAAGTCCAGTGGACCCGAACACCACATATGCAATATAAATGTGTAGGGGGGTGCACAGTGCGCACTCAATGAAAATGTGTTATTTTACATGTTCTTCACAGAAAATGAGTCAAGGCCAATGAGTCTCAGGTTGAAAAAATAATTAATTGTATAATTTTTATTTTAGTGGGTCCCACAAACCTGAACACCACACAAGGGTTAATGTTATTATCTGTGTTGTTTAGACCACGATCTCCATTCAGTTATGATGTGGAGAGAAAATTCACATGGCTGTGAACAGAGCATCCCTTTTGGTAGGTTTATACTGCCCTCTAATGTTGTAACTTTTAATAACTCAAAATGAAAAAACTACTTCCAATGACAATGTTTTATTGTGGAGGGATAATTAGATTATAAATAATTAAATGATAAATAATTAAGTGAAACTAGAAAGGTACATTTTCTGATTAAAGTCACCTTAGATCTATATGGCTAGTAAACAAACATCAGTGAAGAGATTTGATTAAGATGGCCCAGCTTTTTGGGGGGTGTAGATCAGCTTTAATATTGCAGATATGTTTTGGGTTCTATCAATTTAATTGTTTGCATCATTTCTAATTCCCCGTTTTTTTTACCCTTACCACCCCTTCCATGATTAGAGTAAACTAACGGACAGCAAAACGCCTACTGCTACTTACAGCTTTTCACTCATTTGTATGGTACATGTAGTTAAATAATTATACATATATTCCTAATTTCCTCTTCCTTCAAGTGCTGGATTTTCACACACAGGGACCAATCCACCATTCATTGTGATCACTCCGATGTCCACAGATGAATTCATCTTTCTTGGTATAATACCATGTTGCTATTTCCTTTTGGAATACATACCTTTTGCAATACACATTTCTACTGATATTTCCCTAAAACTAAATACTTTTCCCATGAGTATAATAATATTTCTCATTGACTGATCGTGTTTTTTTTCAGATCCTCTAACAATACAGTTTGCAGGTCCATCTGAACCCTGATATTATGACATAACATCCATTCTTGGACGAGCCACCGATGGACAGTACCAGAAAAGACGTTCTATTGATTCTGTTTCCTTATGGCAGAGTCTGTACAGGGCTATTTGTTCAATGCCCCATATATTGAGTATTTGATATAATAGCTTAAATTAAAACGAACCGAATGATGTGTGAATTGTTGTTTTATATATATCAGTTTATAGACCCGATACCAAGGTAGAGGGACATCAAAGACCTGTTCCCAACTGACTTGAATTTTATGCAGCAGTGCTGTCAAATGTTTTGACTTTAAGTGAAACATATACATTTGTCGATTTATACTAATCATTTTAAGCTGTTTATGGTTTTTAATGGGTGGCAGACAGACTAATTTCATGTATTCTTTAAGTAACTGCCTCTTTCAATTTTGTTGCAGAGTTGCAATGATTTGGTTATACATTTGTGTTGAGCATTCTCCTCCAAACCATAGGAGCAGTGGTGACCCGTCATTCAGGGCAGGTGGGGCAGAGGCCCACCTGTTTTGAGAACCGCCTGTTTAGCAAAAAAAAAAAAATATATATATATATATATATATATATATATATATATATATATATATATATATACACAGTACCAGTCAAAAGTTTGGACACACCTACTCATTCATTCTACATTGTAGAATAATAGTAAAGACATCAAAACTATGAAAAAACACATGGAATCATGTACTAACAATAAAAAGTGTTGAACAAATTCTTTAAAGTAGCCACCCTTTGCCTTGATGAAATCTTTACACACTTTTGGCATTCTCTCAACCAGCTTCATGAGGTAGTCACCTGGAATGCATTTCAAGAAACAGGTGTGTCTTGTTAAAAAGGAATTTGTGGAATTTCTTTCCTTCTTAATGCATTTGAGCCAATCAGTTGTGTTGTGTTAAGGTAAGGGTGGTATACAGAAGAAAGCCCTATTTGATAAAAGTCCATATTGTGGCAAGAACAGCTCAAATAAGCAAAGAGAAACGACAGTCCATCATTACTTTAAGACATGAATGTCAGTCAATACGGAAAAGTTAATGAACTTTGAAAGTGCGGTCGCAAAAACCATCAAGCCTATAATGAAAATGGCTCTCATGAGGACCGCCACAGGAAAGTTAGGCCCAGAGTTACCTCTGCTGCAGGGGATAAGTTCATTAGAGTTAACTGCACCTCAGATTACAGCCCAAATAAATGCTTCACAGAGTTCAAGTAACAGAAACTCAACATCAACTGTTCAGAGACTGAGTGAATAAGGCCTTCATGGTCGAATTAATGCAAAGAAACCACTACTAATAAGACACCAAGGACACCAATATTAAGAAGAGACTTGCTTTGGCCAAGAAACATGAGCAATGGACATTAGACTGGTGGAAATCTGTCCTTTGGTCTGATGAGTCTAAATTTGAGATTTGTGGTTCTAACCACCGTGTCTTTGTGAGACGCAGAGTAGGTGAACGGATGATCTCCGCATGTGTAGTTCCCACCGTGAAGCATGGAGGAGGAGGTGTGATGGTGCTTTGCTGGTGACACTGTCAGTGATTTATTTAGAATTCAAGGCATACTTAACCAGAATGGCTACCACAGCATTTTGCAGCGATACGTCATCCCATCTGGTTTGTGCTTAGTGGGACTATCATTTGTTTTTCAACAGGACAATGACCCAAAACACACCTCCAGGAGCTGTAAGGGCTATTTGACCAAGAAGGAGAGTGATGGAGTGCTGCATCAGATGACCTGGCTACCACAGCATTTTGCAGCGATACGCCATCCCATCTGGTTTGTGCTTAGTGGGACTATCATTTGTTTTTCAACAGGACAATGACCCAAAACACACTTGAAGGAGCTGTAAGGGCTATTTGACCAAGAAGGAGAGTGATGGAGTGCTGCATCAGATGACCTGGCCTCCACAATCACCCGACCTCAACCCAACTGAGATGGTTTGGGATGAGTTGGACTGTAGTAAGGTGAAGGAAAAGCAGCTAACAAGTGCTCAGCATATGTGGGAACTCCTTCAAGACTGTTGGAAAAGCATTCCTTATGAAGCTGGTTGAGAGAATGCCAAGAGTGTCCAAAGCTGTCATCAAGGCAAGGGTGGCTACTTTGAAGAATCTTTACATCACTCTGTTTTGCAATGGTGTAAAGTACTTAACCCTTGTGTTGTCTTAATGGTCAAAAATGACCCGCCACTATGTTTAACATCAGAAAAAAAAACGAAATGATCTTTCTTCAACTTGAAATGTGATGACTTTTCCTAGAGTGACCCCAACATTAGAAAAAGTGAAACATCGCCTTTGTTCATATTTCCATGAAAGCTGTACACACCAGGGTACAAAGATTGTCTTAAGGTCATTTTTGACCCGACAGCTATATAATAATTTACACAACACAAAAATCATAAAGACACACACACACAACCACACACAATGAGAAATTGAGATAATGTGTGCTACTGATTGAACTCAGCCAGCAGCTCCTGAAGAGGAAGATCACCATGGTTGGCACAGTTAGAAAGAACAAGCCTGAGATCCCCCCTGTACTCCTCACAACAAGGGGGAGAGAGGCCTTCTCATCAAAGTTTGCCTTCACCCCCACCACCACTCTAGTTTTTTACCTCCCAAGAAGAAAAATAATGTGGTCCTCCTGAGCACAAAACGGCTGAAATCAGTGATCATGAGGACAGGAAGCCAGCCATCATACAACCACAACAAAGGAGGCGTGGACACATCCTGCACAAGATGATTGAGCATGCGCAGACCAGCTGGCTGGTGTGTTTACGGACATATTCAATCAATCAATATCCCAGTCTACTGTTCCCACATGCTTCAAGAGGGCTACCATTGTTCCTGTTCCCAAGAAAGCTAAGGTAACTGAGCTAAACGACTATCGCCCCGTAGCACTCACTTCCGTCATCATGAAGTGCTTTGAGAGACTAGTCAAGGATCATATCACCTCCACCCTACCTGACACCCTAGACCCACTCCAATTTGCTTACCGCCCCAATAGGTCCACAGACGACGCAATCGCAATCACACTGCACACTGCCCTAACCCATCTGGACAAGAGGAATACATATGTAAGAATGCTGTTCATCGATTACAGCTCAGCATTTAACACCATAGTACCCTCCAAACTCGTCATTAAGCTCGAGACCCTGGGTTTCGACCCCGCCCTGTGCAACTGGGTCCTGGACTTTCTGACAGTCGCCCCCAGGTGGTGAGGGTAGGAAACAACATATCCACCCCGCTGATTCTCAACACTGCCCTCTCCTATACTCCCTGTTCACCGATGACTCCATACTTTTTCTTTGACACACAAAAGTACTCATTACATGTTGAATGCTTAGCAAGACAGGAAAATTATCCAATTTATGCACTTATCAAGAGAACATCCCTGGTCATCCCTACTGCCTCTGATCTGGCAGACTCACTAAACACAAATGCATATTTTGTAAATTATGTCTAAGTGTTGTAGTGTGCCCCTGGCGTTCCGTAAATAAATAAAAACAAGAAAATGGTGCCATCTGCTTTGCTTAATATAAGGAATTTGAAATGATTTATGCTTTTACTTTTGATACTTAAATATATTTACAACCAAATACTTTTAGACTTTTACTCAAGTAGTATTTTACAAGGTGACTTTCACTTTTACTTTAGTAATTTTTTTAAAAGGAATCTTTACTTTCACTCAAGTTTGAAAATTGGGTACTTTTCAACCACTGTTGTATTAGGTTGCAATTATAGTTTCCTTCCACTAGATGGTAGTGGATGCTGGGGAGACATCCTGCTCAGGCAGCCATTGCACATAACCTGTAAGAGAGGTCCCGTCTGCTACTTAAAAACCATGTGATATGTTATTTTGTATGGCTTGCCGCTGTTTGAGTGGAGCAAAAAGAACTGCTGTTGTTGCTGTTTGCTTCAATTATCCTGCTTCACTGCTCATGGCCCTTTCTCTTAACCCTCTCTCCATATAAGGCATATTCTACTCTCTTCTCAGTTGATCTACATGAGTAGCAAACCCTGGCCCTGTTCTGTGGTAACCAGTTCATCCACATGAGTAGCTAACCCTGGCCCTGTTCTCTAATAAACACCAAGCAGTCTATTGCTGAGCTGCAGGAGAAGGAGCTTCCTGAGCTGAGGAACCAGCTACAGAACATTGAGAGGCTGAAAGGGGACGTGGAGGAGCAGGAAACCCTGCTGTCCACGCTGATGTCAGAGGAGGACACAGCCAAGGTCTGCCTGCAGGACATCTCCCTCATGAACAGACACCAAGTCAGACCACACAATACAGTACACAACATAATACTGCCAGTGTGATCTTCTTTCTTCATGTGGAGAGGAAGATAGCACAGCAGGCTGCCAAGCTACAGGTAGTGGACCTGAGCCGCACCATCCAACAGGTCAACCAGGAGAAATAGGAGACCCAGCATCGACCTGCCCAGTACGACCAGCCTGACGTTAATGTTACTCTGATGTTATACTGGGGCCTCCTCAGTTAGACCTGTTTACCATCTGTAAAATGCTTGAATGGAAGCTGGTCATTCATGTACATATTACATCTATGATGGCATACTTAAAACCTCTTAAGAATCCGCCCCTTTTTTTCAATTTTATCCTAAAATGACATACCTAAATTGAACTGCCTGTAGCTCAGGACCGGAAGCAAGGATATGCAAATTCTTGACACCATTTGAAAGGAAACACTTTGAGGTTTGTGGAAATGTGAAATTACTGTAGGAGAATATAACACAATAGATCTGGTAAAAGATAATGCAAAGAAAAAAACAACCTTTTTTTGTATTTTATTTGTACCATCATCTTTGAAATGCAAGAGAAGGCCATGTTGTATTATTCCTGCCCAGGTGCAATTCAGATTTTGGCCACTTAGATGGCAGCAGTGTATGTGCATAGTTTTAGACTGATCTAGACTGAAATCCCGGGCTGGTAAAATCCTTGATCATTGTTATTCTAACTTCCGTGATGCATACAAGGCTATTCTCCGCCCTCCTTTCAGAAAGTCTGACCACGACTCCATTTTGTTGCTCCCAGCCTACAGACAGAAACTAAAACAGGAAACGCCCGTTCTCAGGTCTGTTCAACGCTGGTCCGACCAATCTGATTCCACGCTGCAAGATTGCTTCAAGCACGTGGACTGGGATATGTACCGGATAGCATCTGACAACAACATTGATGTGTACGCTGATTCGGTGAGCGAGTTTATTAGCAAGTGCATCGGTGATGTTGTACCCATAGCAACTATTAAAACCTTCCTCAACCAGAAACCGTGGAATGATGGCAGCATTCGCGCCAAACTGAAAGTGCGAACCACTGCTTTTAACCAGGGTAAGGCGACCGGAAACATGACTGAATACAAACAGTGTAGCTATTCCCTCCGCAAGGCAATCAAACAAGCTAAGCGTCAATATAGAGACAAAGTAGAGTCCCAATTCAACGGCTCAGACACAAGAGGAATGTGGCAGGGTCTACAGTCAATCATAGACTACAAAAAGGAAACCAGCCCCGTCGCGGACCACGACGTCCTGCTCCCAGACAAACTAAACAACTTCTTTGCTCGCTTTGAGGACAATATAGTGCCACCGACACGACCCGCTACCAAAACATGCGGGCTCACCTTCACTGCAGCCAACGTGAGTAAAACATTTAAATGTGTTAACCCTCGCAAGGCTGCTGGCCCTTGTGGCATCCCTGGCCATGTCCTCAGTGCATGCGCAGACCAGTCTGCTGTTCCCACATGCTTCAAGAGGGCTACCATTGTTCCTGTTCCCAAGAAAGCTAAGGTAACTGAGCTAAATGACTATCGCCCCGTAGCACTCACTTCCGTCATCATGAAGTGCTTTGACAGACTAGTCAAGGATCATATCACCTCCATCCTGCCAGACACCCTAGACCCACTCCAATTTGCTTACCGTCCCCATAGGTCCACATACGACGCAATCGCAATCACACTGCATACTGCCCTAACCCATCTGGACAAGAGGAATACCCATGTAAGAATGCTGTTCATCGACTACAGCTCAGCATTTAACACCATAGTACCCTCCAAGCTCGTCATTAAGCTCGAGATCCTAGGTCTCGACCCAGCCCTGTGCAACTGGGTCCTGGACTTCCTGACGGGCCGGCCCCAGGTAATGAGGGTAGGAAACAACATCTCCACCCCGCTGATCCTCAACACTGGGGCCCCACAAGGGTGTGTACTCAGCCCTCTCCTGTACTCCCTGTTTACCAATGACTGCGTGGCCATGCAAGCATCCAACTCAATCATCAAGTTTGCTGACGACACTACAGTGGTAGGCTTGATTACCAACAACAACGAGACTGCCTACAGGGAGGAGGTGAGGGCCCTCGGAGTGTGGTGTCAGGAAAATAACCTCTCATTCAACGTCAACAAAACAAAGGAGATAATCGTGGACTTCAGGAAACAGGAGAGGGAGCACCCCCCTATCCACATCGACGGGACAGTAGTGGAGAAGGTGGAAAGTTTTAAGTTCCTCGGCGTACACATCACGGACAATCTGAAATGGTCCACCCACACAGACAGCGTGGTGAAAAAGGCGCAACAGCGCCTCTTCAACCTCAGGAGGCTGAAGAAATTTGGCTTGTCACCAAAAACACTCACAAACTTCTACAGATGCACAATCGGGAGCATCCTGTCGGGCTGTATCACTGCCTTGTACGGCAACTGCTCCGCCCACAACCGTAAGGCTCTCCAGAGGGTAGTGAGGACTGCACAACGCATCACCGGGGGTAAACTACCTGCCCTCCAGGACACCTACACCACCCAATGTCACAGGAAGGCCAAAAAGATAATCAAGGACAACAACCACCCGAGCCACTGCCTGTTCACCCAGCTATCATCCAGAAGGCGAGGTCAGTACAGGTGCATCAAAGCTGGGACCGAGAGACTGAAAAACAGCTTCTATCTTAAGGCCATCAGACTGTTAAACAGCCATCACTAACATTGAGTGGCTGCTGCCAACATACTGACTTAAATCTCTAGCCACATTAAATAATAGGAATTGAATTAAATAAATGTATCACTAGCCACTTTAAACGATGCCATTTATATCATGTTTACATATCCTACATTACTCATCTCATATGTATATACTGTACATACCATCTACTGCATCTTGCCTACGCCGGTCAGCCATCGCTCATCCATATATTTCCCCGGGCACCGAAGACGTGGATGTTGATTAAGGCAGCCCCCCGCACCTGTCTGATTCAGAGGGGTTGGGTTAAATGCGGAAGACACATTTCAGTTGAAGGCATTCGGTTGTACAACTGACTAATAATGGTGACTTTGACTTTTATATGTACATACTCGTATTCATTCCTTTACTCTTGTGTGTATAAGGTAGTTGTTGTGAATTTGTTAGATTACTTGTTAGATACTACTGCATGGTCAGAACTAGAAGCACAAGCCTTTCGCTACACTTGCATTAACATCTGCTAACCATGTGTATGTGACCAATAAAATGTTATCTGATTTTGATTTGATATGATCCAATCAACCATTGCATTTCGGTTCCAAATGTTGTATCAAGACTGCTTGATGTCTGTACCCATCAGGGTGAGAAGTACCTTGAAGAGGCACAGGTAGCAGAAGCAGAAGCAGAAGCAAGACAGTGACAGGCAGACAGGCCAGCATCTGGGACAGGCAGAGTCTGGGACAGGCAGACATGGCCTTTGGCCTCAGTCCAATGGGATGGGTTGGGGGTCTCATCTCTCTCCAGTCCCCAGAGGAAGCCAGACCCCCAGCCTAACCTGGGCAAGAGGGCAGAGAAGATGAAGCCTTCCCCGGTGACGTGGTGTGGAGGAAGCCCCAGCAGTACTGTCAGGCAAGCAGACAGGCAGCAACAATGTGCTTGTTTGTTCAATTGGCATCAGTTAGCCTAGTGGTTAAGAGTGTTGGGTCAGTAATCCCAGAGTCAGCTAGATTTTTTTAAATGCCCTAATTGCTCCTGTATGTCGCTCTGAATAAGTCTTTCTAAATGACTCAAATGTGATAGATTGAGCTCTGATCTTACCCATGCCCAATAAACTACTCATGTTGATGGTAATCACTGCTTTCTAAGAAGATCATGTAAAACATGTACAGTGACTTGCAAAAGTATTCACCCCCTTGGCATTTTTCCTATTTTGTTGCCTTACAACCTGGAATTAAAATTAATTTTTGGGGGTGTTTGTATCATTTGATTTACACAACATGCCTACCACTTTGAAGATGCAAAATATTTTTTATTGTTAAACAAACAAGAAACTGAAAGCTTGAGCGTGCATAAGTATTCACCCCCCAAAAGTCAATACTTTGGAGAGCCACCGTTTGCAGCAATTACAGCTGCAAGTCTCTTGAGTTATGTCTCTATAAGCTTGGCACATCTAGCCACTGGGATTTTTGCCCATTCTTCAAGGCAAAACTGCTCCAGCTCTTCCAGTTGGATGGGTTCCACTGGTGTCCAGCAATCTTTAAGTCATACCACAGATTCTCAATTGGATTGAGGTCTGGGCTTTGACTAGGCCATTCCAAGACATTTCAATGTTTTCCCTTAAACCACTAGAGTGTTGCTTTAGCAGTACGCCTTAGGATCATTGTCCTGCTGGAAGGTGAACCTCCGTCCCAGTCTCAAATCTCTGGAAGAGATTAGCGCCATCCATCATTCCTTCAATTCTGACCAGTTTCCCAGTCCCTGCCAATGAAAAACATCCCACAGCATGATGCTGCCACCACCATGCTTCACTGTGGGGATGGTGTTCTCGGGGTGATGAGAGGTGTTGGGTTTGCGCCAGACATAGCATTTTCCTTGATGGCCAAAAAGCTCAATTTTAGTCTCATCAGACCAGAGTACCTTCTTTCCACATGCCTTTTGGCGAACACCAAACATGTTTGCTTATTTTTTCTTTAAGCAATGGCTTTTTTTCTGGGCACTCTTCTGTAAAGCCCAGCTCTGTGGAGTGTACAGCTTAAAGTGGTCCTATTGACAGATACTCAAATCTCCACTGTGGAGCTTTGCAGCTCCTTCAGGGTTGTCTTTGGTCTCTTTGTTCCCTCTCGGATTAATGCCCTCCTTGCCTGGTCCATGAGTTTTGGTTGGCGGCCCTCTCTTGGCAGGTTTGATGTTGTGCCATATTCTTTCCATTTTTAATAATGGATTTAATGGTGCTCTGTGGGATGTTCAAAGTTTCGGATATTTTTATATAACCCAACCCTGATCCATACTTCTCCACAACTTTGTCCCTGACCTGTTTAGAGAGCTCCTTGGTCTTCATGGTGCCACTTGCTTGGTGGTGCCCCTTGCTTAGTGGTGTTGCAGACTCTGGGGCCTTTCAGAACAGGTGTATATATATACTGAGATCATGTGAAAGATCATGTGACACTTAGATTGCACACAAGTGGACTTTACTTAACTAATTATGTGACTTCTGAAGGTAATTGGTTGCACCAGATCTTATTAGGGGGCTTCATAGCAAAGGGGGTGAATGAATATGCACGCACCACTTTTTTTACATTTCTTTTTCTTTCACTTCACCAATTTGGACTATTTTGTCTATGTCTATATGAAATCCAAATAAAAATCCATTTAAATTACAGGTTGTAATGCAACAAAATAGGAAAAACGGGGGATGAATACTTTTGCAAGGCACTGTACATGATTTAGTCAGCAGAAAGTTATATTTTCTTTTTGGACATACCAGAGGAATGCGGTATTAATCTTTATACAGCATGATTATTGAGAAGGGAATTAAAGAGAAACAGCTGGAGCTGGGCGATATGGTCTATAATCCATATCAAGAGAAATTGACTGAAATATCACAATAAAGATGAATATAACTATATATGTTTGTAAACATTAATTTGTATTTCTTTATTTATTTAACCTTTATTTAACTAGGCAAGTCAGTTAAGAACAAATTCTTATTTACAATGATGGCCTACCAAAAGGCAAAAAGGACGGGGATTAAAAATATAGGACAAAACACACATCACGACAAGGAAGACAACACAACGCTACATAAAGACAACAACATAGCATTTCAGCAACACATGACAACACAGCATGGTAGCAACACAACATGACAACAACATGGTAGCAACACAACATTTCAGCAGAACAACATGATAGCAGTACAAAACTTGGTACAAACGTTATTGGGCACAGACAACAGCACAATGCGCCCCACATTTACTCTTTTATAATACCCGTAAAACGACTACTTCTACTTGAATGTTGTAGCCTAGCGGCAGGTAGCCAAGCAGTAAAGAGCGTTAGGGGTTGCTGGTTCGAAACCCCAAGCTGATTAGGTGACAAATGTGTCGATGTGCCCTTGAGCACGGCACTTAACACTAATTGTTCCTGTAAGTCCCTCTGGATAAGAGCGTCTGCTCTTATAGAGGCTGCTGCCTACATACACACTTGAAATCATTGACCACTACAATAAATGGAACACTAGTCACTTTTATAATGCCACTTTAACAATGTTTACATATCTTGCATTACTCATCGTATATGTATATACTGTATTCTTATTTGGGCTCCAGAGTGGTGCAGCGGTCTAAGGCACTGCATCTCAGTGCAGTCCCTGGTTCAAATCCAGGCTGACATTGCTCATCCATATATTTATACTTTCTTACTCCATTCCTTTACTTAGATGTGTGTGTATTAGGTTTTTGTTGTGGAATTGTTAGATATTACTTGTTAGATATTGTAGCACGGTCGGAACTAGAAGCACAAGCATTTCACTACACTCGCAATAACATCTGCTAACCATGTGTATGTGACCAATACAATTTGATTTGATTTGATAAATGACTAAAATATAAATGTAATAACTGTTCCTTTAGAAATCACCAAAATTGACAGACTTGGTAAAATTCAAACTTCACATTTCTCTAGTATAGGCTATTTAGCATAAATAACTATAAGTGAAATGTTCTTGATAAGTGGTCTGTGTCTATGATTTACAGTTTATCATCCCAGCTTTGCGGTTTATCTTCCCAGGTCTACACCAACTCAGTAATTGGGGTCTTCATCCCTCTCTTAATCTTTATTTTAACTTACTGGTAGGCCTATGTACACTGAGTGTACAAAACATTAGGAACACCTTCCAAATATTGAGTGGCACCCCCTTTTTCCCTCAGAACAGCCTCAATTTGTTGGGCATGGACTCTACAAGATCTCGAAAGTATTCCACAGGAACGCTGGCCAATGTTTACTCAAATTTTACGAGGGAGTACCATTTCATAAAATACATAAAACATCCAATACAATATATATCCAATAAAATACAGCACAACACATATTGCACAGACACACATAAATATACATAACACAAATCTTAACAGTGAAGTTAGGGAAGTCGGAAGTTTGTGGAGCAGGGATTTGTAAACAAAAAGAGTGTAATGATGTGATCTATGTCACTGCAAAGAGGTCCAGACAACTTTTTGGTAAAGAATACAGTGAGAGTAATTCAATTCTGTCCTGTGATAAAATGAAGGGCGTTATGAAAAACAGTGTCCAGGGGTTTAAGAGTAGAGGCAGCTGCACTTTGATAAATAGTATAATCTAGAACAGGAAGAAAGGTTGACTGCATAATCTGCTTCCTGCTGACTAGAGAGAGATGATCTGCTTCCTGCTGACCAGAGAGAGACAATCTGTTTCCTACTGACTAGAGAGAGACGATCTGCTTCCTGCTGACTAGAGAGAGACGATCTGCTTCCTGCTGACTAGAGAGAGATGATCTGCGTCTGTAATTTCTTAACAAGCTCATTCGTATGTTTTTTAAACGATAAATCATTGTCAATCCAAATACTCAGGTATTTGTATGCAAGGACTCGTTCGATTATGCAGTGAACGAAAATATAAACAAAACATGTAAAGTGTTGGTCCCATGTTTCATGAGCTGAAATAAAATATCCCAGAAATGTTCCATACGCACAAAAAGCTTATTTCTCTCAAATGTTGTTAAAAATTGGTTACATCCCTGTTCATGACCATTTCTCCTTTGCCAAGATAATCCATCCACCTGACAGGTGTGGCATTTCAAGAAGCTGATTATACAGCATGATTATTACACAGGTGCACCTTGTGATGGGGACAATAAAATGTCTCTCTAAAATGTGCAGTTTTGTCACACAACACAATGCCATAAATGTCTCAGGTTTTGAGGAAGCGTGCAATTGGCAACAATCAACAGCCTGATCAACTCTAAGCGAAGGATATGTGTTGCGCTGCATATCTGTGATCAATACAGATATGCATCTGTTGGTCACAGATACCTTTTTTAAAAAAGTAGGGGTGTGGATCATAAAACCAGTTAGCATCTGGTGTGATCACCATGTGAAATCCATAGATTAGGGCCTAATTAATTTATTTCAATTTACTGATTTCCTTACATGAACTGTAACTCATTAAAATCTTTGAAATTGTTTCATGTTGCGTTCATATTTTTGTTCATTGTATAACCGTACGATGAGTGAAGATGTAATCCATCTCAGACATTCTATTGAGAACTTGAAAACAACATGTTTTGCCCGTATTAAGCACAAGTTTTAAATCAGGGCTTCCTGCACAACGGTAAAATCAGACAGCACAATTAATTTTAGCATCTAAATATCATTAACAACTAAATGTGGTTGCTGTGATAGTAAAGTGCCTTGGCCTAATCCCAGATTAATATATATTCAAAATACAATGGTAAAATAAAAAAAAAGAGTGAAGTTAAGAATCTTGGCTAGACATGGAAGCCTGGAGATGGTACTATAATTATGAAGATCACTACTATCCCCACCCTTATGGAGTGCCAGCACTGAAGCTATTTTCCATACTTTTGTTTGGAATATTTCCTAATAACAATGTTAGATTTAAGATATGGGTTACTGAGGCAGCAATGAGGGGGGCAGAACACTTGAGCAGACCCGGCTCCAATTGGTCATCCCCTGTGGATTTCTTGATATCTATAGCAAGGCATACATTTTTCTGTGAATTGTCAAAATGCACAAACTTGACAACCATTTTCCAAGTCAATCTGCAACATTTCTTTATCAGCAATTGGCCCACTCTTAGAGATTAGTTAGAAGCTCTTTCAAAAATAAAATGACGATTAAATGCATCAATGATGTTATTTTTGTCCATAATGTGGCACGAGTCTGAATTAAGTTGTTGGGGCAGAGAGGAGGAAGTTAAACTTTTTAGAGATTTCACAGTTTTCCAGAATTTAGCCAGGTTCCCCTTAAAAGCATAGAGTGGTTACATAATAATCTGATTTAGCCTTTTTGATCAATTGCTTAAAATATTGCCTATCCGGACCGAAGCCCGTGTTCCTGGCCTTGACCCAGGCAACATTTCTCTTATGAATGACTGAACAATTCAGGAATGAACCAGACATTTGATTTACCTTTAACTCTCACAGTTTTAAAGGGGTTATGATTATCTACAATTTAGAGGTAAAGCTACATCCGGTTCAGGTATAGCTGAGATACAATCAAAGTCACTAAAATAAAGATCATGTAAAAAAGCTTGTTCACTAAAGTTTTTCTCAGTTCCTCTTAGAGATGGCACTAGGCTGAGATGTATGCATTTTCACATCTCTGACACAGACAACTGGGCAATGGTCACTAAAATCCAGTGGAAAAAACCCACTAGCAACATATTTATCCGGAATATTTGTCAAAATAAGATCAATCATGGTAGATGTCGATGGATCTTTAGGATTCTGTTGAGACAGGTTTAGCTCAGAGCAAATATCTTTCAGCGTATCTGACACTGACACCTCCAATCAATATTAAAATCACCCATAATTAATAGTTTAGATGTACCATACTTAGATAGCAATTCAGATAAATTGTTAAGAGCACATTAGGGAGCCGGGGGAGGGCGATACACAATCAAGCTGCCTAGGGACAGAGATAGCACAGCTGGTTATTATGACCAAGGCCCACATTAAGAACGAGACAATCAAACTGCTTAGGGACAGAGGTAGCAAGAGATAGAAAAAACATATAAATTGTCCTTTGTAACTGTGGCAACACCCCCACCGCTACCGCTACCAACTCTGTCCAATCTGTAAACAATTAAACCGGACAGAGACACATCAGAGTCCAGCACAGAATTATTCAACCAAGTTTCAGAAATTACCAGAAGGTCCACATTGGATTGAGAAGCCTGAACTTCAATCAAATCCACGTTTAAAAACCAACTTCTGGTATTCACATGAACAAATCCAAGACCGCAGCTGTGGGATTTAAGGTCAGATGAAGTCTCTAATACAAGCATGCTATTATCGGTAGGTAACCCTTTATTTGAAAATACCATAGGATTGGTTTAAATTATATATGTACAAGATTGTCTAGAACTGAACCATTGGGCCTATGCCTCGAGCGAGGAGGTGGTTTAAAACAAGAGTCTATAAGGGATACCTGCTGCAGGCCTGAAGTCTGTTGACAATGCTGATCATTTATGGTTGGGATTACCTGAGCGGGACTTAGGGTGATTATAAATCAATGTCTCAGCGCAGCTTTGAAATGCGAGGACAGGGTCCAGGCATTAAGATGATTTGGATGGACCCCTCTCTGTAGAGCATCGTCTGTGTCCAAAAGATGTCAGAATTATCCACAAAAGTAACTCCAACAAAGTTACAGTAGACTCTTAGCCAGTCGTGAAGTGCCAACAACCTACTGAATCGTTCGGTGATGGCATTGGGCCTGAAATAATTGGACGTTTGTTGGAGTCTTTCAGAGTTCCAATCAGTTCTTTAAAATTTTGTTTTAGACGTTCCAAGCTAGCCATCCTAATGTAATTAGATCCCACATGGATTACAACAGTGAGAGCCCCAGTGTTCTGACGTAAAACTGTAGGAAGCAGTCTAGTAATGTCCTGTACCCGAGCCAAGGACAGAACAAGGATTTTGCCTCGAGAAACAAGATGTTTCTCACCAAAGAGCTGCCAATTATAACGGCTGGTGAGATGGCAGAGTAGGTCCGACAGTTTTTGTGCCTCGAGGCCGCATAACCCATTGTGACTGGCGGAGGAGCCAGTGCGTCAGACACCCTCAGGGTCCGGTATTCCAAGTCCAAAGCAGAATCCCCCTGGGAAGGAGTCCGGATAGGGGACAATTGCGTTGGAACCTCAGAAGCCTGGAGGGTGAAGCTGTTCAACAACTGGATTTGGGTCAGTCTTCCTACTTGCCACAAGCCGATTCCATCCATTTGGTGACAGTATCATCAATCAATCAAATGTATTTATAAAGCCCTTTTTACATCAGCCGATGTTACAAAGTGCCATACAGAAACCCAGCCTAAACCCCCAAAACAGCAAGTAATGCAGATGTAGAAGCACGGTGGCTTGGAAAAACTCCTTAGAAAGGCACGCACATGGGAAGAAACCTAGAGAGGAACCAGGCTCTGATGGGTGGCCAGTCCTCTTCTGGCTGTGACGGGTGGAGATTATAACAGTACATGGCCAAGATGTTCAAACGTTCATAGACGGCCAGCAGGATCAAATAATAATAATCACAGTGGTGGTAGAGGGTGTAACAGGTCAGCACCTCAGGAGTAAACGTAATTTGGCTTTTCATAGCCGAGCATTCAGAGTTCGAGATAGCAGGTGCGGTAGAGAGAGAGAGTCGATAACAGCAGGTCTGGGACAGGTAGCACGTCCGGTGAACAGGTCAGGGTTCCATAGCTGCAGGCATAACAGTTGAAACTGGAGCAGCAGCACGACCAGGTGGACTGGGGACAGCAAGGAATCATCAGGCCAGGTATTCCTGAGGCATGGTCCCAGGGCTCAGGTCCTCCAGGAAGGAAGGGAAAGGGAGAGAATTAGAGGGAGCATACTTAAATTCCCACAGGTCACCGGATAAGACAGGAGAATTTCTCCAGATATAACAGACTGACCCAAGCCACCCGACACATAAACTATTGCAGCATAGATACTGGAGGCTGAGACTGGAGGGGTCGGGAGACACTGTGGCCCCATCCGACGATACACCCAGACAGGGCCAACCAGGCAGGATATAACCCCACCCACTTTTACAAAGTACAGCCCCCACACCACTAGAGGGATATCCGCAAACCACCAACTTACTACCGTGAGACAAGGCTGAGTATAGCCCGCGAAGATCTCCCCCATGGCAAACCCGAGCGGGCGCCAACCCGGACAGGAAGATCACGTCAGTGACTCAACCTACTCAAGTGACGCACCCCTCCTAGGGGCAGCATGGAAGAGCATTAGTAAGCCAGTGACTCAGCCACCGTAATAGGGTCATGAGCAGAGAATCCAAGTGAAGAGAGGGGAACCGACCAGGCAGAGACAGCAAGGGCGGTTCGTCGATCCAGTACTTTTTCGTTCACCTTCGCACACTTGGGCCAGACTACACTCAATCATAGGACCTACTGAATAGATGAGTCTTCAATAAAGACTTGAGTGTCGAGACCGAGTCTGCATCTCTCACATGGATAGGCATATCATTCCATAAAAATGTAGCTCTATAGGAGAAAGCAATGTCTCCAGCTGTTTGCTTCGAAATTCTAGGGACAATAAGGATGCGTCTTGTGACCTTAGCGTACGTGTAGGTATGTACGGCAGGACCAAATCAGAGAGATAGGTAGGAGCAAGCCCATGTAATGCTTTGTAGAAATCAGCCCTAGTCTTAACAGGAAGCCAGTGTAGGGAGGCTAGCTCTGGAGTAATATGATAAAATGTATTGGTTCTAGTCAAGATTCTAGCAGCCGTGTTTAGCACTAAGTGAAGTTTATTTAGTGCTTTATCCGGGTAGTCGGAAAGTAGAGCATTGCGGTGGTCTAATCTAGAAGTGACAAAAGCATTGGCCATTCAATGAGTGTTGACATGGCAGTGATATTCTCAACACATCGGAATAGTGTCCAGGCACGTCAAGCGATTTTGAAACGTTTCTCAAGAACAAGGGCGTAAGGCAGATCCTGTCACCACCTTACCATCCGGCTTTAAACAGAGCAGCGGAGAGAGCCATGCAAACCTTAAGGCTTGGACTAGACTTGAGGTTCAGTCTGTGCACACCCACCGAAGTCTTCCCCGTTTCCTGTTGACTTACCGTAACACACCACACACAGTAACGCAACTTACACCAGCTGAACTGTTTCTGAATCGCCAACCACGTACCTGCCTGACATTGTTGAAACCAGACTTTTCAAACACAGTGGCAAAGCACCAGCTACAGCAGAAGAAAACTCATGACAGACACTCAAAGACTGTCAGAGAATTCAAAGAGGGAGAGCGAGTGATGGTACGTGATTTCAGACACCCCAAGCGCCTGTGGAACTCAGGTGTGATCTTGCAACGCAGGGGACCTTTGACTTACTTAAAGTCCAAGTTGATAACAACCCCCAGGACTATTCTCCTGACTGTGGACGTACAGGAAAGACAGAGTCTGACCTTCCAACCAAACCTGGCCTTAACTGCCTTGTTCAGGGGCAAAGCAACTGATTTTTACCTTGTCAGCTTGGGGATTCAACCTTGCAAGCTTTCAGTTACAAGTCCAACACTCTACCAACACACTCTACCACTAGGCTACCTGTGCCATGATAGTGCACTGAGTTCTACAGCACAGCTGACTACTCTCTGTGATGTTATCTCATTGGCCAACTGTTATAAAGTAGCGAGGCTCAGTGTCAGCTGTCAGAGTCCGATACAGATTTCTGAGAAAAGTCACGTATCTTAGGTGACGTACAACTTGATCAACAAGCTGGCAAACTACACTGAACAGAAATATAAACGCAACATGCAACAATTTCAATGAGTTACAGTTCATATGAGGAAATCAGTCAATTTAAATAAATAAATTAGACCCTAATCTATGGATTTAGAATGACTGGGCAAAGGCACAGCCATGAGTGGGCCTGGGAGGGCATAAGCTCACCTACTTGGGAGTGAGGCCCAGCCACTGGGGTGTCTGTATTGAATCTCCGTAATGCCAGTAAGGCAGAGTCAGGCGCAGGACAACAACATTGAGTATTCATATACATTTTACAAAACAATTACCATAAGAGTGGTGATAAACAATCACACGAAACACAGAACAAAATACAATCACGCACAAAAACATGGGGGGACCAGAGGGTTAAATAAGGAACATGTAATCATGGGAATGGAAACCAGGTGTGTAAAAAATGAAGACAAAACCAACGGAAAATTAAAGATGGATCGGTGGCAGCTAGAAGACCGGTGACGTCGACCACCGAACCCGCCTGAAAAGGAGAGAGACCGACTTCGGCGGAAGTCGTGACACAATCAAAATTAGTTTTTGAGGACAAAAGGGCTTTATTACAGACATAAATACTCCTCAGTTTCATCAGCTGTCCGGGTGGCTGGTCTCAGACGATCCCGCAGGTGAAGAAGCCGGATGTGGTCCTGGGATGGCATGGTTACACGTGGTCTGTAGTTGTGAGACCAGTTGGACCTACTGCCAAATTCTCTAAAAGGACTTTTGAGAGCAGAGTGATTTTCAGAATTAGGAACTAGTGTTAGACGTATGAGCAAAAATCAAGATTTTTAGAGATGAGTTTCACGTCCTATAATACAGATTGGTTAAGAGATGAGCATTGCGTAGGAGAGACATCATCTGATGTAAGACAATGACTGCTACGAGGATGAAGCATTTCTTTAGGTTGTTTTTCCTGGCGAGTGGTACTTTTAGTCTTCTACTTGACGGCAGCATTTGGAAGGATTCATGCAGTGTATCAGTGTGAAGATTATGAGAAAAGTAATTTAAAAGTAAAGAATACTATTTGTACTACAATTTTACTAGACTTTTCTATGCTCAGAATCATCAAGAGCTGCTTCCAGGGGACTTCCAGCTGCTCATTGTCACACACGACGAGGACTTTGTGGAGCTCCTGGGATGTTTAATTAAATAAAATATGTATATGTCCAATATCCTTTCTATATAATTTCTATCTGGTTTAAGTTTACACTGAATGTGCATTTCCATCCCATAAATAAAAAATTATAAAGTTTTGAAAATGTTTTACACTGTGTGGCCTGTAATACTGTAATGTATTCCAGTTGGCGTTGGGATCTGTACTCAAATAAGACCAAAGTAATTTGTCTGTTACTTCCTGAATCAATTAAAGTGATTGTTTGAAAGGATGTTGTTAATGCAGATAAGACTCAGAGGCCTTGTCGTTAGTTACCACTCTTATCCGGTATTTCAGAGAAATGTCGCTGGTCTTGTTGACGCTGCTAATCAACCACATCTCAATCAAGATGTTTGTAATGGGGTGGCAGGTAGCCTAGTGGTTAGAGCATTTGGACTAGTAACCAAAAGGTTGCAAGATCGAATTCCTGAGCTTACAAGGTAAAAATTTGTTGTTCCTCCCCTGCACAAGGCAGTTTAACCACTGTTCCTAGGCCGTCATTGAAAATAAGAATTTGTTTTAAACTTACTTGCCTATTTAAATATAAAAATATATGTATCTCATACACTGTATGTTTGTAAAAAAAACATCCTGGGTTGTGTGTATAAATTATTGATGCTCACTGAGTAGTCATCACATCTGGCTTTAAATTGGCAAGTCAGCCTGACTGAAGACGGTGATCCTACTCCTCTCTGTTGCGATGGTGCTGTTTGACTCTGGAGCTCTCCGACACCATAGAAATCAAGATTTCAACTTAGAGAAGATTATTAGCATGGTGGAAAACTACACACACACTCTGCCTGAGGTAAGAACTGATCAAATGGCTACAACTTTGGGTTAGCTTGTTGACAAATGGCAAATAACCGCACTGTTCTTATCTTCTGTAGGATTCCTCTGCCTTATTGTTTTGTCGTTTTAAAAGTGTGCAACAAACATCTCACAATTGTCTTCCTTTTATTCTAGATGCTTCTGCAGACGTTACTGGCAGATGTTACACATTTGACTGTGACCACCACTAACTGCCAGGTGGTGTGTTGAAATGTTTTGTCCCTTATACATTTGATGTTTAAATGTTAATAAGATCATATGCGCAATAATTTAATAATATTTACAGTTGATGTGAAAAATGAAGATTTCTTCACATGAAGAATAGTGCTGAATATGTGGAAACTTTATTTAACAAAACAAATGTGTTCTGTTCCAGGAGTTCTTCTTTGAAGCTGAGACAATCTTGGCCTCCGTGAAGTTTGGTGATGGGGGAGAGACTATCTGAAGACTGGGGGTTTACAACAAACAGGTAAATTACTAAAGCTTTCTATTAGAAGACATGATCAAATGACGGACAGTAGCACATGCGCTGGGTGATGGAGTGTTTTTGGTGTTGCTGTCTTGTGATTTTTATTTAACCTTTATTTAACCAGGAAAAGCCCATTGAGACCCAGAGTCTCTTTTTCACAGGAGACCTGGCCAAGAAGGCAGAAACAATCAATACATTACATAATTGAAACATACAATACAATACAACAACATGATCCAGCCTTAAAAAAAAGCATTTGCACTCCTTTGTAACAGTCTCCCGTCAATATGTTTAATTAAATCAGTGGCGCTAACATATCTATAAGAAGCATGGATCATAGACTATTCCATGTCTGTGGTGCACAAGAAGAGAAGGCAGTCTTGCCTAATACTGTGAATGTCCTGGGGACTGTAAGTAGCAACCACCTAGCAGACCAGGTATGGTAACTGCTGGTGGTGAAGGAGACCAGACTACAGAGGTAAAGAGGGAGTTCACCCAAAAGGGCTTTGTAGATGAACACATACAAATGTAGCTTTCTGTGCATATAAAGTGAGGTCCAACCTACCATTTGGTACAAGGTGCAATGGTGGATGAGTGACTTTTGTAATTTGTAATAAAGTGCAAGGATGCATGATAAACAGAGTCCAGTCTCTGTAAGATGGAGGAGGTTGCATGCATATACCATAATCAATTACAGAGAGACAAGCTTCTTTCTAGCCATAAGCGGGAAGCAAGACTTATTATGAAAATAAAAACCCAGTTTCAATTTAAGCTTCCTCACAAGATTATCCCTATGAACTTTAAAGGACAACTTATCAAAACACCATATACAGTTTAAGTCAGAAGTTTACATACACCTTAGCCAAATACATTAAAACTCAGTTTTTCACAATTTCTAGGTCTGTTAGGATCACCGCTTAATTTTAAGAATGTGAAATGTCAGAATAATAGTAGAGAGAATGATTTAAACCAACTTCTATTTCTTTCATCACATTCCCAGTGGGTCAGAAGTTTACATACACTCAATTAGTATTTGGTAGCATTGCCTTTAAATTGTTTAACTTGGGTCAAACGTTTCGGGTAGCCTTCCACAAGGTTCCCACAATAAGTTGGGTGAATTTTGGCCCATTCCTCCTGACAGAGCTGGTGTAACTGAGTCAGGTTTGTAGGCCTCCTTGCTCTCACACACGTTTTCAGTTCTGCCCACAGATTTTCTATGGGATTGAGGTCAGGGCTTTGTGATGGCCACTCCAATACCTTGACTTTGTTGTCCTTAAGCCATTTTGACACAACTTTGGAAGTATGCTTGGGGTCATTGTCCATTTGGAAGACCTATTTGCGACCAAGCTTTAACTTCCTGACTGATGTCTTGAGATGTTGCTTCAATATATCCACGTAATTTTCTGTTGTTCTTAGACTGATTTGCACTATTTGCACCAAAGTACGTTCATCTCTAGGAGACAGAACACGTCACCTTCCTGAGCGGTATGACAGCTGCATGGTCCCATGGTGTTTATACTTGCGTACTATTGTCTGTACAGATGAACGTGGTACCTTCAGGCATTTGGAAATTGCTCCCAAGGATGAACCTGACTTGTGGAGGTCTACAATTTTTTTTCCTGAGGTCTTGGCTGATTTCTTTTGATTTTCCCATGATGTCAAGCAAAGAGGCACTCAGTTTGAAGATAGGCCTTGAAATACATCCGCAGGTACACCTCCAATTGACAAAAATTATGTAAATTGGCCTATCAGAAGCTTCTAAAACCATGACATAATTTTCTGGAATTTTCCAAACTGTTTAAAGGCAGTCAACTTAGTGTATGCACACTTCTGATCCACTGGAATTGTGATACAGTGAATTATAAATGAAATAATCTGTCTGTAAACAATTGTTGGAAAAATTACTTGTGTCATGCACAAAGTAGATGTCCTAACCGACTTGCCAAAACTATAGTTTGTTAACAAGACATTTGTGGAGTGGTTGAAAAACAAGTTTTAATGACTCCAAGTGTATGTAAACTTCCGAGTTCAACTGTACCTAGGTATTTGTAGGATGACACTTTTTCAATGGATAAGCCACCAGATGTGACAATGCTAACATCCTCTGGCTGAGTGCAAGCTCTGGTAAAGGTCATTCATTTTGTTTTGCGTACATTCCAGACCAGTTTAAGACCATAAAGGGAGGCCTGGAGAGACTGAAAAGCAGTCTGTAGCTCTTCAACAGCCTGAACCAGAGAAGGAGCACATTAATATATGACTGTATCATCTGCATATAGATGTAACTTTGCTGGTTGCATCCCATTTCCCAAATCATTAATACAAATAGAGAACAACACAGGAGTTAAAATCGAATCCTGGGGTACACCTTTATTCATCTCAAGAAAGCTAGACCCTAACCCTAACCCTAACCCTGATTGATTGTGATTGTCAGAAAGATATTTTCTAAACCAATTTACTGCCCCTTCACTGAAACCAATTTTACTGAGTCTAGCTAGAAACAATTCATGGTCAACTGAATCAAATGCCTTTGATAAATCAACAAACAGAGCAGCACAATGTGTTTTTTTATCAAGTGTGTTTATGATGTAATTTGCCACTGCCATAGCTGCAGTTGTGGTGCTGTGCCTCAATCTAAAGCCAGACTGAACCCTGATCAGTATGTCCTTTTCAATTAAGAAGCTTTTTAACTGTGAATTCACTAGGGATTCATAGACATTGGCCAGGATAGGGAGTTTGGGGATAGCACCATAGTTATTAGCATCTGAGGGATCTCCACCCTTTAGCAGTGGGAGGACATAAGCTGATTTCCAAATGCTGGACATGGAATTGGTCAAGAGACTCAAGTTGAAAATGTAAGCCACAGGTTCAGAAATAATACCAGCTGCTAACTTTAAGAGGTATAGAGATCCAGGTTGACTGGACCTGCAGACTTTTTAGTGTCTATTTTTTATTTATATTTTTATTTATTTCACCTTTATTTAACCAGGTAGGCAAGTTGAGAACAAGTTCTCATTTACAACTGCGACCTGGCAAAGATAAAGCAAAGCAGTTCGACACAAACAACAACACAGAGTTACACATGGAGTAAAACAAACATACAGTCAATAATACAGTAGAAATAAGCAAATCTATATACAAAGAGTGCAAATGAGGTAAGATAGGAAGGTAAGGCAATAAATAGGCCATGGTGGCAAAGTAATTACAATATAGCGTTTAAACACTGGAATGGTAGATGTGCAGTAGATGAATGTGCAATGTAGAAAAACTGGGGTGCAAAGGAACAAGATAAATAAATAAATACAGTAGGGGATGAGGTAGTTGGTTGGGCTATTTACAGATGGGCTATATACAGGTGCAGGGGTCTGTGAGCTCTGACAGCTGGTGCTTAAAGCAGGTGAGGGAGATAAGTGTCTCCAGTTTCAGAGATTTTTGTAGTTCGTTCCAGTCATTGGCAGCAGAGAACTGGAAGGAAAGTCTGCCAAAAGAGGAATTGGCTTTGGGGGTGACCAGTGAGATATACCTGCTGGAGCGCGTGCTACGGGTTGGTGCTGCTATGGTGACCAGCGAGCTGAGATAAGGCGGGGCTTTACCTAGTAAGGACTTGTAGATGACCTGGAGCCAGTGGATATGGCGACGAGTGTAAAGCGAGGGCCAGCCAACGAGAGCATACAGGTCGCAGCGATGGGTGGTATATGGGGCTTTGGTGACAAAACGGATGGCACTGTGATAGACTGCATCCAATTGGTTGAGTAGAGTATTGGAGGCTATTTTGTAAATGACATCACCAAAGTCGAGGATCGGTAGGATAGTCAGTTTTACGAGGGTATGTTTGGCAGCATGAGTGAAGGATGCTTTGTTGCGAAGTAGGAAGCCAATTCTAGATTTAATTTGGGATTGGAGATGTTTGATGTGAGTCTGGAAAGAGAGTTTACAGTCTAACCAGACACCTAGATATTTGTAGTTGTCCACATAATCTAAGACAGAACCGTCCAGAGTAGTGATGCTGGACGGGAGGGCAGGTGCAGGCAGCGATCGGTTGAAGAGCATGCATTTAGTTTTATTTGCGTTTAAGAGCAGTTGGAGGCCACGGAAGGAGAGTTGTATGGCATTGAAGCTCGTCTGGAGGGTAGTTAACACAGTGTCCAAAGAAGGGCCAGAAGTATACAGATGGGTGTCGTCTGCGTAGAGGTGGATCAGAGACTCACCAGCAGCAAGAGCGACATCATTGATGTATACAGAGAAGAGAGTCGGCCCAAGAAATGAACCCTGTGGCACCCCCATAGAGACTGCCAGAGGCCCGGACAACAGGCCCTCTGATTTGACACACTGAACTTTATCGGAGAAGTAGTTGGTGAACCATGCGAGGCAATCATTTGAGAAACCAAAGCTGTCGAGTCTGCCGATAAGGATGTGGTGAATGACAGAGTCGAAAGCCTTGGCCAGATCAATGAATATGGCTGCACAGTAATGTCTCTTATCGATGGCGGTTATGATGTCGTTTAGGACCTTGAGCGTGTCTGAGGTGCACCCATGACCAGCTCTGAAACCAGATTGCATAGCGGAGAAGGTACAGTGGGATTCAAAATGGTTGGTAATCTGTTTGTTAACTTGGCTTTCAAAAACCTTAGAAAGGCAGGGTAGGACAGATATAGGTCTATAGAAGTTTGGGTCAAGAGTGTCTCCCCCTTTGAAAAGGGGATGACGCAGCTGCTTTCCAGTCTTTGGGAATCTCAGACGACACGAAAGAGAGGTTGAACAGGCTAGTAATAGGGGTTGCAACAATTTCGGCAGATAATTTTAGAAAGAAAGGGTCCAGATTGTCTAGCCCGGCTGATTTGTAGGGGTTCAGATTTTGCAGCTCTTTCAGAACATCAGCTAACTGGATTTGGGAGAAGGAGAAATGGGGGAGGCTTTGGCGAGTTACTGAGGGGGGAGCAGGTCTGTTGACCGGGGTAGGGGTAGCCAGGTGGAAAGCATGGCCAGCCGTAGAAAAATGCTTATTGAAATTCTCAATTATTGTGGGTTTATCGGTGGTGACAGTGTTTCCTATCCTCAGTGCAGTGGGCAACTGGGAGGAGGTGCTCTTATTCTCCATGGACTTTACAGTGTCCCAGAACTTTTTTGAGTTTTTGTTACAGGAAGCAAATTTCTGCTTGAAAAAGCTAGCCTTGGCTTTCCTAACTGCCAGTGTATATTGGTTCCTGACTTCCCTGAAAAGTTGTATATCATGGGGGCTGTTCGATGCTAATGCAGAAAGTCACAGGATGTTTTGTGCTGGTCAAGGGCAGTCAGTTCTGGAGAGAACCAAGGGCTATATCTGTTCCTGGTTCTACATTTCTTGAATGGAGCATGCTTATTTAAGATGGTGAGGAAGGCACTTTTAAAGAATAACCAGGCATCCTCTACTGACGGGATGAGGTCAATATCCTTTCAGAATACCCGGGCAAGATCGATTGGAAAGGCCTTCTCGCTGAAGTGTTTGAGGGAACCTTTGACAGTAATGAGTGGAGGTCGATTGACCCATTACGGATGCAGGCAATGAGGCAGTGATCGCTGAGATCTTGGTTGAAAACAGCAGGGGTGTATTTGGAGGGCAAGTTAGTTAGAATGACATCTATGAGGGTGCCCGTGTTTACGGCTTTGGGGTTGTACCTAGTAGGTACATTGATGATTTGTGTGAGGTTTAGGGCATGAAGCTTAGATTGTAGGATGGCCGGGGTCTTAAGCATGTCCCAGTTTAGGTCACTTAGCAGCACGAACTCTGAAGATAGATGGGGGGCAATCAGTTCACATATGGTGTCCAGAGCACAGCTGGGGGCAGAAGTTGGTCTATAGCAAGCGGCAACAGTGAGAGACTTGTTTCTAGAAAGGTGGATTTTTAAAAGTAAAAGTTCAAATTGTTTGGGTACAGACCTGGATAGTAAAACAGAACTCTGCAGGCTATCTCTGCAGTAGATTGCAACACCGCCCCCTTTGGCCGTTCTTGTCTGAAGATGTTATGGTTAGGGATGGAAATTTATGCATTTTTGGTGGTCTTCCTAAGCCAGGATTCAGACACGGCTAGGACATCTGGGTTGGCTGAGTGTGTTAAAGCAGTGAATAAAACAAACTTAGGGAGGAGGCTTCTAATGTTGACATGCATGAAACCAAGACTTTCACGGTTGCAGAAGTCAACAAATGATAGCGCCTGGGGAATAGGAGTAGAGCTAGGCACTGCGGGGCCTGGATTAACCTCTATATCACCAGAGGAACAGAGGAGGAGTAGGATAATGGTACGGCTAAAGGCTAAAATGACTGGTCGTCTAGGACGTCCTGAACAGAGTGTAAAAAGAACAGGTTTCAGGGGGCGATAAAATAGATTAAAGGCATAATGTACAGATAAAGGTATGGTAGGACGTAAATACAGTGGCGGTTAACCTAGGCATTGAGTGGTGATAAAAGAGATAGTGTCTCTAGAAACATTTAAATGTGTGGGTGGTGGAACTGAAGGGTTGGATAAGGTATATTGAGCAGGGCTAGAGGCTCTACAGTGAAATAAGACAATAAACACTAACCAGAACAGCAATGGACAAGGCATATTGACATTGAGGAGAGGCATGCTTAGCCGAGTGATCATAAGGGTCCAGTTAGTAGTGAGGCTGGTTGGGGACACGGCGATTCAGACAGCTAGCCAGGGGTATCAAGCTAGCAAAGGCTAGCAGGCCGGCTAACAAAGACGGAGGAAGTCTGTTTATAGCCTCCATGTGCGTTTCCGTCGGTAGACCAGTCGTGAGAGGTTAGTGGGGTTTCGTGTGATGAAGGGGACCAGGCCAATTGGCAAAATAGGTAATAGTGGCCCAAGAAATTGTCTGATGAACCTGTTTAGCTAGCATCCGATATGCTCTATACAGCGAACGTTAGCAGGACGCAGTTAGCTGATGGGCGTTCAGGTGAAGTCGCGACGGAGGGCCGGTTGAATAACCCCCTCGGGCAGATAACGTCGGTAGTCCAGTAGCATAGGCTAGCTTCAGGCTAATTGGTGCTTGCTCCGGGACCAACGTTAGCCAATAGTCACTCGGATAGCAGCTAGCTAGCTGCAAGATCCAAGTGAAAATATCCAGAGCTTGCGGTAGGAATCCGGGGATATGGAGAGAAAATAGGTCCGGTATGCTCTGGTTTGAGTCGCGTTATACGAACGGCGAGAGCTTTTCCGAGCTAAAGGTTAGCTGCTGCTGTCCGCTAGCAATGGTAAGCTAAATACTAACGTTAGCTAGTGAGCTGGTTAGCTTCTGTTAGGGAATTCCGGATTCGAGGTGGATAATACTTTTAAAAAAAACAGATCCGTACCACATTGGGTGAGATCATAAAATGATATGCAAAGAAAATATATAAAAAGATATATACACTGGACACGACAGGACGAGGACAAAAGACGTCTGACTGCTACGCCATCTTGGATTTCTTCCTAAAAAGTAAATCAGCTTGTGTTTTTTGAGAGGGGAATAATTTCTGGCAAAGCAACAGGCCTCAGAGGATCAGCCATGCTCTCCGTTAGAGACAACGTCTATTGCCTTTAGTGCTTTATAGACCTCAGCATAAGAAACAGGCTTAAAGTTAAAATGGTTCACTATCACTGGCGGTTCTGGGGGGGCAGGGGGCCAGTGCCCCTGTGACAACAATTTTGGACCCCCTTGTGGCCCCCCTAAATGTGGAGTATGAAATAATTTTTGCATAACAAATTTTTGCTATCGTTCTTTTTTTACACTGATATTAGACAGTGGCAACGTGGAACACTAATTAAACCCACACATTTACTAGAGGGACATTGTCTTTTGCCTACTAATGCCTGCAATGAAGTGAAGAAAACGATATGACAACAATAACGTCTAATGTAACTGGCCCCTCTAACAGTACAACTGGCCCCAGCTTGGCCCCCCCAGTTGAAAGGGTCTAGAACCTCCACTGTTCACTATATCATAGTATACTGTAACATAGCTTACATTAGAGGCCTGGGCCCCACCATTATCAAAAACTGAACCTGCAGATATGAAGTGCTTGTTAAAAACCCCTACACTATCTGCTTTATCCTTCACTTCATTAGAATCCATCATTAAATGGTCAGGAAGGCCAGAGGATACATTAGAACCTGACACTGATTTGATTAGCTTCCAGAACCTGGTAGGGTTGTTTAGGTTCTCTGTGACTGCATTTAGATAGAAATCTGATTTGGACTTCCTGATCAATCCTGTGCATTTGCTTCTTAGCGCTCTAAAGGAGGCCCAGTCAACAGGAGTATTTGTATGTCTAGTTTGAGCCCAAGAGACATTTCTCTTTCTAATTAATTCTGCCAAGTTATCTGAAAACCAGGGATTGTCCCTTCCACTGATTCTACATTTCTTCACAGGGGCATGCTTATCACAAATGGACACAAATGTCATAGTCCCAGGCAGTGTCAACATCGGGAATCAGACTTACTCTGTCAATTTTTTCGGTACAGATCATGTAAGAGTGCTTGCTCATCAAACTGACTAAAATGTATATAAAAAATATAACAGGGTTTGGCTTTGGTCATTTTTGTATTTCTAACACAAGCTATAGCACAGTGATCACTGACATCAATCAATCAAATGTATTTATAAAGCCCTTTTTACATCAGCTGATGTCACAAAGTGCTGTACATAAACCCAGCCTATAACCCCAAACTGCAAGCAATGCAGGTGTAGAAGCACGGTGGCTAGGAAAACCTCCCTAGAAAGGCCAGAACCTAGGAGGAAACCTAGATAGGAACCAGGCTATGAGGGGTGGCCAGTCCTCTTCTGGCTGTGCCGGGTGGAGATTTTAACAGAACATGGCCAAGATGTTCAAACATTCATAGATGACCAGCAGGGTCAAATAATAATAATCACAGTGCTTGTAGAGGGTGCAACAGGTCTGCACCTCAGGAGTAAATGTCATTTGGCTTTTTTAGAAGAATGTCCAATAGCTTTGATTTGTGAGGTTCTCTGCGATTCAGTCTTGTAGGCGCGAGATTCAGAGTCACACAGTTCGTTAAAAGAGTCCACTTCAATGTAAGCATGTCCCAGTTCAAATCTCCTAAAATAATGAATTCAGAGTCATTTAGCTTGTGCAGGACATCAGAAAGAGAGTTAAGTGCGTCTCCTGAAGCTGAGGGCGGTCTGTAGCAGCCGACTACAGTGATGTGGGAGTCCTTATATACATTCAATTTAACAGCAAGCAATTCTAAATGTTTGGCTTTGGTAATCGAAAGAATATCAGAGGTGTTGAACTTGGATTTAACTGAAATTGCAACCCCTCCTCCTTTACTCATCCGATCCATTCTAAAAACTGTGTACCCATCAATAGAAATCAAGTTTTTTGACACAGATTTCTTTAGCCAAGTTTCTGATAAAACCATTATGTCTGCATTTGTTGTATTGGCCCATATTCTAATCATGTCTATTTTTGGAAATAGACTTCTGACATTAACATGCAAGAGGCCAAAACTTGTTCTGTTTTTTTAAATCCTAGGGAGTTGGTAGAGATTGCATGGTATCTATAGGCCCAGGGTTTGGTCGCACATTACCAGAGAACAACAATAAAAGCATAACAATATATCTCAGTTTCCCAATGCGTAAGGACTTGGCGGAGCCAGCACCATTGTCTTTTTCAGAAAAACTGCACCGTTGTGGAGAAGAGCCAAGGCAACCAGGTGGAGCTCAGGATACTACTCAACAACCTAAACGAATGTGGCCATAAAATCTACTCCAAACCATGAGATCTACATCAACTCAACACCTTATCTGCTTGTTTATTATTTGTTGATGGTGTTATTTAAACAAGTTAAAGTGGCATTTATTTCGTTTACTAAGGGTAGTATTTTAATCATATAACATCAATATTTGTTTTACCTGCTCTGAAAATAATGATCTAATATTGTACAACACCTGTTAACAATGTGAAAAATGTGATAAACAATAGTTTTACTAAAATAAAACTTTCAAAAATAATGATATGATTTACATAAATTTTCAATGGGCAGGTTAGACTGGTCCTTCCCACTAGGATGGCAGACCAGGTGGTAAAAAACAATAATCCTGGCCTTCATCCACAGTAGCTGAAATCTAAATAGAAGACTACGGATTGCAAAACTTCTCACTCACATACATTCACATACGCTTTAAATCACTCTTACTTTGTGTTTGCTAGCCATGATTTTAGATGCTCTGGGTCTACCTGTAGTGGGCCTTACTGTAAATGCTGGGGTTGAAGAGCTTTTGGCGTGAACATCCTTTCCTCCTTCCCTGGACAATGTTAAAGTTTCAAGTTTTGATTTGTCACATGACAAGGATACAGATGGTATATCCAACGTTTAACGAAATGCTTACTTGCAGGTTCCTTCTCGACAAAGCAACAACAATAAGAAATATTAATAGGTAAGAATACGAACGTAAAGTCAATGGACAATGAAAAGATCACTCAGTGACTTGATGCAAGGTGAGCTCTGAGCTTACAGTTGGAGCTTTACTACTGGCTAGCAGCCATGCATCGCTGTATGTGCTACCTTATCACTAAATAAAACCAGAATCTCCCTCCCTATGCCGTCAGCACAATTTATAGTGCAACACTGTACCCTGCTGGTGGTGCTTCTTCTCACTGGCCTATCGACTCATTAAGGCAGAGAGAATAGGATTATTCATGGCGACGCTGAATTATTCAGCTTTTTGCTTAATATTTAATTATTTATTCACGGTAAACATGGGTGATATAGATTTAGTCTGATATATTCTGGGGTGTTGCATGTCCTTGCCTGTCATTATTTGTATATCTCAAGGAAACCTCTTAGCTAGAGATTTTGATGTCTTCAATATCACATAAATAACAGGAGAAACTGCAGGAATATTATTTTTATGGCCAGGGGTTGCATTGAATACTGTTGCAGGTGGTAAGAATAGGAGGTAATGAAGGTTTCCCGTAATCCGTCTCTCTATAGTATATTTAGGATCCCAATCCCCAATAGAATACCTTATAAAACAGTAATGAGCTGATGCCTGGAGGCTATGGAATTTGCCCTCCCATTCAACTTGATCGCACAGGCTTCCCCGTTCACATCTGATCTGTGCAGGTTGAACCACAACCACATATAAAACCCCCTTGTAATTGAGCTCAGGAATACTATTTGTAAGCCTTAGCCAAATCCATTGACAGGGATTTTTATCTTGTGATTTTGGGAGTTTAGCCCCAGGGCAGTCTTCAGGCCTGGGGAGCAGGAGGCCACTGGCTGCACCTGCTGTGGGATATCCAGGGGCCCCTCTATGGACTCGCCCTGTTTTCATGTCTCTTCAAAAGCCAGTCCATGGAGAGTGACATCATTCAAATCCTGACAATAATGTGCTTGCCCTGCAGGCCACTCTAGTGCTTTGGTCCGGATGCTTTCTATGGGCACCTGTTGTCACAAGACCTTACTGTCAAACTCCACAGGTCATAAAGTGAACCCACCTGATGTGATCGACTTGGAAAAGTAGAGACAAAGCAAGATGGCCGTGCTATTTTGAAGATTTCCTACCTTTTCTCCCTCTCTCAGTTAACTTCTACAGACTGAGGAGATGTGTTCGTATCATTTCTGGTTTCACAAGCTCTTTTAAGTGCTTTTCTGTGGAAATCACGCCAGTGTGAGTTATTTCTGAGTGGGTTAATCTCATTTCTCATGGCACTTTTATAATGGAGCGTTGTTTAATTATGCATGTGGTGTATAATACTATTCTTGGGGATGCTGAATTAAGCAGGTGGCATCCCAGGCTGTATGTCCTAACAGTAGCCCTCCCTGCCCCGACTCACTGTTTGAATTAGCTAGCACAGTGAGAAGACATTTTATCAGTGTTTTATGCGCTTGACTGTAAAAAAAATATAGCAATGCTCTTGGATTTGCGCATATTTATCCTTAGTTTCATGTGAGCTATAAAATCATATTCAGGATTTAAATATGCATCTTAAATAGGCTTAGTCTGTTTTCCCTATTAACACAAATTGTATCTAAACAGCGACGTTAACTACAGGTAGCAAACAATTGCAGCAGCGTACATTTGCATAAGGTCAAATTGTACAATTTGGGTGTCCGGTCCGAGGGTAATCAGATGCTTTAGTCAGGAGGACTGTTGAGAGTCTCTCTGTTGTGCTTGTTCTGAAATGAAGAGCAGAGTGTCAGTATGGGAGGTCAAGGGACAAGCGGTCTGATATAACCACTGACCTATGCATAATGCAGGGCTATTCAATTCTGGTCCTAGAGTGCTGAAACACTTCTGGTTTTCATCTTATTCTTCTAATCAGGGAATGATTCAGACCTGGGACACCAGGTATAAACAAAAACTAGAAGTGGTTTGGCCCTCCAGGACCCGAATTGAATAACCCTGATTGTAGAGGCTATTGAATAGCCAGCTTTCCACACATCCCTTGTTCCTTCAACGTAAGACCCTGCTGGACAGGCTGAGCATGGGGGGACTGTGGAAGCCTATATGGAGAGACAGGTATTCTGGGCAACTAGGTTCGGCTGTATTGTTCAGTATGAAGAGCGAGGAAGAGGGGCAGTGTAGTCTTTGTTTAAAAAAAAAAACATTTTCCCAGGCTCACTTGAACAATGTTTAAAATACTTCTGTAACAAGGTTCCTCGCTTGTAAAGAGAGAGAGCTTAAAAGTGACAAAAATAATCCCAACCTGGTGGCCATTTGTATTCTATTGTATGTAGAAATAGATACAGATGTGATGGTAGCCAAGGTGGGAAAGATGATCAAAAACAATGTTAGTAACTTACACTGAGTGTACAAAACATTAGGAACACTTTCCATGACATAGGTTGACCAGGTGAAACGAGGTGAAAGCTATGATCCCTTATTAATATCACTTGTTAAATCCACTTCGATCAGCGTTGATAAAGGGGAGGAGACAATTGAGACATGGATTGTATATGTGTGCCATTCAGAGGGTGAATGGGCAAGACAAAAGATTGAAGTGCCTTTGAATGGTGTATGGTAGTAGATGCCAGGCCCACCGGTTTGTGTCAAGAACCGAATTGCAGCTGGGTTTTTCATGTTCAACAGTTTTTCTTGTGAATCAACAATGGTCCACCAAACAAAGGATATCCAGCCAACTTGACACAACTGTGAGAAGCATTGGAGTGCAACTCAATATTAGGAAGGTGTTCGTATTGTTTTGTACACTCAGTGTATACGGTAGCAGTGGCAAGTATCCATTGTCATACAGACACACCTCTGTCACTATTGTTGAAACACATCTCTATTAAGATTCATCACCAGAGAGAAAGGTTCATGAAACAGCAGAGAGAAAAGACAAGTAGAACAAAAGTGGGGGTGGAGAGAAAGAGAGGAAGGAAACAAGAGGAATAGAGGACGCTCGAAGTTCACGTTTGAAGGGTGGCTAGCCTCATGTTTCCCAGTAACAGAATCCCTCTGGATGACTCAGTGACATGCTGGGGAGGAGCTGAGGCCTGGAATGGCTTGGCATGTGATGATAATAAGAGAAGACTAATAAAACGCACAGAGGTAGCTGTCTGCCTCCACATTGGTCACATTCTCATTTGTTGCTGCTGGCACTTTATGAATAATTGAGATGGTGGTGTCTTGGTTCTGCCATCGCCCCTACCTCCCCCCTCACTCTCCTCACAGGGACTGCTGAACACTGAACAACCACCCAGGGTAGGCAAAGGGGAGGGGAGGGGTGTGGGGTGCAGAACACTGTCCGGGATGCAGTCTGCAGCAATTAAACAGTGCTCTCATCCCCATTCTGTCAAGCACCGCCTCTCTCCGCTCCATGAAAACATCTCAAGCAAACTTAACTTTCTCCTTCTCCCTTTCCTTCTCCCTCTCCTTCTCCCTCTCTCTCTCTCTATCCCTCTCTCTTCTCTTTCTCTCAAGCACTCACACCCACAAATACAGACATATCAAGGCCACCACCCAAAAAGACTTGACAACCAAAATGAATCTTATTCTTCAATGTTTTACTAAAGACAATGACTCCCCATTTAATAAAAAATTGAATGTTTGGTTATTATATTTGTATGTCCTTCATTTTGCAATACCGAAAATGTACCATTCTTGTGGTTGGCTTAACATTTTCTCCCCAAAATATTGTTAATTGATTTGAAAAATTCTCAATCTAATTCTTAGATTTCAGAGCCTTATTTCAGCTATTTTTGTATAATAATGTTTAATAAATACAGGTTTCACAGAGACAATGCAGCTCAATAATTGCAATGCGAAATTGCAATACCTTTCAACTGGGAATTAATAATAGAACAGGACTCACTCGCCACACGCTCCTTGTCTGCGCTAACCTTCAGCTCAACTTACCTCATAGCAAGAGGGTTATGAATCATTATATCAATAGAGCTATTACAGCAATCAATAATTTACACACGGCTTCCTGGCCGAAAAAAGATTTAACCCTCCTCTCCAAATCATTTGTTTAATATAAATATGGTCAAATTGTCCAAACAACTTAAATCAGTGATGGGGAGATAAAATACATTCAGAAAATGCTCTAGTCTAAAGTTTGTAAAACGTCAACAGAAACAAATGCAAACAACACTTACAAAACAGTTCAATTGAATGATATGAGCATTTAACTTTTTGGTGAAGGTTCACCTTCCAACAGGAGAACGACCCTAAGCAAACAGCCAAGACAACATAGGAGTGGCTTCAGGACAAGTCTCTGAATGTCCTTGAGTGGTCCAGCCAGAGCCCGGACTTGAACCTGATCTCTGGAGAGACCTGAATATAGCTGTGCAGCAACCTTCCCCATCCAACCTGACAGAGCTTGTGAGGATCTGCAGAGACGAATGGGAGAAACTCCCCAAAAACAGGTGTGCCAAGCTTGTAGCGTCATACCCAAGAAGACTTGAGGATGTAATCGCTGCCAAAGGTGCTTCAACAAAGTTTATTTTTATTTACTTTTTATTTCACCTTTATTTAACCAGGTAGGCCAGTTGAGAACAAGTTCTCATTTACAACTGCGAGCTGGCCAAGATAAAGCAAAGCAGTGCGACAGAAACAACAACACAGAGTTACACATCAACAAAGGTACAGTAAATAACACAGTAGAAAAATCTATGTACAGTGTGTGCAAATGTTGAAGGTAAGGCAATAAATAGGCCAAAGAGGCGAAATAATTACAATTTAGCGTTAACACTGGAGTGATAGATGTGCAGATGATGATGTGTAAGTAGAGATACTGGGGTGCAAAAGAGCAAGAGGATAAGTAACAATATGGGGATGAGGTAGTTGGGTGTGCTATTTACAGATTGGTTGTGTACAGGGACAGTGATCGGTAAGCTGCTCTGACAGCTGATGCTTAAAGTTAGACAGGGAGAGATAAGACTCCAGCTTCAGCAGAGAACTGGAAGGAAAGGCGGCCAAAGGAAATGTTGGCTTTGGGGATGACCAATGAAATATACCTGCTGGAGCGAGTGCTACGGGTGGGTGTTGCTATGGTGACCAGTGAGCTGAGATAAGGTGGGGCTTTACCTAGGAAAGACTTACAGTGAGGGAAAAAAGTATTTGAACCCCTGCTGATTTTTTGCCCACTGAAAAAGAAATCATCAGTCTATACTTTTAATGGTAGGTTTATTTGAACAGTGAGAGACAAACAAAATCCAGAAAAACGCATGTGAAAAATGTTATGAATTGATTTACATTTTAATGAGGGAAATAAGTATTTTGACTCTCCAAGGATGTCAGGGACAAGATTGTAGACCTACACAAGGCTGGAATGGGCTACAAGACCATTGCCAAGCAGCTTGGTGAGAAGGTGACAACAGTTGGTGCGATTATTTGCAAATGGAAGAAACACAAAATAACTGTCAATCTCCCTCGGCCTGGGGCTCCATGCAAGATCTCACCTCGTGGAGTTGCAATGATCATAAGAATGGTGAGGAATCATCCCAGAACTACACGGGAGGATCTTGTCAATGATCTCAAGGCAGCTGGGACCATAGTCACCAAGAAAACAATTGGTAACACACTACGCCGTGAAGGACTGAAATCCTGCAGCGCCATAAGGTCCCCCTGCTCAAGAAAGCACATATACATGCCCGTCTGAAGTTTGCCAATGAACATCTGAATGATTCAGAGGACAACTGGGTGAAAGTGTTGTGATCAGATGAGACCAAAATGGAGCTCTTTGGCATCACCTCAACTCGCCGTGTTTGGAGGAGGAGGAATGCTGCCTATGACCCCAAGAACACCATCCCCACCGTCAAACATGGAGGTGGAAACATTATGCTTTGGGGGTGTTTTTCTGCTAAGGGGACAGGACAACTTCACCGCATCAAATGGACGGGGCCATGTACCGTCAAATCTTGGGTGAGAACCTCCTTCCCTCAGCCAGGGCATTGAAAATGGGTCGTGGATGGGTATTCCAGCATGACAATGACCCAAAACACACGGCCAAGGCAACAAAAGAGTGGCTCAAGAAGAAGCATATTAAGGTCCTGGAGTGGCCTAGCCAGTCTCCAGAACTTAATCCCATAGAAAATCTGTGGAGGGAGCTGAAGGTTTGAGTTGCCAAACGTCAGCCTCGAAACCTTAATGACTTGGAGAAGATCTGCATAGAGGAGTGGGACAAAATCCCCCCTGAGATGTGTGCAAACCTGGTGGCCAACTACAAGAAACGTCTGACCTCTGTGATTGCCAACAAGGGTTTTGCCACCAAGTACTAAGTCATGTTTTGCAGAGGGGTCAAATACTTATTTCCCTCATTCAAATGCAAATCAATTTATAACATTTTTCACATGCTTTTTTCTGGATTTTTTTGTTGTTATTCTATCTCTCACTGTTCAAATAAACCTACCATTTAAATTATAGACTGATCATTTCTTTGTCAGTGGGAAAATGTACAAAAAGCAGGGGATCAAAACTTTTTTCCCTCACTGTATAGATGACCTGGAGCCAGTGGGTTTGGCGACTAATATGTAGTGAGGGCCAGCCAACGAGAGCATACAGGTCGCAGTGGTGGGTAGTATATGGGGCTTTGGTGACAAAACGGACAGCACTGTGATAGACTACATCCAGTTTGCTGAGTAGAGTGTTGGAGGCTATTTTGTAAATGACATCGCCGAAGTCAAGGATCGGTAGGATAGTCAGTTTTACGAGGGTATGTTTGGCAGCATGAGTGAAGGAGGCTTTGTTGCGAAATAGGAAGCCGATTCGAGATGTAATTTTGGATTGGAGATGCTTAATGTGAGTCTGGAAGGAGAGGTTACAGTCTAACCAGACACCTAGGTATTTGTAGTTGTCCACATATTCTAAGTCAGAACCGTCCAGAGTAGTGATGCTAGTCGGGTGGGAGGGTGCGGGCAGCAATCGGTTGAAGAGCATGCACTTAGTTTTACTTGCATTTAAGAGCAGTTGGAGGCCACGGAAGGAGTGTTGTATGGCATTGAAGTTCGTTTGGAGGTTTATTCATTGTCCAAAGAAGGGCCAGATGTATACAGAATGGTGTCATCTGCATAGAAGTGGATCAGAGAATCACCAGCAGCAAGAGCGACATCATTGATATATACAGAGAAAGGAGTCGGCCCGAGAATTTAACCCTGTGGCACCCCCATAGAGATTGCCAGAGGTCCGGACAACAGGCCCTCCAATTTGACACACTAAACTCTATCTGATAAGTAGTTGGTGAACCAGGCGAGGCAGTCATTTGAGAAGCCAAGGCTATTGAGTCTGCTGATAAGAATGCGGTACTGAGTAAAGGGTCTGAATATTGTAAATCACGTTTTTTATTTGTAATAAATGTCAAAAAAATTCTAAAAAAACATTTTTGCTTTGTCATTATGAGCTATTGTGTGTAGATTAAAACAATTTCATCCATTTTATAATAAGGCTGTAATGTAACAAAATGTGGAAAAAGTCAAGGGGTCTGTCTGTGCACTTTCAGAATGCACTGTAAGTTAATTGACCAATAACAAAGAGAGTTTCAAACCTCTGCCAATAAAAGCTTGTTTTTAAGTTACAGATCCCTCCCATTAGCCTCATCCAATTAGGCCCCTCACGCAGACCACTCACAGACACTCTTAGCTAAATTCTTGCTTGAGAAATAGCTCTTTGCTAAGAAGCTATTTTTGTTTCTTTTTGACCATTTTATTAAAATAAAATAAGTAACACTAAGGTACTTAATTGTTACCAAGAATTGATTTGATATTGACATAAAAGTGGCTACACTACGCCTATAATTAACCTGATTTAAAACTGTCTCTACAGTAGCCACATATCACATGATCCCAAGACAGAAAAAAAGAGAGAATTGTGTCCAATTGTGTCCATGAGCAAGCAGACAATTATATATTTGCATTGCTTTTGCCACTCTTTCAAATTCCTCTTCATCGACGTAAATTATACATTGCCTAAGCAATTAATTATATCTCAAGATCAAAGAGAATATATTTCAATTGCAAAATATTGATCCTCCGGCTAAAATATCCAGGAGAGAGCCTGGATCACACTTGGGAAAATAGCATAACTGCAGGTTATATTGACATATAACATAGGGTGAATTCAGAAACTGGGACAGCTTAATCTTGAAGTGTTTATTTCTTGGTCTGACAAGAGAAAATCTGAACTATTGTTAGTGAGCCCTTGCAGAGAAACCACATGATCAAATCACATCAGCTCATTTGTGTGACATCATAGAGGAGTGCAGAGTAAGCTTCAAACTGGAAGCTCACCCCTCAAAGCACATGGTAAGATCAGTGACATATATTTTTCTTCTGTTTTGATGTTGAGGTTATAAAACTGTCATAAATAATTCACTGTGCCAAATTATGATATAAATGTGTATACTATGTACTGGTGCATCAAAATACAGAAACAAGTTGCCAATATTGTTTACATTTTGTAATTCAGTCTTCTTTTTTTTACCCGCTTTACCAACTATAGCTAGATAAAGTGGGACTAAATAGAGTAGCTAAAGTGGAACAACATGGAGTAGCTAAAGTGGGACAACATGGAGTAGCTAAAGTGGGACAACATGGAGTAGCTAAAGTGGGACAACATGGAGTAGCTAAAGTGGGACAACATGGAGTAGCTGAAGTGGGACTAAATAGAGTAGCTAAAGTGGGACAACATGGAGTAGCTAAAGTGGGACAACATGGAGTAGCTAAAGTGGGACAACATGGAGTAGCTAAAGTGGGACAACATGGAGTAGCTGAAGTGGGACAACATGGAGTAGCTAAAGTGGGACAACATGGAGTAGCTAAAGTGGGACAACATGGAGTAGCTAAAGTGGGACAACATGGAGTAGCTGAAGTGGGACAACATGGAGTAGCTAAAGTGTGTTGCAAAGTGTGCAATCTTATAGGCTTTTCCACTGGAGGAAATTGATCCAGTTTGCTTTAGGATCCCACTGTAATTAGGTTAGGTAGGGCTCTGGTTCTTGTAGTACTATATCCTGTTAATTATTTATTTTAGTACTGTTATTGGTACTGTTATTAGTACTGTTATTGGTACTGTTACTGGTACTGTTACTGGTACTGCTACTGGTACTGCTACTAGTACTGTTATTGGTACTGTTATTGGTACTGTTATTAGTACTGTTACTGGTACTGTTATTGGTACTGTTACTGGTACTGTTACTGGTACTGTTATTAGTACTGTTACTGGTACTGTTATTGGTACTGTTATTAGTACTGTTATTAGTACTGTTACTGGTACTGTTATTGGTACTGTTACTGGTACTGTTACTGCTACTGTTATTAGTACTGTTATTGGTACTGTTATTGGTACTGTTATTAGTACTGTTACAGGTACTGTTATTGGTACTGTTACTGGTACTGTTACTGGTATTGTTATTAGTACTGTTACTGGTACTGTTATTGGTACTGTTACTGGTACTGTTATTGGTACTGTTACTGGTACTGTTATTAGTACTGTTATTGGTATTGGTATTGGTATTGTTACTGGTACTGGTACTGTTACTGCTACTGTTATTAGTACTGTTATTGGTACTGTTATTGGTACTGTTATTAGTACTGTTACTGGTACTGTTATTAGTACTGTTATTGGTACTGTTATTGGTACTGTTATTAGTACTGTTACTGGTACTGTTATTAGTACTGTTATTAGTACTGTTATTGGTACTGTTATTGGTACTGTTATTAGTACTGTTATTGGTACTGTTACTGGTACTGTTACTAGTGCTGTTATTGGTACTGTTATTGGTACTGTTATTAGTACTGTTACAGGTACTGTTATTGGTACTGTTACTGGTACTGTTACTGGTACTGTTATTGGTACTGTTATTGGTACTGTTACTGGTACTGTTATTGGTACTGTTACTGGTACTGTTATTAGTACTGTTATTGGTATTGGTATTGGTATTGTTACTGGTACTGGTACTGTTACTGCTACTGTTATTAGTACTGTTATTGGTACTGTTATTAGTACTGTTACAGGTACTGTTATTGGTACTGTTACTGGTACTGTTACTGGTACTGTTATTGGTACTGTTATTGGTACTGTTACTGGTACTGTTATTGGTACTGTTACTGGTACTGTTATTAGTACTGTTATTGGTATTGGTATTGGTATTGTTACTGGTACTGGTACTGTTACTGCTACTGTTATTAGTACTGTTATTGGTACTGTTACTGGTACTGTTATTAGTACTGTTACTGGTACTGTTATTAGTACTGTTATTGGTACTGTTATTGGTACTGTTATTAGTACTGTTACTGGTACTGTTATCAGTACTGTTATTGGTACTGTTACTGGTACTGTTATTGGTACTGTTATTGGTACTGTTATTAGTACTGTTATTGGTACTGTTACTGGTACTGTTATTAGTACTGTTATTGGTACTGTTATTGGTACTGTTATTAGTACTGTTACTGGTACTGTTATTAGTACTGTTATTGGTACTGTTATTGGTACTGTTATTAGTACTGTTACTGGTACTGTTATTAGTACTGTTATTAGTACTGTTATTGGTACTGTTATTAGTACTGTTATTGGTACTGTTACTGGTACTGTTATTAGTGCTGTTATTGGTACTGTTATTGGTACTGTTACTGGTACTGTTATTAGTACTGTTATTTGTACTGTTATTGGTATTGTTATTGGTACTGTTATTTGAGTGAATTCAGAAAAAGTGTGACGTGTTTATAAATCACACAAAATTGCATTGAATTGAATTGTCATGGGGTACGATTAGGACTATAATAATGGTGTCCCAGTTTAACCTGCTGTCCCAAGTTATAACATGCTGTCCCAGTTTAACCTGCTGTCCCAAGTTATAACCTGCTGTCTCAAGTTATATCCTGCTGTTCCAAGTTAGAACCTGCTGTCCCAGTTTAACCTTCTGTCCCAAGTTATAACCTGCTGTCCCAAGTTATAACCTTCTGTCCCAAGTTATAACCTGCTGTCTCAAGTTATAACCTGCTGTCCCAAGTTAGAACCTTCTGTCCCAGTTTAACCTTCTGTCCCAGATTAACCGTCTGTCCCAAGTTATAACCTGCTGTCCCAAGTTATAACCTGCTGTCCCAAGTTATAACCTGCTGTCTCAAGTTATAACCTGCTGTCCCAGTTTAACCTTCTGTCCCAAGTTATAACCTGCTGTCCCAGTTTAACCTTCTGTCCCAAGTTAGAACCTGCTGTCCCAGTTTAACCTTCTGTCCCAAGTTATAACCTGCTGTCCCAAGTTATAACCTGCTGTCCCAATCTACCAAATAAGAACTGAAAATATGGTTTTGACTCAGTGTACACATTTGGGTGTGTCATGCCTCTTGTGAATATGCTTTTTGTGTGTGTGTGTGTGATTAGGACACATCTTGAGGATTTCAGAAATGTATCATGTGTTGGGCTAAAATGTTGGATAGACGTCAAAAGAGGTTACAGATGACGAAAATGCAAAGTGTCCCACTTATTCCTAATTCACCCTACAGTATATTGTTTTCTATTTTCATCAACAATATTTTGTTTTTGTTTTCACTTCCCCTTAATACATGCATCGAATTTACACAAATCGAACCAAATTTTTATTTATTTAAAGCCTATAATAATGGTGTCCTGTTCCACTTTTACACAAAAATATCTAATACTAAATTACTCATACAACAGTACTTATTAATCAGGAAGAGAATAAACACAATTACAATGAAGTGAGTAATTATTGTTATTAGTTTAAATAATAATAATAATAGTTTGACATACTATTTCAAAATTCTATTGTTGCATTTTTATTAGTACAATAACAGATTCAACTTGAGTCCAAAAACGCCTTTATATAAAGATTTAAAAACATCCAACTGACTGGAGAAAAAAAAACATAGCTATACCCTTAAGTTAGTAAGTTAGATAATCACACATTTAAAATGACGTGGTAAAAAACCTACACAGTACACACAGATCAAATAAAAAGAATCCGTTATTTTCGCACGGGTTTTAAAGATAAATAGAAGTCTTCAAATCCTTACCTGAAATTGAGAGTCACAAGCCTCTATCCCTCGAGTCACGAGCTCCCACACTCTCAGCCCTCCGCACAGCAACAATCCTCATTTTATACCAATATATAATTCATATTGCATCGTCATTACTTAATAATTTCCAACCCCACGATATACCCCAGTAACACACGGGCATTCGTTATTTAAACAGATCTAATTAGGACCTGGTAACATTGCGTCAAAGAAAAGTAAAACGTCAATTATGTGTCTCTTATTGTTGCATGGTGTTTGACTTTGGTTTATAAAGTCAGCACTGAAAATCATTTTTTTTCTATATGTATGTGCTATATGATTCCTTTTAATCGTAGGAGAGCAGTAGGAATTCATAAATACAACAGGTCAAGTTCTCTGTGAAACTCAAGGTTTTACAATGATTTTATTGCCCATCTGTATCTTGAGGCATGATTTATTCAAAAACCACGGAAGAACAATATTCCCTTACTCCAACCCCAGAAACGAAAGAGATATTGTATTTAACATAGCCTCACACAAATAGCTAAATTACTTTAAGCCCAGGTAAACTTTTTCTTCCTGTCTTTAAATTAAATGATAATGCTAGGTCTAATTGTCTACAACTGACAAAAACACAAATGATGCATGTACAATGTAATCAAAATAATAAATTGCTGATTCAATTGAATTTTAGAAAATATTCAATGATTTATTCATTAATTTTCAACTTCACACATTTTGTCAAGTGAAATCCAAGAGTGAAGAAAAATACTCACAGTATTTCAGTGATACTCCAAACTGTTTTACATGTTCACATCAAAATACATAATGTCAAAATATAGCAGCTTTCCCATGCCCGCTTGACGTGCCTTACTTAAAATAGTGACATTTTGTAAATTATTAAAGGAAATCAACTCGTGTTGTGTCATCAATATTGTGAAATGTGATTTTCCTCTTTTGCACACAACTGTGAATTAATTTTTCAACGAAGTTCAGCTAGTTCGCAAAGAGAGCATATTCATTTGCAATATGTTTTTTTAAGGGGGTGTGTTACACCTATAGAGTGAAAACACATTAATTCCATCCTATACAAGTATGAATCCAAACAGTCCGAGACATACAGTAAACGTGAAAATGTTGGTGTAATTGATTAAAATGTCCAAACAACTAACCGGACTTATGATCATTCAACAGGACACCTCACATGATAGAGATAGGTCATTTTCTATAGGCCTATTTGTTATAGGTATGTGATTGAAGAGAGTTGTGATATGTAGTCAAGTAAAAGCAACAATGACGAAAACTTAATCCAAGAGACCTTTAGCACGACACGTTTCATTCCAATCTACAACATAACATGTGCCAATTAGAGGACAAAAAAAGTGAACGAGACAACATAATGAACATTTAAATAAATCTATAGAGTCTCGGTTGTATATTCCAGTCGGACATGATGAAATGTTGATAGATCCCTGGTATCTCTTCAAAATGTCGTATTTTATGCATAATGTTAATTAACTAATGCACAGCAGAATATTTCATTCTTTTCTGTTTTTGCCTTTGGTTGCAAAACCACACACGAACCACGTTCTTTTTAAGGTCCAGTTTTTCAGCAATTGCAGCAATTTTTTCCGAAGATGGACGGGGCTGGATCGCAAAATATGCCTCCAACGAGCGTTTCTCAGGTGCGGCTATCGAAGTGCGTTTTCGTTTCCTTTCGTTACCATTAAAAAGGTCTGGCTTGCTGTTTTTCTCCCGGTAAGCAGCCTCGGCCTCCTCGAGCCAGGCTTGGAGGACAGGTTTTAGCGCAATCATATTATTGTGAGAGAGGGTGAGGGACTCAAACCTGCAGATAGTACTCTGGCTGAGAGAGCCCACCCCGGGTATCTTCAGGTTGGCGAGGGCTGAGCCAACGTCCGCCTGGGTCACCCCGAGCTTTATCCTCCTTTGTTTGAACCGCTCAGCAAAGGCTTCCAGCTCCCTAGGATCCGACTCCACGTCGTTGACACACGACATTCCGTTGTGCACAGATAGAGAGTGCGGATGACCCATGGCCATAGCCTGGTGGAGGTGACCCATGGTCTGGAGGTGGTGCTGGTGCGTGGTAATCATAGAGGAATCCGGAGCCCCCATCCCGCTCACTGAGAGACTGGACGAGATGTGATCCAGGAGATCCCCCTCTAAACTCTGGTTGAGGTGGTGGTGGTGGTGGTGTTGGTGAGAGGTCAGGGTGGAAGGATGGGAGATGGGCACCGTAGAGGAGTTGGAGGTGCAGGGGACACTACTCATGGTATGGTAAGTCACGTCTGGCTTGAAATGGTGACTCTTGCCGTGAGAGACTATGTCAGCAGCCGCCAGAGCTTCCGCGCGTGCCAGTAGACTCTCATCAAAGCCACCGAAGATATTGCCCTGGAGCTGGAAGCAAGAGTGCGCATACTGGAATCAGTGGGGAATTCTGTCAACTCAGGATTCAAATAAATGTTAAGCACAGGGAGAACCCTCCTCAAAGCACAGGTCATAAACATTAATATGAAAGCAGCAGCTTTGCTTGAATAGACATGTGGATGAGAGAGCGAAAGAGAGGGAGGGGAGGGGTTGTGAGGGAGAGCGAAAGAAAGAACGAGTACGAGAGTGGATAAAACAAAGTCCTTTCTGATCCACTTAAAACGTTTTAAATTGATATTTGTTCATACATTTGTGCCTCAAATAATTGGCTGAGAAACATACCTGCGGGGCAGGCAGACAAACTCTGCGCATGCCTTCCGAACTCGCGTGCAGGCCAGAGTATTTGGGCTCCTGCAGCACCGGGTGCACAGAGAAATGCTGTTTGCCGTTCATGGTCATCATCTTCGATGCGCACCTTGCAGGTAAGTGGCCCTGACATAGAGGCAGGCTCGGTTCTCTGGCTCGTTGCTGTTAGTGAGCTATTTCCATTGGCAGCGCCTCCCGTTCTGCCTCTCTCTCACCCCACCTGCTCCTTTACTCAATTTACAAGTTACAAGTCATGGGAATGGGCTGGGTACTGTGCGCAAGCGTGATGCACGGTTGAAAGTGAACGCAATTAAATTGCCCATGAAACTAAAAACAATGGGCCTATGAGGCTCATTACCAGCTACACATGTGATAATGGATTACAAATATGATTAGGCCTATACAATTGTTTGTTCATATTCTCAATAAACTACTCTAGGCCTATATATTTCTGCTGCATTAACTTGTGGTTCCAGGCGTAATATAATGAACACAGATAATGTGTGCAGTCTATTTTTATTAATTTGTAATGTTTCTTAGCAGTTTTTGCTCATCAAGGGTAAAACAGGAGCGTGGTTAGCTTCAGCAGCATGGACAGCTCCAGTATTGGCTTCTCGAGGCGACAGGTGATTCCCACACATGAGGGAACGGTGCCAGTCTTCAACAATCAGAGGGTGTGGCAAATGAATAGCAGACGTGACATCTAATAGCTCACAAATTCTATACCATTAATTAAATTATAAAATGTGCCGATGGAATATACCAATAGACTCATTCCCTTCACTCCAGTCAATTTATGCTTCGAATATGAAACCTCTTGATTTATGTACAAACCTTTTTTCAAGAGGTCAAAAATAATAAATAAAAACTTGGTCACATTAAAAAAGAAAATTCCTTAAAAAATGATAAACATTATGTAACTTTATAGGCCTACATTGATTTAAAAATGTATAGATAAAGAACTAGCGTACTTCATACTTTTTCAAAAACGAAAGTGCATTCTATAATAAGATTTCTCTTGAAAATATGATTTGGTAAATTTATTAACCCCATGTCTAGCTCTCGAACAATTACTGATAAATAAAAAAAAAACATTAAAATGATTAGTTAAGACCTCCCGAGTGGCGCAGCGGTCTAAGTCACTGCATCGCAGCGATCAGATCCGGGTTCGATACCGGGCTGTGTCTCAGCCGGCCGCGACCGGGAGAACTTGAGGCGGCGCATAATTAGCCCAGCGTCGTCCGGGTTAGGGGAGGGTTTGGCAGGCGGGGATGTCCTTGTCCCATCACGCTGTAGCGACTCATGTGGCGGAACGGGCGCAAGCAAACTCACACAGTCGCCAGGTGTACGGTGTTACCTCCGACACATTGGTGCGGCTGGCTTCCGGTTTAAGCGAACAGTGTGTCAAGAAGCAGTGCGGCTTGTTTCAGAGGAACCATGGATCTCGACCTTCGCCTCTCCCGAGTCCGTACGGGAGTTGCAGCGATGGGACAAGACTGTAACTACCAATTGGCCAGAAAAAGGGGTAAAAGTACAAAAACATGTGATTTTTTAAAATTAGTAATACAAAAATATGATAGTCAAAATTATTCTAAAACTGCAGCCTTCCTATGGGCTCATATGCCCCATATAGCGACAGGCTAGAGCCAAAAGTATGTTAGTTGAATCTGGACTGACTGATCGTAATCCTTCCCATTATTGCATTGGGATAGGGTCAGTTAAAGATGATCCACATTGGCCAAATCCGATTACAGGATCTTGTAGATAAGGCACCTACAGTACACACAAGGCAATATTGGGGGCAATATTGGCTTAATTTAATTGGAGCAGGTCAGGCCAGGGTCTTGCTCTGGTCTCCCTCCCCATGCAAGTGAACAGAGCACCTGTCCTCAGTGCATTAGATCTCATGTGGCAGGCTGAATGCCTCTCCCAGCAGTAGAAAGAGGAGCCAGGCAGGCCAGTGACACATCGCTTCCATCTGATCCTGGCCACCTCTCCTCCGGTTCCTCAGACAGTGAATAATTCAGCAGCATGGTGGCAGGCATCCATTACCACGTTGGCATGTCCTTATTCATTATAGAGATTAAAACAGGCAAGGTCTTTTCTCACCACTGGACCTGTTGAGAGAGAGAGAGAGAGAGAGAGAGAGAGAGAGAGAGAGAGAGAGAGAGAGAGAGAGAGAGAGAGAGAGAGAGAGAGAGAGAAACATTGGCAGGGTATACTTTTTGTGAACTGTACAGTAGGCCTATACTTCAGAGTTCAGAGAGGAGAAACAAACTATGTCATGTATTATTCCATTCAAGATTTTACCCTGAATTAAGTATAATGTCCTCTCTATTGCTCACACAAACTCTTATTCTTAGACTTAATAACAGTATGTATAATTCAGTGGTCATTGTGGTGGATTGTTGGCTTGTCATCTGTGTGCATTCCCATTCTGAAGATTGAATCTGACATGTTTTATGGATTTGTTTGTATCAAGATGTGACAGCAGCACTCATCTCCATAGCTTGTGTACAGCTCCAAAGTTTTCCTTCACCAAATGACCCTCCAATTGTTGTCTGTCTCTGCTCTCCCGGTCTGTCTCCACTTTGGGATCTGTGGCGCGTGCACGTAGTGCTCATCACCCGGGTGACAGGGATGTGAGGACGACGAGTGGCTGTGGTTGACATTTCGTCCCACGGGTAACCCAACAGCGCTTGCATTAAATCAAATAGACTCTTGAGTGTTTTTCACTTCACTTCCTAAAGTAAGGAATGTTCATGCATTATTTATCAACATTTGAATATGTCAAAGTCACTGAAGCCAATTTAAGTTCCTCTCCGTGTTGGAATTCTGTTTTGGTGGGTGGGATGGGTGCCATGGCAGAACCCCACCCGAGAATGACCCTGTTTTCCCATCCTCATACAAATAAAACTATGTTCTGGTACAGCGCCTCTCCATATGTATTTGGACAGTGAAGCAATTTTTGTGGCTCTACACTCCAGCACTTTGGATTTGAGATCAAATGTTTCATGAGGTAACAGTACAGAACGTTACCTTTTATTTGAGGGTATTTTCATACATCTGATTTACCGTTAATAAATGAAAGCACTTTATATATATAGTCCCCCGATTTGAAGATGTCATAAGTATTTGGACAAATTTCACTTAAGTCTATTCAAGTTGTAGAAAGTTATGTATTTGGTCCCATATTTCTTGCACACAATGACTACATCAAGCTTGTAACTACAACCTTGTTCGATGCATTTACAGATTGTTTTGGTTATGTTTTCTCCAATAGGAAGTGAATGGTGAATAATGTATTGTGTCAATTAGGAGTGACTTTTGTCAACACTTTTACATGAATGTGGATGCTACCATGATTATAATCATGAATTAATCATGAATGATGTGTGAAACAGTTAGTAAGACAATACTAAAGGAATGACAACACAGGTTTTGAAGGTAATATTCTTTTGGAATGTTCTCCCACCCCGGTATAAATTTGAATGTATTTCTTTGATCATTTTTTTTCTATTTTTTCTTTTGTCTAATTCAAATTGTTAATTATTATTTCGTATTTTTTTCCTCTTCCAATCACCCCATTCCTCCATCTTTATTGGTAAAAGCAAACATGCTAGTGAGTTAGAAATCCAGTTTACAAACAGAATAAATCAGAAATACATCCACATCCCGCAAATAAAACAGTAACAAATCCAAAAATGATTCTTCCAATAAATGGGTTCCATTTTACACTACGATGTCACAGTAGCATCCACATGGCAGTATAAAAAAAGTTTTCTGAAATCCCACTTTGACATGTAATAGTCCTGCCATTAGATCTGTCCTTGACTGAAGTTTTCAAGAAAAGTTCTGTTCATAAAAGCACATAGCAAACAAGTGTGAGGGTACTGTGCAATGAAAAAGAACATCTTATTCTCTAGCCTTTTCCTTCTGGTCTTATGGTCATCCCCTTCTCACGTTTCAATGGGGATTGTATTTATTTCCTAAACTAAATATGTTGCAACCGGATATAAGTTTCATGCTGATGTCTGTTAGATGGTAACACCAAGCCTCACTGATGGAGATGAGGCAAAGCCTAGGAGTCCAAGAGTAAGCCTCTTACTTTCCACATTTCTCTAATCTCCTAACTCTTTCATTAGGACTGCAAAATGAATAGGGGTCAAAATATTGTAGGGGCTACAGCAACATAACTTTTTTTTTGCACTCAACGTTGAATTAAATGGTCTAGTCTCGAGTTAGAGAGAGACCCTGGCCAAATATGAAAGCATAACATGCTCTAGGGTTCAATATCTATACGTCAGCAGCAGCCATACAGGATTTCATTTTGTCCTCTTCTGACAAAATGTAAATACAGTATGTAAGGACAAATAAAACTTTTTTCATCAAGTATACACATTCAAAAGAGGATGTTACTTTGCACATTTCAGAGCCACCAACACAATGCTTCGACTTGCAGGGAGTCCTCACTCATTAACACTAAGTGCCTCACATCGAACGGATTAAACTGCTGCCGAATATTGCTACTGTAAAATATGATCAGAAACTGGGCATGGAGAAATCTGTTACAAATTGCTGGTTTACTTGTCAGCTCTCAAAACCATGCAGCTAAATCCTGGCAGACATGAGCTGGTAAGAATGTGTTATGTGAAGTGACACCACAAGGGTTGGTTTAACACAAACCTACCTTAAGTAGGGATATTAAGTACTCTTGCTTGAAAATAAAATGGGACCTCTTTTCCTGACACAATTTCAACATTCATTCAAATGACGAACTGAAAACTATAAACAAAGTAATTCCTATTGCAAGAAAAATAACAAATCTCATAAAAATGCAGCCTTCTGATTATGTAAGGCAAAATTATATATAAAACCAAATGCTCAGTATACATTCAAACACCATTGCCTACAGATCTCCAACAAGTTTGACAATAGATGACTAGATCCTCATCCAAAGATGTCTTTGGTCTCAGATGACAGAAGAGATGACTCGGAAAAAGAGAAAATAGAGTTGTTAAACACCATCTCAAAAGTGTGTAACATTAGTCTTGGTGTTCATATGTGCATAAAGTGGCACCACACATTTAGTCGACAACAAAATACTCAGTGGAATATCAAGTAGCTCTCTTTGAATCCAAGATGGAGGCTGTATCTAACTTGCATTTCAACAGGGGACGCTGATGCCTTCTGTCAGCCAAATGAGAGGATGAAACCATAGCTTAAATATGTATAAAAATACCTATTCACAGTAGTCATAAATGTTGTACTGATATTATCTGGTAACCACATCGAAACATACATCTATTTATAACGGTTTAGATTTTTATCTCAGCAAAAGTGAGATTTTAATAATTATTCAGATGTTTCAAGAGAAAACAGTCTGCCCTTTCAAGCTTCACACGCATCATTAAAGTATAGACTGTCTAATATTAGTCCTTAATTCTTCAGTCTCAAAATACTGGAAGCTGGTCTAAAAAAACCAAAAGAAGTGATTTCCGTCAAATCAGCTTGAATTAGTTTTAAAAAATATATCAAAGTCCTTCCCACGAAAAAGTGTGACGTTTTGTCTTCATCGCCTCCATGAACGACTCTCATACTCGTCATCCTCATCGTCATCTTCCTCCTCTTCCTCCATAAGCAGGTAGGGGCTGACTTCCTCCTGGAGGAATCAAATGAAATAATCTTTAGATCAAGCAGTTCATTGAATTATGGTTTTCCAAAATGCTATAATAAAACAGGAACTGGGGAGAAAAGTACAGTAACTTACCACATTGACCTCTTCCTTTGAGTCCTCCTCCTCAGGTTCTGTGGACACGGATGGTGTCTTCGGCTTGAACCATGAAATCTGTAGAACGCGACCTTTGAACTTTGCTCCTTGGTTTGCAGCCTATAATGTGAAAATGATCATGAATGGTAAAATTCAATCAAGACTTTATAACTGAGAAAGTTCTCAAAATGTTATTGTGTGCATGCCATCTGTAGGACATACATTCTCTGCATCACTCCGGGTCTTGAACGTCATGACAACACTGGTAGCGTCCTGATCACGGAGCTCCTCTATCTCACCAAATTTCTGTGACAAAGACGAGAATAAAGAAACAGCCGTAAGTACCGGTAGAAACTCCTTTACACATCTCTCTGGTGGAAGCACTGTTTCTACTACTATAATGAGTCATGCTTTGTACCACTTGATGAGTTCTAGCACAGACTTCAATATTAAAATAAGACGTTTTGGGGAAATTCTACAACTAGCTGGATTTCATAAGGGTGTATTTCCTTACCACAAAGTGAGGCATCAGCTCCTCCTTCTCTTCCTGTGTGACTCCCAGGATAGCGATGGCTCGGGGCCTGTGGTCCACCACCATGTGATTGCCCCCTCCTCTGCCTCCTCCTCTGTGTCCCCGTCCCCTGCCCCTTCCTCGGCCCCTGCCCCTGATGCCTGCTGCGTCGCTCACCTTCAGCCGGCCGGTCGGTATCAGGCCCAACCGGGTGGCCTGGGGGAACACAGTCAACAAGGTCATCAGATCCTCAGCTAACTTTCATTTCTCAACAACACACAGCACGAGGTGCCAGCTGACACTAAGGTGATGCCACAGATCCACATGTGGAATCAAGACAGCCGGCCGTGTCACCAGACCCCAAACCAAAGTGACACCTGGCATGTCCTCACCAAACAGTGCCAGGCAGCAGCGTCAGTATCCAGGAAGAAAATGTAGTGGTACTGAGAACCAGTGTCCCCACAGGCCTGGTATCCATCTTTAATGTGTCCAAGGGAACATGTACCAGCAGACTGACTGTGGTGGCCCTGATGGCTTGGAGCAGAGCGCCAACACTCCTAATTGTCATCCCTCCACTTTCTTACAAGGAACACAATCTCAAACTTTAATGACATCAGATGCATCAATGTAGGATCTCTGTTTGGTTAGGATTCGTTAGTGTGTGTCCTCTGGGCTTGGTAAGTGCCTGCAGTTTAATGTGCAGAAGAGGGGTAAAGCCATGCATATTTCATGGGGGGCTAATTTAAGCACATCAGGCTGGAAAAGCCATGCAGAGGGCTGTTGTTAACCTCTCAGGGATTGCTGGGGCGCTAGCGCCCCAATCCCGACACTACCAGGTGAAATGCAAGGCGCCAAATTCAAAATCCAAAAGTTGAATTATTAAACATCCACCAATATACAAGTGTTCCATACTCATCAAAAGCTCTGTTTCTTGGCAATATCACAGCGTTGTCAGATTTCAAAAAGGCTTTACGGCAAAAGCAGCACATTTGATTGTTTGAGGGTAGCACCTCACATATTTTTCCCATAGCCATGAATCCATTAGCCATCATGGCACACACAACACATTTCACAGCGAAAACAAATCAATTACCTGTTGAAGAACTTCTGCTGAGGTCATCCTAAGTGTCCAACGAAGACAATCCATGGTTCTTTTGTTAGAAAAAGTAATGTATTTTATCCATAAATCTCCATTTGGTTAGCGCGTTATAATCAGAAACGACAGCCTCCACTCCTCCATTGAAACGTGACGAGAACTCGTTCATCTTATACCTATAAACTTGTCCAAGAACAATCAAACAGTTTTAAATGTATCCTTAGGAACACTTTTACGTATATTTACTACTATAAATCAACCGGAATATAAACTGATCGATAAAGACGGTAAAAATTACACTGCACGCCTTGTCGGGAGCGCGCGCTGGGTACTGTTGACATAAAAAGTACACTTCCTGGTTTGCTCTTCTTCTCTGGTCTAATTCATCCAAATGGAAAATTTACACTGTCTCGAGACTGTTGACATCTAAAGGAAGCGATGGGTACTGCATTCATATGCCCTTATATGGTCATTTTCATGAGGGAGGGGTTCCAAATGAGCAATGTGTCAAAATCACTTTTTCCAGGACAGAAATTCCTCGTGGTTTCACCTGCCATATGCGTTCTGTTTTACTCACAGACAAATGGTTAACACTTTTGGAAAATTCAGAGTGTTTCCTATCCAATGGTACTAAATATGTGCATATCCTATTTTCTGGGCCTGAATGGGAGGCATTTTACTTTGGGCACACCAGGCTCTCCAAAACCGTCACCTCGGGAGCCACTCCCTAAGAAGTTAACAAAAATAACTGTTTCCAGCCTGATCCTCTGACATCAAGGACAACATAATGTGACTAGGGACAGACAGAACAGCTGTGAGGTAAGGCATATGTTCACATCCAAGGTGATGCCTTTCTGCTCGCTTCAGACCATTCTTGTAAAAGTGGCATTTTTACCAACAGTACATGTGTTCTGGAGATGCCCAGGCTGCCACTCTTCCTTCAGTATGCCAGAAGACTGCCACATTCCAGACATGTTCATTAATGCTAGAGAGGACTTCCCAAAGTATGGACGCCCTGTGTACCCACCTCAACCTGCAGCTGACCCAGTCTCCTCTTCAGGTCAGTCGTGTCCTCTCCAGAACTCATCTTCTTGTGGAAATCAAGCTCTGCGTCCAGAAGCTCCTTTTGTGCCTGAGGGAGAGTACCATTGATATTATTTTGGGATTTCCACAATGCATGAGCCATAGAATGAATACTCCCAGTCGGTATTAGACAGAATATTCTGGCCCAATGCCGTGGGGGAAAAGAACCTGAGGTTACCTAGGTTACCCTACTGGCTCACAGCAAAAACCTTACCCTTTTCAAACACAACTTTCTTGTTGTCTGCTTGTTTTAGTCAATTACAAAACTACATTTAAGAGAAGTACAACATGTCTTAAGATCACTTTCAACATTGCCTGCTCCAGAGTGTTCTCACTACTTAGACAAATATAATATTTTAGGGCTTCCCTCATGCCCCTTTTAATGATGCTTGTAGCCACATGAGGGCTCTACTGGCAGGCGTCCCTATGTGTAGGTTGGGATTTTTGACCAGGTTACACGTATATTGAACACCACATCTTTTTGTCATGGTTTGTTATTTCTGTAGAACAAAATCTTATTTTTAAATCGACAACAAAGTTGACTCTTTTACAATGGGGTCAATGGAAAGAATGATTGTTTGCCCCAATTTGTGGCCGTGGTCAAGGGGACTCAGAGTTAAGAAGGGACGTGGAGCCTCTAAAGCTCAGTTTCCATTGGAACTTTGAAGTCAACCCAGGTTGGGCTGGCCTTGGTGGGCTAGCTCAAATTGCGTTTCTAGTGCCTCCAGGAATTAGAAATGTCATGTTGCTAGTTAGACAATTTGTGACTGTGCAGGTGGCTTCGCTACTGTTGCTAGATATCTAGCATCCCCATACTCCTGCCAGTGCCAGCCAGAATCAGAGCCATGTTGCTAACGCTAGCAAAACGGTTAGTGTCGTCACTAGCATAACAGGCTAGCTAGCTAGCTAGCTTAATTCCTACCTTGCTTGCCATGACATTGGCTATTAGCTAGCTAGCTAACCAACCAAGCAAACCAGACGACAGGTTTGATATGTTGCTAGCTTTTAATATGACCTGGCCGGATACAATTCCTGTTAGCTTGCTAGCTTGTTTCAACTGATTTGATAGCTAACGTTTGGTAGCTAGCATTAGAGGGCTGACTGTTCTTATAAAAGTTTGTGTAGGGCCAAAATGACTGAAGGATCCAGCTATGGTGGTAATTTGTGTAATGTCTGACTGCTAAAATACCACTTGTCCATGTGCTAGCTAACAGCAACAAGCCCAGACGAGCTAGCTAAATGTGTCAGCATCCAGCAGTGATTAGCTGGTGGTTGCATTGTAACGTCGTCACCAGCTCGAATTCTAATAGAGTCGGCACCAGTTGTGAAACTGGGCTGCGCTGGCCCGGGTTTCCCTCGACCCTGCTCGAATTTGAGAATTCCATTCGAGCCAGCTCAAATTTGCCCCTAATTTTAAGTGCCAGTGGAAACAGGGCTTAACCCTGACAATGACTGGTAAACTCATGGGTTTACAATGGCTGCCTGGTATTGTGATGCAATAATTTCCATGTTAATGTAAAATGTTCATTCAAATTATGTTAACTGATCAAGCGCATGCAATGGAATGTATTTTTTGTAATGTCAGTGGAGTTGATTCAACAAATCATAGAATGATATGGTAGGTAGACGTACGTCTGTCTTCGTCTTGGACTGAGCCATGTTGGCTGTGGAATGGGAGGCTGAGTTCATCTCATTCTGAAGCTGGGAGATTTTGTCAGTCAGATCCTTCAGAGTCTTCATAATGTTTGCCCTCTCCTCTGGCTTCAATGTGGCCCTGTTCTTTTCAAGTCTGTTGATCAGAGCCTATAGGAGGGAGGACATGATTAACTGACTAATCAATGTAAGACAAGCAGGGTATCCAGGACAACACCCAGGGTCTCTTGGTCTAGAGGTGTCCTTGTTTTGATAGTGAAAGGACAACACAATGATGATCACAGCATGTGATCTAAAATGAATGGTGGCGATGGTGGCATCCTTTAAATTATTAACCATATGTAGTATAAGCAACCATCTTACCTTTTGACATTCAATCTGCTTCTCCAGCATCTCCTGCTTCTTTTTCCTCATGTCCTGCTGCAACTTCAATGTCTCCTGAAACAAGAATAAATCAAACAATTATTTAGTGTCATTTTGATGTGTGTATAAAAAGGTAATGAATGACTATAAAAGTCATTCAAAATGCAGACAGCAAAAATGACTTGCCTGCTTCTTTTTCAAGACCTCCTGTGCTTCAAGTGCTTTGGCAGTTTTACCAAGTGACTTGGACGCTCCCTTGAGGACTGTGGAGCTGTAGGGCCCCTTCTGAAGGGCCACAGAAGTAGAGAATTGTGCCTAGGACAGGAAGAGACAGACCCTTTGATTACTACCTTCCCCCCGTGTCGATCTACTCTCTTTGCCATCATACAACACCATGCTGTAGCTCTGCATAGGGGCACTCTCAGACCATAGGAGCTGACGGCTTACCGCTGCAGGGTCTGCGCTGGGGTGCAGGATGTCCACTTTGCCTCCGGCCACAGCCCCAACATGTTTGGGCACTGTCTTATTATTCAGCACATAGGCCCCGGGATTGTGTTGCTTGATCACCTGCTGGTTTATAGATACATAAGAGTCATGAAAGGTTGATCATGTCTAACTTGGAACTTAGAACTTCTCAGTTCAAAATCAAAACTACTGTTTGAATGAATAAATGCTTGGCCAGCTAAAAAGGTTTTAGCAGTAGTCAGAAGTGCGCTGTCTACCTTGTGAACGTTGGGGTGCTGCTGCCCCATGGCAGAGCTCTGTCCGTCCCCCTGGCCCTGACCCATGCCCTGTCCCTGCTGGGTGTTGGCCTCACGGTGCCAGTACACACGGATGAAGCGGTTGTTGAGCACCGCCTCAGTGCTGGAGATGGCCTGCCGTGCCTCCTCGTTGGCTGTGTACTGGATCAGCGCTGCCTCGGGGTCGCCACCAAATACCACCTAATGGAGGAGACGGGTCAGAAAGTAGTAACGGGAAGGCCAGAAGTTATGTCCCCGATCACCCTTCAGAGTAAACCGTATGTACACGCCCTAACATTTATTGATCTAAGAAGACTCATTGTTTAATGGTACAAACAGTTTCAAGGGATTGTCAGATTTCTTACCTGAATGTTTACGATGGTACCAAACTTGCTAAAGTGCTCATTCAATTTGGTGATGTTGTTGAGATCTCTGGGGATTTTGCGAACTTCAAGCTTAGTGTTGACGTAGTGATTCTTCTTGGGGAAGCCCCCGTGTTGTGGCTTGTTGTTGGGGAAGTTGAGCTGGTTGTTGGCCTGGTAGTTGGGCCTGGAAGAGAATGACAAGTTATTCTTATCTCTTCCTTTCTTTTTGTGGTATTTTCTTAAAACTGCATTGTTGGTTAAGGGCTTGTAAGTAAGCATTTCAGGTCTACACCTGTTGTATTCGGTGCATGTGACAAATACAATTTTACAATGTTCTTACTTGTCCATCCAAGGTTTTTTGGGCAGTGGACCCTCTGTTTGCCCCAGGGGCCTCTTCCTACCCTCATGCTCTGTGCTGCTATAGCGACACACACTGCTGGGGACACTGGCCAGTGCCGGCTCTGTCTGGATCACGATGTTAGCCGCTGGGACAGGAGAAACACATTGTCAGTCATGACAGCTGGAATCTGGACTGGAGTGTCTGGATGACACTGAGGATACGTAAAGGCAGGGTTCATACACATTTTGACAGATGGTATTGTGACTTTTCACCAAATTCCCATGACCAACAATTGGCATAGTCTATGTAAGTATAAAAAAAGCATGAATGTGGTATGGACGCTGAGAAGCTGCTCTCTGATCATATGTACCATCTCCTGTCGTTGTGCAAGGCACTTAAAACCCCCCTGCCAAAGTAGAATACCTGTTAGGCAATTGTATAAAAAAATGTGGTCAACCCTCAGCCTGGAGAGCTACTTGGTGAGCAGGCTTTGATCCAGCCCTGCTCAAACACAGAGACAGTTTATCAAGGGTTGGTTGAGCAGCTAATTTCTAAAATGTGGTTAGTTAAAAGGGGGACTGGAATAAAAGCCTGGAGGATGGTTAACCACCCTTTATGTAAAACATTGCAACATTAGAAACAAATAAATTTTATGCCTTTTTAAATCATTACTTCAGGATATAATTGCATAATTTCACGAGGCCTGGCAGAATTATATCATGATTATGTTAATCAGTCCAGTGGGTATTTGTTTTGAAAACTCTACCATCACATGGGCGCTACAAAAACACTGCTAAACAACAGCCTCTTGGATAGGTGCACAATTCAATTACAGTAACTACACCCCAAAATCTAATATTTTACCCTGACCTCAAAAGTGGTCTACGGGTGTGATTTAAGCATTGCTGTGGACTTAGAACATCCAATTTAGTTTTGGGAAAATAAAACAGATTTCATTGCACCCTAAAAATGGAAGTCCTCATGTTTACTATAGGTTATGATCAGAAAGAAAGCCCAAACTAAACCACCAAAGTAAGACCCACATGTGATACCTCTGGATCCCTGGCCATCCCCGGGGGTGAGGCCGATCAGGTTGGGCCTCTGGGTCTGGATGCGGGGGATGAACTGCCTGTACTGGGGCCGGACAGCTGCTGTCATGCCTGGAGACTCTGGGTTGTAACCCTCTGGGTCGTAATTATCTGGCAACACAAGGGAGAACAGACAGACATCATTAGAATAAGTCAGTGTTTTACAGTGAGAATACCCAGATAGGCCTATCCATCATAACACCTACTTTAACTGTATGGTTACACTACAACTACAGGGAGAAAAAAAAAAATACAGTGCTAGTATTGAACTCAATATTATACAGTCTGCTTTTGCTCTATAATATTCAATGGCTTGGGACTCGATAACACATGTACTAAACTAGAGCAACTAAAAATAACATTTCAATAGAGAGTAGTGAAACGCACTGCATTTTAATTTCCTCTCTTATGTTAGCAGGACTACTAAAATTGAGTTTTTGTACTGTCTAATGTGCAGCTTACAGAAACAGTGGACTTTAGTTAATCAACAGTGCAACCCTCTGGTCAAAAGATGCTACTGCACCCTAAAGAAACTACTAGATCATGCAGGCCAGGCAGCAGCACAAAACAAAACTAACACCCCCACTCAAAAAGGAAATCATTTGCAACACGTGAATGAACCATGTGAACATAAATCCTTTAAGACAACAGCATTTCTATGTCCTTCCTCACTTACTACAGTCAAACTGAATACTACCATTTGGTTCACATGGATTTGAAAGTCAGTGTATGTTAAAGAAAACAAACTGACAAAAACTTGAACAATATGGGAGCTATGCTCATAAAAGTACCACTTTGCCAAGCTTATTGAGAAAAGCATAGCCGCTTACATTCTGACTGAGAATATTGGGGGTGTAGAGTGACAGAAGAGAGAGGTGGTGGAGGAAGAGGAGGAGGAGGTCCCACTCCAGGCGGTCCTAGAGAGGAGGCAGAACTCGTCCCTGAGTGGTTGGGAGTTTCTATCCCACTTGTTGGTATCAATGGGGGCCCTATGGGAGATACAATTCCAAGCTGAACCCAGTAAATAATAGACACTGGTCATTTACTTAATAAACTCCTAAACAGAATAGGCTAGGTAAAGTACCACAGACATGCACATTACGTATTGGGTGAGTACTAGTGAGGGTAAGACAACAAAGACAGCGGTTTCCCTGAGGTGCGTTTCTATGTAGCACAACAGAGCCCTTATAACATGCTATTTCTCCATGGAACAGGTAAGCCTTGAAAAACGGGGAAACAGCTTTCTTCTCATTGATACAAACACACATCCATGCATCCTAAAATGACTAATCCATAGAATTCGTCTTTATATCTGTGCCACTGTAGCATCTGTGACAGCATGGGTAGTGCTATACAGGCTACAACCCATAGGAAATACTACTTTAAAAATGGCAGAAGCCCTCAATGGCAATGTCCACGCTAAAACGGGTTATATCCATGATGAGTCCTCCATCTCTATGCTCTCACCACATCAGAAACTAAAGATAGGGCCCTGGGTTTTTCTTAATCACGTGGCCTGAACAGGAAAAACTCTTGACCATACTTAGCCTATGTCAAACAATGACAGGTGAGCATTCCGGGTTCAGGATGAGTTCCTAATTGGAGAGACATGATAACATTACTCACCAGGAGGAGGCATAGGGAAGATGCCCGGTGGGGGCGGCTGGCCGTGGGGGGGCATTGGCATCCTGATGGCCGGGGGTGGCTGGCCGTGGGGGGGCATTGGCATCCGAGCCGGTGGTGGCATGCCAGGTGGGGGAAACGGGATCATGGCGGGCAGCGTGACGTCGTCCACGATCAGAGGATCATTGCCGTGGTCAAAGGGACAGAGGTCACCACGCACACAGAAACCTTTTTCTGTGGAAGACAGACGGATCAAAATTCCATTTTTTTTGTATTGCTTTCTTACTGTAAAATGCGCTCAGCAAGATGCTTGCCAATTATAGCTTTAAAAAAAATATATATATATATATAGAAATTATATCAGCCCAAATGAGATTATCGGTTTGGCAACCTTGACACTTTTTGTTCACAGTTCCTGACAAGATCCAGGCTCTTCTCTGAACCCTCAAGGTGGGGTGGAGTGAAAAATGCTGGAGCGTGCCTCAGGGGAAGGTTGTTCAACTTGAGTCATTAGTGCTGCTTTAAACCAGGCAAACACCCTACTAAGGGTTGGAATACCACACAACCGATTGCATTTAATCCATAAACAAACACAATCGACTGATATTTTACTAAATATTTGTAAAATTTGATTAGAGTAGACATAAGCTTAACGGTCAACAGATATGAAGCCTGAAGCACACAATGATTAGGTCATGCGAGGCCACCTGCTTCCATATTCAACATCCATTTACACGTTTTTGCAAATACATACATTAGAACTTATTTTGGTTATGGATAAGTCAGTCTTGTACCTTTCATTCACAAAAAAAAACAGTTTAGCTACATAAAAAAAAGTCCAATGACTTACCTAGCAAAAATAAAACCCAGATAATGTTGCTAGATTTACAGCAAATCTGTAACATCTCGTATCATAATATAGACCAGAGTGAAATTAGACCATTTTAGTTAGCTCTTACCGTCGTAGTCACGGCAGCGGTGCTTGACTGAAGTGCCCTTGTTGAACAGCTTGCCCTCCCTGTTATTAGAGTAGTAATTAGACCAGCTCTCTGTAGTGCTGTCGGGCAGGTGAGCGGGTGCTACCACGGTAACAGAGTTGGGGACTGGTTGGCCCCCGGAGGAGGGAAATGGGTGCTGCTGGGGGGTAGGTAGGAGGGGCAGAGGGTGCTGGTGCTGTTGGGTTACCAGGGACCCAGAGGTGGAGTTGAAACTCTCGGGCTCCTTTCTCTCCACTTCAAACTTTGACCTGTAATCTGTTTAACATACACAGACACACAGAAAAGCTTGAACCCAAAAGGTCACAAAATGCAACATAACCCAGGAAAAAAAATATACCTTTATGAAACATGCTAACCACAGAGGGCATTTAAGGATCCCCCAGTAAAAGTCCAATCAATACACTAATGTCTTTTGCTTGTTCTTAGCAAAGATTTGTTTTCAACCTTTCAGGTTAAACATTTGAAGTAAAGCAAATGTCCATGTCTGCGCCCCTGTGAGTCTCACCTCTCCCTCGGCTGTGCTCCTTGTCCCTGCTCTTGCCTCGGCTCCCACTCCGACTCCTGCTGCGACTGTAGCTGCGCCCACGAGAGTTGCCTCCGTGCCGGTCATGCCTCTCCCGGTGGGAATCGGTGCTTTTACCGTGGCGGTCCATGTCACGCCGCTTGCGGTCGTCTCGTCTGCGGTCACCACGTCCCCTGTGTGGTCAGGCGATCAAGGCATGTTGGTCATTTAGCAGCACTTTTTATACAGCACCGATCTCAAGGAGTTTCCTGTCTTTGTGGTAATCTGTACTATTGATGTGACTAGCATTTCAACAACAATAACTAAATTGTGTGTCAAAGGCGCAGTCTATTAGACTCAAGGGCCTAATCAAACTAACATCTTGGCCCAGAGAGCTTCATCACTGTCAAGAGGAACTCACTTGAGAACACCAGGAAAACAACAACAAATGTATAGATTCCAGCCTCACCTTGATTCGTTTAAGTCAGAGCGGTTTCTCAGTGGACTTCTCCGCCTCCTGTTATCCCCCCTATCCTCTTCTACATTTTCAGCCTTAAGAAAACAACAATAGTTAGCTAGGTATATCCCCACTATCAAAGACTGCAACATAATACGACAGAGGAAGCTAAAAAAAAGCCCTTACCTCCACAGCCTCCTGTTTTAGCACAGGGAGTTTGGGCTCCTCTTTGGGAACTTCCTTAGGAGGTGGATTCCCCAAGTAGTTTTTGGTGGTCAAACATTCAAAGAGCTTATCAACAAAACCAGTGGTTTCTGCAATAGGGAAAGTAACAAGGCATAAGACTTTTATAAAAATTGCTCTCAAATTATTTCAGTCAGTCAACTACATGTTTACACAATGAAAATACGAACGTTAGTCGGTGAGATGCAAACCAACACTGACATTAAGGAGTTACGTAGCCTACCTTTTTGTAAGAAGACATCCAGTTGATCTGCACAAAGTGCTTTCAGCTCTTTCTCAGGTTTGTCCTTCTTTACCAAAGCCACAACATAGTTGGCTAAAGCAGAGGGGTCAGCCTCACATCTGCAAAAGCAACATTATCCATATTACTCAACAGGGTTTGCATGGTTCCCCAACAGGGTTGCATGGTTCCCAACCAGAGGTACTAGGATCCCTGGGGGTACTTTCCCTATCCACAGGGGGTACTTCAGAAGACTAATGAGACCATAGGATACTGGTAAAATGCACACGAGGGGTTACTCCGGGCAGAGCAAAATTCAGTTGGTGGTGCAGTAACTGAAAAAGGTTGGGAAACACTGAATTATACAATATTTAGCTAGAATCATTCATTTGTAACCAAGAACGTTGCAAGGACAAAGTTTAGGTTTTCAAGGCAGAAGGTTAGACCCTAATCTCGTGCTACATAACACATATGCTACAAAACACACGTAGTTTCATCAACTTGGGTGACATGCTTCTTAACTGATCAGCTAGCTGGTTGGCTAAATGCTAGACGTCACTGTTAGCACTGTCTAAGCCCGGGTAGCTAAGCTAACAGCCACTACATTCATGATAGGATATTAAACAAACTAGGAGTAGACTAAGTAGTTACCCATTCACCCCAAGCCAAACTTGCTGTGCAGCCATTAATATAAATCATTCGCCTTGATTGGTACCATGTTGATTGAGTTGAGCTGGCCAAGTTAACTACTGTAACGTTAGCTACTTAATTAGTTAGCTAAATTGCGGCAGCGACACCAAAACACATATCTAAAATGTTATAATCAGATTAGTGTCTGCAATTTACCCAACAAATCCGATATGCAGAATGTGTAACGTCGTATAATTTACACAACAAACGTTACATTTGTATTTTTATTAACATATAACAAGCTAACGTTAGCGGTGGCGTAGCTAGTGTGCTAACTCGTGCAATCTAGCTAAATGTCATTTCAATTCATCAACACTCACATTGGCTCCAGGAGTTTTGCCAGCCAAGACTTCAAAGCTTCCACATTTTCTATGATCATCATGAAAACTACTCAACAATGCTGACTATAAGATCAATGTGCGTTGTGATATTCCTCCTTTCATCGTCTATAAATGTATATTAGGCTTAGCTAGGCCTTCAATAGTCACTCCACTTGCAGGTCGGAAGAATTGCTTTACGTTCAAACACAGGCATGGCAACTTAACTGGCAATGTCGTAAACCGATCAGCTGGCCACACTAAGATTGGGGTTCAGTGCTATCTGGGATACTTAAGACGTCCTTACCCCCATTGCAGTTTATATTTAAAATGGTTAAGGTAATTTTTATTTGTATATATTTAACTGGGCAAGATTAATGTTAGCGTTTAGGATAGGGACGTCCCAAGGAATCCCGATAGCACTGACCCTGAGTAACCAGTAACCAATCAACCTGAAACTGAATCCTGAAACTTTGGTTTTGCAGCTCTATTTCAAAATTAAATGAATGTCAAAGCTTCAATATTCTTTGAACAAACTTCAGGCAAGGCTTGACTCTTGACTAAAATCTTATTTCAAAAAAATAATTGCACTTTTTTTAAAAATATAAACAATGTAAATTATAATCTAAATATATGTATTTCCAATGATAGGTATAGGAGGTATATTTCACTGGCCATCCCCAAAGCCAACACCCCCTTTGGCCACCTTTCCTTCTAGTTCTCTGCTGCCAATGACTTGAACGAATTGCAAAAATCACTGAAGTTGGAGACATATCTCCCTCACTAACTTTAAGCGTCAGCTGTCAGAGCAGTCTACCGTTCGCTGCAGCTGTGCACAGCCCATCTGTAAATAGCCCATCCAACCAACTACCTACCTCATCCCCATATTCGTTTTTTGTTTTTCTGCTCTTTTGCACACCAGTATTCTACTTGCACATCCTCATCTGCACATCTATCACTCCAGTGTAAATTGCTAAATTGTAATTACTTCGCCACTATTGGCCTATTTATTGCCTTACCTTCTTACTTCATTTGCACACACTGTATACAGATTTTTCTATTGTGTTATTGACTGAAAGTTTGTTTATCCCATGTGTAACTCTGTGTTTTATTTTCGTCGCACTGCTTTGCTTTATTATTATTATTATTATTATTTTTTTTTTGCTTTATCTTGGCCAGGTCGCAGTTGTAAATGAGAACTTGTTCTCAACTGGCCTACCTGGTTAAATAAAGGTTAAATAAAAAAATTAAATCATGTTTTTACATTCTAGGGAGTTGGACCACAGGACTACACCCTTAATAAAGATGAAGGTTGTTGAGCCCTACCATGCAAAACTAAGGTACTACTCTATGTGAACCCGACGCACTGTATTTTATTTAGTAACATGAGACTCAGATCAACTTCATCATTGATGTAACAAATCAATTTTGAGTTGTTGATTGTGACATAAGGTGTAAGTTGGTTGTCCTAACAGCAGGTTACAGCAGATTACAGTAGGTTGCTGCTTGAGAATATATATATTTCTTTTCACTCTTCTGAACACTATTTTCCTGGTCCCTGCAGTGGCCTTAAAAATCAGAGCATCTTCTTGGTGGCAGCTACTCTCAGACCAGAGAGCATGTTTGGCCAGACTAACTGCTGGGTCCATCCTGACATCAAGTACATAGTCTTCGAGACGGCCAGTGGAGACGTGTTCATCATACACGGAGGTCTGCTAGGAACATGTCTTACCAGGGCTTCCTTATCCTTATGTTTAAGTATCTGCACGTACACTTACACACTGCAACTTATGTGATCTTGACACACACGACACACACACACACACACACACACACACACACACACACACACACACACACACACACACACACACACACACACACACACACACACACACACACACACACACACACACACACACACACACACACACACACACACACACACTACATCTTATGTGACCACACACACTCACTTTTTACCCTCTCTGTAGGATATTCTTGGATGTGCTCTTAGTGCCCATCTGACATCTTACCAGGCCATCTATGCTCTGCCCATGCTCACCATCAAGTAGGACAAAAGGTATTGGAATAGTCTCAAGAATGCTCCAAATACCACTTAACTGCCTCCATGATGTCTCTGCTCCAGCACATCAAGATCGGGCTTGAGGCATTCCTCCTTTTGAAGAGCTAAAATTAGGGAGGCATAAGTCATTGTAGAGCACAGTAAACATTGAAATGAAGTACAAAGATGATGGTTACTGATTTAGGCCCTGAGGGGATGCTGCACACAACTCCCACAGCATTGCTCTTGGATTGCCTCTTTTGCTATGAGTCATTACAATGAATTATTTTGGTCTGTTTTGCTCCAGGGGTTTACATCTGCATTGAAATGGCCTGACTAAATTGAAACGTCAGAATGCAGATGTCCATGGCTTTGTTTTCTCGCTCATGCACAATGTCCTGTGTTTGGTAGAGAAGGAAATGAGGGAAAACATTCTCTGAGGACACCGCAGGGGCATTTTTGTGCTTCTAGGTGTTGGTTGTGTTTCTCATGTGACTTTGGTCCACTTGCTTTGTGACACCCAGGCACTGGAATTGTCACCAGCGTTCCGTCCGATGTACCCGATGACATCGCTGCCCGCAGAGATATAAAAAAGAAACAGGTGACGCTTTAACTGTACTACTTAAGTATTTCCTTTGTGCTTGTTTGTGGCCACTGGTCTATATTAGTTAACCTATGCATTGCAAAATATGTTTTGGTCAATGAAGTAATTTGAGATCACTTGGATTCCTCTTATAGGTCCTGAGAAAAAAATATGGAATCAAATACAAGATGGTCTTACCTTTTGAGCTGGTAAGCTGCCTATCGCAACCTTTATTTGGTTGTAAATGACCAGACAGTGTAGTGTGTGCCTTGTACTCACGCTGCTTGACTCCAGCTGCCCATCATTGAGATCCCTGGCTATTGGAACCTGTCGGCTCCTCCAGTTCTGTGACCAGTTGACGATCCCGAGCCAGAATGCCCGGGAGAAGCTGGCAGAGGCCAAGGAGAAGGTCTACCTCAAGGGCTTCTATGAAGGAGTGAGTCCTAATGGCCACACATAACATCTCAACTATGCATACATGTAATACAATACCACTTTATTTATCCTCGTATGACAGCTATGGCTACAGAGGTGCAGCAGACCTATACAACAACCTACAATAATATAAGAAAATATTTGTAATGAACTGTCTTCTTTTCTCAGATCGTGCAGGTTGAAGGCTACAAGGGACGAACAAGTGCAGGACGTCAATAAACAAATCCAGGAGATAATGATGCCCTGGGTGAGGAGGGGGACAGGCACATGGGGCAGGATCAGTGGAGTTAGTTTGGACAGGGGGCAGGATCAGTGGAGTAAGTTTGGAAATTGGACAGGATCAGTAGAGTTACCTTGGACAGGGGGCAGGATCAGTGGATTCTGTTTGGTCATGGGGCAGGATCAGTGGAGTTAGTTTAGACAGGGGACATGGGACAGAATCAGTGGAGTTAGTTTGGACTGGGGTCTTGGGACAGGATCAGTGGAGTTAGTTTGGACAGGGGACATGGGACAGGATCATTGGAGTTAGTTTGGACAGGGGACCTGGGACAGGATCAGTGTAGTTAGTTTGGACAGGGGGCAGGATCAGTGGATTTTTTTTGGTCATGGGGCAGGATCAGTGGAGTTAGTTTGGACAGGGGACATGGGACTGGATCAGTGGAGTAAGTTTGGACAGGGGACCTGGGACAGGATCAGTGGAGTTAGTTTGGACAGGGGACATGGGACAGAATCAGTGGAGTTAGTTTGGACAGGGGAAATGGGACAGGATCAGTGGAGTTAGTTTGGACAGGGGGCATGGGACTGGATCAGTGGAGTTAGTTTGGACAGGGGACCTGGGACAGGATCAGTGGAGTTAGTTTGGACAGGGGACATGGGACAGAATCAGTGGAGTTAGTTTGGACAAGGGACATGGGACAGGATCAGTGGAGTTAGTTTGGACAGGGGACATGGGACTGGATCAGTGGAGTAAGTTTGGACAGGGGACCTGGGACAGGATCAGTGGAGTTAGTTTGGACAGGGGACATGGGACAGAATCAGTGGAGTTAGTTTGGACAGGGGAAATGGGACAGGATCAGTGGAGTTAGTTTGGACAGGGGGCATGGGACTGGATCAGTGGAGTTAGTTTGGACAGGGACCTGGGACAGGATCAGTGGAGTTAGTTTGGACAGGGGACATGGGACAGAATCAGTGGAGTTAGTTTGGACAAGGGACATGGGACAGGATCAGTGGAGTTAGTTTGGACAGGGGACATGGGACAGGATCAGTGGAGTTAGTTTGGACTGGGGACATGGGACAGGATCATTGGAGTTAGTTTGGACAGGGGACATGGGACAGAATCAGTGGAGTTAGTTTGGACAGGGGAAATGGGACAGGATCAGTGGAGTTAGTTTGGACAGGGGAAATGGGACAGGATCAGTGGAGTTAGTTTGGACAGGGGGCATGGGACTGGATCAGTGGAGTTAGTTTGGACAGGGGACCTGGGACAGGATCAGTGGAGTTAGTTTGGACAGGGACATGGGACAGAATCAGTGGAGTTAGTTTGGACAAGGGACATGGGACAGGATCAGTGGAGTTAGTTTGGACAGGGGACATGGGACAGGATCAGTGGAGTTAGTTTGGACTGGGGACATGGGACAGGATCAGTGGAGTTAGTTTGGACAGGGGACATGGGACAGAATCAGTGGAGTTAGTTTGGACAGGGGAAATGGGACAGGATCAGTGGAGTTAGTTTGGACAGGGGGCATGGGACTGGATCAGTGGAGTAAGTTTGGACAGGGGACCTGGGACAGGATCAGTGGAGTTAGTTTGGACAGGGGACATGGGACAGAATCAGTGGAGTTAGTTTGGACAAGGGACATGGGACAGGATCAGTGGAGTTAGTTTGGACAGGGGACATGGGACAGGATCAGTGGAGTTAGTTTGGACTGGGGACATGGGACAGGATCAGTGGAGTTAGTTTGGACAGGGGACATGGGACAGAATCAGTGGAGTTAGTTTGGACAGGGAAATGGGACAGAGATCAGTGGAGTTAGTTTGGACAGGGGGCATGGGACTGGATCAGTGGAGTAAGTTTGGACAGGGGACCTGGGACAGGATCAGTGGAGTTAGTTTGGACAGGGGACATGGGACAGAATCAGTGGAGTTAGTTTGGACAGGGGACATGGGACAGAATCAGTGGAGTTAGTTTGGACAAGGGACATGGGACAGGATCAGTGGAGTTAGTTTGGACAGGGGACATGGGACAGGATCAGTGGAGTTAGTTTGGACTGGGGACATGGGACAGGATCAGTGGAGTTAGTTTGGACAGGGGACATGGGACAGAATCAGTGGAGTTAGTTTGGACAGGGGAAATGGGACAGGATCAGTGGAGTTAGTTTGGACAGGGGGCATGGGACTGGATCAGTGGAGTAAGTTTGGACAGGGGACCTGGGACAGGATCAGTGGAGTTAGTTTGGACAGGGGACATGGGACAGAATCAGTGGAGTTAGTTTGGACAAGGGACATGGGACAGGATCAGTGTAGTTAGTTTGGACAGGGGACATGGGACAGGATCAGTGGAGTTAGTTTGGACTGGGGACATGGGACAGGATCAGTGGAGTTAGTTTGGACAGGGGACATGGGACAGAATCAGTGGAGTTAGTTTGGACAGGGGAAATGGGACAGGATCAGTGGAGTTAGTTTGGACAGGGGGCATGGGACTGGATCAGTGGAGTAAGTTTGGACAGGGGACCTGGGACAGGATCAGTGGAGTTAGTTTGGACAGGGGACATGGGACAGAATCAGTGGAGTTAGTTTGGACAAGGGACATGGGACAGGATCAGTGGAGTTAGTTTGGATAGGGGACATGGGACAGGATCAGTGGAGTTAGTTTGGACAGGGGACATGGGACAGGATCAGTGGAGTTAGTTTGGACAGGGGACATGGGACAGAATCAGTGGAGTTAGTTTGGACAGGGGAAATGGGACAGGATCAGTGGAGTTAGTTTGGACTGGGGACCTGGGACAGGATCAGTGGAGTTCGTTTGGACAGGGGACATGGGACAGGATCAGTGGAGTTAGTTTGGACTGGGGACATGGGACAGGATCAGTGGATTTAGTTTGGACAGGGGACCTCGGACAGGATCAGTGGAGTTAGTTTGGACAGGGGACATGAGATAGGATCAATGGAGTTAGTTTGGACAGGGGACATGGGACAGAATCAGTGGAGTTAGTTTGGACAGGGGAAATGGGACAGGATCAGTGGAGTTAGTTTGGACTGGGAACATGGGACAGGATCAGTGGAGTTAATTTGGACAGGGGACCTAGGACAGGATCAGTGGAGTTCGTTTGGACAGGGGACATGGGACAGGATCAGTGGAGTTAGTTTCGTGTCATAGCAAAGCATGTCCTGTGCAGGGCCAGGTTTTTACTGACCATGTGACCTAACTCTTGGCATAGTTCTACCTATAACATACATTCTGACTAAACTCTGGGCCTAGTTCTACCTATAACATACATTCTGACTAAACTCTGGGCCTAGTTCTACCTATAACATACATTCTGACTAAACTCTGGGCCTAGTTCTACCTATAACATACAGTCTGACTAAACTCTGGGCCTAGTTCTACCTATAACATACATTCTGACTAAACTCTGGGCCTAGTTCTACCTATAACATACAGTCTGACTAAACTCTGGGCCTAGTTCTACCTATAACATACATTCTGACTAAACTCTGGGCCTAGTTCTACCTATAACATACAGTCTGACTAAACTCTGGGCCTAGTTCTACCTATAACATACATTCTGACTAAACTCTGGGCCTAGTTCTACCTATAACATACAGTCTGACTAAACTCTGGGCCCGAAACGGATCTTCTTCAGGTCAAACACACTGAGTGTTCACATTTCACCTCACGTGACCATTGTGGACATGACGCATGGTGGTTGCAAAAAACATTTGTATATCTTTAATAATGAAATAACAATGAGATGGGGGCATGTAATGGTTCCAGAAAATAACCTCTCACGTCCGGGAACACATCTTTTGATACCATCGGCAACCATTCAGAGGCTTTGGGGAATTTTGGGATGGTGTAAAAGGGAAGTGATTTGCATGGAGGCATGTTTTAGTAGATAATGTGCCAAACTACAGGAAGGACACATGTTTCACATGCTTAATGATCAGTTTTCCATTTCATGGGACCCAGCGTGTAAACCACAGTAATAATAGGATAAGCATATCCCTTACCGTTCACACTAGAAGGTGGTTGATTGTTTTTCTTTCTTGGTCTTTTTTTTTTGTCGGTTGGGCTTGTTGCCATAGGAACAAGGTTGCCATGGGACCAGCAGTGGCTAATAGAGTCCCTGTCTGACTCGACCATTTACATGGCCTACGACATCGTGGCTCACTTCCTCCAGGGGGAGTGCTGAACGGACAGGGACCGTCACCTCAAGGGATCAAGTATGCACCACTCTACTCTCACATGGTCATTTCATTTAGTGGCAATTGGATTCTGTAGATGCAGGCATTATAACTCCTTCATATGTCCTTTTCAACACATTATTGCAATAGAGAAAGTTTGTATTGTAATAGTTGGAGATATGGTTATAATGTACTATTTTGCACTTGCAAATATTTTGTGGAAGTTTTTTAAATCCCGATAGTTGGTTTTGTATACAGTGGAGCCATCTTCTTTAAGAGCTCTCCCTCCCCCAAGACGGAGATCCCCAAGGAACACCTGCAGAGGCTGAGGAGGGAGTTTGAGTACTGGTACCCCGTGGACGCCCGTGTGTCTGGGAAGGACCTGGTGCCCAACCACCTGTACAACCACATGGCGATGTGTCCCAATGACAGGTGAGATGAACCCCCAGCCTGGCTATCTGCCTGTCTCTCTACGTGCTAGTGCTGCTACAGGGGTACAAGCTATTTGGCTTTATGGGAATGTTGTTTTGCTATATTGAATGCTGGAATGCTGTATTGATTGAGTTAATTGAGCCTTCATTTTATGATGAAATGGGTGTGGGTGCTGTATATTAATGAGACCTGGAAGTGGTGTGTTTGTCCTTTCTGATTTATGCAGTTTTGGGTGAACTTGTACGTCCTATTCTTGTCATACTATAAAACTAATGTCCACATACATTAGATACAACTGGTGTCCTTACAAGTGTAGAATAATTATGCAGTTCCATACCTCTATTATTTGAAAGGATTGGCATGATAAACCTAATTACTGCAGGGTGTAACCAGTTATGGGGTAAGGCACTGTGCAGATGGTACGGAAGACAACCCCTCTAGAGATTCTCATGTTTTGAAGGAGATGATCTTTGTGTGCACAACAGAAAATGTACGCAGGCAGTCCGGTGAATGGTCACCTGTTACTGAACTCTGAAAACGTAAGTTTTCCCTTCTCTGAAAGAGGTTTTGTTAACTACAAACAGGTCACCGATGCACTGAACTCGCTCTGTCGCCTGCTCTGGTACCATGGGACCTGTGTGTTTGATATTGTCTGAAGACGCCAAGTGTAATGCACAAATACTGTGTGTGTGATCCTACTGACAGTCATATGCATCAGATGGCCTAGTTCTACATCTTCACTCTGAGTGTCGCCATCTCCAAGTTCTCTGCTGATGGTAAGTAGTGCCCTATAAGCCTCCCAGCCTCTTAACTCAACGTCTCCTAATTACTATGAATTTTTATGAGAAGAACAGTCATTATTTTACAGGCCTTTTCTCCGGAAGTCATTAGCATAATCAATTAGTCATTCTTTACTTCTTGATGGCTGAATGTTTCCTGATATTTCTCCTCTGATGGAAGGGTGGGCTTGCTTCATTTGGGAAACAGAAGAGGAATTGGAAGGGGTAGCAGAGCAGTGGGATAGCGTTTCCTGCATTCCTTCTGACCACCTCTTCCTACTTGGAGAGTAGAAATAATGGTCTGGCCCAGAGTGGTGGTAGTAAATTAGTCATGTTGATTTGATGCCATTCCTCTGGCTGATTGCTTCCTTCTGGTTATGTATGAAGAAGTGGGACTGCCTAAATGCACTGTTCTCTTCACATACTTTTGTAGAAGACAAGAGGGGGGGGGTGGAGGAGGGATTATGTAAGGCTGTTATTATGCATCATTATACTAATTGCAAAAATTCTGCTTTTAGTGTCAAAGTGCTTTGTTTCTACCAGTGCCACTGTAATACGGTGTGTGTGTGTGTGTCCTGAGTGTTAAACACAGCCTTGCCATGTTGTGTGTGTCCTGAGTGCTAAACACAGCCTTACCATGTTGTGTGTGCCCTGAGTGTCAAACACAGCCTTACCATGTTGTGTGTGCCCTGAGTGTCACGATCTTCGATACGGACAGACCAAGGCGCAGCGAGGCATCCAGTATACATGTTTTATTTTATGAAACGAAACACACGTAACTGGGCAGAATAAACAAACGTAAACGAAGACCATGACATTGCAACCATAACTGACAAAACACACAGCTATGACCAAACAATAACCCACAAAACCTATACGAAAACCCCAAACATATATATGGTTCCCAATTAGAGACAACGACACACAGCTGCCTCTAACTGGGAACCATTACCCCAACATAGATATAACACCTAGAACATAAAAACCCTACACCAAAACCAAAATAAAACACGCCAGCCTGTCTTTTCAGGCCTGACGTGACAGTACCCAAAGGCGCGGACTCGACCGCGCCAAAAAGTCCATGGGGGGTCTTGAGTGGGTTTCTTAGTCCCAGGTGGCGGCTCCGGTGCCGGCCGTGCTGGTCCGAGGTCACGCACCGGAGGCCCTGGGCCATTTGCAGGACTGGGGACCCTCTCTGGCGGACCCGGGCTGGGGACCTTCACTGGCGGCCCCGGGCTGGGGACCCTCACTGGCGGCCCCGGGCTGGGGACCCTCACTGGCGGCCCCGGGCTGGGGACCCTCACTGGCGGCCCCGGGCTGGGGACCCTCACTGGCCCTCTGGTGCGGGGAGCAGGAACCGGCCGTACTGGGCTCATGACGCGCACTCTGGTGTGGGGAGCAGGAACCGGCCGTACTGGGCTCGTAACGCGCACTCTGGTGCGGGGAGCAGGAACCGGCCGTACTGGGCTCATGACGCGCACTCTGGTGTGGAGAGCAGGAACCGGCCGTACTGGGCTCGTAACGCCGCACTCTGGTGCGGGAGCAGGAACCGGCCGTATTGGGCTCGTAACGCGCACTCTGGTGCGGGGAGCAGGAACCGGCCGTACTGGGCTCGTAACGCGCACTCTGGTGCGGGGAGCAGGAACCGGCCGTACTGGGCTCGTAACGCGCACTCTGGTGCGGGGAGCAGGAACCGGCCGTACTGGGCTCATAACGCGCACTCTGGTGCGGGGAGCAGGAACCGGCCGTACTGGGTTGTGGATGCGAACCGGAGATTCTGCCCGTAGGACCGGTGCAGGATATCTTGGTCCTAGGAGACGCACTGGAGACCTAGCGCGCAGAGCTGGCACCACTCTACCAGGCTGCACACTGACCTTGGCCTGACAGACGAGTGGCGCTGGAATCTCTTGCACCGGGCTGGGAACGCGCACAGGAGAAACCGTGCGCAAAACTGCATAGCACGGTGTCCTTTCCGTGCGACGCTCTCCCCAACGCTCTCTCCACAAAGCACGAGGAGTTGGCTCAGGAGTCCCTCCTGAACCGGCCAACCTCCTCGTGTGCCCGCTGCCTTTCGGGCTTCCGTGCCAGGCGAGTTCCAATGAACTTTTCTCTCTCCGGGTTCCATACTCCATATAAATCCTCACACCTGCGCCGCTCCTTTTTCGCCGCTTCTTCCTCCCTGGGGTGACGATAGAGACCATGGTCCTTTTCCCTCCAAAATCTCATCCCAAGTCCAAGATCCCTTGCCATCTAAAATCTCCTCCCAAGTCCAATGTTCCCAAGTCTCTCGCTGCTTGGTCCTTTTATGGTGGGTTATTCTGTCACGATCTTCGATACGGACAGACCAAGGAGCAGCGAGGCATCCAGTATACATGTTTTATTTTACGAAACGAAACACACGTAACTGGGCAAAATAAACAAACGTAAACGAAGACCATGACGTTGCAAACATAACTGACAAAACACACAGCTATGACCAAACAATAACCCACAAAACCTATACGAAAACCCCAAACATATATATGGTTCCCAATTAGAGACAACGACACACAGCTGCCTCTAATTGGGAACCATTACCCCAACATAGATATATAACACCTAGAACATAAAAACCCTACACCAAAAACAAAACAAAACACGCCAGCCTGTCTTTTCAGGCCTGGACGTGACACTGAGTGTTAAACACAGCCTTACCATGTTGTCTGTGTCCTTGCCCATTGATGTCCAGGGGGACACAGTGGAAGACGCTAACTTTGTGAGGCCATGGCCGATGCTGGCGTCCTGCACCTCTACACCTGGGTGGAGTAGATCAAGGAGACGATAGCCAATTAGAACAAACTGAGGACAGGGCCAGCTTATACCTTCAATGACCGCGTGTTCGCCAGGTAGTTTGTCCAATGAGATAATTGAATCTAACACAGTGTGGAATCATCATCCAAGCTCCAACGAATTGATCTCCGTCAAGGAGAAATGTCTGACCTTAGCATAGTTCTAACATGCTGACTGCACTGGCCACGTGCGTGCGGCCACCATCATACACATATTGATTTTGTCCAGCCACACTAGACGCGATCATTAAAATATCAAAACCTTCTAAATACATTTTGGGGCATGTCGAAACACACATGAAACATTCTTTGACATTTAGATAACTTGATGTTGCTAGCTAGTTTGTCCTGGGAGACAAAGTTGTTATTGTACCTGACATGCATATGGTCATACAAAACTGTGTTTCTCTACACTGACAATTAATCCACAGGTAAAAAGGGAAACCTAGTTAGTTTTTAGTTTGTTTATCTTTAATGAGTCTCTCCTCATTTGTTTTTGAAGCGTCCACATTGGTCTGTATCTTCCTGATATTCAATAAGGAGGGGACTTGCAGCGCATGGAGCCTCTCAAATAGAACTTAGTTTTCTTTTAGCACTCAGCTACGCAGACGCTCGTTCACATGTGCAAGCGGTGTGGGTGAAATTATTGAATTATTTCAATTGCTACCATGGTTATATATAGTATGCATTTCATATTTCTTCAGTAAGAAACATTTCAATTTAGCTCTATCCATGTAGGCCAATTCCCCATGAGTGTAAAGGGTTAATGGAGCTGAACTAAGTTTGAAAAGTACCTTTGTTTTCAGTGTTGCTGAAATTATTATTTTGCAATGCAAATTGATCAGAAATACATTGCTAAAGTTGTAAATGACTATTGTAGCTGGAAACGGCAGATTTTTTATGGAATATCTACATAGGCGTACAGAGGCCCATTATCAGCAACCATCACTCCTGTGTTCCAATGGCACATTGTGTTAGCTAATCCAAGTTTACAATTTTAAAAGGCCAATTGATCATTAGAAAAACATTTTGTAATTATGTTAGCACAGCTGAAAACATTTATGCTGATTAAAGAAAAATGATTAAAAATAAATGGTGCGTATTGCTTTTTTGTTTTTACATTTGCTGATCATTTCAAAAGAATATTTCAATTCTATCTTAAATAATGTGAGGAGGGGTTTGTTCTCTGCCCACTTCATTTTATAGATAAACAATCTGCCAGGGAAAATAAACAAATGAACAATGAAAGTTCAGGTTCCATATAATTTGGATCAAAACAAAACATAACATCAGAGTCTCTCAGATTAACATTAGTAGTCGTTTCTTTTAAAATAAAATGTTCTAACTCACTCCAAAATCTTCTGACATAAGAACAGTCCCAAAATAAATGGTCAAGAGTTTCTGGGTCACAACCACAAAATACACATTTGTTATCAATAGCTATTTTAAATCTGTGTATAATAAAGGTCTTTACAGGGTAGATTCTAGGAATTCTATGAGTTTGTATGATACTTCTTTCACCAGTTGACTTGTCCTAGGACTGCATTCCAGTACATTTTAGCAGAGGGAATAGTAACATATTGACATAGTTTCCTTATATACATGTCATTACATTTATAGTTTAACATGTAAATTCCTTCTAGCTGTATTGAGACTACAGAATCCTCAACAGTTGCACTTGGAGTATTGTTATATTCTCCTAAAAGAAGAATAGCACCTATAGCACAACTATTTGAAACTCCTCAGGAGTGAATGTAACACTGTGTGTTCTCATGAGTTCTGTATAATCATATAGTTGTCCATCATTATTCAATAATTGTTTAACCCAGATAATGCTGTTGTCAAACCAGTTCTGGAAAAACAGACTTGTTTTTGTATTTAATGTCCTTGTTATTCCAGATTGTATACCTATGTGGGGAAAGATTGTGTTTGTACACAAGGTTCCAAGTTAGAAGTACTTGTTTATGAAAGTTTGCAAGCTTAATAAGGATTTTACCCATATCAAAGTTGCATTTGAGTAAGAATTCTAGACCATCAATCTGTTGGAATATTAAATTAGGGATGATATTCCAAATGCAATCCATATTTCTTAAATCGTTTTTTATCCATTTGATTTTACAGATTATATTAGAGGTTTTAAAATCCAGAGCATTCAACCCTTCCTCCATATGAAGTTAAATAATTTAGTATCAACCATTTTAGTTACTGACAGAGGAACATCCAAGGCAAGGAAGGCATAAACTAATCTGGACAGACCTTCAGATTTTGATAAAAGTACACATCCAGATAAAGACAGATCTCTTAATAACCAGGAGTTAAATCTCTTTCCAATTTTCTCTACAATAGGAGACACATTTAAGTTGCCCTTTCTTTCTGATCTTTGCTAACTTTAATACCAAGATATGTGATCACATCTTTTACAGGGTATTACACACTGAGTTTAAGTCATATCTTTTCAACGCAAATAATTCTTATTACCTAATATTCAGAAATAAACCTGATACATGTGAGAAGGCATTAATACACTCAATAGCTTTCCTGACTTCATTACGATCTTTCCAAAAAATAGTGGTGTCGTCAGTCAATTGTGAACATTTTATCTCTTTGTGTTGTATCTGAATACTCTTAAAACTATTCTTATTTATATGAAGAGCCATAACTTGTGTGACCAATAAAAATAAGAAAGTTGAAATTGGGCATCCTTGTTTAATTCCACGTCTAATGTCGAATCTCTATGAAGTTCCATGGGATAGTTTAACAGAGCTGTTACTATTATTGTAAAGTGTCTTATTACACTTTGAAAATATTGACCAAAACCCCAAAATCGAAGAATCTCAAAAATAAAATAATGTTCAACTGTATCAAATGTCTTGTAAAAGTCTACAAATAAAATAAAGCTATCTTACATAATGTGCTCATTGTAGTCTATCAAGTCCAATACTAGTAGAATATTATTACGTATATGTCGGCCCTTCAGAAAACCAGACTGGGTATCATCAATGATTTGGTCAAGACATTTTTTAAGTCTTTCTGCAAATATGGATGCAAGCAGCTTTCCATCATTGTCCATTAATGTGATTGATCTCCAATTTTCTAACATCATAGAATCTTTGCTTGATTTGGGTTTTACAGAAATGAGGCTTGTGTCATAGAAACAGGCAGGACCCCTAAATCAATTGCCTCTTTAAAAACATTAAATATAAATTCAACAATATCTTCCTGAAAATATTGACAGATTTCACTAAAGGCCATCATTCCCTGGAGATTTGTTCTCTTTAAACTTGCTGATACATTTTTTATTTCATTAATAGAAATAAATTCATCACAAGACTTTTGGAAGTCTTCATCTATGAATTCTGCATAGTCTTTGGCAGAGTCTAGAAAGGCGGATATGTCACTAGTAGGACAGGTGTAAAGATGACCATAGAATTCTGAAACATATATTGAAATATCTTTGGGGTTTTCATTTTCTTTGCCATCTATATTAAGCTTATGAATAGATGTAAATTCAGATTTTTTTCTTTCTAAATTGTAGAAGTGTTTTGTATATTTTTCACCTTCCTCCAACCATCTCCTTCTTGATCTTACAAATTGCCCTTTTTACTCTCTCTTCATACAATCGGTCCATTTCTAGTTGTAAAGAGAATAACTGACCATTTCCTTCTTCACCAAGGGCCTCCATAGAGAGTAGAGAAAGTATTTCCCTAACAAGTTGATCTTCCCTCAATCTTTTAAGTTCAGCAATTTCTTTACCTCTCTTCATGGCTGTTTGTCATACTTCATTAATTCCCAATATTTCCCATAAGACATAAATAGTTGGGCTTTCCTCCAATTGTCTTGTATAATATCTTTGGCATCTATCTTGATATGATCATCTTCCAACAGTCTACTATTGAGTTTCCAATAACTCCGATTCGGTTTATTAACTTCAGATCCATTAATATTTAAAGATAAGAAAATAACTTTAAGATCAGTAAGAATTGATGGTTTAATCGATACCTTGACTACAGAATTGCCTAATGAATTAGAAATCAACCAGAAGTCAATTCTTGACTCTCTGGACATGTCCTTGTTTCTCCAAGTGAAGTCCTTTTTATCAGGATATTTAGATCTCCAAATATCGACTAATCCAAAAACTGTCCTTCTTTAGACTAGTTGAATATCTGGAGCATCAGCATTTGTGGGTTCAATTACAGGCTCAAAATGGCCAGAAACAAATAACTTTCTTCTGAAACTCATCAGTCTATTCTTGTTCTGAGAAATGAAGGCTATTCCATGCGAGAAATTGCCAAGAAACTGAAGATCTTGTACAACGCTGTGTACTACTCCCTTCACAGAACAGCGCAAACTGGCTCTAACCAGAATAGAAAGGGGAGTGGGAGTGCACTTCCCATTTTCATATCATAAAGCTCATGTCATATGCAGTGGCAACATTTATGATAATTATGTTTGATGTACATTTACAAGATGACATGGCTTCATACCCCTGGGTTGTTCTGAACAGAATCAGCCCATCACCCTGGGTTGTTCTGAACAGAATGAGCCCATCTTTGTCTGTTTTGCCACGTCACATCCACTTGACTGCACTCACGACTCCTTTCTATGGAAAATAATGAAGTCCCTGAATTGCATTGTGAAAGACTAACAGTGTAATATTGCAAGCGTTCAGACAAGTGAAAATGATGGTCAGTAAAGAAAACTTTAAGCTCGTCTCTCAATTAAAAAAAACGTGTCAATACTTTGCCCCTTGATAACCAGCGCACTTCTGTATGTTGTAAAAGCGTTACATGGTCGCTGCCCATATCATTGCATAGTGCAGAAAATACACAAGAGTTCAGGGGGCCTTGCTTTAACAAAGTTAACCATTTTCATTGTAGTGTCCAAAACGTCTTTCAAGCTGTCAGGCATTCCCTTGGCAGCAAGAGCCTCTTGGTGGATACTGCAGTTTACCCAAGTGGCGTCGGGAGCAACTGCTTGCACACGTGTTACCACTCCACTATGTCATCCCTGTCATGGCTTTTGCGCCATCAGTACTGATACCAACACATCTTGACCACCAAAGTCCAGTACTTTAAAATATCCTCTCCTGTTGTCCTGGTTTCCTGTGGTTTGCAGAAGAGGAAGTCTTCCTTAATTGACCCCCCATAAACATAACGGACATCTACCAGGAGCTGTGCCAGGCCTGCCTTGTCTGTTGACTCATCCAGCTGTAACGCATAGAATTCATTGGCTTGTATGCGATGCAGTTATTGTTTCAAAACATCTCCTGCCATGTCACTGATGCGTTGTGAAACAGTGTTGTTTGATGAAGTCATTGTCTGTATAGTTTTTTTGGCCTTTTCCCCCAGAATTGTTCCAGCCATATCCGCGGCAGCAGGAAGAATGAAGTCTTCCACAATAGTATGGGGCTTGCCTGTCCTAGCCACTCGGTAGCTCACCACAACTCTGTAACTCACCCCTTCTTATGAATGGTATCTGTTGCTTATATACATGTCTTACTACTCGAAAGTCATCTTAATTCTCGCTCAAAAAAGTCCTGTGGCTTATTTTTCAAATTGGCATGTTTTGTTTCTAAATTTCTGCAAGAGTGAAGGTTTCATCGAGTTGTGAGATAGTACTTTTGCACATACAACACATTGTGGCTGAGGAAAGGCACTACTCCCAATATAAGTGAACCCCAAATCAATGTATTTCTCATCATATTTGCGCCTCTTCGATGGTCCAACGTCCCTGTCTGTTGTTCGGTGCTTTCCCGGGTAAGTGGGCAGTTGCTCTTGGCTGCATCAGATTCACAACTGTCAGTATCCATGCTAGCTGAGCTAACAACAAATGTAGAATTACTGATGCTAGCATTGGATGTGCTCGTGGAAGCAGAACAACTTGTGTCGTCGACAGGTGCAGGTGTTGTACTGCTGGTACTTTTTAAAATGTGAATCACATTTTTATTTAGCGTACCCCCCGACGGCATTGCTTAGCCCAGTTTGGGAATAGCTGGTGTAAACAACATTAATTGTGCGATGACGGGGATGCAGGGTTGTGTTCAAAACATCTACACGTGTGCTTGCTCTAGTTCCCCAATGGCACAGCTAGGAGAGCTCAAAATAGCACCTTATAGTTGAAGACTCTTCTTTGAGTCATAAAAGTGCACTGAAATTACTTATGAACTGTGCACACTTTGGAGAGGTGTGTGGCCACTTGGAGACACCAGTTTGACCTCTCACTCAAACACTTGTCATTGTTTGTCTTATGTTGCACCTACCAAACATTTTCCAGGAAAATTCTTATCATGTTACTGAATGTATCCAGAGTATTTTATGATTTCGTTATCAACAAATGCGGGCGAAAAGTACAATATATGTAAAATGCACACCAAATCAACAGTGTCTTGTTCGGATTCAGTCTTGTGTCAGGTGAACTTCTGTGTCCTCACCTTTGGTCTAATAATTTCCCCATAATCTCCAAACTGTTCCCTTTCAATTGCTACCATGGTTATGCATATGCTTTTCATATTTCTTTTTTAAGAAACATTTCAAATGAGCTCTATCCATGTAGGCCAATTCCCCACGAGTGTAAAGGGTTAATGGAGCTGAACTAAGTTTGAAGTTTACCTTTGTGGTCAATGTTGATGAATGGCTTAGTTGTTAGATGGAACATAATGGTCCTGCGGAATCCTCTCCCTTTCACACAGCACAGTGAGCCAGAAAACAAGTCTCTTCATTAAACCCTGAAAATACCAAGCAGCCTTGGATACAGGCATATGTCACTAAGTTGTACAGCAATTACCCAATGGTGACATTTAGGTCTCATTGTATTCTAATGTTATCACAGAGACCAATGAGGTGTCAGACAAATGGCTGCGGTCCTAGACAGAAGATAAAATGCTACTCTGATCTTGTATCTTGTGTACATCTCCGTAGTTTTGATAGCCCTGTCTCATTGACATGCATGTATGGAGGAGTGATACATCTTTATGTCTTCTGGCATGTACGGATTTGCAACCTTGTTTTACATGTCATTGGACTTTGATTTTGTAGTGCCTGATCAGTATTTTGCATTTGTTTACATTTTGACCCTGTGTTTCCTTCAATAAGTGCCTGGAGGCAGCAAGGAGCACAGAGATCCTATAATTCATACATGGTTCCATACGTAATTCTATGGCGTGGACAACTTGAAGCTGTATTCTGCCAGCCTCGAAAGATGGCTCTTCAGTCACTGTCTATATTTTTTGGTGCATGTTGTAAAGAGAAATTATTTATTCCATAGAAAACATAAACACGGCTATTTCACATCCCCTATGAGTACGATAGTTGGTAACAGTCAGTGAAAACAGCTCTTCTTCAAAGAGACCTATTTACAGACCATTAGCCTAGCTGTAGCTTTCTGCCATAGGGACTAGACAGCATCTTTAATGTATGGCTCACACACCCTCCACTACTCATCTGAGAAGAGAGAAAAACGAACGTGGCGGCAGTGTCCCGTGTGGTAACTAGAAGAGAGTCGACAGCTGTCATGTTAAATGAGTTCACGGATGCCCAGCTCCACTTGGCACTGAGACTAGTTCACACAGTAGCTCTTAGAAGGGGGACAATGAATACTCATCCTCCAGATAGGTTTAGGATCTTATATAGCACAGTAGACTTGGCAGCATTAACTAGAGAGTGACATTTCTCAGTCATGTCATGTTAGCCCAGGTGCTAATGGACATCTGGCTGGGTCAGGACTTCCTGCTCTGATGAGGATCACAGCCAGGCTAACACTACTGCTATGCAAACAGGCTGCAGACTGACTGATCTCTCTATTGTCTGTCTGTTTCTCTGTCTGTTTCTCTGTCTGTTATTCCTTCTCCCTCCCTCCCTTTACAGAAGGGCGACGTGAAACCCACGGCCAAGCCCTTCTACTGCACCATCTACGTGGCCAAGACGTACCCCTATTGGCAGCACAATGCCTTCTCTCTGCTGGGAAAACACTACAAGGCAAGTACTAACCCCCATGAATCTGCTTGGTTGGGAATCAGACCGGGAAGACCGAGTGAGCCTATGAACTTGACTCAACTATGTCCCAAATAACACTATATAGGGAATAGGGTCCTATAGGGCTCTGGTCAAAAGTAGTGCACAATGGCTGCATTTATTGCTGTGCTTATTTTGCCCAATTATTGGCTAAAGAGCTGATCTGATTGGCCAATATCAGAATTGGGCTGCCTGTGTAAATGCAGCTAGGGAATAGAGTGCCATTTGAGACACAGAAATAGATGGTTCTGTAATGTTTCTGCGTTTCAGCTTGTCCCTCCTGTTGTTTTGGGGAGGAGTGGCTACAGAATATAGAGACTCTACTGTGAGCTGTGATCCGCCCACAGGCAGAGAAAGTTGCTATTCTGCCTGACGGCCTGGAATCCCCCTGATGATAGACTGACACTCCTGTGCGTGTGTCTGTGAGTGGGGGGGGTGTTGTTCTTCCCTGGATTTGTGTTCTTAGAGCGTCAAGGGCACTCTGCCTGATACCAAGGTCATTGCCATGGAGCTGGGCGCCCTGCCGGAGCTCTAGAAACAGATGGAGAGAGTTATACTGTTCCTTGCTGTGATCAAGGTGAGGCTGAGGACAGGAGGGTTGGCCCCTCTCCCCAGGGCCTTGGTCTGTCTCTGTGGTGGGGGCCAGGGTCTTACTATAATACAGCCCTTGGCTGACCTCTGCTAGGCAGACAGACATATTCCCATATTCCCATATTCACTACCGGGCCAGCACGACCCATATTCACTACCGGGCCAGCACAACCCATATTCACTACCGGGCCAGCACGACAGTGATCAGTATTGGTTAGCTTTTCTCAGTGGTTCAGAGCTTAGCATGGGTATTGCTAGAGGTATGACTGCATCAAAGTGATCAAATATCCAACAAACAATATATTCCAAGCCAGAGGATTTCCTGTGTTGGGTCTGTAAAACCCTACTGTATAGGTCCAATGAACATGAAGGCTCTTAGGCCAATGTGTGTGTGTGTAAAACTATTGGTCTCTAAATCCGGAGAAATGACGGACCATGTAAAACTGTTGGTCACTAAATCCGTCTAGAAAGACCATGTAAAAACATTTGGCTGGTATGCCCTCACCCGTCTGAGTGGCCGGCTGTGAATGCCCTCACCCGTCTGAGTGGCCGGCTGTGAATGCCCTCACCCGTCTGAGTGGCCGGCTGTGAATGCCCTCACCCGTCTGAGTGGCCGGCTGTGAATGCCCTCACCTGCTATATACTTATTGGTTTGGTTTTGCCCACAATGGTGCTGTCCGGTCAGAATGATGTTGAGGCTGTCTGGTCAGAATGATGTTGAGGCTGTCCGGTCAGAATGATGTTGAGGCTGTCCGGTCAGAATGATGTTGAGGCTGTCCGGTCAGAATGATGTTGAGGCTGTCCGGTCAGAATGATGTTGAGGCTGTCTGGTCAGAATGATGTTGAGGCCCTTCACTGTACTATTGAAGGTCACTACCACACACACACATACACACACACACACACACACACACACACACACACACACACACACACACACACACACACACACACACACACACACACACACACACACACACACACACACACATACAGCTGTTTCCATTTGAAGATGTTTATATGATTTTGGTAATCCGAATGACTTGGAAATATTATTGTTGCGGTTCTATAAGGAAAATATATGCACACATTTAAACAGTAAAAGTTATCACTATGAAATATACATATATGTACATGAATAAATGACATATGGCATTACACTTACAACATGTCTATAAAGGGCTATAAACACAGCATCAATAGAAATATAAACTTAAACATTCACCTCTTGGAGAGAGAGATAAACAAATTACTTGGATTGACAAAGGGTCAATATTTATGACTCCCTCTCTCTGCCAGGCTGAGCTCTTACTTTTTATTTATTTATTTCACCTTTATTTAACCAGGTAGGCCAGTTCACCTTTATTTAACCAGGTAGGCCAGTTCACCTTTATTTAACCAGGTAGGCCAGTTCACCTTTATTTAACCAGGTAGGCCAGTTCACCTTTATTTAACCAGGTAGGCCAGTTCACCTTTATTTAACCAGGTAGGCCAGTTCACCTTTATTTAACCAGGTAGGCCAGTTCACCTTTATTTAACCAGGTAGGCCAGTTGAGAACAAGTTCTCATTTACAACTGCGACCTGGCCAAGATAAAGCAAAGCAGTGCGACAGAAACAACAACACAGAGTTAAACATGGAAAAAAACAAACGTACAGTCAATAACACAATAGAAAAGTCTATATACAGTGTGTGCAAATGTAGTAAGATTAGGGAGGTAAGGCAATAAATAGGCCGCAGTGGCAAAATAATTACAATTTAGCAATTAAACACTGGAGTGATAGATGTGCAGAAGATGAATGTGCAAGTAGAGGGTGCAAAAGAGCAAAAAGAAATACCCACTTCTGCAAAAGTACTTGTGCAACTAATGGAATAATAACGCTTATGGCAGTACGGAATAATACTACATAGATAAACAATCCGCAGAGCAGTATTGTCAACTCTAACATTAATGAATAGTAACAGCCATACAGTAGAACAAATGGCTGAAACAAAGTAACAGGAAGTCATTAGTGGTAATTACCTATTATTACACAGCATGTAAAACCCCCAATAATCCCCGCAACTTACATTTCGATGCACACACAACATTCAGACATTCGTGTTACCGTCGACAATAAAAAGTCCTCAGAAGTGTGTGTCTTCTCACTTCGGACGATGATAACACTCTGACCTGAGTGGGCGGACGCAGTGCTCCTGGAGAACATAGTTTAACTGACCAACTCTCTGGGAGGTAGCTACACCTAACACTCTTCCCTCACTTTCTCCCAGCTGTGCATGCTTCATCATGGAATGAGTTGTGAAGAATAGGCTCTACAACCTGATATTCATTCTCTTAACTCCCCTGGTAATCTCTGAAACAAGTGTATACATCCATCAGGAGTTTCTTTTTTTTACATCCCTTCTTCCAATTGACTGTTTTCGGTTTGACTTTCAATTTGTCCTCCACCTCCAGAGTTCAATGCAAATATTTTCTATCTGCTTAAGAGCACTATTGTCCATCTATACAGCCCTATGTGTTTTATTAATGTCACCTATGTTCCACCTCATTCATTATCCAAGCTTATTCCCCAATACAGATGCATACTTTTTTAATTGTGTAATATTATACCATGGCTCTATGCTTTCTCTGGAAAATAATGCAACTCCGTGGAAGGTTGGCGCCACTACGCTAAAACATCTTGCAACACACTTTCCACGTCGTTCATTATTTACCGTAGAATGCATAACCCCTTGTTGATTATCCCTTACATAACTCCCATAGCGACCATAGTGATTCAGCCAGCCTGTGATGTTTATTTGGGGCATTTGCTGGCACACCAGGCCTGTCTAACTAACTGTATCTAGTTTCTAATACCCTCTCTAACCAGTCTTAATTATACTGAAACAACAACAGTTGCCTTGAATGTGTAATGTGGGTAACTTTTCTGCAGCGCCAATCGCTTGAGGATTTCAGGCTAATGCCAACCATCTCCCCTGTTCCCCACAGTATGAATTCACAACTCTCCAAACACTATGCATGTCACACTGGCCCTATCAAATATTAAACTACTGTGCTAATGGTTTCTCCCTCAATCTTTCTCCCTATCTCTCTCTCCCTCTTCTGCCCCTCCTCCTCCTCCTCCTCCTCCTCCTCCTTCTTCTTCTTCTTCTTCTTCTTCTTCTTCTTCTTCTTCTTCTTCTTCTTCTTCTTCTTCTTCTTCTTCTTCTTCTTCTTCTTCTTCTTCTTCTTCTTCTTCTTCTTCTTCTTCTTCTTCTTCTTCTTCTTCTTCTTCTTCTTCTTCTTCTTCTTCTTCTTCTTCTTCTTCTTCTTCTTCTTCTTCTTCTTCTTCTTCTTCTCCCCAGCTTTGTCAGATAGATGCTGTGTTCGCATCGGAGGCGAGATGACAAAATAAAGGAGGACTGTTGCCTTGGGAAACCGTTCAGTGTCTTCAGATCCGAGGTAGACGGACAGACACATCCTTTTGTTTGAATTGCCATTCTGCCACAAAGACCCGCCTGTCGGTTGTTTCACTAGTTTGCATTTCTGCTTGATCAACCCCCCACACAGAGAAACAGACAGGACATTTTAGATGCTATTAGAATCATTGTAGTAACAGCAACATAGTTTCCAGAGAGAACTCTTTATTAATCATTATTTTATCTTGAAAACACTGATACCACTAAACATGTTCAATCAGTCCATGTTAAATGTTTACTTAAACATTTTGAAAGAGATGATGAATAATAATTTGACACTTGACACAACATGTTATTTATGACAACATGTATGTCTGTCTGTCACGACTTCCGCTGAAGTCGGTCCCTCTTCTAGTTCGGGCGGCTACCGGCGGTCGACGTCACCGGAGTTCGGGGGTACGGTCCGGAGGAGAGAAGCTGGGTGCGGGTGGAGGACATCCTGGATCCTTCGTTGCTGTGGGAATTTAATCCCTTTGTTCCTCCCTGGGTGTTGATTATTTATCTGTTACGTTGTGGCTCCGTTGCTTCGTGAGCAGTGTGTACACTACTGGTTGTTTAGTAGTGCGTTTTCTTCTAGTAAAGACGTTTTTGTCTCATCTCTGTTTCCTGCGCTTGATTCCGCAAGACCTGCATCACAAGAGCCATTACACTGTCTGTGAAATTATTTGAACACTTGATGAATTATGAGTATAATCAGACCAGTGAGCTGTGTGTGTCTCCTAGCTTGGTGTGGCAGTGTTCCTGGTCAACCCCCATCCATCCAACGGTCTCTTTACCATCACCATCACCATCTGACAGGGCGACAGCAGAGACGGCATCATCCATCAGGCTAATTAAAGGTATATTTTTAAGCCGCTAAAGACCTTACGACTTAAATGCTTTCCTATTGATAGCTCATAATTTAACCATATTTGATCATGTTTTTTGAATTGCCTGCCTTGGCCTATTGCCATTCCCTTAGTTAAATGTAAAAGTTAGTTTTATTGAGGGTGAGGGTTTACTGAGGGTTGTCCTTAAGATGTACAAATATTTTGTGTCTAGTAGTCATTTAGATGAGTACTCCGCTCTTAGTTTTCATACAGTAGCTTTTGATCATACAATTAGCAGAATGATGTTGTTTTAGGCTACAGTTCAACAAACGTCCCCTATTATGTCCTGCAGACCTGACTGAAGTGAAGCATCTACAAGGTTATTGTTGTTTAACCTTGCAATGTAACCATGGTGCCTGACCTCCTACATGTCCCCTCTGGCCCTATGCAGACCTGTCCAAAGTGGAGCTGATGCGCTTTGAGGACCCGGTCCTGGGGCCTCGCCAGGTGCCCAACCTGGGGAGGGAGGAGCAGGGTAAGCTGCCCATCTCTGACAAGTCTTCCTTCAGCATCAGCCTGGCCGACAGGATGTCCTCATGACAGACAACGGCCTCAGCATGGATATAGGAGACACCCTGGTTTACCTGTTACAATAGCACAGGTCTGGGGCCTGTTTTAATACTTATATCACTGGTCTGACAAGGGCTCATCTAGTCTTCTAGGAAGGTGGGAAGGATGCATGTTAAAAGTATTTGAACAGGGCCCTGCTCTCTGTGTAGTGGGGTGGGACTGAACAGTAGGGGCTGTAGCAGAATGACAAGACACTATTTTCCTGCTGAGTCTGAGGCCTATGTAGATAACATGCACAGCTCTGTGGCGTATAGCCAGGCACGAGTCTTGCCTTTACCATTTCTATTGAAGTAGTTCTAAAATAGAATGTGTACCTTTTGTCCTCATCTTAAGTGAAATTAAATGTAATTATGTTGTTTCAGCGGCTCAGTGTCTGCCATTATGTGCTAAAGTACGGACGGAATAAAGCTTCTCTGAAGCATGCCTGTATAGCCCTCTGCCTACTGTCTCTTTCCACTAGATACAAGCCATATATTTTGCATTTATATGTTTCATATGGTTCCATGCAAAGGTGTCTTCTGAACATCTCTTCAGCAGTACTTATAGGTCCAGTAACTACCACATACAATTAATAATTTCCACAAATGTGTCAACAAAAAAATTCTGGCATAATTTTCTGAGATTGAATAAACACATCTTTATGTATTTCTTTCTTTTCATTCGTGTTGCGACATAAGGCCACATTAAACTTCCTCTGCAGTGGTCTTCTAGGTTACCAGTTTGGCGTGAATCACATGAAAAACATCTCTATAATGGACTGTAGCCAATCTACTGGCAGTATGAGCACCGCTAATTAAATCCCCCTTGGAAATCAGTCATGCAGTTGAAACACAGTCTGCCTCTGTCTCTATAAACACTACACAATAGATGTTCTGCTTTTTGCTCTCACTCAGCAGGAAATGTCCTCGGGTGTTCAGAGAAACCGGGTGAGATATTTCTTATTTTACCATGAGCCTCCCCCAGCCGATTCTCATACCAACACTGTGCACCAAAAAGCAGAAGCGATCAGGAGGATGTGTGCCAGACAACTCACTTGTGTCCAGGACTAAGCGGTAGCACGTTGCTGTTGTCTGTGATTCGGGTAAGTGTTGCCTTTTCATTTTACAATGATTTTCTTGTTGTCACTGCTGCCCGTTTATGCATGTGTTGGGAGTATGAACTTACGGATCTGCTGGCTAGCCTTGGCCTTGGCCTTGGCCCCTACACTGTGGTAATGTGGCATTTGCGCTTTGTGTTAGAGCCTCCATTCCAGACGGTCTTGAACAGGCCGGCTCTGTCCTTGTTTGCTGTGGCAGCGCACATGCTGTACTAAGAGGGTGTTATGAGCCCCTAGAAGAGGAGGGCCCAAAATGTGTTATCTTCCCAGAGCAGCCGCTGAGCTCCAGCCCTCTCTGGAGTAGTACACCCCATCTCAGTGGGAAACTCAACCAGTCTCCCCTTCCTTCCCTGGCTGGGAGCAGCCGTCAGCATGGAGGATACCACAGCCATAGTCACCACAGACCAGTAAGTGTTAGGCCCTTATCAGTAGAGATCACCATTGTTGGGTATAATGAATCATTCCAACATGTTCTTAAACCTGATGTTCTTAAGCTACATTGCAACACAGCTAAGCCTACATTAATTTCTACATTTTATAGTTCCTTTCTTGTTTATCTCAGTTGTGCACCAGTCACCAAAGCTGCAAATCAGCAGGCCCCAGGTGATGAGGAGGACGAGGAAGCCGGGGGCTGGGACATAGGAACAGAAAGCTGGATCACACAGAGTGACGCTTCTGCTGCGATGAAACTCCCTGTGCTCACGCAGCCTGGCCTGGGGGTAACCACGACAACAGTGACCACCATCACTCAGACGGGAGGGGACTGGAGCAGCAGTCTGTTCAACGTGTGTGGAGACAGGACCACATGTGAGGCAGACACAGCATTGGGCTTATTACACTGCATTGTACACACTCAAGTGTAAAAGTCACAGTTGCTGGTTTGAGTAACTGAAATAGTCAGATGGTGGATGGCTATACTGCTATCTTACATGCTTACACTCTACCTATGTTAATTAAGGAAATTCAATGTTACCCAATGTTAAAGAGAGAATACTTCGTAAAGATGACGATTCTCTTGCATAATACCATATCAATCTACAATACTCTGTATGGTTGCTGAACATGTATTCAAATTGGAAACGTTTTCCGTAACCGAGTGCTACCCTCTTGTGGAAAATTACATTGCACTAAACCTAGTAGAGTTTTCCTAAGCCCTGTATCGCTCTCGTTTTTCCCAGGTCTCTTAGGGGCTTTTGTGCCCTGTTGCTTGGACCTGAGTCTGGCCCACCAGTACGGGGAGTGTCTGTGTCTGCCCCTGCTCCCTGGCTCCACATTCGCCATGCGGGTGGGCATCAGGGAGAGATACAAGATACAGGTGAGGATTATTACGGAATAATGACGAGGGTTAATGGGTGTTATTAGAATCCATTAACGACCTGCTGGTGTGATGGGGACCAAAGCAGTATTCTCTCACAGAGCAATTCGGTATCACAGTTTATTTCAAGAGATGTAGGTTGCACATCATGTGCAACAAATTATTGCACAACACATTATGTGTCACTCACTCCCTCACATTTACTTTCCGTGGCTGTACACCATATTTTATTTTGTATAGCATGCGATGGGAAATTTGTTTCTGATTTGTAATGTAAAGACTCATTCTGATGTTTTTTGTAAAGACTCATTCGGATGTGTAATGTAAAGACTCCATCTGATTTGTAATGTAAAGACTCATTCTGATTTGTTATGTAAAGACTCATTCTGATTTTTTATGTAAAGACTCATTCTGATTTGTTATGTAAAGACTCATTTAGTTCAGCAGTCAGGCTTCAGATAGAATTAAAGACCCCTGCCTGAGACCAGATGTGAACTTTCCTCTGTGTGTGTGTGTGTGTGTGTGTGTGTGTGTGTGTGTGTGTGTGTGTGTGTGTGTGTGTGTGTGTGTGTGTGTGTGTGTGTGTGTGTGTGTGTGCGCGCTCGTGTGTGCATGCGCGCGCAGGGCAGCGTCTGTGAGGACTGGACTACGGTATATTGCTGCTACCCCCTGGCCATCTGTCAGATGATCCGAGAGATGAAGAGGAGGATGAAGAGCCAAACCTACAAGGTATCCACTGCACTAGAGTGCTCCTGACAACATGGCTGTCAGTGTACTAGATTCATTCATCCAGGTTAGGACCACATCTTATTCATATTACAATATTCATGATCTAACCTTGGTACCTATAACAAACTTGGCTTGTGTATAGAACCTTCAGAGGCTCATGTCATTTCATTTGTGCATCACTGATGTCTGCATATTACTATGTCACAGAGGGATGGATGATTACTATGTCACAGATGGATGGATGATTACTATTACAGATTACTATGTCACATCCATCCAGATGGTGATTATTGGGGTCATCATACTAGAGGTGCCTGTTTGGTTTCTTATGAGAGCCCTTGAGATCATTCTAGGGTTTCTGAGTACATCCCTGTTAAAGATGAGTCGGCATATGTAAAATAAAGTTGGTTAAGTTAAGAATTAAGTAAATAATGTATTTGGGGATGGGGACTTGAAGTAGGCTTAATATTTGAGCCTATGTAGGATGGGGAACATCAGAGATACTTTACCAGACAATGTTTCATAAATGTTTGTAAAGTAAAATAAAATTCCTAACCAATTGTATGAAACAGTCCATGTAGGCTAAGCCATTAAATAATAAAACCTATTTGCATATTTGTATTATTGTTGTATTATTCTATCTCTGACCTTACCCTGCGGCTGACAATCACGGTAAGCTAATTTTGCACGTCCCTCTCTGAACCGCAAATGCCAACCAACACCAAGCGGGGATGTATCCAAAGGCTGAATATGCAATTTGTTAACTGCTGTTTATCGCTTCATTCAGCATTATACATCAAATACGGAACACATTTTAAAAAAAAGTCTATACTAGAAGCACATTGATCCAAGTGAGTGAGTTCATAAGAGGCAGTATGAGTTTCCAGCAATCCTTCACGTTTAATCTCCCTGTAGTAGAACAGCAGTACTTGCTTGACCCCTTGACCCCTGACCTTTGTATGCTGCATGATCCCAGATAAAATATGCATGAATGACAACCTGTGAAGAGGGTGGCTAGCTAAGAGCATGGTGATAGTAGCTTGATGATAGTAGCATGGTAGCTAATACAGTATTATGATTTCATCAGACTTTATCCTCTAATAACAATCAGCATCATGCTCTCATTATGGAAAAAGGTTTCTCAGTCTAATGGCAATCTGGTTCTAACCAGATGGACAGCCTTAGAGGCCGTGTCATCAGCCCAGCTCCATTTACATATGTCTACCAGCAGATGGCAGTGTTGCCTGAACTGCAGTACTGCTGCTCTGCTGCCTCCTGGGCTTCTGCAGGGAACGGAAAGCTGCTTGCGTGTGCCTCCCGCCTGGTGCACCAGGTGTGCAGGTGATGCTGTTGGTCTGTGGTGAGACCCCTTGGGGGGCGGGACTGCTGAAGCCAAACCACTGCAGAGCCCAGGAGATGATGAGAGGGAGGAGAAGAGAGAGGGAGGAGAGGAAAGGGGGAAAAAACAACAACAGTGGTGATACTGTAGATGCATAACCAGCCTGCCTGTGTATTCTTCTCATACATTCACAGCATGGTAGGTTTGTTAAATAATGTGTTTTATATTTTACACACACTGTCTCATCGTTTCCCTTCCATGCAGTGAAACCCTTATGAAGGCTTCTGTTTTTGGCATAACCGTTCCTGCTTATAGGCATTCAGATTGGGGGGGTGTTGGCCCCTGGATTTATTGTCATTTTTTACACTCCTCTTGTCTGCCATACAATCCCTCCTACAGAGCATGTCTCAGTCACTCAGCCTCTCACAAGCGTATGACGTGTGAAGAAAAGGAGGTGTGGTGCAGGGGGACATGGGAAGTTGTCCCCTTGAGCCACCTGGGGTTACATAACAGAGTCCCCTTCCCAGGCAGATTCACACACACACACACACACACACACACACACACACACACACACACACACACACACACACACACACACACACACACACACACACACACACACACACACACACACACACACACACACACACACACACACACACACACACACACACACACACACACACACACACACACAGGGAAGGGCCGTTCAGATGTTAAGAGCCTGGCAGCCAGCAAGTTCTCTGTACTGTAAAGATGGCCAGAGGAGAGGGATTTAAATTTGTCAAATATTTTAGGGGGGGGGGTGTATAGTCAAGTGATGCGTGCATAGTCAGTCACAGCCGCCCCAAGACGGTTAGGGGGGATGGTCATTATTTTGCCTATTTACTGCTGTCATGCTCTTGGAGGGCTAGTCTGCTCTGTGTTCCTCTGCCATGGTCCACTGAATCAGTCTTGGCTAGGGGCATGTCTTTGTTGCTTCCCTGTGGAATCCATTTCATCTTGCCCCCAGCCTTATGAAGGGATGGGAGAACAGACATGGCTACAGTAGTTGGTTAGAAGGACCACATCTGTCTATCCCTTCTCTACATCATCTTGTCTCACACCTCCAAGCTGAAGTGTCTTTTATTTTTTTATTTCACCTTTATTGAACCAGGTAGGCCAGTTCACCTTTATTGAACCAGGTAGGCCAGTTCACCTTTATTGAACCAGGTAGGCCAGTTCACCTTTATTGAACCAGGTAGGCATGTTCACCTTTATTTAACCAGGTAGGCCAGTTCACCTTTATTGAACCAGGTAGGCATGTTCACCTTTATTGAACCAGGTAGGCCAGTTCACCTTTATTGAACCAGGTAGGCCAGTTCACCTTTATTGAACCAGGTAGGCATGTTCACCTTTATTTAACCAGGTAGGCCAGTTCACCTTTATTGAACCAGGTAGGCATGTTCACCTTTATTGAACCAGGTAGGCCAGTTCACCTTTATTGAACCAGGTAGGCATGTTCACCTTTATTGAACCAGGTAGGCCAGTTCACCTTTATTGAACCAGGTAGGCATGTTCACCTTTATTGAACCAGGTAGGCATGTTGAGAACAAGTTCTAATTTACAACTGTGACCTGGCCAAGATAACGCAAAGCAGTGCGACAAAAATAACAACACAGAGTTACACATGGGATAAACGAGCGTACAGTCAATAACACAATAGAAAAATCTATATATAGTATGTGCAAATGAAGTAAGGAGGTAAGGCAATAAATAGGCCAATAGTGGCAGTAATTACAATTTAGCAATTTACACTGGAGTGATAGATGTGCAGATGAGGATGTGCAAGTAGTAACACTGGTGTGCAAAAGAGCAGAAAAACTAAAACAAATATGGGGATGAGGTAGGTAGTTGGTTGGATGGGCTGTTTACAGATGGGCTGTGTACAGCTGCAGCGATCGGTAAGCTGCTCTAATAGCTGATGCTTAAAGTTAGTGAGGGAGATATAAGTCTCCAACTTCAGTGATTTTTGCAATATATTCCAGTCATTGGCAGCAGAGAACTGGAAGGAAAGGTGGCCAAAGGAGGTGTTGGCTTTGGGGTTTACCAGTGAAATATACCTGCTGGAGCGCGTGCTACGGGTGAGTGTTGCTAAGGTGACCACTGAGCTGAGATAAGGCGGAGCTTTACCTAGCAAAGACTTATAGATGACCTGGAGCCAGTGGGTTTGGCGGCGAATATGTAGCGAGGACCAGCCAATGAGAGCATACAGGTCGCAGTGCTGGGTGGTATATGGGGCTTTGATGACAAAACGGATGGCACTGTGATAGACTGCATCCAATTTGCCTAGTAGAGTGTTGGAGGCTATTTTATAAATGACATCGCCAAAGTCAAGGATCGGTAGGATAATCAGTTTTACAAGGGTATGTTTGGCAGCATGAGTGAAGGATGCTTTGTTGTGAAATAGGAAGCCAATTCCATATTTTGGATTGGAGATGCTTAATATGAGTTTGGAAGGAGAGTTTACAGTCTAGCCAGACACCTAGGTATTTATAGTTATAGCCTTAGCCAGGTCGATGAAGACGGCTTCAAAGTACAGTCTTTTATCAATGGCGGTTATGATATTATTTAGGACCTTGAGCATGGCTGAGGTACACCCGTGACCAGCTCGGAAACCGGATTGCATAGAGGAGAAGGTACGGTGGGATTTTAAATGGTCGGTGATCTGTTTGTTCACTTGGCTTTCGAAGACTTTAGAAGGGCAGGGCAGGATGGATATAGGTCTGTAACAGTTTTGGTCTACAGTGTCTCCCCCATTGAAGAGGTGGAGGACTGCGGCCGCTTTCCACTCTTTAGGAATCTCAGACGATACAAAAGAGAGGGTTGAACAGACTTGTAATAGAGGCTCTACATACAGGATTCATAAGATCGTGGCCCCGTTGATGTCGCTGCACTTTTGTCCGACATGGCATGGTGTCTCTTGTTGTTGGATGTTAAGAGGCTTTCACTGTGGCAAGATGTGGGGAATGGCATTGATGCTGTGTGTGTGTGTGGCACTGATGCAGAGCTAGCGGTGGATAGATCTTAGCACATCCATCATAGCTCCTCTCTTTGTGAATATTTGCTCCTCCTCTCCCTGGCTTGGGTATGTTCTGGCTTTGGATGTTGTCCAAGGAGGTTTGTTACCTTGACTATAAACAGATGAGACCCCCCCCCAATCTCTAAGGACAATAGGTGACACCTCACACTCAGCATACTGCTCTTTTTAGGACCGTTTAATGTCAGAACACAAGTATAAAGAACCTAAAGACGGCACAGCACAAGACGTGCACGTGATGGTGCACACAAAGACACACACACGCAGACACACACACACACCCACAGACACACACACAGACACACACACCCACAGACACAGATCAACAGATGCACCAGTTTTCTGTAGAACATCAAAACAAACCGCTCTATGGAGCTCATTAAAACACAATCAGATGCCTCGAATAATGCATATTTATCCAACTGTGCCCCACACGCACACACACACATACACACACACACGCCCCCTCACTGTGATAGTGTAACTGTCCTACAAACATTTTATAACAGATGGACTATCACACCTCGGCTCCATTGAGATCCTTTCAACAAAGATATGAAAGTAGAATCTTCCCTGTTGAGGGAGTGGGACTAACTCCATCTGGGAGTTATCTCAATGGCCACAGCACTGAACAGCCATTTCATTCTGAACATGGCTACATACATTTTTTGTCTCTCTAATCCCAGCATTTCTCACCAAACTCATTACCCATACCAAGTCATTATTTTCTCTTCATTTATAAGACGGATAGTATGTCAGGTATTTTCATCATTCTCTTTGTCTGGGGGGGTATAGAGATTGAGGGGAGTGGGAAGGTGGGTCAGACCACCTTTCATCTAATGTTCTCTGTACACAGAACCAGAGGGTTCATCAAGCCACTATTACATCAGCAGCTGATTTAAGCCCTGGGAAAAAAAAGAGGTGAGGGAAATTTCAATCAATGAAGACCTGAAGTTAAGTAATGTACTGGGCTACAGCAGGAGTAGGGGGGTGTGGGGGCACCCTATTAATAACTCCTCTCAGAGGTAGGAGATGCAAGGCTGGTTTTCATACTCTGTGCATTTGATACCTAATGAAGTAAAGGGCTCAGTTTATCCCTGAGTTGCATGTATGGTCCCATGACTGGGGATTCTCCTGGCAGGCTGGGGGTCCGCTTGAAGCTTCCACTGTGGAGGAGACCGCTTCTCATATTTCCTGCAATGGAATGCCAGCCACAGCCACTAGGTTAATACACACCAGTGGGATAGAAAGCAGGTGTCAGCAAGCAACCTTTCTGACATTTATTGTTCCAGAAACAGAACTATAATTTTCAGATTAATTCCAGTAAATCGGACTGACGATACAGGCAGGTCTGGATAGAAAATGAAAGTAATTTTAATTTGGGAATTTTATTTTCTGTTTGTCCAGAGATGAGAGACGAGAGTAGTAGCCTCATCGCAGCATAAAGATAAACCTTATTTGAAGAAGCATGGCTCTTGTAAACTGATCGCCATTCCCCCGTCAGAGAGTTGTACTTTCCTAGAACTCTAAAAGTATGAAGCGATAAAAATATACGAGCCCTGTCTGTCTTCAGATAGACTACAAGATCGTAGAAGCATGTCCAATCTAGGCATGTGAGCGGCTTAAACATATTTTGTGGATGACGTGTCACTCAAGTGAACAGAGTACAAGGGAGGGTGATGAAGCATGTCTGACTGTTTGAGTTTGCAATAGCTCATTGCTTCACTCAGCCCACACACACACCCCTTTCTGCCTGCTGCCGCACACACACCCATAGACACAGGCAGAGCCGAAATGGAAACTTCTAGAAAAGGAGACTGGAGAGAGAGATGGGGAAGAGTGAGAGTGGCATCAGGGATTCAATTATACCATATGTGTGCTGGCGCCCACTCTGGCGTACGTCAGCAGACATCAGCCTGTCAGAGGCGAGAGCAGAGCAGTACAGAGCAGGACCTCTCACACAGCACTCGATGACAAATCCACACAAAGTCGTGTGTGTGTGTGTTTCTGCATGCAAGCAGTGCAAGTGGGTGCAGAACCTTGACGGATACTAAGGTAATGTGGGCTTCGTCTATACAGTACTTCAGGAAGACCTAACTTCAGATGTATGCCTCGTCTATACTTCGGGTAGACGTAGGGTGTTTTCACATATAGTCCTCTTTAAAAGAACCCATCTCAGTCCTCTTTAAAGTGTACTCTGGGGCATAGCCGCGGGAAGTACGGATGCTGAGGGTGCTGCAGCAACCCCTGAAAAAATCATAATAATAATACCATTTTAATATAGTCCTCTATTAGCTGATAAAAAAATCTCAACATTCACTCAATGCACTCTGGGTTTTTACAAAGTGCAGGACACACCATTCCATCAGATTGTGTAATAAGACAGCTAAACTCACCAAAAACAGAAACGTTCTCTCACTGTCAACTGCGTTTATCTTCAGCAAGCTTAACATGTGTAAATATTTGTATGAACGTAACAAGATTCAACAACTGAGACATAAAGTGAACAGGTTCCACAGACATGTGACTAACATAAAATGAATAATGTGTCCCTGAAAAAAGGAGGGGTCAAAATCAAAAGTAAGTCAGTATCTGGTGCATTAAGTACTGCAGTGCATCTCCTCCTCATGGACTGCACCAGATTTGCCAGTTCTTGCTGTGAGATTGTTATCCCACTCTTCCACCAAAGCACCTGCAAGTTCCCAGACATTTCTGGGGGGAACGGCCCTAGCCCTCACCCTCCGATCCAACACGTCCCAGACGTGCTCAATGGGATTGAGGTCCGGGCTCTTCGCTGGCCATGGCAGAACACTGACATTGCTGTCTTGTAGGAAATTACACACAGAACGAGCAGTATGGCTGGTGGCATTGTCATGCTGGAGGGTCATGTCAGAATGAGCCTGCAGGAAGGGTACCACATGAGGGAGAAGGATGTCTTCCTTGTAACGCACAGCGTTGAGATTACCTGCAATGACAACAAGCTCAGTCCGATGATGCTGTGACATACCGCCCTAGACCATGACGGACCCTCCACCTCCAAATCGATCCCGCTCCAGAGTACAGGCCTCGGTATAACGCTCATTCCTTCGACGATAAACGCAAATCCGACCATCACCCCTAGTGAGACAAAACCGCGACTCGTCAGTGAAGAGCACTTTTTGCGAGACCTGTCTGGTCCAGCGACGGTGGGTTTGTGCCCATAAGCGCCGTTGTTGCCGGTGATGTCTGGTGAGGACCTGCCTTACAACAGACCTACAAGCCCTCAGTCCAGCCTCTCTCAGCCTATCGTGGACAGTCTGAACACTGATGGAGGGATTGTGCATTCCTGGTGTAACTCGTGCAGTTGTTGTTGCCATCCTGTACCTGTCCCGCAGGTGTGATGTTCGGATGTACCGATCCTGTGCAGGTGTTGTTACATGTGGTCTGCCACTGCGAGGACGATCAGCTGTCTGTCCTGTCTCCCTGTAGCGCTGTCTTAGGCGTCTCACAGTACGGACATTGCAAATTATTGCCCTGGCCACATCTGTAGTCCTCAAGCCTCCTTGCAGCATGCCTAAGGCACGTTCACGCAGATGAGCAGGGACCCTGGGCATCCTTCTTTTTGTGTTTTTCAGAGTCAGTAGAAAGGCCTCTTTAGTGTCCTAAGTTTTCATAACTGTGACCTTAATTGCCTACCGTCTGTAAGCTGATAGTGTCTTAGCGACCGTTCCACAGGTGCATGTTCATTAATTGTTTAAGCATGGGAAACAGTGTTCAAACCTTTTACAATGAAGATCTGTGAAGTTATTTGGATTTTTAAGAATTATCTTTGAAAGACAGGGTCCTGAAAAAGGGACGTTTCTTTTTTTAGATATACCTACTTACATTTTGGAAGCTAATATGTTGTAAAGGGCACTTCTCTTTTCCTGATAGCACCGACTTTGCTTTGTTGAGGGCAAATGTACTTTGTGATTGTCTGGTCAAATTGTGATTGTAGGTATCTTAAGATGAATGAACTAATTGTAAGTCGCTCTGGATAAGAGCATCTGCTAAATGACTAAAATATAAAAAATATAGAATAATTGTAATAAGAAGATGCTGTTAACATGTAAATGTTATTGGTAACAGAAGAAATAGCAGATGAATAACTGATGTGGGCCTCTAATTCAGTTAGACCTAGCTTCAGATGTGGGCCTCGTCTATAATTCAGTTAGACCTAGCTTCAGATGTGGGCCTCGTCTATAATTCAGGTAGACCTAGCTTCAGATGTGGGCCTCGTCTATAATTCAGGTAGAGCTAGCTTCAGATGTGGGCCTCGTCTATACTTCACGTAGAGCTTGCTTCAGATGTGGGCCTCGTCTATACTTCAGGTAGAGTTAGCTTCAGATGTGGGCCTCGTCTATAATTCAGGTAGACCTAGCTTCAGATATGGGTCTCGTCTAAAAATCAGGTAAAGCTAGCTTCAGATGTGGGCCACGTCTATAATTCAGGTAGACCTAGCTTCAGATGTGGGCCTCGTCTATAATTCAGGTAGACCTAGCTTCAGATATGGGCCTCGTCTATAATTCAGGTAGAGCTAGCTTCAGATGTGGGCCTCGTCTATACTTCATGTAGAGCTAGCTTTAGATGTGGGCCTCGTCTATAATTCAGGTAGACCTAGCTTCAGATATGGGTCTCGTCTATAATTCAGGTAGAGCTAGCTTCAGATGTGGGCCTCGTCTATACTTCAGGTAGAGTTAGCTTCAGATATAGGCCTCATCTATAATTCTGTTAGAGCTAGCTTCAGATATAGGCCTCGTCTATAATTCTGTTAGAGCTAGCTTCAGATATAGGCCTCGTCTATAATTCAGGTAGAGTTAGCTTCAGATATAGGCCTCATCTTTAACTCTGTTAGAGCTAGCTTCAGATATAGGCCTCATCTATAATTCTGTTAGAGCTAGCTTCAGATATAGGCCTCATCTATAATTCTGTTAGAGCTAGCTTCAGATATAGGCCTCGTCTATAATTCAGGTAGAGTTAGCTTCAGATATAGGCCTCATCTATAATTCTGTTAGAGCTAGCTTCAGATATAGGCCTCATCTATAATTCTGTTAGAGCTAGCTTCGGGCATGCGTGGAGCATAATAAGAGAACAGCCAAAGTCTGCATCATTCATAATTTCAGCAACCCAGAGGGAGAGGAATATTTGGGGAAGAGTTGTATTGGTGTTTAGAGGACTTTAGTATCTTAGGGAAATTTTATATTTAAAAGTTGTGGGAAAAAAATAAGTTAATTATGGAGAATAATGGGCTGGGTGGACTGACACACAAATGACTGACAATTACATCAAATCAGTAGTCCACATTTTATTTGTCAGATACACGTTTAGCAGATGTTATTGCGGGTGTAGTGAAATGCTTGTGTTTCTCTACACCTGCAATAAAGTCTGCTAAGCATGTGTATGTGACAAATAAAATGTGATTTGATTTGCCTCGCTTGATTTGTAAAAATGCCTCGCTCAAATGACACGCAATTACATCTAACACCACAAGCATTTCATATGATTTCAAAAAAGTTATTAACTAATGATCTCCTTTATCTCTGAAGTTGCCCTGAAAATGAGAAGAGATAAAGAAACCCAAAGGTCGTCAAACAGCCTGTTCAGAACATATCTTCAGACACTGCGGAGAAGGGTTTGTTTGAGTTGGGTACACTGGTTATTGCTGCATGCCAAACAGAGAGTTGGATGAAAGCGATAGATTACCATCTTATTGTGTTTAGCGCCGTGATAGATTCTCACATGTTTACCCCCACAGGTATTCTGAACACAACACCACCTGGCAGCTATTTATAGATAAAAAGAGCATAATTTCCCTCTCTCTTCAGACTGCTGCCTACAGTAAGGCAAGGTGATCTTACTGAGTAGTCCACAAAGCTGTGGTAACTTTGAAACTCCAAACAGTGAGTCCTTTTCACCCTTAGCTGTTCCACTAACAATGCTTTTTTCACAAACATGTCACAAACAGTGCCCTAGTCCATTTCCAATGCTTTCATATACAAATAACGTTAATAGTCTATCTATGATGGCCCTGTACACATTTGTTGGACACTATGTAATTTTCTTGGTTACAATAGACATAGTCTCTGTCACTATAATAGGAAAAAGGATCACCAGGGGTCATTAAAAAAAAGGACAAATCACTTTTAGTGAAGCCTTAATCTGCTTTGCTATTGGAAAAGGTCAGCTATCAGTTATAGGCCTCTATCTTTTTATGCCTGCTTCACCCATGCATGGAAATCAGGTTGACAGGCATCTGTAATTGAAGCTGCTTATGTGGTGAAAAAGAGAGGGTTCACTGCTCCACCAAGTGGAATGAGTTTTACTGGCGATAAGAGTGTGACTATTGCGTAACTTGCACGAGTGTGCAGCTTGAGTCACGGCCATGTGTGGATTGGACTGATTAAGTTTGGGGGCGGCAGGGAGCCTAGTGGTTTGAGGTAACCGAAAGGTTGCTGGATCGAATCCCAGAGCTGACAAGGTAAACATATGTAATTCTGCCCCTGAGCAAGGCAGTAAACCCACTGTTCCCTAGTAGGCTGTCATTGTAAATAAGAATGTGTTCTTAACTGACTTGCCTGGTTCAATAATAAAACATTTTTAAAGTGGAGGAGAGACTTGGACCACTCAGAAGTCTCCCCTCCCTCCCACCACGGCATTAACTACATTGTCCTGTCTCTTAATTCCACAAACATGGAGTCGCATGCTATATTTGTAATCATTAAATTCACTGTTATGCCAGTGCTTCTGTGTTTGCAGCCTGGGATGACAAGTTGAGGCTCTTCACGGCCCTGCACCACTCGTCTATGAGCATCCTGTGCATGTGCAGTGAAGGGCTTTGCTCCAAAGCCAAAGGGATGGATGACTTTGTCTATGCCTATAAGGTGAGGGATTTCATTACGATGAAGTGGAAAAACAATCTTTAGCCACGTTGACCTTACTACCAGACTGTACCAGTTGCAGGTCTTGTAGAATTTCTCCTTTTTCATTGACTTGTTCAATGTAATACCTCTATGTACATGCATATTTCTCGAGGTAGATAAGGCCCTGTAACTATGAGGGCATGGATTCTAGAGACCTTACACACTCCACTGTGCCTGTTGTGGGTCATTTACATTGATGTTAAAATGTCATCTATCCGTCTGTGAACAACGAATAGCAACACTTTCAGCCTCTCTCCAGTGGCGTGCCATGCTTTTTCATAAGGCGCTGTTCGGAATACTGCAGAGCAGGAGCCAGAGCAGAGAGGGGAAAACCTGGGTAGGGATGGGACTGCTGAATTATTCAGAGTTTGAGGCATGAGTTCTAGGCAGGTCATAAATGGCTTATCCATATCCTGGCCTGTATCACTACTGGTTCTCAGAGCCGGTGCCTGCAGGACGTCTTAATAACACTGATAAAACCCAATGAGCTCACAGCGTGACTGTCTCTGTTTCCTGTAATAAGACTTGTTCATTGTGACAGTGGTCTGGGCCGATGTGGGCCTGGAGAGAAACATCTGTGAGGTCAGCAACAGTGTGGACCTGACACACACACACGCAGAATTACTCTACTTGTTCTCTCCCACTAAGTGTCATATGAAGGTTCACTTTCATCCATAGGACGCCATCACTCAAAAGACAGGTCCAGCTCCTTAGGAATTCCTGAGAAACTCAATGCTTCTATGATCGAGCGTCCAACCCATGTACTGCTAAAACAAACAGACATGGCTAGCCAGTAATTGACAGTACTGTACTGCTAAAACAAACAGACATGGCTAGTCAGTAATTGGCAGTACTGTACTGCTAAAACAAACAGGCATGGCTAGTCAGTAATTTACAGTACTGTACTGCTAAAACAAACAGGCATGGCTAGTCAGTAATTGACAGTACTGTACTGCTAACACAAACAGGCATGGCTAGTCAGTAATTTACATGACTGTACTGCTAAAACAAACAGGCATGGCTAGTCAGTAATTGACAGTACTGTACTGCTAAAACAAACAGGCATGGCTAGTCAGTAATTGACAGTACTGTACTGCTAAAACAAACAGGCATGGCTAGTCAGTAATTTACATGACTGTACTGCTAAAACAAACAGGCATGGATAGTCATTAATTGACAGTAGTGTACTACTAAAACAAACAGGCATAGCAAGTCAGTAATTTACACTACTGTACTGCTAAAACAAACAGGCATGGCTAGTCAGTAATTGACAGTAGTGTACTACTAAAACAAACAGGCATGGATAGTCATTAATTGACAGTAGTGTACTACTAAAACAAACAGGCATAGCAAGTCAGTAATTTACACTACTGTACTGCTAAAACAAACAGGCATGGCTAGTCAGTAATTGACAGTAGTGTACTGCTAAAACAAACAGGCATGGCTAGTCAGTAATTGACAGTACAGTACTGCTAAAACAAACAGGCATGGCTAGTCAGTAATTGACAGTACTGTACTGCTAAAACAAACAGGCATAGCAAGTCAGTAATTTACGTCCCTGTACTGCTAAAACAAACAGGCATGGCTAGTCATTAATTGACAGCAGTGTACTACTAAAACAAACAGGCATAGCAAGTCAGTAATTTACACTACTGTACTGCTAAAACAAACAGGCATGGCTAGTCAGTAATTTACAGTACTGTACTGCTAAAACAAACAGGCATAGCAAGTCAGTAATTTACAGTACTGTACTGCTAAAACAAACAGGCATAGCAAGTCAGTAATTTACAGTACTGTACTGCTAAAACAAACAGGCATCGCAAGTCAGTAATTTACATGACTATACTGCTAAAACAAACAGGCATGGCTAGTCAGTAATTTACAGTACTGCATGAGAAGTAGCTGAGACGACTCAGTGTGGGTCCCGAAGGCAGTTGCACAGTATCTTCCAAAACGCTGACCCAACTCAACCGCCACAGCCCAGATTCTGCTCTCAACTTCCTGAAACTTGGAATAGTTTCTTTCAGAAGTTCAGTTCTTATTTTAGTTTGAACTCTTGGCTCCAGCCAGGTGTAGAGCAAAGTGATATGAAAGACAGAAGTCTCAAAGAGTCTGAAAGACACTTCTCCTGCTCGACTTCCCTCTTTCCTCAGCACTTTACCTGGCAGGTGTGGGTTCAGCTCCTCACTCTGTTTTTAGATAGATGTCCTGTGTTCTTTTCCTTTATCTTACAGCGTACAGGAAGCAGGAAGGCTGTTGTGGTTAGGTGCAGGAAGGCTCAAGAATGGACACAACTTTGCCAAGACATACAAGCTGGGATAATGCGTTCCAGTAATGTGTTAGAGAACCACTGAGAGGGAAAGGCCATCAGCGTCTTAACGCTCTGTTAGTCTTCACCAGTCAAGCGTCATGGGCTCAGTGAGGTTCACCACCACCAGAAGAATCGTGTGATTCAGTCAGACAGGTTGCATCCCAACGGGCTCTGGTCAAAAGCAGTGCACTATGTAGGGAATAGGGTGCCATTTGGGAGTCATACACCGTCTTATCTGATATTGGCAGCTGCCATTCAATCGATAATCCATTCAAACAGCTAGGCAGAGCCTTTTTTTAAAGAGATTATTTCTCGGGAGCTTTAGCACCAAGGAAATAAACTTCTGAGTTTGCTTCCCACAGACTTAAGCTTGTCACCTAAAAAACGATGCTTTATACTTATTATCCGACAGAATCTAGTGGCATGGGTCAAACTATAGATAACCTCTCTCAGCTCTGCTCTTTCAAGCTGCAACTTCTCAGTTGGCCTCTTACGGAGTTGTGGGTCCTCTTGATGCAAAAATACTAACTGCTCATTTTGTATCCAGATGCACACGGGCAGTGAAAACACCCTCATCAGGCAAAAACTGAATCTCTCTCATTTTTATATTGTTTCGCTAAAATAAAACATGTAAACAGAACATGTGAAATTGGTCTAAGAAACAGCGAGCGATGTGCCTTGGCTCTGCATTCTAAATTAAGCACTGTTGGGTTTGCACTAAAAGAGCTCCTTGATGAATAATGGAAATTAGTGATAGTTTAAAGAACTTCTATTATACTGAATACACTATACTGAGTGGTAACATTGGGCTCCCAGCCGCCTATCATTAGGACAATTAAAACGAGAATGAAGAAGAAGGAAAACATATTCCTAACTCACTGCTGGTAATATGATAGTAAAAATCTATATTGCTAAAGTTATCCTCTTCAGTCCTAGCAGGTTACATTTTGATGGCATTCAAGCCAAAGTGTAAGATATTGAGGCAGTGAAAGTGCCATTAGGGTATCACATGGAATCACATTCAACATTCATAATTCCTTGTTTCTCCACCTGGTCTGTAAAACAATTGACTGAGGAATTATTACATTGTCAATTGGATAACCTTTTTGTTTGACTTTTTCTTCACCTCACTTCACATGCTCTTGTCCAAGTACATACTGCATTTTGTCACAATAGGCATCTGCCTCTTATGTTGCCCTCTTACCAGCAGCAGCCTCTTGTCCAAACAGCAGCCTCTGGTTGTCTTCTCTGACTATGGCATCAGGCCTGGCACTGTGGTCTGTAAGGCATCAGGCCTGGCACTGCTCTGTGAGGCATCAGGCCTGGCACTGTGCTCTGTGAGGCATCAGGCCTGGCACTGTACTCTGTGAGGCATCAGGCCTGGCACTGTGCTTGGTGAGGCATCAGGCCTGGCACTGTGCTCTGTGAGGCATCAGGCCTGGCACTGTGCTCTGTGAGGCATCAGGCCTGGCACTGTGCTCTGTGAGGCATCAGGCCTGGCACTGTGCTCTGTGAGGCATAAGGCCTGGCACTGTGCTCTGTGAGGCATCAGGCCTGGCACTGTGCTTGGTGAGGCGTCAGGCCTGGCACTGTGCTCTGTGAGGTACCAGGCCTGGCACTGCTCTGTGAGGCATCAGGCCTGGCACTGTGCTCTGTGGCCTGGCACTGTGCACTGTGAGGCATCAGGCCTGGCACTGTGCTCTGTGAGGCATCAGGCCTGGCACTGTGCTCTGTGAGGCATCAGGCCTGGCACTGTGCTCTGTGAGGCATCAGGCCTGGCACTGTGCTCTGTGAGGCATAAGGCCTGGCACTGTGCTCTGTGAGGCACCAGGCCTGGCACTGCTCTGTGAGGCATCAGGCCTGGCACTGTGCTCTGTGAGGCATCAGGCCTGCCACTGTGCTCTGTGAGGCATAAGGCCTGGCACTGTGCTCTGTGAGGCATAAGGCCTGGCACTGTGCTCTGTGAGGCATAAGGCCTGGCACTGTGCTCTGTGAGGCATAAGGCCTGGCACTGTGCTCTGTGAGGCATCAGGCCTGGCACTGTGCTCTTATATTAGTATGAAAAGGACCACATTTTGTCATTTGATAGACGCTGTAATTAAGATAATTATGTTTATTCAATGTTTTACTATTTGTTGAATACCAGCCTAATAGATCACCTACCCTGTAAAAATTGTATGTTTGTGCTTTGTCCCTGCTCAATAGATTCCTTCAACACATCTGAAACTCCTGAATCCTCTCTTTGTCTGTTTGCCAAATAAAATCCATTGTGCTGCAATTAATGTCATTCAAATGTTGGACCCCAGGAAGAGTAGCTGCTGCTTTTGCAACAGCTAATGGGGATCCTAATAAAATACCAATACCAAAATACCAAATCCCAATCCAAAATAATGATGTATTGAATCAGTTTGCCAGTCATTGAAGACATACATGAATATTGCATGCTCGTGTGTAGTGTCCCTTCTTGTCAGAGGAGGCTGGAGTGTGATGACAAAGTCAAAAAGTACAACTTCACTTCCATGTGCAGGACGGTAATAGACCTGTAATGTCTGCCTGGAACAAATCACCTGCAATGCATTATGGATGAGATTCTAAAAGGGAACTATATTGGCTGCCATTCAGAAATTGTCTTTTCTTGTGCTGGACTCACGAAGCCTATTGAAGTCATCTTACAAAGAGGAGCTGTTTCTCAGTAACTTTGCCCCTGTTTTTAGTGAATTAAATCTTCTGACAGATTTTCAGCTATGTCCTATTAAGATTATATATGATTTAACACATGGGAGAATTTGAAATTGGGCTCAGTCCTATTTCCAGATTGTATACCATTAGGGGCCATTGAAATGAGAAATAATGTAGTGTAAAACTTTGTAAAGGCCTTCAAAAATAGTTCAGAAAAACATTTTAGATAGTCATGACTACATTTTTTGTGTGTGTTTAAAGCCATATACAATGTATTATTTAGCCCAGACATTGAATATATTCAAGTCTTTATTGTATCTGCAAGCACATGCTGAAGACAAGCAGAGGTATACTTTGCGGGATGTGTACCTGAAAACTGTTATTTATTATGGCCTTATTAGATTAACATATTTGAAATGCATCAGTTGAGTGCTAAAAGGAATATTATAAACAGGGTGGTTCGAGCACTGAATACTGATTGGCTGACAGTCGTGGAATATCAGACCGTGTACCACCGGTATGACAAAACAAGACATTTACTGCTCTAATTACGTTGGAAACCAGTTTACAATAGCAATAAGGCACATCAGGGGGTGTGGTATATGACCTATATATCACGGCTAAGGGCTGTATCTAGGCGCTCCGCTTTGTGTCGTGCATAAGAAAAGCCCTTAGCTGTGGTATATTTGCCATATACCACATGTAGATTACAGTGTCAATCATTTCAACCATACCAGTAGGATTCCTGACACTTTAAGTTATTCCTTTACTGAGAAGCACCCAAACCAATTTCTCGCATGAACGAGCCCACAGTTGTAGCGCAAACAGATTACACAGACTTGGACTGGGTAAAAGGAAACAAAAGGGGATTAATCTAAGCATAATACAATAACAGTCCTCCGTGGAGATAATTGCAAGATTGATTTAGACATGCATGGGGGTTAATGGCAGCCATTGATTAGATTAGTGGGCCTATCTAAAATGTCTCTTCACAGGCAATAAGCCCCAACCCTAAAAGTTACTAATGCCATTTGAGATTTCCAAACCGAGATATTAACACACTCCATGGGAGCATGATAGTCTGAATATTTATGGCTACATTTACACAGGCAGCACAATTCTGATCTTTTTTTGGACCAATCAGATCAGCTCTTTTGCCAATAATTTCTTAAGATGGTGGACTGAACACAGCGGTGCAGATCGCTTCAAGATAAAAACGTAATATTAAATGTCAGTAAGTTAGACTAAATATTAGCACTTCATACACTTGTAGGTAATAACATTCGATCTGGATAACAACAGAAAACAAATCATAAGGCTAGAGAAAAGTATCAACAAATATCACGAAAACAAGCAACACTCAAACATGACGGAAAGTAAACGAGGAGAATCAATCTCCCCCCAAAAACGCGACTCCGAGACGGATAGAGACGATTTATGCTTTTCACCTATGGGACTGGTAAGGGTGGAAAGCGATCCGTTAAAGTTGATAAATGACAAACTGGGCATACTTCCGTAAGGACAGGGTTGGGGAGTGAACAAATTACAGCTACTGTTATTTTGTAATCTGTTACATGTAAGGGATTACAAAAAAACGGTAGCTGTAATCCATTACGTTACCAGCAAAAATATTGTAATCAGATTACAGATACTTTTGAAAAACTAGATTACCTCGAGGATTACTTTTAAATTCATAAAGGATGTTTGCGAAAAAGAATCTTTGACACTTCTCTGTTTTCTCAATGACATTCAAATCAGCATTGAAAAAAGGCACAAGTTTAAGTTTGTTCCACCTGAATGAGTCTAGCACAAGTCAGAGATCACTATGATGACACACCAAATGTGTTTGATGGATCGCGGGAAAAGATCAGGAATAGGCTTTTGTAGGCTACAGTCCAAGCTATGTCTTCCAATGGTGCAATTGTTGTCAGCATTCAAAGATGATCCAATGTGAATAAACGCTTGGAGGTAAGGATGACAGCAATGGTGAAGTCTACAGCAATATGGATATCACTTATTATTCATATTCGCATTGATGTGAATCACACTGCTGCTCTCTCATTTAGCTATTTGCGCCTTATGGATTGTGGTTGTTGTGGATGGCTGTTCATAAATCTAAATGTGTATTTTAACCAAATAATGGTTGAATTCAAGAAGTGTAAGCAGCTTATCAATCATTGTTTTTGAAACCAGTGGGCAGCCAGTGAAAATGGGCTCTCACAACAGCTGCATAGTGCGGATCCCAGCCTATGGAATAACAGTGGGGCTATTATTGCTCAATCTAATTCATGCTGATACATTTTTTTATCCATAGGCCTAATGGACACATGCTCAAACTTGCAAACTTTTGATAGACTTAAAGGGACAATCTGTAGTTGCTACATCAAGTCTACATTTAGACTTATCAATTATATCTATCCATTGATTCTTGAAGAATATAACTTGTGAGCTTAGTTAGACTGTCACACACGAGAACCCAAAATATAAGCTTGTTTTACTCCAATGTTTGTAAACATTGTAAATGTAAACTAACACTGTATAGCCTCATAACATGGTTAAAACAATACTTGTTATATCATGGATGGTTAGTCCTTGCATCCATAGCTCTGTCTATTAATCTGAGAGTGGTTACATTTCTCCAAGCCCATCCCTCAGCTTTTTATCAAAACAGAGGCGGGCAACCATTTTCTTATTGTTTCATCTATGGATTTGCCCTTTAAACAGCTGCTTATTACCAAGATATCAAAGTGTCACCAACAAAAAGGTAAATAATAGGCCTACAGCAAATGCAACATAAGGCATTCATTTTTCACATGTAAATAGTACCATTCAGTAGTGCTCAAAGTATGCCATTCCATGAGCGCAGCATTTATTTTTCAACTGGAATCAATGAGCCCAATCAGTCCTCCATGACAACAAAATCATAAACAACAGAGTAGGGCTGGCTAATACGTAAGTTCTTAGTTTTGGGGTCATGCTCAGGTAAAACAATTTGGATAATCTATACTTCCATATTCCCCACTCCTATTCTTAAAGATCAAGGGGTATAACATTTATTGGAATGACTGGAATTCTAATAGACTTTGGTTTTTAATGTAAATATATAATTTAATCGTTTTATTATATGTAGTAGAAAGCATTAGAAGAAGCCTACATAACCAACCCATAGAGTAAAATTTAACATCCATATATGGCCAGCTACATAAACTTTAACATTGATTTATCCTGCAATAGATGTCATTCAATTGGTAACATACATTTTTGTCTTCGTCTAATGCCTCTTAAGGGGAAAGTAATCTAAAAATAACGGAATGTAATCAGATTACGTTACTGAGTTTGGGTAATCCAAAAGTTACGTTACTGATTACAATTTTGGACAGGTAACTAGTAAATGTAATGGATCACATTTAGAGAGAGGGAGACAGAGAGAGAGACACAGCTGCATGATTTTTCGGCAGGGACATGTACAGGATGCTACCCTACACAGCATAACCTTCACTCCAAATTCAAATCTCCAAATTTACAGTCGTGGCCAAAAGTTTTGAGAATGACACAAATATAAATTTTCACAAATTCTGCTGCCTCAGTTTGTATGATGGCAATTTGCATATACTCCAGAATGTCATGAAGAGTGATCAGATGAATTGCAATTAATTGCAAAGTCCCTATTTGCCATGCAAATGAACTGAATCCCCAAAAAACATTTCCACTGGATTTCACCCCTGCCACAAAAGGACCAGCTGACATGTCAGTGATTCTCTCGTTAACACAGGTATGAGTGTTGACGAGGACAAGGCTGGAGATCACTCTGTCATGCTGATGCTAAGTTCAAATAACAGACTGGAAGCTCCAAAAGGAGGGTGGTGCTTGGAATCATTGTTCTTCCTCTGTCAACCATGGTTACCTGCAAGGAAACACGTGCCGTCATCATTGCTTTGCACAAAAAGGGCTTCACAGGCAAGGATAATGCTGCCAGTAAGATTGCACCTAAATCAACCATTTATTATCAAGAACTTCAAGGAGAGCGGCTCAATTGTTGTGAAGAAGGCTTCAGGGCGCCCAAGAAAGTCCAGCATGCGCCAGGACCGTCTCCTAAAGTTGATTCTACTGTGGGATCGGGGCACCACCAGTCCTGAGATGTGTGCTAACCTGGTGGCCAACTACAAGAAACGTCTGAACTCTGTGATTGCCAACAAGGGTTTTGCCACCAAGTACTAAGTCATGTTTTGCAGAGGGGTCAAATACTTATTTCCCTCATTAAAATGCAATTCCATTTATAACATTTTTCACATGCGTTTTCTTTTTTTTTTTTTTTTTGTTATTCTGTCTCTCACTGTTCAAATAAACCTACCATTAAAATTATAGACTGATCATTTCTTTGTCAGTGGGAAAACGTACAAAATCATTAGGGGATCAAATACTTTTTTCCCTCACTGTAAATCCAAACTGGTTCTCTAGCAAATTAGTACGAATGTCTCACCCTATGTTCAAGAACAGCCTTTTCCCCTTCATTGAGATTACAACCTCTCACTTTCAGTTATTCGAAAAGGAAATAATCTCCCAAATATCGCTATTTTTAAAACAAGCTATAGAAAGTTGGTTACAATTTCAATTTAATCCACCAGAAATCCACCAGAAAAGACAAATAAAATAACAAATATTGTGGTTGAACTCAAATATACTAATTGATTTATTTTATTTAAAAAGAAAATGTATAATGTTCCTAAATTATATCATAAAAAGGACTGGTGGAGTTAAGTCACACATGAAGCTAACAAAAACATATGGAAATGTATGCTCTACCCAAAATTACACCCAACTATGAAAGAGGAAGTGGAAGGGGGCAAAAGTATGGAACTTGTCTGTCGGCCCTGCATTAAAGACCACAATTGGTTAAAGAAAAAAATTGTGATAAATAAAAAGGTATCCCAGTTTCATTAAATAAAAAAGTATGCCAGTTTCATTTAAGGACCACGAAATGTACAGCCGTGCCATATATATTGCAAAAATAGATTTTTGACGTACCAATTCCATGGTACATGGTTTATGATCTAATACGCAAAACAACGCCATATTCAAAACTTAGAATTCTTCAATTTAAATGATTATACAAAATTCTTGCAATCAATAGAATTATATTTATATGGGGGATACAACCTTCCCAATTCTGCAGATTTTGTTGCAAAGAGACAGAATCATTAGATCATTTGTTTTGGTACCGTACATATGTAGCTTGTTTTTGGTCACAGGTCCAGGGATGGCTTAAGAATAGCAAGATTTACCTGGAGCTAACTCTGCCTGTCACGTCCAGGCCTGAGAAGACAGGCTGGCGTGTTTTGTTTTGGTGTAGGGTTTTTCTGTTCTAGGTGTTGTGTTTCTATGTTGGGGTAATGGTTCCCAATTAGAGGCAGCTGTGTGTCGTTGTCTCTAATTGGGAACCATATATATGTTTGTAGTTTTCACTAGGGGTTTGTGGGTTATTGTTTGAGCATAGCTTTGTGTGTCACTCTATGTTATTGTTACGATCTTCGTTTTTGTTCGTTTTGTTGTTTTGTCCCAGTTACGTGTGTAAATAAAGCATGTATACTGGATACCTCGCTGCGCCTTGGTCTGTCCTTTCCGAAGATCGTGACACTGCCGATAGCACTACTGGGTGTCCTGAAAGATCATAGTCAATTGATCAATAATATAATACTACTTTTAGCAAAAAAATATATTTTCAATTTACAATCTGTAGAAACAATGAGATAGAAACGTGTGCAAAGCTGTCATCAAGGCAAATGGTCACTACTTTGAAAAATATAAAATACAGTTAGATTTGTTTAACACCTTTTTAGTTACTACATGATTCCATTGTGTTGTTTCATTGTTGTGATGTCTTCACAGAAAATAGTAAAAAATAAAGAAAAACCCTGGAATGAGTAGGTGTGTCCAAACTTTGGACTGGTACTGTATATTTGCAAAAAAATATATGGGGGATTGGAAGTAATGTAGACAATTACATTGATGGAAGCTACAATCTATCTGCAATATTAAAGCAGAATGATTGTAGATTCTACCCCCTTAAAATTATTAGGTTGACCATGTAAAACTAGCCATAGTGCCTTCCGGGATGGCTATAAGGCCCTAGCCCGCCCACCCTTCGGCAAATCAGATCAATCAAATTTATTTATAAAGCACTTTTTACATCAGCCGATGTCACAAAGTGCTGTACAGAAACCGAGCCTAAAACCCCATAACAGCAAGCAATGCAGATGTAGAAGCACGGATCACGCCTCCATTCTGCTCCTCCCATCCTATAGGCAGAAACTTAAACAGGAGGTACCTGTGGTAAGGACTATTCAACGTTGGTCTGACCATTCGGAATCTATGCTTCAAGATTGTTTTGATCACGTGGACTCGGAAATGTTCCGGGTTGCCTCTGAGAATATTATTGATTTATACACTGACTCGGTGACTGGGTTCATCAGGAAGTGCATAGAGGATGTTGTTCTTACAGTGACAATTAGAACTTATCCAAACCAGAAAATGTGAATAAGATGGCAGCATTTGTGCAAAGCTGAAAGCGTTGGGAACATGGACGTGTACAAACAGACCAGCTATGACATCTGTAACGCAATCAAAGAGGCAAAACGACAGTACAGGGACAAAGTGGGGTCGCAATTCAACGGTTCAGACACATGTTATGTGTCAGGGACACCAAACTATCACGGATTATAAAGGGAAAGCCAGCCACGTCGCGGACACCCACGCCGGATAAGCTAAACACCTTCTTCACCCGCTTTGAGGAAAATAACATTCAGCTGCCGACGCAGGCCCCCTCCGCTCACAAGGACTGTGCTCTCTCTCCGTGGCCAACGTGAGTAAGTAATTTAAGCGTTAACCCTCGCAAGGCTGCCGGCCCAGACTGCATCCCTAGCCGTGTCCTCTGAGCATGTGCAGACCAGCTGGCTGGAGTGTTTACGGACATATTAAATATTTTACCTTGTCAGCTTTTACCTTGTCAACTTGCTTCCACCATTGTTCCTGTACCCAAGAAAGAGAAGGTAACTGAACTAAATGACTATCACCCTGTAGCACTCACTTCTGTAATCATGAAGCCCTTTGAGAGGCTAGTTAAGGACAATATCACCTCCACCTTACCTGACAGACACCAGGGAAGTATTCAGAAGTTTGAAGAGTCTGGCGTGCCCAAAGTAAAATGCCTGCCACTCAGGCCCAGAAACTAGGATATGCACATAATCAGTACTATTGGATTGGAAACACTCTGAAGTTTCTAAAATGTTAAAATAATGTCTGTGAGTATAACAGAACCGATATGGCAGGCGAAAATCAGAGGAATTTCTGTCCGTAATTTTTTTATTTGTGACATGCCCTCACTTCCAATGGCTGTCTATGGGATTCTCAGTAAAATAGGACCCAGATTGCACTATATGCCAACAGTCTTTAGACAAGGTTTCATACCTTTACAATGGAAGACAACCGAACAGAAGAAGAATTTGTAAGTGGATAGAGGATTCACTTAGGTTTTTTGTGCGCGAGACCGTGTGCGCGTTCCTCGGTATTTTACTTTTCTATCGTTTAGGATATAATCATTAATATACATAAAAGTGTACCTAAGGATACATTATCAATGATGTTTGATTTGTTTGGGCAAAGTTGATAGGTATAATTTGAACGCTTTCTCTTCCCTGTACAGTGGTCGAGTAGACGGTGGATTTTCTGAACATAACGCGCCAACCAAACAGAGATTTATGGATACAAACAATGACTTTTTCTAACAAAAAGAAACATGAATTGTCTTGCTTGGACACTTCGGTTTGCCCTCAGCAGAAGATCATCAAAGGTAAGCGATTTATTTGAGCTCTTTTATGTGTTTTGTGAGACCCGCGCTGGTTTTGAAATTATGCTAATGCAGAAAATATGTGAGGTGTTGTCCTCAAACAATCAAATGTTGTGCTTTCGCTGTAAAGCCTTTTTGAAATCTGACAACGCTGTGATATTGCCAAGAGTCTAATCTTTTGAAGACTATGCAACACTTGTATATTGATGAATGTTTTATAATTCAATTTTTGGATTTTGAATTTGGCGCCTTACATTTCCCCGGGTAGTGTCGGGAATGGGGTGCTAGCGCCCCAATGATCCATAAGAGGTTTTAAGGACCATATCACCTCCACCTTACCTGACAGACTAGACCTATTAAAACTACTTAGGGAGAAACGGGGAACTAGCGGGCCGTTCCCGACACTACCCGATGAAATGTAAGGCGCCAAATTCAAAAATCCAAAAGTTGAATTATTAAACATTCATCAACATACAAGTGATGCATAGTCATCAAAAGCTCTGATTCTTGGCAATATCACAGCGTTGCCAGATTTCAAAAAGGCTTTACGGCCAAAGCACAACATTTGATTGTTTGAGGATAGCACCTCCAATATTTATGCATTAGCATAAATTCATATCCAGCGCGGGTCACACAAAACCCATATAAGAGCTAAAATAAATCACTTGCCTTTCAAAATACTTCTGTTGAGGGCTTCCCAAGTGTCCAACGAAGACATCCAATGGTTCTTTTGTTAGAAAAAGTAATTTATTATATCCATAAATCTCTGTTTGGTTGGCGCGTTATGTTCAGAAAATCCACCGTCGGGTCAGCCGTTGTACAGTGAAGAGAACGCGTTCAAAAATACCTATCAGCTTTGCACAAACAAATCAAAGATCATTTATAATGCATCCTTAGCTATCCTTTTATGAATATTAGTGATAATAATGCACTCGGATGATATCATAAACGATATATAAGGAAGATAAAGTGGGGCGCGCTCACAATCTCGTGCCCGGGAAACATTGTTGACATTTGTGCTCCCTTGACTATTTCCTCTTCCTATCAGTTCTGCTCAGTGCTAAAGCCTCCAAACACTGTATAAAGACTGTTGACATCTGGTGGAAGCCATAGGTACTGCAACCTAGGAGCTAAAACCCATGGATTTCAATATCAAGTCAATGGTAAAGAGGAAATGTCACAAAAAAAAATTCTGGACAGAAATTCCTTGGTTTTCGCCTGCCATATCCGTTCTGTTATACTCACAGACATTATTTTAATAGTTTTAGAAACTTCAGAGTGTTTCCTATCCAATAGTACTAATTATGTGCATATCCTAGTTTCTGGGCCTGAGTGGCAGGCATTTTACTTTGGGAACGCCAGACTCTCCAAAACCGTCACCTCTGCTGCCGCTCCCTAAGAAGTTAAAATGTTTATATCGCCCCAACAGATCCACGGATCCATCTCTCCTGGGCAAGATACATAATATTGTAAGAATGCTGGTCATCAACTACAGCTCAGCCTTCAAAACCATAGTGCCCTCCAAGCTCTTTGCTAAGCTCAAGGCCCTGGTCTGAACCCCTCCCTGTGAAACTGGGTCCTGGACTTCCTGACGGGTCGACCCCATGTGGTGAAGGTAGGCAACAACACCCCCGCCATACTGATCCTCAACACAGGGGCCCCACATGGGTGCATGCTCAGACCCCTCCTGTACTCCCTGTTCACCCATGACTGCGAGGCCACACACGTCTCCAACTCAACCATCAAATTTGCTGATGACTCAGCAGTGGTAGGCCTGATTACCAACAATGACAAGCCCTGGCAGAGTGGTGCCAGGAAAATAACTTCTCCTTCAATGTCAACAAAATGAAGGAGATAATCATGGACTACAGGAGACAGCAGAACGCCCCCATCCACATCAACGGGGGCACAGTGGATAGGGTCAAAAGCTTCAAGTTCCTTGGAGTGCACATCACCGATGACCTGATATAGTCCCTGAAATAGTCCCTTCACACAAACAGTGTGGAGATGAAGGCACAACAGCGCGTCTTCAACCTCAGGAGACTGAAGAAATGTGTCTTGGCCCATTGGGGCGGCAGGGAGCCTAGTGGTTGGGCCAGCAACCGAAAGGTTGCTAGATCGAATCCCAGAGCTGACAAGGTAAACATCTGTCGTTCTGCCCCTGAACAAGGCAGTTAACCCATTGTTCCTAGGCCTTCATTGAAAATAATAATTTGTTCTTAACTGACTTGCCTAGTTAAATAAAGGTAAAATAAGAAATATAAATAAAAAATACCCTCACAAACTTTTACAGATGCACCATTGAGAGGATCCTATCAACTCTATCACAGCAACCGCAGGGCTCTCCAGAGGGTGGTGCGTTCAGCCAAACGCATCCTCGGGGGCACACTGCCTGCCCTCCAGGACATCTACAGCACCCGGTGTCACAGGAAGGTCAAGAAGATCATCAAGGACCTCAGCCACCCGAGTCACGGCCTGTTCACCTCGCTACCTTCTAGGAGGAGACATTACTGGTGCATCAAAGCTAGGACCGAGAGACTGATAAACAGCTTCTATCTCCAGGCCATCAGACTGTTAAACAGTCACCACTAGCCGGCCCTCGCCTAGTACCTTAGTCACTATTAATAGCCGGCTACCACCCGGTACTCTACCCTGCACCTTATAGACTGCTTTGCCCTATGTACAGTACTTAGTCATTGAATACTCGTCACTTTAATGAGGTTTACGTACTGTTTTACCCACTTTATATGTATATACTGCATTCTATTCATGGCTTATCCTATATAACTACTGCTGTACACACCTTTTCTATTCATATACTGTTCATACCATTATATATACACTGTGTGTACAAAACATTACAAACATGCTCTCTCCATGACATACACTGACCAGGTGAATCCAGGTAAAAGCTATAATACCTTATTGATGTCACGTGTTAAATCCACTTCAATCAGTGTAGATGAAAGGGAGGAGACAGGTTAAATAAGTATTTAAACAAATCTTAAAACATGGATTGTGTATGTGTGGCATTCATAGGGTGAATGGGCAAGATAAAGCATTTAAGTGCCTTTGAACGGGATATGGTAGTAGGTGCCAGGCGCACTGGTTTGAATGTGTCAAAACTGTTGATTTGTAAGCACAATACAGAAAGATTCTAAAGATTAAAGATTAAAGATTCCCCTTCACCACACCCTTATTTGCTTTCATTACCTTTTGTAGTGCATGGTTAATGGTCTTAGATTAGTAATGAATTATATCCTGGTGGGTGTCTGCTTGTCGATTAGAATCTAAGGGGCCGATTCAGACTTAGGAAATGCACTCACTTCTCCTATCCACTTCTAAGTATTTGGTATTCAAGAATGGTCCACCACCCAAAGAACATCCAACAAATTTGACACAACTGTGGGAAGTATTGTAGTCAACATGGGCCAGAATCCCTGTGAAACGTTTTGGCACCTTGTCCCGATGAAATGAGGCTGTTCTGAGGGCAAAAGGTGGGGGGTGCAACTCAATATTAGGAAGGTGTTACTAATGTTTTATACATTCAGTGTATATTTATATTCTGGACCCTGACATTGCTCATTCTTATGTTGCTTAATTTCTTTCTATAAACTTTTTGGATTGTGAATATTGTTTTGCATTACTAGGTATTATTAGTGCACTGTTGTAATTAGAAACACAAGCATTTCACTGCACCTGCGAAAAATATCTGCAAATCTGTGTACGCAACCAATAAACTTGATTTGAAAAGGGGCTGAAATACGGGACTCTTCCAGGATGCAGCCACGAAAAAAAATACAAACGTTTTAAACCATGACTCAGCGGTTTGGAGTGCTTGTTTAATTTGGATAAACTTTTATTTTAATATGTACCACTGTAGCAGTAGAAATTGCATTTTAAACAAATGGGAGAATGGTTAAATTAGCATTATTTAGAGACACCCCCCTCCCCCAGTTATACTTTGTTGCATTTAGGGGGACTCATGTCTCATTCGGGGGGCCTGAGAACCCCCTGGGCCCCCCGGAATTCACACTCTGCTCCATGCCCACAATTCTTGCTTTTAGCAACACTCCACTACTCCTGCAAACATGATTATTTGATGATATGGTCTCAGTTTTCCCATTATCCTTTAGTGAATACGATCTGACACTGAATAATTCAGCTGTGGTAGCTAGAGACAGACAGCAGGTAGAGGTAGGCTGATCTCAAGCAGTCCATGGAACACCCCCATATCGTATCAGCTCCTTGTTTAGGTAGGTACAGTATATAGGGTCCTTAGGGTCTCAGGCGGATTGTCAAAGACATCTTCCAGCAGGAGAACCATGGAGGAGCTCCAGAGGAAACTGGACAAGAGGTATGACAGCGACCAACTGTATGACAGCAAACCCAGAAAGGTGAGGTTCAAGCTGGCTTCGTCGGTCAGCGGCAGGGTTCTGAAGCATGTGTACGAGGATGGCCAGGAGCTGGACAGCCCAGAGGAGAAATACCCCCACAGCTTCCACAGCCACAAGATGCCCAGACACCTGGAGATGGAGCAGCTGTGTGGCTTCCAGGACATGCAGGACCAGGGTCTGTACCCCCCTACCGGACTGATGGCCCAGAGGATCAACGTCTACAGAGGGGGGGCTAACTACAGACCCTCTGCCCACAGCGATACACAGGAGGGAGTCCCCAATGTGAGTAGTTGTGGCTAAGGTTGAAAAACCATGCTAAGAAACTGTTGATTTGTAGCACAACACACAACCTAAAGATTCCCCTTCACCACACCCCTATTTGCTTTCATTATCTTTTGTAATGCATGGATAATGGTCTTAGATTAGTAATGAATTCTATCCTGGTGGGTGTCTGCTTATTGATTAGAATCTAAGAAGCCCATTCAGACTTAGGAAATGCACTCACTTCTCCTACCCACTTCTCAGTATTTGGTATTCAGACTTAGCTTATTCAGTTGCGTAACGCACTCTGCAGGTGTGGCTACCTTGCGAGCTCTGAATAAAATGTATTCAATCTCTGAAAACCCTCCCACTTGCTGGCCATTCAATAGGGTTTTCAATACACTTATTTATCTTAAGCCATCCATTTAAAGTACCTTTTAGTTAGAATCGACAGACTAGAATATATCGAGAGAACGGTTTCAGAATATTAGGGATCAATGAAAATAAAATAAAAATATATGCATATTCATCTCCATTTCAGCAACAATTGGTAGATAAATTATTAGATTATTTAGGTTTAGGAACGTATTTATGAATCATAAAAACAGGTTTGGAGAACCTTTACACACAAAAGAAAGAAAACAGTGGTTTGATACATTCCGAAAATTGCCACATTCAGTTCTTTAACCCATGTTAATGTTGGAAGATTAGTTTACATAGAATTATAATAGGGAGAATAGTGTACACTAGTAGGTTATACCCTCGTCTATTGTCTGCACTAACCATGCAACTGTGGATGACACAACCAAGTATTGAGCCATGCGTCGGGCTCAAATTGTTATGGCTTGGTCTGCGCTCCGGTCCATAACGATTTAATTACCCTACATCACTTTTTGTTATATTATCAACTGTAACTAATGATCCTCAGCAACAACCATACGACCGTGACGACGTTTACAGAGGAAGCAAATGAAGGTAAACGAAAAAATGGCTATAGCAACTGAAGGGAACAAACAGTACATTGGCTGTTTAATATGTGACTATTAGGCCTAGTGATGGCTAATAGATAACATGATAGAAATAAGAACCAGAGAAAGTCGGGGTAGCCTGTAATTAAGACATTCAAGAGTGCCCATCCCTGCAAATTAAAAGGCTGTACAATTTTTATTCTGCATAACGGCAAAGCATTTCATTATATCATATGAGCTGTTGGGCTATAGCGTATCAAACTGTGTTAAAATGAAGGACAAAACAATGTTTTTGTTTTATGCTGTTATTTACCAACCTCAATGTGTGTACAATATTGTAGCAATACAGCAATAAAGTATCAGCTGATCAGATAACAGTCACATCTTCAGTGTTTCATTCTCTGGAGCCAGTCAGGATAAATGTCTGTACTTTAGTCTGTCCTGTGAAGTTCAGACTAAACAAAATACGAAAAGCATAAGATGTTTACTTTTATCACTATGTCATATTTCTCCAAATTACTTTTAATGAAAAGATTAAAAGACTAAGGCAAGTATCACACAGTCCAATAAAAAGTTTATGATTGTACACTTATAAAGGCCCTCGGAGTGTTGTCAAGTTGTCCGCTGAATTGCAAATGAATACACTTAAAAAGAGACAGTAAAACGTTGTAAACACGCAATTAGTACTTTATCACACAGGCATTAACCACTAAAACAGGCACTTTTATTCAAGTCTGTCTATCAAATCAAAACTATTCAAATGTTATTAGTCGCATGCTTTGTAAACCACAGGTGTGGACTGACAGTGAAATGCTTACTTATAATGCAGAGAGAAATAAAAGAAAAGTAAAACACATAATAATAAAAGTAGTAATAGATACACAATGAGTAACGATAACTTGGCTTCATACAAGGAGTACCAGTACTGAGTCAATGTGCAGGAATACGAGCAGGGTCGGACTGGGACAAAAAATCTGGACCAAAAACCTGGCATTTCTAACACACCGGACCATTATTTCCCTTGAGGCCCCCAAAACCGGCCCGCTATTTTCCTTGAGGCCTGTCATGCTAAAAAGTGTCCCCCTCTGCCTCACAATGAGATTCGATAAACTATTAGCGTCTTTTGCTATATCAACGGTGTGATGACCTACTGAATAGAATTTTGGAGATCGTTACAGCCTAAATTACGTTATTTTCATCATCGCTATGCAAACAAGGCTGATTTCTGCGACAATTTCGCTGTTTAAACAAGTTTTCTTTAGCTAATAAAACTTCAAACTACTTTTGGGTACCATGAAATCCATGTCTTAAATGTTGCTACGTTTTGGAAATGGCAAAGAAAACGTGTAATCTGCTTGACACATTAAAATTACTTAATTTACAGATCACAAAGTCAGCTAATTTCCACTACATTCATATGCAAATCATTAATATTCATACACTGACTTGTCTGGCTGTCATGTTTGTATTTTAACTTGCCCTTCTGTTATCTACACTGAAATAATATAATTTCAGAAGTCCTCTATTATGATGAAAAATATATGTCTTGCATAGCTCATTGGTACACCATTATGGTTGAATATATATGTACCTATTGTAGGTCCCAGTATACAACAATGAATAATGTGGAACAAATAAATACCATAAAAGGATACCTTACAACTTACAATAATTAACACCTTGTGAAACAACTGTAAAAACCAAACCAATATTTAAGATTTTTATACATAAACGTTGATATTGTTTGGTACAGCTGTGTCATTCATTTATTTTATTGTACACTCACATGGCAATCATAGACTAAAATACTGAATTCTGGTGTGTGGAATATTAAGGAGGTGGTTGCTGTGTGGGTGGGAGGTTCTGCTTGTCATTTGTAACAGGCAGCCATTCTCAGAAGGGGGACTTGAAGAGGGAGACTGCAAGGCACTGCTGCTCTCTTTGTTCTGAGTGTACTCGTGTTTTGAGTTAATCTGTGTATCTCACATATTATTCGCCCAGTATGATAGAGCAAGAAAACTTTCTTAGCAGATAATGACAACATGACAATGATGTAATGAAAAGTTGGTGGGTGGTTGGTAATGGACATCAGGTGCATCCAGGTCTGGGTGTTGGGCAGAACCCCTAGGTCCTGGAGAACAGGAGCAGAGTTAAAGGGAACCCGGGTAGGACACAGAGAAGTAAGCAAGCAAACACATAGGTTGCACTTCACTGGGAGAAATCGATTGGTGCAGTGTTATAAATGGGAGATATATGTAATTTTCAAGACTTTTGGAAGGTATAGACTACCTCAAGCTGGTCCCACCCCGATTCAGAGCAAAGTGAATCAGACTGATCCAAACTCACTTGTTCTGGTGGATGGGATACAGTGGCAAGAAATACCTGGATTTCTGCATAAATTGGTCATAACATTTGATTTGATCTTCATCTAGGTCACAACAATAGACAAACACAGTCTGCTTAAACTAATAACACACAAACGATTACATGTTTTCATGCCTTTATTGAACACATCGTGGTTGACCCTCCTTTGGCAGCAATAACCTCAACCAAACGTTTTCTGTAGTTGCGGATCAGACCTGCACAACGGTCAGGAGGAATTTTGGACCATTCCTCTTTACAAAACTGTTTCAGTTCAGCAATTTTCTTGGGATGTCTGGTGTGAACTGCTCTTTTGAGGTCATGCCACAGCATCTCAATTGGGTTGAGGTCATGACTGGGCCACTCCAGAAGGCGTATTTTCTTCTTTTGAAGCCATTCTGTTTACTTCTGTGTTTTGGGTTGTTGTCCTGTTGCATCACCCAACTTCTGCAGAGCTTCGTTTGGTGGACAGATAGCCTAACATTCTCCCGCAAAATGTCTTGATAAGCTTGGGAATTCATTTTTCCGTCAATGACAGCAAGCTGTCCAGGCCCTGAAGCAGCAAAGCAGCCCCAAACCATGATGCTCCCTCCACCATAGTTTACAGTTGGGATGAGGTTTTGATGTTGGTGTGCTGTGCCTTCCAAACAACTCAACTGTAGTTTTGTATGTCCAAAGAATATTTTGCGCTTATGGCTATCGATTTTTTTGATAATAACACGTATATAAGATGTGTATAAACATACCTTTGTCTCATTTTATTGATTTAGTTTTATTAACTTTATTGTCCATAAGGCCTATGTTTTGTCCATTTGCAATATGTTACCATAGGAAGTCAAAAGTCAATGTCCAAATGGCATATGTTTTGTCCATTTGCAATATGTTACCATAGGAAGTCAAAAGTCAATGAACCATGTCCAAATGGCATAAGAAATGTACAAATGCCATAAGATTCCATACAAAAGTATTGAAAGTGCCAAATCATTAGGTTATGTCCATTTACATATATGACCATAGGAAGTCGGCTTCCGAACCCAAAAGTCAGTGAACAATGTCCAAATGGCATTTAAACTGACAAAATAATATATATCACTATGTTAAGCCCTGAATCATCCTATAGGGTCTATTTGTCATGTTTGATGAGAGAGAAGTGGGACTCTGTTGTTTTTTTTAAGATTTTTTGAAAAACGTCCAAAATCAAATCAAATCAAATCAAATTTTATTTGTCACATACACATGGTTAGCAGATGTTAATGCGAGTGTAGCGAAATGCTTGTGCTTCTAGTTCCGACCATGCAGTAGTATCTAACAAGTAATCTAACAAATTCACAACAACTACCTTATACACACAAGAGTAAAGGAATGAGTACGAGTATGTACATATACATATATGGATGAGCGATGGCTGACCGGCATAGGCAAGATGCAGTAGATGGTATGGAGTACAGTATATACACATATATATATGAGATGAATAATATAGGATATGTAAACATTATATAAATGGCATTATTTAAAGTGCCTAGTGATACAGGGGTGCCCCCATTTGGATGGCCACGGGTGGGGGGGTGCTCCCTAACCAGCCAGGGATACCTTGCACCCTCCTAAAGGCATTCATATTTAAAATATGCTCATGGTAACCCGTTTCAATTACCAGGTGCATGGTTGTCAATTTGCAATGTCTTACAATGGGCATTTACCCTCACAAATTTGACAGGCTCCCAAATACTGCAGAAATGCCCAATTGACTGGCCCGTTGAACTCGGGATGGCCGGGCAGTGATCATGGTTCCTCTCCATCGCTCGTTGGTGCCAGGGGTTCCTACTCCAGCTGGAACTATACCTGGCGACTGTCCACCCGGCTCCTTTGGGACGTGAGAGCGTGTCCGCTCTCATCTCCTGCCTCTCAGGCAAAGCCCTGGAGTGGGCCAACGGACCATTACGCAGAGTTCACCCGCCGCTTTCGGGCAGTTTTTGACCACCCGCCTGAGGGTCGAGCGGGTGAACGTCTGTTCCATCTGAGGCAGGGGACAAGGAGCGCGCAGGATTTCGCTTTGGACTTTCGGACCCTGGCCACCAGCGCGGGATGGAACAACAGGGCCCTGATCGATCACTACCGGTGAAGTCTGCTTGAGGACGTCCATCGGGAGTTGGCCTGCCGAGACCCTCACGTTGGACCAGTTGGTGGATCTGTCCATCCGGCTGGACAACCTGCTGGCTACCCGCGGATGTCCGGATCAGGGTCTGTCAGTTCCATCCCCCAGCACCCCCGCTCCGACGCCCATGGAGCTGGGAGGTGCTGCACTTAGGGCGACCGGAAGAGGGGCCATTCCCTGCACCATCTGTGGCCACAGAGGGCACACTGCTGGTCGGTGCTGGGGGGGTTCCTCAGGGAGTTGAGGCAGCAGGCGGGGCACTATCGTGTCACCCCAGGTGAGTCGGCACCAGGCTCACCCAAAGCCCCCTGTTGCTAACATGTATGTGTTTATTACATTTCCTGAGTTTTCCCCGCATTCCCAGCATAAGGCGCTCGTAGATTCAGGCGCAGCTGGGAATTTTATTGACTGTGCTTTTGCCCGTAGTTTAGGGATCCCCATTGTTCCTGTGGATATGCCCTTCCCTGTGCACGCCCTAGATAGTCGACCATTAGGGTCAGGGTTGATTAGGGAGGCTACCGCTCAACTAGGCATGGTTATGCAGGAGGGTCACAAGGAGAGAATCAGTCTCTTCCTTATTGATTCTCCTGCGTTTCCCGTGGTGCTGGGCTTACCCTGGTTAGTCTGTCATGACCCCACTATTTCGTGGCAACAGAGGGCTCTCAAGGGGTGGTCACAAAAGTGCTCAGGGAGGTGTGTAATGGTTTCCATTGGTGCGACTACGGTGGAATGTCCAGACCAGGTCTCCACCGTGCGCATCCCCTCAGAATATGTCGATTTGGCTCTCGCCTTCTGTAAGAAGAAGGCGACTCAATTACCACCCCATCGACGGGGGGATATTGCAATAAATCTCCTGGTAGACGCAGAACTTCCCAGGAGTCACGTGTATCCTCTGTCACAGGATGAGACGGCAGCTATGGAAACATATGTCTCCGAATCCCTGGGGCAGGGATACATTCGGCCCTCCACCTGCCTCCTTTTTTGTGAAGAAGAAGGATGGAGGTATGCGCCCGTGTATTGACTATCGGGGTATAAATCAGATCACTGTGAGGTACAGCTACCCGCTGCCTCTCATAGCCAATGCAATCGAGTAAATGCACAGGGCGCGCTTTTTCACAAAATTGGATCTCAGGAGCGCTTGAAACCTGGTGCATATCTGGGAGGGGGACGAGTGGAAGACAGCATTTAGTACAACGTCAGGGCACTATGAGTACCTCGTCATGCCGTACGGGTTGATGAATACTCCATCAGTCTTCCAGGCCTTTGTTGACGAGATTTTCCGGGACCTGCATGGGCAGGGTGTAATGTGTCCCTAGTGCGCAGGGTGCTTGGTCGACTGTTGGAGCATGACCTGTACGTCAAGGCTGAGAAATGTCTATTCTTCCAACAGTTCGTCTCCTTCCTAGGGTACCGCATTTCCACGTCAGGGGTGGAGATGGAGAGTGACCGCATTTCAGCCGTGCGTAATTGGCTGACTCCCACCACGGTAAAGGAAGTTCAGCGGTTCTTAGGGTTTGCCAACTACTACCGGAGGTTTATCTGGGGCTTTGGTCAGGTAGTGGCTCACATTACCTTACTGCTGAAGGGGGGACCGGTGCGACTGCACGCTCATCCGGATCCCTCTTTGGCGTTCATAGCGGAGGTGGATGCGCCCGAGGCTGGGATAGGAGCTGTGCTCTCTTGTCGCTCTGGTACGCCACCAAAGCTACGCCCCTATGCCTTTTTTTCGAAGAAGCTCAGCCCGGCGGAGCGAAACTATGATGTGGGGGACCGGGAGCTGTTGACTGTCATAAAGGCTCTGAAGGCGTGGAGACATTGGCTTGAGGGGGCTAAACACCCTTTTCTCATCTGGACTGACCACCACAATCTGGAGTACATCCGGGCGGCGAGGAGACTGAACTCTCGCCAGGCAAGGTGGGCCATGTTCTTTACCCGTTTTGTTTTCAACACGGGTACAGTGGGGTACAGCCAACAAAGGGTATATAACAAAGTATTGAGATAAACTTTTGTTATTAACCAAATACTTATTTTCCACCATAATTTGCAAATAAATTCATAGAAAATCCTACAATGTGATTTTCTGGATTTTTTTCCCTAATTTTGTCTGTCATAGTTGAAGTATACCTATGATGAAAATTACAGGCCTCTCTCATTTTTTTAAGTGAGAGAACTTGCACAATTGGTGGCTGACTAAATACTTTTTTGCCCCACTGTAAAGGTTCCCAGAACGCTAAGGCAGACGCACTGTCCAGGATGTATGACACAGAGGAGTGGTCCATGGATCACACTCCCATACTCCCGGCCTCTTGCCTGGTGGCCCCGGTAGTGTGGGAGCTGGACGCGGACATCGAGCGGGCGTTAAGTACAGAGCCCACTCCCTCTCAGTGTCCAGCTGGGCGTCTGTACATTCTGTCTGCTGTCTGTGACCGGTTGATCTATTGGGTCCAAACGTCACCCTCCTCTGATCATCCTGGCATCGGTCGGACAGTGCGCTGTCTTAGTGGGAAGTACTGGTGGTCCACCTTGGCCAAGGACGTGAGGGTTTATGTTTCCTCCTGCTCGGTGTGCACCCAGTGCAAGGCTCCTAGGCACCAGCCCAGAGGGAAGTTACAACCCCTACCCGTTCCACAATGGCCATGGTCGCACCTGTTGGTGGACTTCCTGACTGATCTTCCTCCCTCACAAGGCAACAACACGATCCTGGTCATTGTGGATCGGTTTTCTAAGTCCTGCCATCTCCTCCCTTTGCCCGGTCTCCCTACGGCCCTACAGACCGCGGAGGCCCTGTTCACACACGTCTTCTACGGAGTGCCATCGGGGTCCCCAGTTCACGTCCAGGGTCTGGAGGGCGTTCATGGAACGTCTAGGGGTCTCGGTCAGCCTCAGCTCAGGTTTTAACTGGCAGGTGGAGAGAGTAAACCAGGATGTGGGTAGGTTTCTGCGGTCATATTGCCAGGACTGGCCGGGGGAGTGGGCGATGTTCATCCCCTGGGCAGAGATGGCCCAAAACTCACTCGGCCACTCCTCCACTAACCTCTCTCTCTTCCAGTGCACACTGGGGCATCAGCCGGATCTGGCACCTTGGCATCAGAGCCAGATCGAGGCTCTTTCGGTGGACGAATGGTTTGAGCACTCGGAGGAGACCTGGGACGCCGCCCATGTGCACCTGCAACGGGCCGTGAGGCGGCAGAAGGCGAGCGCCGACCGCCACCGCAGTGATGCCCCGGTGTTCGCACCGGGGGACCGGGTCTGGCTCTCGACCCGAAACCTGGTTTGTGGGGCCATTCAAAGTTTGTGGGGCCATTCAAAGTTCTGAGGAGACTGAAAAAGGTTTGCCACAGGTTACAGCCTACCCCAGATTACCTTTCTAATCTCTCGTTCCATGTGTCTCTCCTCAGGCCGGTGTTGGCTGGTCCACTCGACATCGAGGGGGCCCCGGCGTATGCTGTTCGAGCCATCCTGGACTCGGGGCGTTTGGGGGAGGGGCCTTCAGTGTCTCGTGGAGTGGGAGGGGTACGGTCCGGAGGAGAGATGCTGGGTGCCGGTGGAGGACGTCTTGGACCCTTCGTTGCTGCGGGAGTTCCATCGTCTCCATCTGGATCGCCCTGCACCTCGTCCTCCGGGTCGTCCCCGAGGCCGGTGTCGGCGCGCTGCTGGAGCCGTGCGTCAAGATGGGGGTACTGTCACGACTTCCGCCGAAATCGGTCCCTCTCCTTGTGCGGGCGGCGTTCGGCGGTCGACGTCACTGGTCTTCTAGCCATTGCCGATCCATTTTTCATTTTCCATTTGTTTTGTCCTTGTCTTACATACCTGGTCTCTATCCCCTAGTTACTTGTTCAGTATTTAACCCTTTGTTCCCCCATGGTTGTTTGTGAGTGATTTTTTTGTATATACTAGGTCCGTTATTGTGGGCTCGAATATTTTGAGATGTATTTTGTGAATATTTGAGTAAATACGTTTATTACTCATATCTGCAGTCCTGCGCCTGACTCCTCTACACCAGCTACACACAGGATCTATCACACATAGGTTGATTTTGGCAATCATGCGCTTCACTCCGAAATGGCCAGCATGCATCTCGGTCAGCACGGCCTTCCCCAGTAGCTACGTATGATTGCCTAACAAGTTGGAAGAGAAGAGTTGTTGAAATACTCAAGTCTCTCTCTGTCTGTCTAGCGAAGACACCTAGTTAAGGGCACCAAAATTGCTTACACCTATCCATTTGATTGATCAGGTTTAATTTATAGCTAGACACCTCAATATGACAGATATATAACTTGTGCAAAAATAACTAGTTTAGACAGGCCCACTAGGCAAAACATTGACCAGCCTATCTGTCATTTGCCCGAAATGCCAGATGGCCAGTCCACCCCTGAGTACGAGGTAATTGAGGCTAAAATGTACATATAACTAGGAATACAGTGACAGATGGAAAACAGTAGCAGCAGCCAATGTGATGAGGCCAAAAAAGGGTCAATGCTACTTGCCGGGCGGTAGCAGAGAGAAATCAAATCAAATCAAATTGCATTGGTCACATACACATGTTTATCAGATGTTATTGTGGGTGTTGCAAAATGCTTGTGTTTCTAGCTCCTACAGTGCAGCAATATCTAACAAGTAATATCTAACAATTTCACAACAATACACACAATACACAAAGATCTAAAGTAAAGGAATGGTATTAAGAATACATAAATATTTGGACGAGCAATGTTGGAGCGGCATAGACTAAAATACAGTAGAATAGAATAGAATACAGTATATACATATGAGATGAGTAATGAAAAAATATGTAAACCTTATAAAAATTTCATAGGGAGCAATGGGTCACAGGCGCCCCACCTGTGACAACTTCCTCAAAAATGCAGAGCGCCAAATTCAAATTACAAAAGTAGTAATATAAAACATTAATGAAAATACAAGTGTTGCATACTGTTATAGTGACTAGTGTTCCATTATTAAATTGGCCAGTGATTTTAACTCTATGTATATAGGGCAGCAGCCTCTAAGGTGCTAGTGGTGGCTATTTAACAGTCTGATGGCCTTGATATAGAAGCTGTTTTTCAGTCTCTGGGTCCAAGCTTTGATGCACCTGTACTGACCTCACCTTCTGGATGATAGCGGGGTGAGCAGGCAGTGGCTCGGGTGGTTGTTGTGCTTGATGATCTCTTTGGCCTTCCTGTGACATCAGGTGCTGTAAGTGTCCTGGAGGCCAGGTAGTTTGGCCCCGGTGATGCGTTGGGCAGACCGCACCACCCTCTAGAGAGCCCTGTGGTTGCAGGCGGTGCAGTTGCTGTACCAGGCGGTGATACAGCCCGACAGGATGCTCTCAGTTGTGCATCTGTAAAAGTTTGTGAGGGTTTTAGGTGCAAAGACAACATTTCTTCAGCCTCCGGAGGTTGAAGAGGCGCTATTGCGCCTTCTTCACCACACTGTCTGTGTTGGTGGACCATTTCAGTTTTTCAATGATGTGTACGCTGAGGAACTTGAAGCTTTGTAACCTTCTCCACTGCGGCTCGTCGATGTCGATAGGGGGGTGCTCCCTCTGCTGTTTCCTGAAGTCCACGATCAGCTCCTTTGTTTTGTTGACGTTGAGTGAGAGGTCATTTTCCTGGCACCACACTCTCAGGGCCCTCAGGCTGCCTCGTCATTGTTGGTAATCAGGCCTGCTACTGTGTCGTCTGCAAACTTGATGATTGAGTTGGAGGCGTGCGTGGCCACTCAGTCGTTGGTGAACAGGGAGCACAGGAGGGGGCTGAGCATGCACCCTCATGGGGCCCCTGTGTTGAGGATCACCGAAGTGGAGGTGTTGTTTCCTAAATTCACCACCTGGGGGAGGCCCCTTTAGAAAGTCCAGGACACAGTTGCACAGGGCAGGGATCAGACACAGGGCCCCAAGCTTAATGATGAGCTTGGAGGGTACTATGGTGTTGAATGCTGTGCTATAGTCAATGAACAGCATTCTTACATAGGTATTACTCTTGTTCAGATGGGATAGGGCAGTATCTCAAAGCACTTCATGATGACAGAAGTGTGTGCTACAGGGCAATAGTAATTTAGTTCAGTTACATTTGCTTTCTTGGGTACAGGAACAATGGTGGACATCTTGAAGCATGTGGGGACAGCAGACTGGGATAGGGAGGGATTGAATATGTCCGTAAACACAGCCAGCTGGTCCATGCATGCTCTGAGGACGCGGCTAGGGATGCTGTCTGGGTCGTCAGCCTTGCGAGGGTTAACGAGCTTAAATATCTTACTCGCGTCGGCCACGGAGAAGGAAAACGCACAGTCCTAGGTAGCTTGCAGCAGTCGGTGGCACTGTGTTATCCTCAAAGTGTACGAAAAAGGTGTTTAGCTTATCTGGAAGCAAGAAGTCGGTGTCAGCAACGTGACTGGTTTTCCATTTGTAGTCCGTGATTGTCTGTAGACCCTGCCACATACGTCTCGTGTCTGAGCTGTTGAATTGCAACCCAACTTTGTCTCTGTACTGACGTTTTGCCTGTTTGATTGCCTTATGAAGGGAATAACTACAGTGTTTGTATTCGGCCATATTCCCAGTCACCTTGCCATGGTTAAATGCGATGGTTCATGCTTTCAGTTTTGCGCAAATGCTGCCATCTATCCACTGCTTCTGGTTTGGGTATGTTTTAATAGTCACAGTGGGTACAACATCTAATATACATTTCCTGATAAACTCAGTCACCATTTCCGTGTATTCGTCAATATAATTTTCAGAGGCTACCCGGAACATATCACAGTCCACATGATCAAAACATTATTGAAGCATGGATTCTGTTGGTCAGACCAGCGTTGAATAGTCCGTAGCACGGTACTTCCTGTTTGAGTTTCTGACTATAGGAAGGGAAGAGCAAAATGGAGTCGTGATCAGATTGGCCGAAGGGAGGGGGGCGGAGGAGGGCCTTGTAGGCATTTTGAAAAGTTGAGTAGCAGTGGTCCAATGTTTTCTCAGAGCGAGTGCTACAGTCAATGTGTTGGTAGAACTTCGGTAGCGTTTTCTTCAGATTAGGTTTGTAAAAGTCCCTGGCTACAATAAATGTGGCCTCAGGATATGTGGTTTCCAGTTTGCATAGAGTCCAGTGTAGTTCTTTGAGGGCCGTCGTGGTATTGGCTTGAGGGGGAATATACACGGCTGTGACTATAACCGAAGAGAATTCTCTTGGGAGGTAATACGGTCGGCATTTGATTTTGAGGTATTCTAGGTCGGGTGAACAAAAGGACTTGAGTTTCTGTATGTTATCACAATCACACCATGAGTAGTTAATAATGAAACGTACACCCCCACTCTTCTTCTTCCGGGGAGATCTTTATTCCTGTCTGTGCGATGAACTGAGAACCCAACTGGCTATATGGACACAAACAGTATATCCAGAGAGAGCCATGTTTCCGTGAAACAGAGTATGTTGCAATCCCTGATGTCTCTCTGGAAGGAGATCCTCGCCCTGAGCTCGTCAACTTTATTATCCAGAGACTGAACGTTAGCGAGTAATATACTCGGAAGCGGTGGGTGGTATGGGCGCCTCCTGAGTCGGACTAAGAGTCCACTCCAAATACCTCTTCTCTTCTGGCTGTGTTTTGGATCAGCCTCTGGAATAAGTTCAATTGCCCTGGAGAGTACGAACAAAGGATCCAATTCGGGAAAGTCGTATTCCTGTCGTAATGCTGGTAATGCTTGTGAGTTACCGCCAATCTGACATCCAAAAGTTATTTCCGGTTGGATGTAATAACACAAAAAATGTCTGGCCTAATAATGTAAGAAATAATACAATAATAACAAAATACTGCAAAGTTGTTGGCGCCATCTTTTTTCTATCTATTGGCGCCATCTTTTAATTCTATGACGTAGAAGGCTTTGACCATTTTTTGGCCTTCCTCTGACACCACCTGGTTTTAAGGTCCTGGATGGCAGGAGCTCGACTCCAGTGATGTACTTCACCGTATGCACTACCCTCTGTAGCGCCTTGCAGTCGGATGCCAAGCAGTTGCCATACCAAGCGGTGATGCAGAAAGTCAAGATGCTCTCAATGGTGCAGCTCTAAGACTTTTGGAGGATCTGAGGGCCTATGCCAAATATTTTCAGTGGGAAGAGGCGTTGTTGTGCCCTCTTCACAACTGTGTTGGTGTGTTTGGAGCATGCTAGATCAGTGATGTGGACACCAAGGAACTTGAAGCTCTCAACCTGCTCCACTACAGCTCTGTCGATGAGAATAGTGGCGTGCTCAGTCCTCCTTTTCCTGTAGTCCACAATCAGCTCCTTTGTCTTGCTGACGTTGAGGGAGAGGTTGTTGTCCTGTCTCTGACCTCCTCCCTATGGGCTGTCTCATTGTCGTCAGTGATCAGTCCTAACACCATTGAGTTGTCGACAAACTTAATGATGGTGTTGGAGTCGTGGCGCGGCCACACAATAGTGGGTGAACAGAGAGTACTTGAGAGGATTGGGCACGCACCTCTAAAGGGCCCCCGTGTTGACGGTCAGCATGGCAGATCTGTTGTTGTCTACCCTCACCACCTGGGGGGATGTCCCATCTGGAAGTCCAGGGTCCAGTTGCAGAGGGAGGTGTTCAGTCCCAGTGTCCTTACCTTAGTGATGAACTTGGAGGGCACTATTGTGTTGAATGCTGAGTTGTAGTCAATGACCAGCATTCTCATGTAGCTGTTCCTTTTGTCCAAGTGGGAAATGGCAGTGTGGAGTGCAATAGAGATTGCATCATCTGCCGGTATGTTGGCGCGGTATGCAAATGGGAGTGGGTCCAGGGTGTCTGGGATGATGGTGTTGATGTGAGCCATGACCAGCCTTTCAAAACATTTAATGGCTAGAGATATGAGTGCTATGGGGCAATAGTCATTTAGGCAGGTTACCTTGGAGTTCTTGGGCATAGGGACTATGGTGGTCTGCTTGAAACATGTAGGTGTTACAGACTGGGTCAGAGAGAGGTTTAAAATATTAGTGAAGACTCTTGCCAGCTGGTCATCGGGTGCTCTGAGTACTCGTCCATGTAATCCATCTGGCCCTACGGCCTTGTGAATGTAAACCTGTTTAAAAGTCTTGCTTACATTGGCTACGGAGAGCGTGATCACACAGTCTTGCGCATGGTTCACACAGTCTTGCTTGCCACGACATGAGCATAGAAGGCATTTAGTCTGGTATGCTCATGTAACTGGGCATCTTCTTTGAAGCCCTGCTACATTCGATGAGCATCAAAGCCTGTTTAGTATGATTCGATTTTAGTCCTGTATTGACGCTCTGCTTTTTTGATGGTACGTCAGAGAGCGTAGCGGGACTTCTTATAAGCGTTCGGGTTACTGTCCCACTCCTTGAAAGCGGCAGCTCTAGCCTTTAGCTCAGTGCGGATGTTGCCTGTAATCCATGACTTCTGGTTGGGATATGTACAGTACGTACGGTCACTGTTGGGACGCCGTTGTTGATTAACTTATTAATTAAGCCAATGACTGATGTGGTAAACTCCTCAATGCCATCGGATGAGTCCCAGAACATATTCCAGTCTGTGCTAGTGAAACAGTCCTGTAGTTTAGCATCCGCTTCATCGGACCACTTCCGTATTGGGTGTGTCACTGGTACTTCCTGTATGAGTTTTTGCTTGTAAGCAGGAATCCGGAGGATAGTTATTGTCAGATTTGCCAAATGGAGGATGAGAGAGAACGTTGTATGCGTCTCTATGTGTGGAGTGGTAATCTAGAGTTTTTTCACCCCTCAAGTTGCCCAGGTGAAATGCTGCTAGAAATGAGGTGAAATGGATTTCAGTTTTCCTGCATTAAAATCACCGCCATTAGGAGCGATGCCTCTGGATGAGCATTTTATTGTTTGCTTATGGCCCTATACAGCTCGTTGAGTGCAGTCTTGGTGCCGACATCGTATTGTGGTGGTAAATTGACAGCTATGAAAAATATTCAATGAAACTCTCTTGGTAAATATTATGGTCCACAGCTGATCATTAAGTGTTCTAACTCAGGCGAGCAGAACCTTGAGACTTCCTTAATATTAGAGATTGCGCACCAACTGTTGTTAATAAAGAGACACACATCAACTACTTTGTACTAAGTAATGCACATCAAAGACCATGACCATGCTTTTTGTTTGCCCTCTAGTCTTCAGTATTGGACTTTGGAAAGATAATAATCTACACCAGCAATCTGCGGATCATCCGGGCCCCTCGGAGGGAAGAAGGGACGGGGCGACATCCTCAGACCCCGGGGCGAGTGGACGAGTACTCACAGGGGCATGACAGAGGGGGCAAGAGGAGGCCCAAAGCCCTCTGTGCTCACGGGGAGGAGCAGAGCACCCATCCACAGGACGGGGTAAAAATGGCTGACCAGAACACCTTGTGTTAATGTGCTTCAGCAATGCTATCCCCTTCTCTGTCTCTCTCTAACCACATGGTCTCCCATCTCTGCCTGCCGACTGCACAGATAGTGATGACTACTCAGTTTCTCTGCTACCGTTTATGAGCCGGGATACTCTCAGTAATTCCCCATGGTCGCTTCTTCAACTGATTGCCAGTTGCACTCTCTCCTTCTTTCTCTCCCGTCTCTCTCCCCCTCCCCTCTCCCTCTCCCCCTCGTTCCCCCTCTTCCCCCTCGCTCTCCCCCTCCCTCTCTCTCCCCCTCCCTCTCGCTCTCCCCCCTCGCTCCACCTATTCTCTCTCTCCCTCTCTCTTTCTCCCTCTCTCTCTCGCTCTCTTTCTGTCTTTCCATTCCTAACTCATCTCTCTTTCTCTCACTGGGTTTATCATTTCCTCTGCCTCCCCATATTTTCTAATTTTTTAATTTTTTCTCTCTCTCTGTTTTATTTTTAACATTCTCTGTTTGGACCCAGGTCATCTTTTTTTGACTTGTACTTTTTTACAATTTTGTTGGATTCATTAGTAATGATATGTCATATGAGTTGACATGTAAGGCAGTGTCTACCTGTGTTGTTAGTGACACAGTGTGTATGTGTGTGTGCCTCCAGCAGGATGCAGTGTCCGGCTGCCAGCATTGTGGAGGTTCGGGCTGTGCCCCCTGCTCTCTATGCCATGGCAGTAAGCTGTCCATGCTGGCCAACCGCTTCAATGAGTCTATCAGTGTGCTGCGATGCCAGGCCTGCTACCCTGATGGACTGGAGAGGTGCCAGTCGTGTTCCAAATAACACCAACCACTGGCTGTGTGTGTGCCCATTGTCTCTGCTGATGTAATAGCACTGTAATATAAAATGGTTATGATGGTTATCGGTGCACTGCATATGTTTTTGTAAGGAATCAGAATCCAATTGTTGGAAAGGAAGGAGGCTACCATACGTGCACATGATAAGACAACAAAATCACTCTATTGGTGGTAGGTGGTGCATCTGAGTCTTTGCAAAGATAACATGAACTTCCAACTGGTTTCATGATGACTTATCATTTTAATTAAAATAATGTAAAACCATTGCATTTTATCCACAAGGGAAGCTGTCCTATCATCCCCACATTCACCAGAGAGAAAACCGCTTTTATCTCCCATGTTAGGCCTATATATAAGGCTAATTGATGCTTTCATTTGGAGAGAGAGGGGGAGACTTTTCAATAAATTATGGAGAGGCTTTTGGGCAGCTCTGGAGGTAGAAAGAAATGAATTAGTGTTTTATCTTCCTAATGCTGAGGTAATTGCTTCCATAGTTGTCTTGGTGAGAAAGAATAAAATGGACACATGCCTTATTTTCGTTGGCTCTTCTTATTAGTCAATGAAGGAATCTACTTATACTCATAGAAACAGAATTAATAGAATGGGTGTTCATACAAATTGCCAGGGTTAGAGGTTCCAAGCCCTTTCTATTCATTCTATTTCTGTGCTTATACCCCCAAATGTATAGCCTTCTGTTTTTACTTGTAGAAAATTGAGATACGTGATGAGTGATTCAGCAAATATCCCCTGAGAGAAGTTTGCAGATATACAGTTGTTGCTGTGGCTTTCTTTTTGGCTTTATCTCAGCTGAACACACACATAACCATAGTCACAAAAATGTTTTCTTTCCTCTCTTTTTCCAAATAGCTGGTCTCGTTCGTTCTCTCTCATCTCCTGTGTGGGGTGGGGGATAGTGCTGCATCAAAGCATTGAGCTGCTGCTCTTACATGGATCCATCCTGCGGCATGGAGAACTAGCTTCAATAATCCTGCGAGGTTCAACCCTTAGCCTTTCATATCAGAACAGGAATACTGGCAGATCTCTCATCAGATGGTAGAGCGCTTGGGTTCATGTGCTGTGTGCTTTCGTGAACTGTGCTGCTGTGCTGCTCATTTCACATTCCAAGTTATTCCAGTTAATTTGAAAGTTCATGAATAATTTCCAGTCATTATATGGAGTTTTTTCTCCCCGAATGTAGTCTGTTTATAACCCAACATCGGAAGATGTCTTTATGCTCTATTTGTGAAGGTTTCCTTCTGTTCTCAATTGGCTAAACTATGTGTATGCAACATAGAAAAGTGTGAAGTGGGTAAATATTCACAAGTTTACAGCCTTCCTTATCACTGGTGATAATCAGATAGCTTATGCATGTGTGAAGCAAAGTTTCAAATGACCCATGTAAAGATGGCTTGTTAAAAAGACTTGTACTGAAAATGTAAACATGGTTGTGTTTGTGCTGGAATGTGGCCAAAGAGACTCCGCTCAGACTAGTTTCTTGAAAATAAAAAGTGGCCCTTATGTTTCTTATGATAGTGCTCTGAGGCCTTGTTTGTTGTTTGCTGTACACACAACTTTGACCCTTTGGCTTGCGGCCGTTTTCATCCAGCAGATATAGCGCTCGTTAGATTGACCTCTGTCTTGGTGGTTCTCCTTTCATTTTGTCCACAGTGGTCTTCTGAGGATCCCAGCGAATCAGAGCAATTGAAAATAACGGTCTGTAATTCAACACTGAAAGCAATACGAACCACAGCACACCCTTAACTATTTGTTGTTACATTAGACCGATATGGTGTTAAGTTTGTTGTTACAAGGTACATGATGATGTGGTTACATGATGTTGTTACATGACATGTTGTGATACCGTAATAGGCTACGCAGCTCTGAACTTGTAGGCCTACTGTTTGAGGAAGCTGAGAATAAGGAAAGATCTATCAGTATACAACTGAATATATATTTCTCATAATGATTTCCTCATAACTCCACTCTTTGGGTGACATAACCTCTGTGTTATCCAGAGTATAATCCACCTAGTATTGTGGAATGCAAATGGATACACACATACACTGTACATTATCTAAGCGGTTGAGTAAGGTACTCTGAACATCTCCACTCAATTTTGAAATGCAAAAAGGGACTGTACAGAAACCAGTGCCTGTCAGACTTGGCTTCTGCTTTGAAGAAGTGGATTTTCAAACATCCAACTTTGTCTAGTTAGGCTGCTTCAGTTGCGCAAAATGTCAACACATGAGGGCAGAGATAGTGAGGGTAGCGCCAACATTTTGACAGGTCATTTTATGATGTCAGAATGAGTATGGTGGAGAGATCAGAGGGCTAGCCTGCTCCTCTGTTAATTGTTCGTGCTCCGCTGCCTGAGAGGTGGTCATATTTATAGATTTTCCCACCGCGATACACAACACAGGGTATGATAGCCACTAGCGTTTAACCTCTTCACTGCTGGTAACGAACTACTTTATTGGCAGAACACCAAGTTCCCATGAATGCAATTTTGAGACAAAAAGACTGATGGTTAGGTAAAGTACTTTTTTATTCATGAACGTCTAGGCTACATGGGAAACAGTGGAGGTTGCTGAGGGGAGGATGGCTCATAATAATGGCTGGAATGGAGTTTTATGGCAGGAATGGAGTGAATGGAATGGTATCAAACACATAACACATATCAAACCATTCCATTTACTCCGTTCCAGACATTATTATGAGCCGTACTACCCTCAGCAGCCTTCACTGATAGGAAAGTGTTTGATGTGTAGGCCTACATGACAACAAGTCACCTGATATTATGGTTGAATATTTTCCGGGTATTTTACAAATGTTCCATCCCGGGGTAACCCTGTATTTCCCGCCAAAACCGGAAGTGTCATTCAAAAGCATTGTAAAACATAGAAATGTCTGGAGCTTTGATCCGCATGAAAAGTAAAACCTGATGCTATCTGAGCCTGATGAGCCATACATTAATGACATTTAATGAGCCCAAGCCCAAAAAAGCCTAAATGATTTTTCCGTTATCCAATACATATGCTATAGGCTACTGCACATTACACACAACAGAAAAACAGAAATGCCCATAGATGTAGCTTATTATATGCTCTCTTGGGTAAATAAATGAAACTAGCTCCAGTAGGCTAATCTTTTTAGATGTGAACTGTATTACTGTACTGTATTGTGTTATACTGTATTAGATGGACTGGAATTATGCACATAGTTCAAACCATGATAAAGCACTGAGAGAACATGCGATTCTGGTGCAAAACATGTAGCCTACAACATTACAATGAATTAATGAATTAATACAATTGTATTTTCGTGTCAAATCGACAATTGGCAACTCATCCCTTATGGGATTAATTGACACAAACAAACTTAACAATAATTCAGTATGGTAATTAAATGATAGTTTTTCACAATTCCTGACATTTAATCCGAGTACAAATTCCCTGTCTTAGGTCAGTTAGGATCACCACTTTATTTTAAGAATGTGAAATGTCAGAATAATGGTAGAGATGTCACGGTGTGCGCTACTTGGGTGAAATCAGGTGCAGGAGAGCGGAACGTGTCGTAAAGGCGCACACTTTAATGGCACAAACAAACAAAAGAAGGAACGCAACAACGCGTCAATATTCTAGGCCACTAATATAAAGTGTCTAGCGCCACGACATAAACACAGTCCAGGTTAAGCACAAAATACAAATACGGGTTAACAACCGTTACCCGGAGAAAATGAGCCTGTACTACACACATGCAACAATGATTAATTCCACACAATGACAAGACATATTCACCGGAAATAAATACATGCCGCAATCACTGGAATACAAACCAGGTGCGAGGTGAACAAGACAAAAGCAAAGGAAACAAAATAACAGCTGAGCGGCGATGGCTAGAAAGCCGGTGACGTCGACCGCCGAACGCCGCCCGAACAAGGAGAGGAGGCGACTTCGGTGGAAGTCGTGACAAGAGAGAATGATTTATTTCAGCTTTTATTTCTTTCATCACATTCCTAGTGGGTCATTAGTTTACATACACTCAATTAGTATTTGGTAGCATTGCCTTTAAATTGTTTAACTTTGGTCAAACGTTTCGGGTAGCCTTCCACAAGCTTCCCACAATAAGTTGGTTGAATTTTGGCCCATTCCTCCTTACAGAGCTGGTGTAACTGAATCAGGTTCATAGGCCTCCTTGCTCACACACACACTTTTTCAGTTCTGCCCACAAATGTTCTATAGGATTGAGGTCAGGGCTTTGTGATGGCCACTAAAATACCTTGACTTTGTTGTCCTTAAGCCATTTTTCCACAACTTTTGGAAGTATGCTTGTGGTCATTGTCCATTTGGAAGACCCATTTGCGACCAAGCTTTAAAACCTGTTAGGGCAAGGGGGCAGTGTTCAGAAGTTTGGAGAGTCTGACGTGCCCAAAGTAAAATGCCTGTTACTCAGACCCAGAAACTAGGATATGCACATAATTAGTTGTATTGGATAGAAAACACTCTGAAGTTTATAAAACTGTTACAATAATGTCTGTGAGTAATACAGAACTGATATGGCAGGCAAACACCCGAGAAAAATCTATCCGGAAAATGGGATTTTTTGATGTCACAGTTTTTCCATTGACTTGCTATTCTCTACAGAGGAATTTAGCTCCTAGATTGCAGTTCCTATGGCTCCCACTAGATGTCAACAGTCTTTAGACATGGTTTCAGGCTTGTTTTTTTTTAAACCAACGAGTAATAGCAGTTCTTCCTGGTGGATCATGAGGTGGCCTGTACTGTTTTGCACACGTGACAGAGTGCTCGCATTTGAACAGGTGGATTACTGAACAAAACGTGCCAACCAAACAGAGTTTTTGGGATATAAAGAGGGACTTTACTGAACAAAAGGACCATTTATTGTGTAGCTGGGACCCTTGGGATTGCCATCAGAGGAAGATCTTCAAAGGTAAGTGATTTATTTTATCGCTATTTTTGAGTTTTGTGACACCTGTGCTGGTTATGAAATTATGTTAATGAGGAAAGTATGCAGGGCGCTGTCCTCAAACAATCAAATGCTATGCTTTCGCCGTAAAGCCTTTTTGAAATCTGACAACGCTGCGAAATTACCAAGATTCTAAGCTAAAGAATGGTGTACAACACTTGTATTTTCATGAATGTTTAATATTACTATTTTTCTAATTTGAATTTGGCACTCTGCATTTCACCGGATGTTGTCGTTGGTGGGTCGCTAGCGCCCCCCTGATCCCTAAGAAGTTTTTAACTTCCTGACTGATGTCTTGAGATGCTTAAATATATCCACATAATTTTCCTTCCTCATGATTTCATCTATTTTGTGGAGTGCACCAGTCCCTCCAGCAGCAAATTACCCCCACAACTTGATGCTGCCACCCCCATTCCAGTGTGTCATAAGTTGACTGTGCCTTTAAACAGTTTGGAAAATTCCAGAAAATTATGTCATGGCTTTAGAAGCTTCTGATAGGCTAATTGACATCATTTGAGTCAATTGGAGATGTACCTGTGGATGTATTTCAAGGCCTACCTTCAAACTCAGTGCCTCTTTGCTTGACATCATGGAAAATCAAAAGAAATCAGCCAAGACCTCAGAAAAAAATTGTTGACCTCCACAAGTCTGGTTCATCCTTGGGAGTGATTTCCAAATGCCTGAAGGTACCACGTTCATCTGTACAAACAATAGTATGTAAGTATAAACACCATGGGACCCCGCAGCCGTCATACCGCTCAGGAAGGAGACACGTTCTGTCTCTTAGAGATGAACTTTGGTGCGAAAAGTGCAAATCAATCCCAGAACAACAGCAAAGGGCCTTGTGAAGATGCTGGAGGAAACAGGTACAAAATCATCTATATCCACAGTAAAACGAGTCCTATATCGACATAACCTGAAAGGCCGCTCAGCAAGGAAGAAGCCACTGCTCCGAAACCGCCATAAAAAGCCAGACAACGGTTTGCAACTGCAAACTGCACAAAGATCGTACTTTTTGGAGAAATGTCCTCTGGTCTGATGAAACAAAAATAGAACTGTTTGGCCATAATGACCATTGTTATGTTTGGAGGAAAAAGGGGGACGCTTGCAAGCCGAAGAACACCATCCTGACCGTGAAGCACGGGGTGACAGCATCATGTTGTGGGGGTGCTTTTCTGCAGGAGGGACTGGTGCACATCACAAAATAGATGGCATCATGAGGGAGGAAAATTACATGGATATATTGAAGCAACATCTCAAGACATCAGTCAGGAAGTTAAAGCTTGGCCGCAAATGGGTCTTCCAAATGGACAATGACCCCAAGCATACTTCCAAAGTTGTGGCAAAATGGCTTAAGAACAACACAGTCAAGGTACTGGAGTGGCCATCACAAAGCCCTGACTTCAACCCTATAGAAAATTTGTGGGCAGAACTGAAAAAGCGTGTGTGAGCAAGGAGGCCTACAACCTGACTCCGTTACACCAGCTCTGTCAGGAGGAATGGGCCAAAATTCACCCAACTTATTTTGGGAAGCTTGTGGAAGGCTACCCGAAATTTTTGTCCCAAGTTAAACACTATAAAGGCAATGCTACCAAATACTAATTGAGTGTATGTAAACTTCTGACCCACTGGGATTGTGATGAAAGAAATAGAAGCTGAAATAAACAATTCTCTCTACTATTATTATGACATTTCACATTCTTGAAATAAAGTGGCGATCCTAACTGACCTAAGACAGGGAATTTCTACTAGGATTAAATGTCAGGAATTGTGAAAAGCTGAGTTTAAATGTGTTTGGCTAAGGTGTATGTAAACCTCCGACTTCAAATGTATTTATTTATATTCCGGACACTGACATTGCTCGTTCTGTTATGTCTTAATTTCTTGTTCTTTTAACTTTTAGATATTGTGTGCATTGTTATTGTATTGCTAGATATTCATGCATTGTTGGAGCTAGAAACATAATCATTTCACTGCACTTAACATCTGCAAAACTGTATACGTGACCAATAAACTTTGATTTGACTTGAAAATGGAAACTCAGAGTTGTTACACCAGTAATAATAATCATTGGTACATCCATTAAGCACCTGTGAAAAATAGTTGAAAAGAGAGAGGCTCCATTATCTGCTTGTGAGCACACAGTTCTCCTGCCTGCTGCTTTTTCTCAGATGAGGCCATCGCAGCGGCGCCACTGCCACCCGTACCTCGGTGTCCAGAGTCAGCTTTCAATGAACTCGGGCCATTGAGTGATATTTTGCAGGCCATTGTGTCACTAGATTGGATTTCCTTCTCTCTATAGGTCAGGGCACCGTGTGGTCTCGGGAGAACGGCACAGAGCTGGAATGTGGTGCTTGGCCTTCAAAGGGAGCCGTTCCCCACAGACTCACCAGGGGATTTTGCTAATCGCTCAGAACTCCAATACAAATGAGGCACTACAGGATTTTTGCTGACACACACAAAACAAAGTGGACAGCATGGATATGGTAATTAATCAATCGTTCAACTTGTTTAGATATTAAAGGCCTGCTGTAATCATGGGGTGGTGTACATCGATGGGATTCTATGGGGTCGTCTTAGACCGTGCACATCTGACTGGTTAAAGGAGGATGGGGAACAAAACAGGTTGTAAAGCTATAGATGAATCTTGTATATTGACATATCCACATGTACATTAAGATCCCGATGTAAGCTTTATTGGATCTGCTAAGCCAGCAGTTTATTCCCATGGGTGTAGAGATGAAAGCGATATTGAGATACAGTGTCAGTGAAGGTTTGGTGATGGTGGCACATTTTAATGCCGGTAAATTAGACATATTTCCCTTCCAATTAAATCAACTAGAGAAAGAAAATCTCTTTCATTATGATGTCTATCAACAGTGAAATGCCTTTGATGATTTCTAAGTGAGGACTGGGTTCATAGCTGGGAATATACAGTATGCCATTGGTCGGGCTGGGATCATAGATGGGAATATACAGTATGCCATTGGTCGGGCTGGGTTCATAGCTGGGAATATACAGTATGCCATTGGTCGGGCTGGGATCATAGATGGGAATATACAGTATGCCATTGGTCGGGCTGGGTTCATTGCTGGGAATATACAGTATGCCATTGGTCGGGCTGGGTTCATAGCTGGGAATATACAGTATGCCATTGGTCGGGCTGGGTTCATAGCTGGGAATATACAGTATGCCATTGGTCGGGCTGGGTTCATAGCTGGGAATATACAGTATGCCATTGGTCAGACTGGGTTCATAGCGGGGAATATACAGTATGCCATTGGTAGGGCTGGGTTCATAGCTGTGAATATACAGTATGCTATTGGTTGGGCTGGGTTCATACCTGGGAATATACAGTATGCCATTGGGCGGGCTGGGTTCATAGCTGGGAATTGACAGTAGTCCATTGGTCGGGCTGGGTTCATTGCTGGGAATATACAGTATGCCATTGGTCGGGCTGGGTTCATAGCTGGGAATATTCAGCATGCCTGGGGTTGGCAAAAGGTGGCCAGCGGGCCAAATCCACCCTGCAAGTGATTTTTGGGGGATAAAGATAAAGACAGTAAAATCACCAGGAAATCAGCAAAAAACATTCCACAAATAAGAAAAAACAGATATACAGTATGGTGACCGTGTCTCAATGTAATCAAGGTATGACGTTGTTATTTTCAAATACAATCTCATTTTGGGCTTAGTTGTGTTCAATTTGCAGTGTATCATTTATTACATTTATGTTCCGGCCCGCCAACTTTCCACTCCGACAGAAATCGTCGCAAGGCTGAATCTACCGTAGATAGTTGTCATTCTCTGACAGAGATCAAAGACTTGATATCTTCCCACAATTTAATCAAAATGATGACATCTGTTGCAAGTACAAACCCTATAACGTTCAGACAGATTCCAGGCGGATGTTATCTGAAGAACAATCTGTCCACTGTGTTTTGATACTGTTTCAGTTGGTTAGAGGAACAATGTAACTACTGCAGCTTAACCACAGGCTCCTGTGCTACTTGACTGAGGTGCTATAAGAAAGAGCAACTGCTCTGCTGTGCTAGGCTGTTGTGCCCGAGGAACTAGCGTAACTGCTTTTGAAAATTGTATTTGCATTCTGCTTCACTGTTTATCCTTTTCATATTATTCCTTTTTATTTCTTAAAACAAATAAATAAATGGGGTGAAAATGATGCAGCAAGCTCGAAGGAGTAAACGCTCCTCACTTGGGAGAAAGACAGCCCTGAAGAATACTAAGTCCAGGTTTTGTTTCCCGTCTCTCAGAACAAAGGGTACATTTTCCATCAAAGAGCAACAAAAACTGCTGGCATAAATATGTCTCCTAGTTTGTGTGCTGAGTCCAGAGGTGGCTACGCCAGCGGACGTGTTCAAACTGCAGAACGCTAGTTTAGCCTTTTACAAACGGCCACAAAGAAAATCTTACTTTTCAACTCACAAAGGTTTTGGCAACCACATCAATAGCTTACACTTAAGATTGAGTGGGAAAAAAATACAAGTCCGTAAAGGATCCAAATATGGTCCAATGAACAACCAAGCATATAACGGGATTACTATCTTGGAAGGTATTTGTCACAACTACGTTATGTACTCTGGGACTTTAACTAGAGTTCTACTTAATTATATTATTCAAATATTTATTTTTATTTTTTATTTAACCTTTATTTAAGGAGGCAAGTCAGTTAAGAACAAATTCTTATTTAAAATGACGGCCTACCCCCCCTGGCCAAACCCTCTCCTAAACCGGATGACTCTGGGCCAATTGTGCGCCGCCCTATGGGACTCCCGATGATGGCCAGTTGTGACACAGCTTGGGAACAAACCCGGGTCTGTAGTGACGCCTCTAGCACTGCAATGCAGTGCCGTAGACCTCTGTTCCACACAGGAGGAAAAGTAAATTTTAAAGTCATTTGTCACACATCACTTAAAGTTAGTGTTTGTGATAAGGCCTATCTTTACTTTCAATACATCCAAGGACCTTTGGGTCAAGTGGAACAGAACAGGGCTTTGGACTGCCATGACCTAATTCTCCATCTAGTCTCCCAAGTGACCTCCTGTTCTGTACTAGAGTGTGAGGGGAATAAGGGCACACCTCAGAGGTAACTCAGAGGTACAGGAACTTTATCAAAGTAAAATGTGTACTGTGTCAGAGGGCACCGACTGCAGTTTTCTTTCACAGAAGAATACCACTCAGTATACTAGAGGAAATTAGTCAAGGGATGTCTTCATTTTTCTGAATAGGACCTTTCCCATTAGGCACTGTGTTGTTGTTTCACCAGTGGGAGGGCCTGGTGACGTAATAATACTTTGATGGGTGTGTATATTTGTCCTGTTTTACACATGTGCATGTGTGTATTAATGTGTGAATTGGAAACGTGTTTTTTGCATATCCCAACTCTCCCTGAGACACTCTCGGAGAGCGGGGTCACGGCCAGGGTCTGCCATTATCAACGGTGACCCTGGAGAAATTAGGATTAAATGCCTGGCTCAGTTACTGGCCCAATGCTCTAACCGGTAGGCTAACTGCCGCCCACCATCAGACCAGACGTCACAGCTACGTACTGTACATATGTGAAATATGTTGTTCTGCCCCTGAACAAGGCAGTTAACCCACTGTTCCTAGGCCGTTATTGAAAATAAGAATTTGTTCTTAACTGACTTGCCTAGTTAAATAAAGGTAAAATCAAAATTTTTATAAAACAATACCAGTGCATCTGTTGTCCCTTTCAAAGTCACTGATCCGGGTGAAACAAGGTCATCCATCCTCTCAACTTTGCCCACCATAGCCCCACTTTAGGATTATTTGTGTATTAGTATTGTACTGTTAGACATGCACTGCACTGCTGAAAACAAGCATTTTGCTGCATCTGTTTAACATCTGCTAATCTGTGTATACGACAAATAAACGTTGATTTGATCTTGATTTAGAAGTTAAGTCTGAGTCTAACACACTTTCAGTAACCAAGGTTGGATATGATAAAAAGTTTGACAGCACCTTTATTATGATCCATTATAGATGTTCATAACTCTATATAGCCCATTCATAATGTATTATGCAGACTTCAGCACTCTTCATTACTCATACCTCAACAGCCTACGTGGAGTAACGTAAGAATTAGATGGAATTTTTAATACTGCCTGGCAGTCTCTCTCAGTTCCAATTCTATTACACGGATCTTCAAGAAAAAAAAATGACAAAAATATTACAGGATCAAAGTCAGACTGTCTCTGCATCGTCACCTATTCAAGATTAAACAATTCCTTGAGTACAATAATATCCCAGCCAGGGTCTTTATAGTGCCTTTCAATCATGCCAGTAATTCACATCTCTTACAGAATGCTATATACTTCTGAAACACACCCACCTTTACCCAATCCATGACCAATCATTGTAATACAGCTCTGATTTCATTTTAGGCTCAGAGCACTTAAAGGTTGTCAGATCTAGTCTACAGAAACTCATGTTGAGAACTTTGGAGAACTTGAAAATCAAGATCGTACGAAAATGTAGGAACTATAACAATTGCCTAAATTTCAGGATAATTGCTAAGTTTTCTGCAATTTTTGTGTTGCTTTTAGCTCTCCACTGAAGACCTAATGTTATTCAACCTTCACAGGATGCTTCATCAAGATCCCCCATGAAGCCAGATTTCCACAAAACACATACATTATGAACCTCAAAAGAGGGGGCAAAGGGAATTTTGTTTATGCTGTGAGATAAGCCTCAGGAAGAAAAATGACTGTATGTTCCAGAAGAACATGATTAATGCATAGCTCATTTATCTTTCTCTGAAGTGTGAAATTGCAAATGTATCCAAAGTAAACACTGTAAAATATTATTTTCGCATAGCTAACTCCAGTCCATATCCCTCTCTTTTTCATAGGCATGGCTTTTGGACATGCCATGATATATTCTATGTGAATCCCACTGGTTCGCCCCGGTGCCATGCAGCACAGAAGGTGCTCATCTTTAGAAGCTGGAGCATAATCAGGGATTGGGAAAACGATGAGATGCCAATTAACATCCTGTCGGGCGCCTCTCCAATATGGAATGGAATGGGAAGCAGCTGTAGCTCCCTGTATCGAGAAGGGTGGCGATTGAAAATGAATGGGTAGTTTGGCTATAAGGGTCTACATTGGTATGCGTGTGTGTTTGTGCGTGTGTTTGTGTGTGTGTGTGTGTATGGCAATGAGAGCAATGAAAGCACATCTAACCCTTCTAACCCCACAGAAGCAAAAGGCCTCCAAGCCTATCAAGTTCATTATGTATGTGTCAAATGAGATCATTTGCATGATATAGTGATTAAGACCTTTTGAAATAATCTGCAGCAAAAATTAAATGTCAGAGAGTCAAATATTTAACTTGTCCTGAAGAATAATTGCCTTCATGAAGCAGCGCTAAATCGTACCATCTCTGGCGGTGGAAGACGAGAGAAAAGCTTTGACACGGGATCCTAGCCACACAGCCAGAGAAACAGCTGTGACACGGGATCATAGCCACACAGCCAGAGAAACAGCTTTGACACGGGATCATAGCCACACAGCCAGAGAAACAGCTGTGACACGGGATCATAGCCACACAGCCAGAGAAACAGCTGTGACACGGGATCATAGCCACACGGCCAGAGAAACAGCTGTGACACGGGATCAAAGCCACACGGCCAGAGAAACAGCTGTGACACGGGATCATAGCCACACGGCCAGAGGAACAGCTGTGACGGGATCATAACCGCAGGGCCAGAGGAACAGCTGTGACATGGGATCATAGCCACAAGGCCAGAGGAACAGATGTGACACGGGATCATAGCCAAACGGCCAGAGGAACAGATGTGACATAGGATCATAACCGCACGGCCAGAGGAACAACTGTGACACAGGATTATAGCCACATGGCCAGAGGAACAGCTTAAACAGGTGAAGCAAATGAGCACATTTTGTGCTTTTCAAACTAACCTTAAACTCTAGAAACTAATCATCACAGATTCCTCTGATCTTTGGCCTGTCTCTCGCCAAATGATTTATTCATTGCTAATTTGCTCACTTGTTTCCTGCTGAGGCTCATTTTCAGAGTCTGGCCCTGCTGTACCTCTGAGGGCAGCTCTATCAGAGTGAAAGGATTGCATTAAGGACTCAATGTGACAATCTGTGACGGTTTCCAAGCTGCACTATTTTCTAGAGAGGGTAAAGAGACTTCTAGTCAGACTGACAGTGAGTCCTCTCTCCTTGAGACAGTCCACTGGGTGTCTCACCATCACCACCACTCTCATCAATCACACGTGTATCAGTTATGCCCTCCATAAGGCAACCAAACAGCCAAAACATCAGTACAAAGACAAAGTGGAGTCGCAATTCAACGGCTCAGACACGAGACGTATGTGGCAGGGACTCCAGACAATCATGGATTATAAAGGGAAAACCATCCACGTCGAGGGAAACAGAGTGCCGTCAACGCAGGCCACCACCGCTCCTGTGGATTGTGAGCTCTCGTTCTCCGTGGCTGATGTGAGTAAGACATTTAAGCGGGTTAACCCTCGCAAGGATGCTGGCCCAGACGGCATCCCTAGCCATGTCCTCAGAGCATGTGCATACCAGCTGGAGTGTTTACAGACATATTCAATCTCTCCCTATGCCAGTCTGTTGTCCCCACTTGCTTCAAGATGTCCACCATTGTTCCTGTACCCAAGAAAGTGAAGGTAACTGAAGTAAATGACCATTGCCCCATAGCACCCACTTATGTCATCATGAAGTGATTTGAGAGGCTACTTAAATATCATATCATCTCCACCTTAACGGACACCCTAGACCCACTGTAATTTGTATACCACCCCAATAGATCAACAAACGATGCAATCGCCATCGCACTGCACACTGCCCTATCCCATCTGGACAAGAAGAATACCTATGTAAGAATGATGTGTATTGACTACTGCTCAGCCTTCAACACAATAGTACCCTCCAAGCTCATCATTAAGCTCGGGGCCCTGGGTCTGAACCCCGCCCTGTGCAACTGGGTCCTTGACTTCCTGATGGGCCGCCCCCAGGTGGTGAAGGTAGGTAACAGCACCTCCACTTCGCTGATCCTCGATACAGGGGCCCAACAAAGGCGTGTGCTCAACCCCCTCCTGTACTCCCTGTTCACCCTTGACTGCGTGGCCACTCAATTCTCCAACTCCAACATCAAGTTTGCAGACGACACAACAGTAGTAGGCCTGATTACCAACAATGATGAGACAGCCTACAGGGAGGAGGTGAGGGCCCTGGAGGAGTGGTGCTAGGAAAATAACCTCTTCCTCAATGTCAACAAAATGAAGGAGCTGATTGAGACAGCAGAGGGAGCAAGACCCCATCCACATTGACAGGGCCACAGTGGAGAAGGTGAAAAGCTTCGGCATATACATCACTGACAATCTGAAATAAATCACCCACACAGACAGTGTGTTGAAGAAGATGCAACAGCGCCTCTTCAAACTCAGGAGGCTGAAGAAGTGTGGCTTGGCCCTTAAGACCGTCACAATCTTTTACAGATGCACTATTGAGAGTATCCTGCCGGGCTGTATCACCGCCTGGTACGGCAACTGCACCATCCACCAACCACAGGGTTCTCCAGAGGATGGTGCGGTCTGCCCCACACTGCCTGCCCTCTAGGACATCTACCGTACCCGGTGTCACAGGAAGGCCAAGAAGATCATCAAGGACCTCAACCATCTGAGATACGGCTGTTCACCCTTCTACCATCCAGAAGGCGAGGTCAGTACAGGTGTATCATAGCTGTGACCGAGAGACTGAAAAACAGCTTTTATCTCAAGGCCATCAGACTGTTAAATAGTCACCACTAGCAGGCCCCCACCCAGTACCCTGCCCTGAACTTTAGTCACTGTCACTTGCCGGCTACCACCAGGTTACTCTACCCTGCACCTTAGAGACTGCACTATGTGCATAGTCTTGAACACTGGTCACTTTAATATTGTTTACATACCGTTTTACCTACTTCATATGTATATACTGTTTTCTAGTTAATGCCTATCCTATTTAACTATTGCTTTACATACAGTAGATACATATACATATTCTAACAATATACTGTACCAGTCAAAAGTTTGGACACACCTACTAATTCAAGGGTTTTTCTTAATTTGTATCATTTTCTACATTGTAAAACCATGAAATAACATATGGAATCATGTAGTAACCAAAAAAGTGTTAAACAAATCATCCAAATATAAGTAGCCACCCTTTGCCTTGACAGCTTTGCACACTATTGGCATTCTCTCAACCAGCTTCACCTGGAATGCTTTTCCAACAGTCTTGAAGGAGTTCCCACATATGCTGAGCACTTGTTGGCTGCTTTTCCTTCACTCTGCGGTCCAACTCATCCCTAACCATCTCAATTGGGTTGAGGTCGGGTGATTGTGGAGGCCAGGTCAACTGATGCACCACTGCATCACTCTCCTTCTTGGTCAAATAGCACTTACACAGCCTCGGTCATTGTCCTGTTAAAAACAAAAGATAGTCCCACTAAGCACAAACCAGATGGGATGGCATATTGATGCAGAATGCTGTGGTAGCGATGCTGGTTAAGTGTGCCTTGAATTCTAAATAAATCACTGACAGTGTCACCAGCAAAGCACCCCCACACCATCACACCTCTTCCTCCATGCTTCACGGTGGCAACCACACATGCAGAGATCCGTTCACCTACTCTGCGGTTCACAAAGACACGGCAGTTGGAACCAAACATCTCAAATTTGGACTCATCAGACCGAAGGACAGATTTCCACCGGTTTAATGTTCATTCCTTGTGTTTCTTGGCCCAAGGAAGTCTTTTCTTCTTATTGGTGTTCTTTAGTAGTGGTTTCTTTGCAGCAATTCGACCATGAAGGCCTGATTCACGCAGTCTCATCTGAACAGTTAATGTTGAGATGTGTCTGTTACTTGAACTCTGTGAAGAATTAATTTGGGCTGCAATTTCTGAGGGTGGTAACTCTAATGAACTTGTCTTCTGCAGCAGAGGTAACTCTGGGTCTTCCTTTCCTGTGGCGGTCCTTGCGAGAGCCAGTTTGATCATAGCGCTTGATGGTTTTTGCAACTGCACTTTAAGAGTTCTTGACATTTTCTGAATTGACTGACCTTGTTTTAAAGTAATGATGGGCTGTCGTTTCTCTTTGCTTATTTGAGCTGTTCTTGCCATAATATGGACTTGGTGTTTTACGAAATAGGGCTACCCTCTGTATACCACACCTACCTTGTCACAACACAACTGATTGGCTCAGTTTAAAAAACAAAATAACAAGGCACACCTTAATTAAAATATATTCCAGGTGACTACCTCATGAAGCTGGTTGATAGAATGCCAAGTGTGCAAAGCTGTCATCAAGGCAAAGGGTGGCTACTTTGAAGAACCTCAAATATAAAATATATGTTGATTTGTTTAACACTTTTTTGGTTAATACATATGTGTTATTTTATTTTATTGATGTCTTCACTATTATTCTACAATGTAGAAAATAGTAAAAATAAAGAGAAACTCTGAAATGAGTAGGTGTGTCCAAACCTTTGACTGGTGCTGTATACAGTGTATTCGGAAAGTATTCAGACCCTTTGACTTTTTACACATTTTGGTACGTTACAGCCTTAATCTAAAATGGATTAAACAAAAAGAAATCCGCCTCAATCTACAAACAATACCCCATAATGATGAAGCAAAAACAGATTTTATTTATATTTTTTAAATGTATTAAAAATAAAGAACAGAAATACCTTATTTATATAAGTATTCAGACCCTTTGCTATGAAACGCGAAATTGAGCTTTTTCCATTGATCATCCTTGAGATGTTTCTACAACTTGATAGGTTTCCACCTGTGGTAAATTCAATTGATTGGACCTGATATGGAAAGGCACACAACTGTCTGTGTAAGGTCCCACAGCTGACAGTGTTTGTCAGAGCAAAAACCAAGCCGTGAGGTCAAAGGAATTGTCTGTATCGCTCCGAGACAGGATTGTGTTGAGGCACAGATCTGGTGAAGGGTAGCAAACCATTTCTGCAGCAATGAAGGTCCCCAAGAACACAGTGGCTTCCATCATCCTTAAATGGAAGAAGTTTGGAACCACCAAGACCCTTCCTAGAGCTGGCCGCCCTGCCAAACTGAGAAATCGGGGGGAGAAGGGCCTTGGTCAAGAACCCGATGGTCACTCTGACAGAGCTCTAGAGTTCCTAACCTTCCAGAAGGACAATCATCTCTGCAGCACTCCACCAATCAGGCCTTGATGATAGAGTGGCCAGACAGAAGCCACTCATCAGTAAAAGGTACATGACAGCCCGCTTGGAGTTTGCCAAAAGGTACCTAAAGACTTTCAGAGAAACAAGATTTTCTGGTCTGATGAAACCAAGTATGAACTATTGGGCCTGAATGCCAAGTCACTTCTGGAGGAAACCTGGCACCATCCCTACGGTGAAGCATGGTGGTGGCAGCATCATGCTGTGGGGATGTTTTTCAGTGGCAGGGACTGGGAGACTGGTCAGGATCGAGGCAAAGATGAACAAAGCACATTCCCAAAAGATCCTTGATGAAAACCTGCTCAAGAGCGCTCAGGACCTCAGACTGGGGTAAAGGTTCGCCTTCCAACAGGACAACTACCCCTAAGCACACAGCCAAGACAACACAGCAGTGGCTTCGGGACAAGTCTCTGAATGTCCTTAAGTGGCCCAGCCAGAGCCCAGACTTGAACCCATTTGACCAGCTCTGGAGAGACCTGAAAATAGCTGTGCAGCAACACTTTCCATCCAACCTGACAGAGCTTTAGAGGATCTGCATAGAATAATGGAAGAAACTCCCCAAATTCAGGTTTTCTAAGATTGTATCGTCATACCTAAGAAGACTCAATGCTGTAATCGCTGCCAAAGGTGCTTCAAGAAAGTACTGAGTAAAGGGTCTGAGTGCTTATGTAAATGTTATATTTCTGTTTATTATTTTTAATAAATTAGCAAACATTATGGGCTATTGCGTGTAGATTGGCGATTTGAAAAAAACTATTTAATCAATTTTAGAATACGGCTGTGACATAACAAAATGTGGAAAAAGTCAAGGGGTCTGAATACTTTCCAAAGGCACTGTATATACAATTGAAGTCGGAAGTTTACATACACCTTAGCCAAATACATTTAAACTCAGTTTTTCACAATTCCTGACATTTACATCTAGTAAAACTTCCCTGTCTTAGGTCAGTTAGGATCGCCACTTTATTTTAATAACTTCTTAGGGAGCGGCTGCATAGGTGACTGTTTTGGAGAGTCTGGCGTGCCCAAAGTAAAATGCCTGCCACTCAGGCCCAGAAAATAGGATATGCACATAATTAGTACTATTGGATAGGAAACACTGAAGTTTCTAAGAGGAAATGGTCAAGGGAGCTCAGATGTCAACAAGATTTCTCGGGCACAAGACTGGATGTGCGCGCCCCACTTTATTCTACTTATATAACGTATAGGTGACCATCCGAGTAAAATATTATCGCTAATATTCATAAAAGGATAGCTAAGGATGCATTATAACTGGTCTTTGATTTGTTTAGGAAAAGTTTATAGGTATAATTTGAATGCGTTCTCTTCACGTTTCAATGGGCGATTCGACGTTGGATTTTCTGAACATAACGTGCCAACCAAACAGAGATTTATGGATTTAATAAATGACTTTTTCTAATAAAAGAACCATTGGATGTCTTCGTTGGACACTTGGGAAGCCCTCAGCAGAAGTTCTTCGAAAGGTAAGGGATTTGTTTTCGCTATGATATGGGTTTGTGTGAACCGCGCTGGTTTATGAATTTATGCTAATGTAGAAATATTAGAGGTGCTATCCTCAAACAATCAAATGTTGTGCTTTCGCCGTAAAGCCTTTTTGAAATCTGACAATGCTGTGATATTGCCAAGAAGCAGAGCTTTTGATGACTATGCAACACTTGTATATTGATGAATGTTTAATAATTCAACTTTTGGATTTTGAATTTGGCCGGGTAGTGTTTAGCGCCCCACTGCTCCCTAAGTAGTTAATGCAATTGACTTCATTCCGGCTCAGTTTTTTCTCCACATTTGGTCCGTAATTTTGTTTTCAAACTGCTTTAGTGTCATTTTCACTCACCTGGCCTGTAGCCTCCAGTCTGGCAACTAGAACTAACAATATCTAATCAGTTTCTGTCTGATAAACATCCTCTTGCGTGATGAAGCATTGTAAATCCATGATGTAATTCTCCAAGTTCAAATACTCTGAATGAGAAAAACTTTATCATTGCAAGTGGGTTCTATTTTTAGAAAAACCTTTAGTGTAATGCAAAAATCTTAAAGGAACTCAAGTTACATATCTCAAAGGTTTGGAAGATGCATGTCCTGAAAGTCATAGGGGGCTGTCTGAACTGAATTGCTTATCATTTCAACATACTATTCAGAAACCCAATTAGATGCAGACACCTCATGAATGTCAAAGTGTGACACATATACAAAGCATCATGTATGTGTTCCTTATCAAATCCATCTCATTATGAAACTTTTAACCATGGCATTGTTGAAAACTTGTTCCTAATTGGCTTGAAGAGCATTCTAGAGCGTGCATTATTTCCCTATAACGCACGGTGTACTTTGAGTCAGTATTCATGTCACAAGAAGGAATTCCCCTCGACCACGCTGTCACGACTTCCGCCGAGGGTGCCTCTTCTGCCTGTTCGGGCGGCGTTCGTCGGTCGTTGTCACCGGCCTACTAGCTGCTACCGATTCCTTTTCCCTCATTGTCTTTTGTATTGGTTTCACCTGTGTCTTGTTTAGTTGGTAGGCTAGGGCTATTTAAGTTGGGGAGGCCCGCCTCCTTTTGTGCGGGTTTGTTTTCTGTTTGTTGGCAGACGTTCGTTGGAGTTTATTTCGCTGTTGTTTAGTTGTTTGTTTAAGTGCGCCCGTTTAGTGTGTTTTGTGTTTGTTCCCATTTTTTCGCACTTTATTAAATCGGGTCTGCATTTAAACCTCTGCTCTCTGCACCTGACTCCACACCTTACACTCCAGCCTTGTGACAGAAACCCGCACCCTTCAGATGGAGTCAGCAGGAGCAGCTTCTTCCCCTCTCCCTTCTATGGAGGAGCGTGTCCTCCATCATACAGCCATCCTCCACCGAATTGGGTCAGCGATGGACCAGATGATGGAGAGGATGGACCGATGGGGAGAGGAGTGGTCTCCCTACCTCACCTTCAGCTCCTCTTCCTGAACATATTCCTCCGGTGGTGTCCGGGTCCAGCGCACTTCGTCTTGCGCCCCCAAGAGAGTACGATGGGAAGGCGGCTGGATGCAAGGGTTTCTTGCTCCAGCTAGAACTTTACCTGGCCACCATTCGCCCGACTCCCTCGGGGGAGGAGAGCATCAGTGTCCTCATCTCCTGTCTAACGGGTCGAGCCCTGGAGTGGGCTAATGCTGTGTGGAGTAGCCCTGACTCCGCTAGAGAAGACTACCCTGAGTTCACCCGCCGTTTCCGGGCCGTTGTCGATCACCCACCAGAGGGCCGAGCGGCCGGGGAACGGTTGTTCCATCTAAGACAGGAGATGAGGAGCGCGCAGGACTTCGCGTTGGAGTTTAGGACCTTGGCTGCTGGAGCGGGGTGGAACGACAGGGCTCTAATGGACCACTACAGGTGCAGTCTCCGGGAGGACGTCCGAAGGGAGCTAGCTTGTCGTGACGCTACCCTCTCTCTAGACGAATTGATAGACATGTCGATCCGACTGGACAACCTGCTAGCTGCTCGCGGGCGGACTGAGAGGTCTCTGTTAGTTCCACCTTCAGCTCCTCCTGGTCCTATTCCGATGGAGTTAGGGGCGACTGGTTCGAGGGGGACCGGAGGAGGAATCTCCTCTTGCACCAATTGTGGTCGGAGAGGGCACACTACCGATCGGTGCTGGAGGAGCTCTTCTGGGAGTCGAGAGGGCAGGCAGAACACTACTCGGCTACCCCAGGTGAGTCAGCACCAAACTCACCCAGAACTCCCTGTTGGTCATATGTTTTTGCCTATCTCCTTCCCTGATTTGTCTCCCTCTCTCCAGCATAAGGCGCTAGTTGATTCAGGCGCAGCTGGGAATTTTATAGATCGCGGACTCGCTTTTAAATTAGGTATTCCGCTAGTGTTAGTAGATCAACCTATCCCCGTGCACTCCCTAGATAGTAGACCGTTAGGGTCACGGCTGGTCAGGGAGATTACGGTTCCACTGGACATGGTAACGCAGGGGGATCATAGGGAACGGATTAGTCTATTCCTTATTGATTCACCTGCGTTTCCGGTGGTGCTGGGAATTCCCTGGCTGGCTAGTCACAAGGGGTGGTCAGTCTCCAGGGGTGGTCAGAGGAGTGTTCAGGTAGGTGTAGAGGAGTTTCCATTGGTGCCACAACGGTGGAGAGTCCAGACCAGGTCTCCACTGTGCGCATTCCCTCAGAATATGCCGATTTGGCTCTCGCCTTCTGTAAAAAGAAGCCGACTCAATTACCACCTCATCGACGAGGGGATTGCGTGATAAATCTCCAGGTAAACGCAGCACTTCCCAGGAGTCACGTGTACCCGTTGTCTCAGGAGGAGACGGTGGCTATGGAGACATATGTCACTGAATCTCTGAGACAGGGGTACATTCGGCCCTCAATCTCACCCTTTTCCTCGAGTTTCTTTTTTGTGAAGAAAAAGGAGGGAGGTCTGCGTCCGTGCATTGATTACAGAGGTCTAAATGCCATCACAGTGGGATTTAGTTACCCGCTACCTCTTATCGCTACGGCGGTGGAATCATTTCACGGTGCGCGTTTCTTCACGAAACTGGACCTTAGGAGTGCATATAATTTGGTGCGTATCCGGAAAGGAGATGAGTGGAAAACTGCGTTTAGTACCACATCTGGCCATTATGAGTACCTCGTCATGCCCTATGGGTTGAAGAATGCGCCAGCAGTCTTTCAATCTTTCGTAGACGAGATTCTCAGAGACCTGCACGGGCAGGGTGTGGTGGTGTATATCGATGATGTCCTGATCTATTCCGCCACACGCGACGCTCATGTGTCTCTGGTGCGTAAGGTACTTGGAAGACTGCTGGAGCATGACTTATATGTCAAGGCGGAGAAATGTGAGTTTTTCAAACAAGCCATTTCCTTCCTGGGTTATCGTATTTCCACCTCTGGGGTGAAAATGGAGTGTGACCGCGTTACAGCCGTGCGTAATTGGCCAACTCCGACCACGGTAAAGGAGGTGCAGCGGTTTTTAGGGTTTTCCAATTATTACCGGAGGTTTATCCGGGGTTTTGGTCAGGTGGCTGCTCCCATTACCTCACTGCTGAAGGGGGGCCCGGTGCGGTTACGATGGTCGGCGGAGGCGGACAGAGCCTTCAGTCGTCTGAAGGAGCTGTTCACCAATGCTCCCGTGCTGGCTCATCCAGACCCTTCTTTGGTGTTCATAGTGGAGGTGGACGCGTCCGAGGCTGGTGTTGGAGCTGTGCTATCACAACGCTCGGGGGTGCCACCGAAGCTCCGTCCCTGCGCTTTCTTTTCGAGGAAGCTCAGCCCGTCGGAGCGGAACTATGATGTGGGGGACCGGGGGTTGCTCGCCGTGGTTAAGGATCTGAAAGTGTGGAGACATTGGCTTGAGGGGGCAAGGCATCCTTTTCTCATCTGGACTGACCACCGTAATCTGGAGTTTATCGGGGCAGCGAGGAGACTGAATCTGCGGCAGGCCAGGTGGGCTATGTTTTTCACTAGATTTCAGTTTACCATTTCTTATAGACCAGGTTCCCTTACTACGAAGGCTGACGCGCTGTCCCGTCTCTATGACACTGAGGAGCGGTCAATCGAGCCTACCCCCATCCTTCCAGCTTCATGTCTGGTAGCACCGGTGGTATGGGAGGTGGACGTGGAGCGGGCGAGCAGTTGGAACCTGCTCCTCCTGAGTGTCCAGCTGGTTGTCAGTACGTGCCGCTTAGTGTTCGCGATAAATTGATTCGGTGGGCTCATACGTTACCCTCTTCAGGTCATCTGGGGATTGAGAGGACGGTGCGGTGTCTTAGGGGGAAATACTGGTGGCCCACTTTGGTTAAGGACGTGAGGTTTTATGTCTCCTCCTGTTCGGTATGCGCCCAGAGTAAGGCTCCTAGACACTTACCTAGAGGGAAGTTACAGCCCCTCCCCATTCCACAACGATCGTGGTCTCATCTGTCAGTGGATTTTCTCACCGACCTTCCCCCGTCTCAGGGAAACACTACGATCCTGGTTGTTGTGGATCGGTTCTCTAAGTCCTGTCGTCTCATCCCGTTGCCCGGCCCTACAGACTGCGGAGGCCCTGTTTACCCATGTCTTCCGGCACTATGGGGTGCCTGAGGACATCGTTTCTGATCGGGGTCCTCAGTTCACTTCAAGAGTGTGGAGGGCATTTATGGAGCGGCTGGGGATCTTGGTTAGTTTGACCTCAGGTTTCCACCCTGAGAGTAATGGGCAGGTGGAGAGAGTTAACCAGGATGTGGGTAGGTTTCTGCGGTCGTATTGTCAGGACCGGCCTGGTGAGTGGGCGAGGTACGTCCCATGGGCGGAGGTGGCTCAGAACTCAGTTCGTCACTCCTCCACTAACATGTCACCGTTCCAGTGCGTGTTGGGCTACCAGCCGGTCCTGGCACCATGGCATCAGAGCCAGACTGAAGCTCCTGCGGTGGAGGAGTGGGTGCAGCGCTCAAAGGAAACCTGGAAAGCCGTCCAGGACCATATCAAACAAGCTGGTGGGCGGCAGAAGAGGAGCGCTGACCGTCACCGCAGTGAGGCCCCTGTGTTTGCTCCGGGGGGACCGGGTCTGGCTCTCGACCCGGAACCTGCCCCCTCCGCCTGCCCTGCCGGAAGCTGGGGCCGCAGTATGTGGGGCCATTTAAAGTCCTGAGGAGGATAAACGAGGTGTGTTATAGGTTACAGCTTCCTTCTTACTACCGCATTAACCCCTCGTTTCATGTGTCTCTCCTCAGGCCGGTGGTAGCTGGTCCCCTGCAGGAAGGTGAGGTGCTGGGGGTCCCTCCGCCCCATTTAGACATCGAGGGGTCCCTGGCGTTCGCAGTCCGCGCCATTCTGGACTCTAGGCGCCGGGTGAGGGGTCTGCAGTACCTCGTGGACTAGGAGGGGTACGGTCCGGAGGAGAGGTGCTGGGTACCGGTGGAGGACATCCTAGATCCATCATTGCTGAAAGAGTTCCACCGCCTTCATCCGGATCGCCCTGCGCCTCGTCCCCCGGGCCGCCCCCGAGGCCGGTGTCGGCACGCTGCGGAGCCGCGGTCGGGGTACTGTCACGACTTCCGCTGAGGGTGTCTCTTCTGCCTGTTCGGGCGGCGTTCCGCGGTCGTCGTCACCGGCCTACTAGCTGCTACCGATCCCTTTTCCCTCATTGTCTTTTGTATTGGTTTCACCTGTGTCTTGTTTAGTTGGTAGGCTAGGGCTATTTAAGTTGGGGAGGCCCGCCTCCTTTTGTGCGGGTTTGTTTTCTGTTTGTTGGCAGACGTTCGTTGGAGTTTATTTCGCTGTTGTTTAGTTGTTTGTTTAAGTGCACCCGTTTAGTGTGTTTTGTGTTTGTTCCCATTTTTTCGCACTTTCTTAAATTGGGTCTGCATTTAAACCTCTGCTCTCTGTGCCTGACTCCACACCTTACACTCCAGCCTTGTGACACACGCCCCAAAATTGGTGAAAACAAACATTCTTTCCCATTGATCCCCATTGTAAAAGAGCAAGTTTCATAGTCTATTTTTTGTTAAAAAGAAATAACAAGACATGCCAAAAGCCTGATGTTCAATATACACTACCTTTCAAAAGTTTGGGGTCACTTATAAATGTCGTTATTTTTAAAGGAAAGCAATTTTTTGTCCATTAAAATAATATAAAATTGATCAGAAATGTGTACTGCGAGCATGCGCTGACCAACTAGCAAGTGTCTTCACTGACATTTTCAACCTCTCCCTGTCCGAGTCTGTAATACCAACATGTTTTAAGCAGGCCACCATAGTGCCTGTGCCCAGAACACTAAGGTAACCTGCCCAAATGACTACCGACCCGTAGCACTCATGTCTGTAGCCATGAAGTGCTTTGAAAGGCTGGTCATGGCTCACATCAACACCATCATCCCAGAAACCCTAGACCCACTCCAATTTGCATACCGCCTCAACAGATCCCCAGATGATGCAGTCTCTACTGCACTCCAGATGATGCAGTCTCTACTGCACTACAGCTTCCTTCTTACTACCGCATTAACCCCTCGTTTCATGTGTCTCTCCTCAGGCCACCTGTGTGAGAATGCTATTCATTGACTACAGCTCAGCATTCAACACCATAGTGCCCTCAAAGCTCATCAATAAGCTAAGGACCCTCGAACTAAACACCTCCCTCTGCAACTGGACAGTTGTGAAGTGGGCACGACAAAACCTATTCCCCCTCAGGAGACTGGAAAGATTTGGCATGGGTCCTCAAATCCTCAAAAGGTTCTACAGCTGCACCATTGAGAGCATCCTGACGGGTTGCATCACTGCCTGGTATGGCAACTGCTCGGCCTCCAACCGCAAGGCACTACAGAGGGTAGTGCGAACGGCCCAGTACATCACTGGGGCCAAGCTTCCTGCCATCCAGCCACCTTAGTCATACACTGTTCTCTCTGCTACTTTTTTATTTTTTATTTTATTTCACCTTTATTTAACCAGGTAGGCAAGTTGAGAACAAGTTCTCATTTGCAACTGCGACCTGGCCAAGATAAAGCAAAGCAGTTCGACACCAGGAGTTACACATGGAGTAAAACAAACGATAATAAGTCAATAATACAGTAGAAAAAACAAATCTATATACAAAGAGGGCAAATGAGGTAAGATAAGTAAAGTAAGGCAATAAATAGGCCATGGTGGCAAAGTAATTACAATATAGCATTTAAACATTGGAATGGTATATGTGCAGTAGATGAATGTGCAATGTAGAAAAACTGGGGTGCAAAGGAACAAGATAAATAAATAAATACAGTAGGGGATGAGGTAGTTGGTTGGGCTATTTACAGATGGGCTATATACAGGTGCAGGGGTCTGTGAACTGCTCTGACAGCTGGTGCTTAAAGCTGGTGAGGGAGATAAGTGTCTCCAGTTTCAGAGATTTTTGTAGTTCGTTCCAGTCATTGGCATCAGAGAACTGGAAGGAAAGTCGGCCAAAGGAAGAATTGGCTTTGGGGGTGACCAGTGAGATGTACCTGCTGGAGTACGTGATACGGGTTGGTGCTGCTATGGTGACCAGCGAGCTGAGATACGGCGGGGACTTACCTAGCAGGGACTTGTAGATGACCTGGAGCCAGTGGGTATGGCGACGAGTGTAAAGTGAGGGCCAGCCAACGAGAGCGTACAGGTCGCAGTGGTGGGTGGTATATGGGGCTTTGGTAACAAAATGGATGGCACTGTGATAGACTGCATCCAATTTGTTGAGTAGAGTATTGGAGGCTATTTTGTAAATGAAGTCGAGGATCGGTAGGACGGTCAGTTTTACGAGGGTATGTTTGGCAGCATGAGTGAAGGATGCTTTGTTGCGAAATAGGAAACCAATTCTAGATTTAATTTTGGATTGGAGATGTTTGATGTGAGTCTGGAAGGAGAGTTTACAGTCTTACCAGACACCTAGATATTTGTAGTTGTCCACATAATCTAAGACAGAACCGTCCAGAGTAGTGATGCTGGACGGGCAGGCAGGTGTGGGCAGCGATCGGTTGAAGAGCATGCATTTAGTTTTATTTGCGTTTAAGAGCAGTTGGAGGCCACGGAAGGAGAGTTGTATGGCATTGAAGCTCGTCTGGAGGGTAGTTAACACAGTGTCCAAAGAGGGGCCAGAAGTATACAGAATGGTGTCGTCTGCGTAGAGGTGGATAAGAGAGCGACATCATTGATGTATACAGAGAAGAGAGTCGGCCCAAGAATTTAACCCTGTGGCACCCCCATAGAGACTGCCAGAGGCCCGGACAACAGGCCCTCCAATTTGACACACTGAATTCTATCGGAGAAGTAGTTGGTGAACCATGCGAGGCAATCATTTGAGAAACCAAGGCTGTCGAGTCTGCCGATAAGGATTTGGTGTTTGACAGAGTCGAAAGCTTGGCCAGGTCGATGAATACGGCTGCACAGTAATGTCTCTTATCGATGGCGGTTATGATGTCGTTTAGGACCTTGAGCGTGGCTGAGGTGCACCCATGACCAGCTCTGAAACCAGATTGCATAGCGGAGAAGGTACGGTGGGATTCGAAATGGTCGGTAATCTGCTTGTTAACTTGGCTTTCAAAGACCTTAGAAAGGCAGGGTAGGATAGATATAGGTCTGTAGTAGTTTGGGTCAAGAGTGTCTCCCCCTTTGAAGAGGGGGATGACCGCAGCTACTTTCTAGTCTTTGGGAATCTCAGATGACACGAAAGAGAGGTTGACCAGGCTAGTAATAGGGGTTGCAACAATTTCTGTAGATAATTTTAGAAAGAAAGGGTCCAGATTGTCTAGCCCGGCTGATTTGTAGGGGTCCAGATTTTTGCAGCTCTTTCAGAATATCAGCTAACTGGATTTGGGAGAAGGAGAAATAGGGGAGGATTTGGCGAGTTAGGGTTAGCCAGGTGGAAAGCATGGCCAGCCGTAGAAAAATGCTTATTGAAATTCTCAATTATTGTGGGTTTATCGGTGGTGTTTCCTATCCTTCCTATCCTCAGTGCAGTGGGCAGCTGGGAGGAGGTGCTCTTATTCTCCATAGACTTTACAGTGTCCCAGAACTTTTTTGAGTTTGTGTTACAGGAAGAACATTTCTGCTTGAAAAAGCTAGCCTTGGCTTTCCTAACTGCCAGTGTATATTGGTTCCTGACTTCCCTGAAAAGTTGCATATCATGGGAGCTGTTCGATGCTAATGCAGAACGCCACAAGATGTTTTTGTCCTGGTCAAGGGCAGTCAGGTCTGGAGAGAACCAAGGGCTATTTCTGTTCCTGGTTCTAAATTTCCTCAATGGGGCATGCTTATTTAAGATGGTGAGGAAGGCACTTTTAAAGAATAACCAGGCATCCTTTACTGACGGAATGAGGTCAACATCCTTCCAGGATACCCGGGCCAGGTCGATTAGAAAGGCCTGCTCGCTGAAGTGTTTTAGGGAACGTTTGACAGTAAAGAGAGGAGGTCGTTTGACCCCAAACCCATTACGGATGCAGGCAATTCGGCAGTGATCGCTGAGATCTTGGTTGAAAACAGCAGTAGTGTTTTTGGAGGGCAAGTTAGTTAGGATGACATCTATGAGGGTGCCCGTGTTTACGGCTTTGGGGTTGTACCTAGTAGGTTCAATGATGATTTGTGTGAGGTTTAGGGCATCAAGCTTAGATTGTAGGATGGCTGGGGTGTTAAAAGGTCAGGTATTACAGTGTTAGACTCCACTTTGTAATTTCCAAACAAAGAGAGCATGTTTTATCACTGTGGCAAGAAATCTCTGTCTGTGTCTTATTAAGTCAAATCTATTGGCCCTCTGTTATTGTCCCTGAGCACAGATATGACAGTAATACATTCAACTTGATGTCACCATTGCAAGAAAAACCTTGCAGGAAATGTCTGTTTCACTTTATGGCCCAAACTAGATTTATCTGCATCCTGCCTGTTGCAGCACCATTTTAATGGCCTCATAAAATGGTGCATCCATTTTAGCACAGGAAGCCTGGCATTCTAGATTCCATTCTAGATTCCATTCTAGATTCCATTCTGATTTCCATTCAGAGGGAGAGAGCCGGCCATGCATTCAATTCCCTGTTCCCCACCTTTATACCTCTCTATCTTTACCTGTCTCTGTTCCTATAACCATTCCTCACAAGCATCAGCATTAAATTAATGCCTTGTGACACCTGTAGAGACAATAATCTGTGAGAACTGCTTAAACGGATTCCAATTTCAATCTACTCCCTCTACAGAGTCTAAATGAAATTGCTGACCATGTTAAGGTATGGCAGATCATTGCCATCTACGTCCCATACCCACAGGTGGGTGGCTCTGTATCTGTGCATGGAATGCTAAGGGTATTTGCCTTTGAATTATAGCATCGCTGTTGTCTGGTTTTTCAAGCGTCTCAGTGTTTGGAAGCACTAAATCAATCTATGTGTCTATGTGGGTAATCATATTTCAAAACGCAGCCAACTGTTGGAGAGGCTCTTTCTTGCATTTGAAAACAGAGATTAAAGCAACACAAACTATGAACTATAAAGGGGTTCCAGCATCAAATCAAATCAAACTTGACTTTGGAAAACTGAAAATCAACTGTAGTCTATTCATTGTAACTTAAATTAGTCTATTCATTCTAACTTTAAAAAAAATCTCATAAGAATTCATTTATACTGCTATCAAGCCTTGCTCTAAATTACATTTATTGTAGAATCTCTTACTTATAATTCTCTCTGAGAAAAGGAGGGTTATATTAAATACCTCCCGCTATCCAGTGCTGAAAAACTTTGTCACTGTAGTTCTTCACCTCACAGTATTATCAGTAATAGTACCAAACACATCATTCATATCCCAGACACAAAGTGTACTTGTTGAAATTTGGGAGTGCAGGCTGAGCTTCTTGATTTTCAAAGCACATGTTACACTCCCTTTTGTATAAGCCCAGCGTGTGTCCATAAGGTCTGTAAGTCACATCAGCCTAACTGGGGAAGATAGTTTGTGGACTTTCTCAGGCACTGTTGGAGCTCTTTAAGTGAAGCCCCAATCGATCAGTCAGCCAACCTCTCTTTTCTTCTCCATCGCCTCTCGCTCTCTCTCTTCTCCATCTCCTTCCCTCCCTACCTTCAGCAACTGTTTTAACGCATCATTTATTTATTTCATTAAGGAGCTAGACTGTGGAGTGCAGTTGTTGATTGTAGAGAGGTGCTTTGAAAATAGCAAGTAAAAGTCATGAGCTTCAACAATGCAGGCTCCCAGATTACAAGAGTCGGAACACAAATACAGCCTATTTTCCACGTCATGCTTTTAGTTTTACATTTAATTTACAATAACCTTATATACCCAATGCTACGGTTGAGGATAAACCCAAGCAAAGGCAAGGGAAAACATATTCCATCTTTTTATTTTACCAACACATATCACAATAATAAAATTCTATGACTAATCTGTCTTTCCTCTGAGTGAAAATATATCTGTAAACAGTGTAATAGATCCTATCCTCCATCCTCCATCTCTATCCATCTCTATCCATCTCTATTCTCCATCTCTATCCATCTCTATCCTCCATCTCTATCCTCCATCTCTATCTTCCATCTCTATCCTCCATCTCTATCCTCCATCTCTATTCTCCATCTCTATCCTCCATCTCTATCCATCTCTATCTTCCATCTCTATCCATCTCTATCCTCCATCTCTATCCTCCATCTCTATCCATCTCTATCTTCCATCTCTATCCTCCATCTCTATCCTCCATCTCTATCCTCCATCTCTATCCTCTATCTCTATCCTCCATCTCTATCTTCCATCTCTATCCTCCATCTCTATCTTCCATCTCTATCTTCCATCTCTATCCTCCATCTCTATCTTCCATCTCTATCCATCTCTATCCTCCATCTCTATCCTCCATCTCTATCCATCTCTATCCTCCAACTCTATCCTCCATATCTATCCTCCATCTCTATCCTCCAACTCTATCCTCCATCTCTATCCTCCATCTCTATCCTCCATCTCTATCCTCCATCTCTATCTTCCATCTCTATCCTCCAACTCTATCCTCCATCTCTATCCTCCATCTCTATCCTCCATCTCTATCCATCTCTATCTTCCATCTCTATCCTCCATCTCTATTCTCCATCTCTATCCTCCATCTCTATTCTCCATCTCTATCTTCCATCTCTATCCATCTCTATCCTCCATCTCTATCCTCCATCTCTATCCATCTCTATCTTCCATCTCTATCCTCCATCTCTATCCTCCATCTCTATCCTCCATCTCTATCTTCCATCTCTATCTTCCATCTCTATCCTCCATCTCTATCCTCCATCTCTATCCTCCATCTCTATCCTCCAACTCTATCTCCTGCTGTAATGAACTACATAATACAGGTCCTGCTGGACCTGAACATGAATTATGAACAAACTTGAAATTAGCCAAATGGACTTTATTTTGTACACTTACTTGGCATTTTGAAGGTAATAATAAACAATGTGTATTATGTAGTTAATTTATTTTGCATATGTGTGCTTTACAAGAAGAAAATGATACAAAAATAAAGATTGGCAAGAGCAGGGACCTACAGAATTGTATAATACATTCCCCCCTTCTGGACCAATCTACCAAGGCCAGGCAATCTGATTGCTTTCTTCTAGGCCAGTAAGTTAAGGCTAAGCAATCTACAATGCCTTTTAAAAGACACAGACAGAGAGAGAGAGAGAGAGAGAGAGAGAGAGAGAGAGAGAGAGAGAGAGAGAGAGAGAGAGAGAGAGAGAGAGAGAGAGAGAGAGAGAGAGAGAGAGAGAGAGAGAGAGAGAGAGAGAGAGCGAGAGAAGAGAGGCAGAGAGACATCGGCCACAGAAAAATATATTTTCTGGTACACAGGCATTCTTCTCAGGTTGATGAAACAGAATCTCTCTCCCATTTTTCATCTTTGACTGCAAATTGTACAAATTAATACTCTGTGCCTGTCAAGGTTCAGTGCAACGTTGTCATGAAAACACAATACTAAACTAATCTGAGGATCAAAAGACTTGAAAGATTTATCAACTAAAAGGATCCATAAACTTTGATGTTGTTGCTTCTCTGACATTTATTTCATGTTCAATTCCATTTAATTGTTTAGTCTCTTAGGCGGGTAACACTGAATTGAGTTGATCAATTATATAAATATGCAATTAAATGGTAATTACTATGTAACAACATGTTAACACAATGTTGTTTATACTTAGTGTACTTAATTATAATAATAATAATAATAATAATCATAATAATACTTGGGACTTATATAGCGCTTTCATGGACCCAAAGTCACTTTACAATTATAGAAATGTAAAAGAAAAACAACATAACAGGAGTCAAAACAAAACATCAGACTAAACAAGACATGAATAAAGAGAGGAGTGGGCTCAAAGAAGGGAAATAGTGTGATGTATCAGTGTAGGGGGAGGGGAGTGTTGGGATTTGGATATGAACCCGGTTTAGGGTATGAGGTAGGGTAAGGGTTAGGTGCTGCTCACCATGGTGAAGAGACGTGTATCTTAGTAGTGCATTTATTTTCTTGTGTGTGTGTGTGGAGGGGGCTTAAGGGTAGGCCTTGTCAAAGAGGTGGGGCTTTAGGAGGGACTGAAAGATAGTGATGGAATCTGAGTCACGGATGGCTGGAGGGAGGGAGTTCCAGAGCCCTCGAGAAGGCCCTGCTGCCAAAGTTCTGGAGCTTCCACCTGGGGATGACACGGTGGCCCGCTGTGGCGTAACGGGGAGTGTGCATGTGGGCTGGTGGGGGAGTAGAAGGTCTGAGAAGTATGGGGGGGGCAAGGTGATGAAGAGCTTTGTAGCTTAGAAGGAGGATCTTGTAATCAATGTGTTGGGAGAGGGAGCCAGTGGAGTTTACGGAGGACAGGGGTGATGTGCTGCCAGGACTTGGTGTGGGTGAGGAGGCGGGCATCAGAGTTTTGAAATATTTGGAGCTTATGGAGAGAGCTTGAGTTGATGCCAGAGAGTAGTGAGTTGCAGTAGTCAAAACGGGATGAGATGAATGCATGTATGAGGGTTTCAGTGACATTGCGGGAGAGGGAGGACCAGACTTTAGCAATGCTGCGGTGGAAGAATGAGGATTTGACAGTCTCTCTTGTGTGGTGGTCAAATGAGAGGGTGGAGTCCAGAATGACGTCAAGGTTGGAGGGAGGGAGAGATAGTGGTGTCGTCAATGGTGAGGGTGAGGTTGCCAGCTTTGGTGAGGGTAGATTTGGGGCCTATGAGGAGGAGTTCCATGTTATCACTATTGAGCTTAAGGAAGTTTTGTTGCGTCCATGTTTTTATTGCAGAGAGGCAGGATGTGGGTCAGAGGTGGGTTGAGGAGGGATTTGGTGCTGAGATAGATCTGTGTGTCATCGGCATAGCAGTGGAAGTCAAGGTTGAAGGGACGGATGATCTGACCAAGGGGGAGGTGATGAAGAGTAAGGGACCCAGCACAGAGCCCTGGGGGACACCCTGTAGAACTGTAGCTGAGGTGTGTCCATTGAGGGAGATATAGTGGGTCCGGTTTGTGATGTATGATTGTAGCCAGGAGAGTGCCATGTCCTCAACACCCAGGCCCTCCAGTTGGGTGAGAAGGATCTAAATTACTCACTGTGTCAAAAGCGACACTTAGGTCAAGGAGAATCAGGATTTGAGGGCATCAGCATCAGCAGAGGTGAGGAGGTCATTGATAACTTTGAGGAGTGCAGTTTCAGTACTGCGGAGGGGGCGGAAACCAGACTGGCAGCTCAAACAGGTTATTGATTAGCAGGTGGGTTTGTAATTGGGAGGCATCAGTAAGTTCCAGAGTCTTGGCAAGGAAGAGGAGGTTGGAAATGGGGTGGACGTTATTGAGGATAGTGGTGTCCAGTCCTGGCTTTATTAAGATAGGTTGACTTCAGCTGTTTTGTAGTTGGAGGGGACAGTTCTGTGTACAAGGGAGAGGTTGACGATGTGTGTGTTATATGGACAGAGGTCAGCCAGGCAGGCGTTGATGAGAACAGTGCAGAGAGGATCCAGGGATGGACAGAGAGCAGGCAGGCTTTGATGAGAACAGTGGGGAGAGGATCCAGGGAGCAAGTTGTAGTCTTGGAAGACATTATGGGTTTTGAGACATAGGGAGAGTCAATGAGGGCAAATTCGGAGAGCCGGGTTTCAGGTGTGACATTTGGTAGGTTAACAGAGGGAGAGGCGGTTGCGGGAGATTGATCAGTTAGTGATGAGTGAAACTGAAGGAAGGAGTTGCAGAGTTCAGTGGAGGGAGTAGAGCAGGTGTTGTCACTGGGCTGTAGTAGTTTTCTGACAATGGAGAAGTCCGGAAGTTCTTAGTGGAGTGATGATGTTGGAGAAGTAGGTGGACCTGGCAGCACGGAGGGCATCTCTGTAGGTGGAGAGGAGGAGTTTGTAGGCCTCAGCGTGAACAGTGAGGCCAGGCTTACTGCTCAGGCACTCCAGGAGGCGTCCAGCTTGCTTCAGGGCACGGAGCTCCGAGGCGAGGCGAGGAGAAGGAGACAGGTTTAGTTTGGGGAAGGGGTCAGAGAGTTGAGGGAGACAGATAGAGCAGTACTGAATTGGGCAGCTAGTTCATCAGCTGAGTTGGGGGCATGGTCAAGGGGCAGGGCAGAGCAGAGCAGCTGGCATCAGAGAGTTGGAGGTGGTCAACAGCTTTGATGCTGTGGCAGGAGATAAGGCGTTTGTCAGTGTTGTGGGGTGAGTATGACGTAAGAGAGAAATGAAGGATCTTGTGGTCAGACAGTGGGAACAGGGAGGGGGAAATATGAGTTAGGTTGAGGCCAACAGAGGTCAAGTATGTATAATGAAATCAGAGGCAAGTTTTGAGTTTGAGTCCACGTGAATATTCATATATCCAAGCAACAGTAAGCAGGAGAGTGGGACAGCAATGGTGAGTAGTTCAGATAGCTCAGACAGGGATGATTCATTAACTTTAGGAGGACGGTACGAAAAGTAAAGTGGTCATGGAGCAAGAGGATTTGTGAGCAATGTATTCAAATAAGGAGACAGTAAGGAGAGACAGTTATTTCGATTTTTGAGTTGTACAGTACAGAGACAACTTCACCAGCAGTGGTGACACAGGTAGCCATAACCAGCTGGAGTAGCTTGGTTAATAGAAAATAAATCACCAGATTGTTGCCTTTTTTTTATCAGTGAGTCATACTGAGACCAAGGTCTCTTACAGATGAGCCCTGAATTACAGAAAGTACAGAAAATGCACACATCAATATAAATACTAAATGCAAGCAGAAAGAAAAACATGGTCATAAAAAAACAAACACATTCATCAGTATAAAGATGCTCAATCAGCTTTCTGAATTTCCTTAGAGGAACCAACACATCAAATTTAAGAACATTTTGAAGATTGTTCCACAAATGAGGGGAAAGAAAACTAAAAGCTGATTTACCTCCGGAGGCCAAAGGAATTTTCAGAGTTAGCCATCCCTGAGACTGTGGGTGGTAACTTGTGTCTAAAGTTTAGTATTGATGTTACGTAAAAGGGTTTTGTAAATGAAAACATAGCAATGTACAGTGAGGGAAAAAAGTATTTGATCCCCTGCTGATTTTGTACGTTTGCCCACTGACAAAGAAGTGATCCGTCTATAATTTTAATGGTAGGTTTATTTGAACAGTGAGAGACAGAATTACAACAAAACAATCCAGAAAAACGATGTGAAAAATTTTATAAATTGATTTGCATTTTAATGAGGGAAATACGTTTTTGACCCCCTCTCAATCAGAAAGATTTCTGGCTCCCAGGTGTCTTTTATACAGGTAACGAGCTGAGATTAGGAGCACACTCTTAAAGGGAGTGCTCCTAATCTCAGCTTGTTACCTGTATAAAAGACACTTGTCCACAGAAGCAATCAATCAGATTCCAAACTCCCCACCATGGCCAAGACCAAAGAGCACTCCAAGGATGTCAGGGACAAGATTGTAGACCTACACAAGGCTGGAATGGGCTACAAGGCCATTGCCAAGCAGCTTGGTGAGAAGGTGACAACAGTTGGTGCCATTGTTCGCAAATGGAAGAAACACAAAAGAACTGTCAATCTCCCTCGGGCCTGGGGCTCCATGCAAGATCTCACCTCGTGGAGTTGCAATGATCATGAGAACGGTGAGGAATCAGCCCAGAACTACACGGGAGGATCTTGTCAATGATCTCAAGGCAGCTGGGACCACAGTCACCAAGAAAACAATTGGTAACACACTATGCCGTGAAGGACTGAAATCCTGCAGCGCCCCGCAAGGTCCCCCTGCTCAAGAAAGCACATATACATGCCCGTCTGAAGTTTGCCAATGAACATCTAAATGATTCAGAGGACAACTGGGTGAAAGTGTTGCGGTCAGATGAGACCAAATTGGAGCTCTTTGGCATCAACTCAACTCGCCGTGTTTGGAGGAGGAGGAATGCTGGCTATGACCCCATCCCCACCGTCAAACATGGAGGTGGAAACATTATGCTTTGGGGGTGTTTTTCTGCTAAGGGGACAGGACAACTTCACCACATCAAAGGGACGATGGACGGGGGGCCATGTACCGTCAAATCTTGGGTGAGAACCTCCTTCCCTCAGCCAGGGCATTGAAAATGTGTTGTGGATTGGTAGTCCTGCATGACAATGTCCCAAAACACACGGCCAAGGCAACAAAGGAGTGGCTCAAGAAGAAGCACATTACGGTCCTGGAGTGGCCTAGCCAGTCTCCAGACCTTAATTCCATAGAAAATTTGTGGAGGGAGCTGAAGGTTCTAGTTGCCAAACGTCAGCCTCGAAACCTTAATGACTTGGAGAAGATCTGCAAAGAGGAGTGGGACAAAATCCCTAATGAGATGTGTGTAAACCTGGTGGCCAACTACAAGAAACGTCTGACCTCTGTGATTGCCAACAAAGGTTTTGCCACCAAGTACTAAGTCATGTTTTGCAGAGGGGTCAAATACTTATTTCCCTCATTAAAATGCAAATCAATTTATAACATTTTTCACATGCGTTTTTCTGGATTTTTTTCTTGTTATTCTGTCTCTCACTGTTCAAAAAAACCTACCTTTAAAATTATAGACTGATCATTTCTTTGTCAGTGGGCAAACATACAAAATCAGCAGGGGATCAAATACTTTTTTCCCTCACTGTATCAACCTACGTGACATCAAAGAGGGCCAACCAACTTTCTGGTAGAGAATGCAGTGATGAGTACTAAAATTGTCGCCTGTAATAAAGCGCAGTGCACCATGATAACCTGCATCTAACTGCTTTAATTAAGTGGAGGCTGCATTCATATAGATGATGTCACCATAGTCTAGAACCGATAGGAACGTCCACTGAATAATCTGCGTTCTACTATTTAGCGAGAGGCAGGACTGAATGATCTAAAGCAGCATAAGGTTGATATAGCTCTTCTTCAGGAGACACACCTGACTGACTCTGAGTGTGATAAACTGAAGAGAGAGTGGATGGATCAAGTGTACTATTCATCTTTCACCTCTCGGGCAAGAGGGGTGGCCATACTCATTAATAAGCATTGCCCCTTTCAGATACAATCTCAGATTAAAGACGAAGGGGGTAGGTTTGTGATCATTCAAGGTTTCATTAACACTGAGCCCATTTCCATTGTGAATGTGTACGGGCATAACCATGATGATAGTACATTTTACCAAGACGTCTTTTTTAAGTTAACGTGCCCCTCATCAGAGATAATAATGGCAGGGGATTTTAACTTGGTACTCAACCCTTGCAGTGATAGATCTTCCTCTAATAGTATCAACCTCACACAGGCAGCTACGATGTTAAAATCAGAAATGAAAGATTTAGGACTTGTAAATGTATGGAGATTTCACAACCAAAAGGTTAAAGAATACCAATTGTTCTCCCCTGTCCATAACAGTTACTCTAGAATTGACTTACTTCTTATTCTTGCAGGCAAGGGAAGTTTAACTACTGGGTGTAAGTATTTACCAAGATGTATATGGGGCGGCAGGTAGCCTAGTGGTTAGAGTGTTGGAATTGTAACCGAAAGGTGGCAAGATTGAATCCCCCGAGCTGACAAGGTAAAAATCTGTCGTTCTGCCCCTGAACAAGGCAGTTAACCCACTATTCCTAGGCCATCATTGAAAATTATAATTTGTTCTTAACTGACTTGCCTAGTTAAATAAAGGTAAAAAAAATAAATATATATATATCACATTGTAGGATTTTTTTATGAATTTATTTGCAAATTATGGTGGAAAATAAGTATTTGGTCAATAACAAAAGTTTATCTCAGTACTTTGTTATATACCCTTTGTTGGCAATGACAGAGGTCAAACGTTTTCTGTAAGTCTTCACAAGGTTTTCACACACTGTTGCTGGTATTTTGGCCCATTCCTCCATGCAGATCTCCTCTAGAGCAGTGATGTTTTGGGGCTGTCGCTGGGCAACACGGACTTTCAACTCCCTCCAAAGATTTTCTATGGGGTTGAGATCTGGAGACTGGCTAGGCCACTCCAGGACCTTGAAATGCTTCTTACGAAGCCACTCCTTCGTTGCCAGGCGGTGTGTTTGGGATCATTGTCATGCTGAAAGACCCAGCCACGTTTCATCTTCAATGCCCTTGCTGATGGAAGGAGGTTTTCACTCAAAATCTCACGATACATGGCCCCATTCATTCTTTCCTTTACACGGATCAGTCGTCCTGGTCCCTTTGCAGAAAAACAGCCCCAAAGCATGATGTTTCCACCCCCATGCTTCACAGTAGGTATGGTGTTCTTTGGATGCAACTCAGCATTCTTTGTCCTCCAAACACGACGAGCTGAGTTTTTACCAAAAAGTTCTATTTTGGTTTCATCTGACATTCTCCCAATGGATCATCCAAATGCTCTCTAGCAAACTTTAGACTTGCCTGAACATGTACTGGCTTAAGCAGGGGGACACGTCTGGCACTGCAGGATTTGAGTCCCTGGCGGCGTAGTGTGTTACTGATGGTAGGCTTTGTTACTTTGGTCCCAGCTCTCTGCAGGTCATTCACTAGGTCCCCCCGTGTGGTTCTGGGATTTTTGCACACTGTTCTTGTGATCATTTTGACCCCACGGGGTGAGATCTTGCGTGGAGCCCCAGATCAAGGAAGATTATCAGTGGTCTTCCATTTTCTAATAATTGCTCCCACAGTTGATTTCTTCAAACCAAGCTGCTTACCTATTGCAGATTCAGTCTTCCCAACCTGGTGCAGGTCTACAATTTTGTTTCTGGTGTCCTATGACAGCTCTTTGGTCTTGGCCATAGTGGAGTTTGGAGTGTGACTGTTTGAGGTTGTGGACAGGTGTCTTTTATACTGATAACAAGTTCAAACAGGTGCCATTAATACAGGTAATGAGTGGAGGACAGAGGAGCCTCTTAAAGAAGAAGTTACAGGTCTGTGAGAGCCAGAAATCTTGCTTGTTTGTATGTGACCAAATACTTATTTTCCACCATAATTTGCAAATAAATTCATAAAAAATCCTACAATGTGATTTTCTGGATTTTCTTTCCTCATTTTGTCTGTCATAGTTGAAGTGTACCTATGATGAAAATTACAGGCCTCTCTCATCTTTTTAAGTGAGAGAACTTGCACAATTGGTGGCCGACTAAATACTTTTTTCCCCACTGTATATCAGATCAATCTTCCCTGCTGGCTTCATTACCAGTCAGTAAAACACAACCACCCTCAAGAAGGTGGAGGTTTGGCACAAACTTACTAAATAGTCCCACATTTCTGAACACTCATATCGACATATTTGTAAGCACCAATAACAATGCCTCCCCTCTAATTTTATGGGAAGCTACCTTGCATATCTGAGGGTGCAAATCATTTCGTTAAGTTCAGGTGCTCTTAAGATGTACATGGCTCAAGTAGATTCGTTAGAGAAAGAAATTCGAGATCTGGAAAATGAACATAGTATAACATTTGTCGACCCCAAAAAAATTTACTCAAAGCACTTGGAATATAACACCCCGATGACCCACAAAGAAGAAAACGCACTTAGTAGAACAAAACAAAACTACTTATGAACATGGAGATCAAGCAGGAAAGTTGCTTGCTTGGCAGATAAGGCGAGAGAAAGCTAGTTATTAGCTCTATTAAGCTGCCCAATAACACAGTTGTTTAGGGTCCTGAGGATTGTACTAGTCTGAAGGGGATACCCTTGCCACAATGCATGAGTTTTTGAACAAACTCAATTTACAAGCTTTAACTTTAAAAGAGATTTCATCTGAGGAAATTAGGGAATGCGTTTTCAACACCACTGGGGGAAAATCACCAGGGTTGGACGGATTCCCTATTGAATTCTATAGATCCTTTTTACCCAAACTAATTGAGCCTCTTTGCAATATGTTTAATTATGCCATTGAGACAGAAAAGATTGAGGACACACTTGAACAGGCACTGATCACAGTTTTGTTAAAACCTGGGAAAGATCCTCTGCTTCATGTACACCAATATCTTTATTGAACATGGCACATAAGATTCTTGCAAAATTCATAGCTCTTAGACTAGGTAAGGTTCTTCCTTACTTGGTTGATATGGACCAAACAGGCTTTGTAAGAAACCGCTCATCTCCTGATAATATCTGAAGATTATTTAATATTATGCGTAATGTAGAGAATGACCAAGAACCTGTAGTGGAGGCTTTATTAGATGTGGAAAAAGCTTTGGACCGCATAGAATGGAACTACCTGTTTGAAGTTTTAAAGAGGATGAATATTGTCCCTAAGCATGTAGGTCTGAATAGATTAATGTACAAATGTCCGGTAGCTCATATCCTGACTAATGGAAATGTTTCCTCCCAGTTCTCCCTATTACGTGGCACAAGACAGGGTTGCCCCGCTAGTCCTCTACTTTTTTCTTTGGCTATTAAGCCATTGGCAGAAGCTTTTAGATCTCATCCATCCACACATGGTGTTCGTATAGGTGGGCACGAACATCTGGTCTCGTTATATGCTGATGACATTCTGCTTTACCTCTTTAGACCAGAAACATCACTCCGAGCATTAGTTGACATCCTGAAAGAATATGGGACCTTTTCAGGATATAAAATAAACCTATCGAAGAGTATAATTATGCCTTTTAACAGGGCAGCTATGCAGATCCTAATCTTAGACCAGACGTTTTCTTGGAGAAAATGATTGCATATTCCTTCTGAAATTATTAAGACATATCAACTGAAATATACTCCACTTCTCAAAAAGGTTGGGGAAGAATTGGATAGATGGCAGGATTCACCTTTATTTCTCTTATTGGGCGGTTCAATTGTGTAATGATGAATATGTTATCGAAATTATTCTACATTTTTCAAACCTTTCCCTTTCCAATTCTCAAAGTTGTTCTCTAACAACTTAATAGGAAGGTCTCTTAATTTCTGTGGAAAGGGATACCCCCCAGAGTGAAACTCGCAACTTTATGCAAACCAGAAGGAGGGCTTCCAGTTGTATTACTGGACATCTCAGTTAAAGGCTGTGTGGATATGACGCTATACAACAACAAGTTTGCCCTCTTGGAGACAGATAAAGGAAGCGTGTCTTTCCCCTGTTTCATTGGCATCTATACCTTATATTAGACCTACCTATAGCTTTGCTAGGTCTCATAAACAACCCTTTAATTAAAAACAATGTAAATATATTGATTGAAGATCTGTAAACAAACAGAAGGGCATAGATCTATACATGAACAAATACCTTTCTATAATATCCCCATCTTACCCAAACCCCTGAGAGACGCAATTGCATGTGCTCGGTTCAACAAAGGAATTAAAACATTTGGTTATCTGTATAGAGAAGGTGACCTACTATCCTTTCAAGAACTGGCATATCATTTTCAGTTAACTCAAACTAATGTCTTCAAGTACCCACAGGTTAGGCATTATATTGCCACTCAGCAGGGAGGTAGGATTCAGCCCATGAGTAAAACTATTACTGATAAAGTGTGGCTGTAGAGGAATGAGATAAAATATTCAATTTCCTACATGTACAGTACTCTGGTCTTCAAGCTCTGTTGGGGAACGATGAAGCTCTGAAGGCTTGGATGAAGTGGCATGATGATCTTGGTCTCATTTTTGAGGTTGAGAAATGGAGAAAGCACTTTTTGATGCTCAGCATCTTTCATTTAACAAAAGGCACAAGTTGATGCAATTCAATATTTTACATAGGGTCTACTTTACACCAGAGAGACTGTATAAGATCAATTCTAAATATTTAAAATGTTTCCCAATGTGTAAAACTGTGTTGGGCATATGTTTTTGTCCTGCCCTGAACTAGGCAATTATTCAGATCTTATCACAGGTCACTAATATGACGGTACCACTAGATCCTTCCCTTATTCTTCTTGGAGATGACTCTGTTCTACCAGTTAATATTGGTAGCAAAACCAGATTCATTAAATTGGCAGTCATTGCAGCCAATAAATGCACAGCTATTATATGGAAGAGTGACACTCCGCCAAGCAAGCAGATGTGGCTAAAATAACAATCTTCCTAAATTCCATCTGAAAAAATAATGTACAATTTACATAATAAACCCTTTGAATTTACTGATGTCTGGGGGGGACTTTCAGCAGTTTCTAGAGTTGTCACCTAAGCTGCCTCATTATTATTTTCTTTATTAATGTATTATTTGTATTATTATTATTTGTTTTTGCATGTAATAATTTACCTTCTAGCATTGGATGTGAAGGCCATTCTGTTTCAGTTTTGTGTTGTTAATCATTGAAGCTAATACCGGTAGAGGGGAGGGAGGGAGGTGTTCATATATTGGGGAGGGAAGTGTTTTGTACGATGTGCTCCCATGTAGCATGCTGTTTTGTGTAGGTGGAAGGAATAACGGGGCATTATCTGTGTCATATTTTGCTGATGATTGTTAAATTGAAAATAAATCCCAATAAATACATTCTAAAAAAATAACAAATGTATTTAGCTTTCTTAATCGAGATAGTACATCTGTTTTCCAATTGTCTGAAAGATTGCCAGTCCACCACAGAGTCAGTTTTCCTTGTTTTGGCACAGGCCTGATTTCTCATCTGAATGAGCTCAGATTGCTCAGAAGAAAACCAAGGGTTAGATCTACTTTTGCCTCTGGATTGTTTAAAAGGAGCATGTTTATCTGGCAGAGGAATAAATATGGAGGATAAATGTTATAGAGCCAACTCAGGGTCAGGAAAACATGAGACAGTGGCTAAATCAGAGCAGAACATGTCAAAACCCTTGAGGAGAAAACTTAAAAAAATGTATCTTCTTAATTAAATTAGGATTAGTATTTTACTGTTTTGCATCTCTAATACATACTATGGGACAATGATCACTGAGATTATTGCAAATACTTCACTAGACCAATATTTATGGGGGTTACTAGTAAGAATTAAATCAATCCATGAGCAGTTACCAGGGTTTTTCAAATTGAGCGGTGTGAGTTTTGAGATCAATTGAGGCAGATTAAAATCAATGCATATTCTCTTAAATTGATCTGAGACCGGGGATAGGCAATCCAGATTCAAATCACCTAAAATTACCAACTCAAAGGACAGAAAAGGTGTTAAACACTTGGATATAGCACCGATAGCATCCGCCATGGCAGCAGGGGGGTAAATCCTAGCAACAAATAAATGTGTATTCTGGTTTATGGACAGATCTACAACCAGGAGCTCAAATTGCTGGGAACAGAAATATTTAAAGATTGGAATGCCATGAAATTAGATATCACTGGTACAGTATACAGGGCATTCGGAAAGTATTCAGACCCCTTCCCCTTTTCCACATTTTGTTAGTTTACAGCCTTATTCTATAATGGATTAAATAAAACATTTTACTTGTCAATCTACACACAATATCCCATAATGTCAAAGCGAAAACATGGTTCCGAAATTTGTGAAAATGTATAAAAAAAAATACAGAAATACCTTTGGTTCTTCCTTTAAAAGATTTGAGCTTATGCCGCAACAGTTTGTGGTAGATGGTGGCAGACTGTGGAAAATTGCGTCATTCTGGCAACAATGGCTGACACTTAAATAACGTGCAATAGAATTCTGCGGCACATCGCAAACTGTACTCCAGTATGCCGCAACTTTTAAAGGAATGAGAATCGAAATTGTAATAGACTCGAAGAGCGCTCAGGACCTCAGCCTGGGGGTGAGGGTTCACCTTCCAACAGGACAACGACCCTAAGCACACAGCCATTACATTGCAGGAGTGGCTTCAGGACAAGTCTCTGAATGTCCTTGAGTGGCCCAGCCAGAGCCCAGACTTGAACCCGATCTAATAGCTCTGAAGAGACCTGAAAATAGCTGTGCAGCAATGTGCCCCATCCAACCTGACAGAGCTTGAGAGGATCTGCAGAGAAGAATGGGAGAAACTCCCCAAATACAGTTGTGCCAAGCTTGTATCGTCATACCCAAGAAAACTTGAGGCTGTAATCGCTGCCAAAGGTGCTTCAACAAAGTACTGAGTAAACGGTCTGAATACTTATGTAAATAGAATATTTCTGTAAAAAATGTTGTATACATTTGCAAATATTTACAAAAACCTGTTTATGTGTTGTAAATTGATGAGAAAAAATAAACAATTTAATCAATTTTAGAATAAGGCTGTAACGTAACAAAAGGGGTCTGAATACTTTCCGAATGCAATGTATTTGGCCACTCCTCCTCCTCCAAATAAATTATAATAATTTACTTCAATGTCTTTATCAGATACAGAATTGTTTCAGAGAGAACCAGAATATCAGGACACGAGTCCTGTAACCAAATATCAATTGTGTCCATTTTTTTTATTCATACTTTGCATGTTTAGGTGCATTAGCTCAAGCCCCTTATGAGATGTAAAGTCTGAGGGGGTATTCAGCTCATAAGAGGGGGTATTCAGCTCATTCCCATGGGAGCTAACAGGTGGCAGGTAGCCTAGTGGCTAGAGCATTGGACTAGTAACTGAAAGGTTGCAAGATTGAATCCCCGAGCTGACAAGTAAAAAATCTGTCGTTCTGCCCCTGAACAGTCAGTTAACCCACTGTTCTTAGGCCGTCATTGAAAATAAGAATTTGTTCTTAACTGACTTGCCTAGATAAATAAAGGTTTAAAAAAATCTATTTGTTGACTGAGCTGAGACTTTGCCAAGATCCCTGGCTAGCCACGTGAGAGCAGAGCAGAGCAGACTGAGCATTTGACAAACCTCCCTCAAGTCGCTGGATGCAGGGGCTGGAGTGGGAACTAAGAGAGCAGTGTTGGCAGAGCTCAATCTGCCCTGATGAAGCTTCCACCTAAGGAGTGGAGCTACTGCAGGGGATCGGAGTGGCTGCCAATGCTCCATTCTGGGTGTGCACAGGAGGGCTTGGTGTGGCTCCTGTTGCAGGGTTGGGGCAGGACTGTAACCAAAACTAGCCTGGGAAGGTGTTTGTTGGGGGAATTGAGGAGAGTGGTGTGGAGGGCAGGGTAGCTGGCAAAGCTCTAAACGCTCAGCATATGAGGTCTGATGATGTGAATGATACATGGTGTGGACTGCATCATGTGGTGCACTACCCTCAAGAGTCTTTTGCCACACCCTAGGGTAGTGGCCGGTGCTGTGTAGAGCTGGGCTGAGTTGAGGTGGGCCTGGTCTGGTAGAGCTGTGCTGTGATTGGCGAGTTAGGAGGAGGAAGTCTAGCTTGTTGTCAGATATAAGTTCATGGAGCAAGAGGGGGCTTTTATTCATTGATCAAGTGTTGAGGAGAGCAAAGTTAGTATTGTGAGACTGAGAGGTGAGTTTATGAATAATGGTAGGCTGAAGGGGGCTACCAGAGTGAGTGCCAGGGAGAGAAGCGTTTCAGGGGAGAGGTCGTAGAGCTAGCCGGCGAAAAAGCATGGGGGAGACGGGACCTACACTGGGCAGAGGAAAGTCAAAGAGAGTAATCCGATAGGTATTCCAGAGAGAGGTATGGTGAAGGAAATCCAAAATAGATAAATTCCAAGGCAATAATCCAGAGGTGGGCCAGGGAACCAGGAGAACAGTGATCAGAGAAAGAATCAAGGCAGGTGGAGGTGATCACAGCAGCGCAGTCCAGAAACAGAGGTAGGCTAGCAGCAAACTAGCAAGCTAGCTAGCATTAATAAGCCAAGGATGTAAAAGTCACAAAAACTCCAGTAGGTCTAAAAGTGGACAAAAACAACAGGCCGAAAAGTAGACAAAACAATCGCTTAATGAAAAACAGACGAATAAACACAGTTACTAAACAGGTACACTGTCTTAATTTTTTATCACAAACATATGCATTTCTTAAAGATCCAACATGTTTTTCTTCCAATAACCCATAAAGTAGACATCCTTAGAACTCTCCAGCAGATCCTGCTAGTGTAAGGCCCAGCCACAGTTTCCAGGTTGCCAGTTAAGTCTGTATGTTTTTATGGAGTTAGCCTCCCTCAAGTTGCTCAGAGGTAAACCACAGTTTCATGATGCTGTACGTTCTATTTGGGTCATTCATTAAAGTTTACTGTTGGAAGCGGTGGTTTTCCCAACTGTGTCGGCAGTCTGGAAGAGCACATAGGGCAGACAGCGAGGCTTTTTGCTGCGAGACCAGGAAAGCTCTGAACATTTTGGAAAAGACTAATCAAACCATTCCTTACAATAACGATATGGCGGCATTTAAAAAGTCTTCAATTTTGTAATACTTATGCTTCATATTCTCGCCCTAGAAAACTCACTTTAGCTAAATATTTGTGTCATCTCATTTGTGTACTAAACAGGAAGTTCATCTTATTGCTTTGATTCAGGAAACATGCAAAACATCTATAAATTGGCATGTGGCAGTTTAAGTTCGCCAAGAATATTGCCAATTATAGAATACATTTTCTTGTTCACAGTCCTAAAATTAAAAAGAGTCTCCACACACTCTTGATCAATGCACAATTTTCAATTTATTAGGCCAAGCTTTCGGTCGTCAGACCTTCATCAGAGCATATTCACACTCCTACCTCACAGAGATTCAGACTCCTAAATGCAACTGTGGCATAGTGCCCAGACACAAGTGGTGAGCCAAATAAGAATAAGCTTGGCATCCTAATGGGTTGATCTAACTTCTAATAGGTTGTTGTATTGTTTACCCAATTAGGGGGTGGCTGTGATTGAAAGTGCCTCTCTCTGATATTGAAAGTCCCATTACTTGAGAAGGGATTGAACTGATGTAGTCGATAAATGATTCATAAGAAGCTAGACGCTAAATTATTTAGTTTCCTCAACTTTGCAACCATGGTTACATACTAAGAATTTAAGTATATCATATGTCATGATGGCTTGGCTGCTTGATTTTAATTGTATGACATTTATTACCCGAGGCTGTGATAAATTGAGATAACATGAAGAAGCTCTGATGCAAATACTTTTAAAAAATTACGTTCATGGAAAATATTGAAGTATCACCTGTAAATGCACAGTGTCATACATTGCAGTCCCCTAAAATGAGCTAGAACCAGGATGCAATATGTCAAAACCATAAATCAAAGTGCAAAACAAAATCAAAATCAGGTAGACTGATCAAAGAGAGAGTGAGAGAGAGAGAAATAAGGAGAGAGATTTAGAGAGAGGGGGGCTGGCTATATGGAGAGAGAAGTTGAGGGAGACTAAAGAGCGTGGAGAGAAAGATCTCAACTGAATACAACATTTTCTAAGAAGTTTTTCATCTCCCACACTAAGCACACGTACATGTAGAGGTTGAACACACAGACATCATGGAGTGCATTTACCTGGTTGGCTTCCTGGCAAACCCTGCCATCAGTCACAAACTACAGGTGAATACTGACATTCTGAAGCTGCCATCGTACATTTTGTGAAAAATAGCAATGTGGTCTACAGACAAATGCACGGTGAGAGAAAACCGATAAATTCCCATTGAATTACTAAAGCCTGTTTGAAGTGTGAGACACACAGTGGTATTGTGCCCAGTCTGGGGTAATTTAGAGCAGATGTGTCTAGTATCCTCTGTATCAACATGAAGCTAATTGTTAGTGTTTGTTAGCTTTTTTCACGGATGTGAATATCCCTCGAACACTGTTGCCTGTGAAGCCTCCTCATTATCCAGACTAATGAGAAATACATTAGAGACCACATGACTCTGTCAGACTGCACTTCTGGAGGTAGAATATAGGCGGCATCAGGTGGTGTCGCATGGCTGACTCCAATTTTAGCTCATTTTTAGTCTTCCCAGAAACCATTATACTTGGATGAAATGACAGAATTCATCAACATCAAATGCTCAGACACGTGCATCAACAACACATCTTGGGCAATGTGAAGTAACAGTTATTATGTTGCTTTACATAGCTTAAAGAGATTCTCCTGTACTTTTGTATACTTATAAGCCAGTAGATCTGAAAGAAGCGCTCACAAGCCAAAGGTGGTCACCAAAAGTTGCGTCACATACGTGCAGATAGTGCACCATGTCCTTGTTTTCTCTCTCTCTCTTTCTGCTGTGTGTGCATCTTGCTAGCTGTCACTCAAACAGCAAAGGGGATGAAGCTCATTGGCTAGAACTGGAATTGCTAGGAGGCTGGCCCATGTGGGGAAACATTTTGGGAAATGGCGCAGCACAGATTTAGCTTTCTGCTTATAGATAATGTATGTCAACTACACATTGGCACATCCAGCCCAAAGCAGGAGATTAAAAGAATACGCAGTAGTCGCCAAACTTCCTTTAAAATGAAACAATGATGCTGGTATTATGCATGTAGCTCATTGTAATCTCACTACAGGCACATAATCATCTTCAATATGAACCTAATCAAATATGATTACCAAATAAACCATTGTTCCACCCCCTGTTGCCAGGTAAATATATCTGGCTTGGTGTCTCTGAGTGTGGTATTGTAGGTTCTCTACATCTAAATGGATTGCTATTTCATATCACAACTGACAGGAGAGATGGAGCCGATGAAGGCAGGCCCGCAGCCACTGTCCCTCAGCGACACTTCAGAAGGTTTTACATCTCACTTTAACAATCTGACAACATGATTACCAGCAGATGTGTCCAGTGTGTGGCCTCCTACCACAGCAGCATAATGATAATTTAAAACAGTGGAACGCTAACAATCCTATTGGATGCTTCCTGGGACTCACAACCCATCGACGGCATACCAAGTCAGCCACAATGTCCTGATCTGCTTTGTGGGAATGTCTGACTTGAGAAGGAACATTCCTTTCATGTCAGAGGATATAGGTCGTTATCAATAAAATGTCACAATACGTGCAGAGCGTTCAATTTGGATGCTGGGGGGCAAGGAGCCCCCAGCTCACTAAAACCGTTAACAACTAGCTACGTGCCTTTTATCAAGAGATTGTTAAATACATGTCACAACTATTTGGTTTTATTATCATCACCTCTTGACAAGCATGGTCAGAAGTCCACATTTACCTCTCTCACCAGAGTTATAACAGCAAGTAACTGTATGCTCAGTAAACATCAATTGATCGTGTCATTTCAGATATGTGAGGGTAGCCTATCCATTTGGCATGTAGTTAGCTAGCTATCTAAGCAAACAACATGTGTCATTTAGCTTGCTTCATCAGAGATTAGGCTTTTGGAAGGAGCTTGACATCGTCCTGGTAAAGTTGTCAGTCGGACTACTGTCATCACCACTATCGATGGCAAGAAAATCAAACTATATTTGGATGTAGTCATCTAGCTTATCCCCTGAAAGTTAGCTTGTTAACTAGCCATATGGATGTGATCTGGTATTAGCTAGCTAGCTAGTTAATTTGACGTGGTCCATCAATCAATGTAGACTATCATGACTATCAGTAGCAATCGTGATTAAACACGTGATTGCATGGAATAATAAAAGAAAATAGTCGTTCTGTTCTTCAAGAGGTGATGATATGACAACCAAACAGTAAAAATGTATTTAACAATCCCTTGAAAACGGCACACAGTTGTCAACGGTTTTAGTGGAGCTGGGGGTCTCCTTGCCCCCCCAGTAGGCAAATCTGGACACTCTGCACATTAGGGACATTTTATTGATAACAACCAGTTCATAGCTGTCTATAATTGTGAGCATAAAGCCAAGGAATTCAAATGAATGCTCAGAAGAATCAAGGCAAGGCATGCCATCCCCCTGATGATATTTACTGCTGAGATGATATAAACTAATTTACCATGCAAGGTATTCCTGCTGAGGAGTGTGCCATCCAATATATCTTTGGATAAGACCAGGGTCTGTATTCACAAAGTGTTACAGAGTTGGAGGGCTGATATAGGATCCGGTTCACCCTATTAACAAGATCATTATGATCTTAAAAGGAAAGCTGATCCCAGAACAGCACTCCTACTCTGAAATGCTTTATGAATATGGGCCCTGTTTCGACATTAGCCAATGAATAGTGGGACGCGTAAATCAGTCACAGAATAAATATACATGTATTTACTTGTTATATTGTCACATACAGTACACCAGATAGGTGCAGTGAAATGTGTTGTTTTACATGTTCAGCCATAGTAGTACGGCACACCTGGAGTAAACTAGGATTAAGTGCCTTGGTCAAAGGCACATGTCAGATTAGGTATTCGAACTAGCGATTTTACGGTTACTGGCTCAATAGTCTAACCTATAGGCTGCCTGCTGCCCATAGGCCATCTATTTAAATTGTCGAGGCTCAAATATCCCTCCAATGAGGATGGATCACAGCCCTACCCCGTTTATATCTTAATTAAAAAGCAGATTAGGATAAAGTATGCACGAGTCCTATAGGGAATTTTTTTCCTTATTATTAATCTGAAGTGCTCACTCCTTTTCCAACTTCACACACAGGCTATTCAACTGATGCAGTTTTCCCAATCAGCTCATTTCCTTTGATATGCAAATAGTAACCTCTCATGGCTGGCCCCGGCAGGCTCAATATTCAATGACTTGATAGATTATTTGTGAGGCGAGACCAATAGCCCTGCTTAACTGTTGCAAGCTCAAGATTAGAAGGCCATGTGTAATTTACCTTCTGTAATTATAGATGAGCTGATGGGTTGCAGGAGGAGTCCCCTGGCCATGGATCCCGACCCACCATACTCATCACACACCTCCTGTTCACTAGGAACCAAATTGAAGTATCTACGTCAATTTGTCCGATAAGAAACTCTCATTTTCGGTTTGATATGGTTTGCACTAATGAATACACCCCAGGTCTCCCACTGACTGACTGAGCAAAAACTGGGCCAAGTTTAACTTTTGAAGCCACCAGCCGTGGCTTAACAAGACAGCGTGAAGGATATGAAGAACTATTAAAGAAAAGGGAAGAATGAGAAGCAGCGCATGAGTGGTTTATATCGGTGGAGCGTGTTACGGATCAACCTCTGGAGAATTAAACCATTTATTAGGCACTTTTATCCCATGCCCTGCACTTCAACAGACCCTCTGTGCAATGTTCTGGGGTTGAATAGGACCAATCCTACTTTGTCTCAGCAGGTGACATTCAGTTTAGATCTCAAAAGAGTGAGAATGACCCAGTTGCTTTCAGTGGCTGAATAAAACTGTGAGCAACACTTCCACCGCTAAAATAAAACTACAACAGATGGACCCAAGGCTATGGTTCTACTTGTTATAGGAGCTGTGAGACTCCACACTGAGAGGGTGAATCACTACAGCGCAGGAAAATAATAGGGGTTCAACATAAGAAACAAAATAATGATTCAATAATCAACAGATCATTAGTCCTATCAGAGCAAAGAGTCCAAAGACCAAATTCACATTGTAAATAATGTATTTTTAGCAGAAGATGCTCTCTCCAAAGCGACTTCCAGTTAGTGCATTCATCTTAAGACAGCTAAGTGAGACAACCACACATCTCAGTCATAGCAAGTACACATTTCCTCAATAAAGTAGCTATCAGCAAAGTCAGTGCTAGTAGGAAAAAGTCAAGTGTGAGTGTTAGTTCACGAAAGGCAAGGGTGTTCGTTTTTAATTTATTTTTTAAATCTTAGTCCTACCAAAACCTCTGGATGAGTTTTTGGCGTTTTCTCAATTGCATAATCCTCGCACCCTCTTTCCTCTCTCCTCGTCTCCTTCTCAAAGTTGGAGAAGGTCAGAGGGGAGGGACCTCTGGCTTTCGCATCCAACGGGTTTTGAGAAGAAGACGAGGAGAGAGGACGCAAGAAGTATGCAATTGCGAAAAGGCCTTTGAGTCTTTGAAAGGAAGTCCAAATCCAAGAAAATATAAATAATCCTCACAAAAGGTCACCCTAATGCAATCTCAGGTATAAAGTCAATAAACCAACGGAAATCAAAAAGTCCAATGGAAACAGATGGCTCTGAACTATTCAATGTTCATTTTCCACCAACAGAGTGTGGAATAAAGACAAAATAGGTCTGAAATCCATCTTTGAGGAGAACAATGCTATGCTCTTCTCAAACAATGGATATTCAGCCCAACTCAAGATGGCACCTGTGGGTTGGACACTCCTCCAACCACAGCCATTGACAACAACGTGACGAAATGGGGCAGAAGGCCATGTGCAACAATGACAAGAAGCTGCCGCGTGAGAAATCGACGATGGCTTGTTTCAGCTAGTTTTATCTTGTTCTTGATACCAAGTCTTGTTTTGAGGTGTTTTGACTTATATATATATATATTTGTATTTTTTTATTTATTTAACCTTTATTTAAATAGGCAAGTCAGTTAAGAACAAAAGGCAAAAGGCAAAAGGCCTCCTGCGGGGACGGGGGCCTGGGATTAAAAAATAATAATAAATACAATATTAATATAGGATAAAACCCACATCACAACAAGAGAGACAACACAACACTAAATAAAGAGAGACCTAAGACAACATCACAACCTACAGTATGCTAATATGGCAAAAATTCACTAGCAAGCTAACCAATAACTGTAACAATGTAGAAGAGAGACAACACGTGCTTATTGTGCAAATGTATTTATGTTTTCAATAAACATTTGGAGACAAAATATAGTTCACATGTTGTATAATCCTTTGGAGTTGACAGTTGTTTTGCCCCGAAGTTGCGCACGCATTGGTTTTGTTGCTAAACAACCTACCCGTCTATACCTGCAGCCTTTTATCACCATGACACTTGACCTTCTTGACCTGGTATCAATAGAGCCCAGCGCTTTTCCTGGTCAGAACACATAGTAACATGCAGTACTATGAAAGCATAAAGTGAAAATTAAATGAAACATTGTCCTAAAAATATGAAGAGTGCATGCTTATGAGTTAACGGAAAAGCTCAACATTTTGGGACTATGTCAACAATGGACTAATGAAACATATACCAAACTTTTTGGGTGGAGTTTTCCTTTAAGAATTGGGACATTTTTTTTCACATCTCCAGACATGAAAATGATTATATTTGAAGCAGTCTGACTACGTGTGTTGACTCTCACATGGGTATTTTTTTGTACATTTACACCACTGCTTGCTTGAAGGAACAAAGTTAATAGCATTGTTGTAATTATCCACATCTGAAATCCAAATCCTTCATCACTTCTGAGCCTATATTAGAGAAACAACTGCCAGTAATAAACTGGAAATTGGATTGACAAAATGTTGGCTGTGCAGACAGAGCCAGGTGTGTAATAAATTACTCTAATTACAAAGTTGTTTACCAAACTGCTCTCCTCTTTCTGGCACCACTGGACAGAGGGTTCTACACTACTGAGTAGATGCAAGCCTTTTGCATGGTCAAAAAACACCCCAATGTCTTCTTAAAGCAAAGCTCAGTGTCACGGATCCCTCCGGAACTGTGTCATTACGCACACCTGGTCCCCATTTCCCTGATTGTAATTGTATAAATGTGCCCTTTGGTTTCCATTGGGCTGTCGATTATTGTTCCAATGTCCGTTGGTCATGTGAGTACCTGTGCTGTGTTGTTTTGGCTTTCGTGCCGCTTGTATTTGTGCAGATGATTACGGGTCTCGTCCCATGTAGAATCATTGTGTGCGTGTATGTTACGGGTCTCGTCCCATGTAGAATCATTGTGTGCGTGTATGTTACGGGTCTCGTCCCATGTAGAATCATTGTGTTCGTGTATGTTACGGGTCTCGTCCCATGTAGAATCATTGTGTGCGTGTATGATACGAGTCTCGTCCCATGTAGAATCATTGTGTGCGTGTATGATACGGGTCTCGTCCCATGTAGAATCATTGGGTGTGTCTATGTTACGAGTCTCGTCCCATGTAGAATCATTGGGTGCGTGTATGTTACGAGTCTCGTCCCATGTAGAATCATTGTGTGCGTGTATGTTGCGGGTCTCGTCCCATGTAGAATCATTGTGTGCGTGTATGTTACGGGTCTCGTCCCATGTAGAATCATTGGGTGCGTGTATGTTACGAGTCTCGTCCCATGTAGAATCATTGGGTGCGTGTATGTTACGAGTCTCATCCCATGTAGAATCATTGTGTGCGTGTATGATACGGGTCTCGTCCCATGTAGAATCATTGGGTGCGTGTATGTTACGAGTCTCGTCCCATGTAGAATCATTGGGTGCGTGTATGTTACGAGTCTCGTCCCATGTAGAATCATTGTGTGCGTGTATGTTACGGGTCTCGTCCCATGTAGAATCATTGGGTGCGTGTATGTTACGGGTCTCGCACGGTGTATTTATTCAAGGTGCTCCTCGCTCTTTGGTTTGGGTTTCAACCCTGTGTTTTGTATACATGTTTGGTCTTTGTCCCCGTGCCTTTACATGGCATGATGACATTTGGGTCAATAAAAACCCCTATTACGCACTCCTGCGCCTGTCTCCCGATCTATTTATAACATTGTGACACTCAGAGACTTTCATTCAACATCACCAGTGTGATGTTTACCCATGAAAACCAATGAGGTACAGTCCCATGTAAAAGGAAGCCTAAACAAAATGTGAATAATTTAGAATTTAGAGACTTTCCAGCATTCTGATCTGCTGGTCATCTCTAATGGAAAGGAGTAAACAAGGTGTTAATAGGATAGTGGAGCAGTTGGCAAAACATTATAGTGTTGCATTTACTGCTAGGTTCCATAACTGTACATCTCTTACTAATTAAAGAGACAGTTAAAAGGCTGCTGCAATCCTCAACAGCTTTACTGTATTTCATCCATCTTTATTGCGAGTCAAGAGGGACCGAACAAAGCAAGTTTTCATCATCCAAGAGGCGGGAGGTAGCTACCGTGTAGCCGTGAAGAGTAGTCCAGTTGCTCTAGAAACTGCATGGTTGACCGCACATAGGTGTGGGATGACACAGCAGGAGGCCATGGGAGAGATGGAGACTACATATTTAGCCTCAGCTCAGTGGGACTGCGCCCTCCATGGCAGAACTAGTACAAATGGTTTGGATTAATACAGAGGCTTTGTCCATTTATCTGCACTTCTGTCACATGAATATGCTAATGTTCTCAAGGAACAAATCCTCTCTGTAAAATTGTGTTATTATTTCTTTGGAAGACTGAATAATTTGAATCACTTTCCCTCTCTGCTGATTTGCGAGCTGGTGTGTTGGTGGCTGTTTATTAGCTATCAGGTCAAACTCATACATTTTTACTCCTCATAACAGGGCAATAGAGCATTAATTTGAAAATATGAATATTTCAGATGAGGCGGAAAAAGAGAGGGGCCTGACAGAGAAGCTGAATTGCACTGGAAGATGGAAAGAGAAAATCAGCAATTCATTTCTCTCATGATTTATACAGGGTCATTGGATCAGTTTAGAACACAGGAGTAATAATGCAATGTGACGTCTGTTGGACTGATGTGGGTTTTTAGTTATAAGCATGACTACCTCATAACTGAATGCAGTGCACACAGTATTGTACCTGCTGAATGCATTATCTTACTTCCTGAAAAACACAGCCTAACAGTAACAACTATGTACCACCACCAAACTTGTGATCACAATGCTTGAACTCACGTAGGATAGATTCAATGTTATTGTTACATAGAAGATTGAAGAATCATATGGAGCGGGTTTTTGTGAGTATAACGCAGAAAGAGATAGAGTTATGGGATGGTGACATGTGCAAAAGCAATTTATCAATATGTGAGATGACAATTTGTCTATGTCTACGGGTCACATATCTCAACACTGTTGTTAATTATTAGATTAATTTATTTAATGGGCCTGCAACAAGAAATTCATAAGAAATTAAATCTTAGCGAAATACGCTCTGCTTGATGGCAATGATGGAGAAAAGTGGAAACTATCATGTAATTATTTAAATTATAGAGAAGAGAATTATAATGAATGTGAATGTCAAGTACTGTAGTGTGCTCAATTGAGCCCAATAATGGATCATATAATTAGTTGAGGAGTAACCACATTGTCATCATTTTCTGCTGTAATTCATCTTACAGGCACCACAGAAAGAACATCTCATGGGCTGGAACTTCAGCTCTGTCAGCGTTTGGAATTGCCATTCTGTGGTCAGCAAGGCTGAGCTCATCTAGCCTAAGTTCCCCTTCAATCGCTAGATGTTTGGCCCTGACGCCCCTCCAGTTGCTCTCTCGTCATTTGACTATGTGTTCTCTTATCCCATTTTCTTATCCCTAATATATTTCAAAGACATGTAGATACATTTGGCATATTTTCTGAAATGCCTGTAATGCCTGACAATATTCAAGGCTGTGACATCGTCTACAGGGTGTCAAAAGTGGTTCCTAATTCGGCTTCTTAAATGACTTCACAAAGTATTCACACCCCTTGAATTTTTCCACATTTTGTTGTGTTACAGCCTGAATTTAAAATGTTTCTGGCCTACACACAATACACCACAATGTCAAAGTGGAATTACCTTTTTCTAAATGTTTACAAATGAACAATTCAAATCTGAAAGGCCTTGAGTCAATAAGTGTTCAACCCCTTTGTTACGGCTAGCGTTCAGGAGTTCAGAGTGAAAAAATTACTTTAATGAGTGACTTTAATACAGGGAAACTTCAATCTGTTTTACCAAATTTCTATCAGCATGTTAAATGTGCAACCAGAGGGAAAAAAACTCTAGACCACCTTTACTCCACACACAGAGACGCGTACAAAGCTCTCCCTCACCCTCCATTTGGCAAATCTGACCATAACTCTATCGTCCTGGTTCCTGCTTACAAGCAAAAATTAAAGCAGGAAGCACCAGTGACTCGGTTAATAAAACAAAAAGTGGTCAGATGAAGCAGATGCTAAGCTTCAGGACTGTTTGCTAGCACAGACTGGAATATGTTTCCCGGGATTCTTCCTATGGCATTGAGGAGTACACCACATCAGTCATTGGCTTCATCAATAAGTGCATTGATGACGTCCCCCCCCCAATGACCGTACGTACAGTGAGGGAAAAAAGTATTTGATCCCCTGCTGATTTTGTACAAATGCCCACTGACAAAGAAATTATCAGTCTATAATTTTAATGGTAGGTTAATTTGAACAGTGAGAGACAGAATAACAACAAAAAAATCCAGAAAAACGCATGTGAAAAATGTTATAAATTAATTAGCATTTTAATGAGGGAAATAAGTATTTGAACCCTCTGCAAAACATGACTTAGTACTTGGTGGCAAAACTCTTGTTGGCAATCACAGAGGTCAGACGAGGCTGACATTTGGCAACTCGAACCTTCAGCTCCCTCCACAGATTTTTTATGGGTTTAAGGTCTGGAGACTGGCTAGGCCACTCCAGGACCTTAATGTGCTTCTTCTTGAGCCACTCCTGTGTTGCCTTGGCTGTGTGTTTTGGGTCATTGTCATGCTGGAATACCCATCCACGACCCATTTTCAATGCCCTGGCTGAGGGAAGGAGGTTCTCACCCAAGATTTGACGGTACATGGCCCCCCGTCCATCGTTTGATGCAGTGAAGTTGTCCTGTCCCCTTAGCAGAAAAACACCCCCAAAGCATAATGTTTCCACCTCCATGTTTGACGGTGGGGATGGGGTTCTTGGGGTCATAGGCAGCATTCCTCCTCCTCCAAACATGGCAAGTTGAGTTGATGCCAAAGAGCTCTATTTTGGTCTCATCTGACCGCAACACTTTCACCCAGTTGTCCTCTGAATCATTCAGATGTTCATTGGCAACCTTCAGACGGGCATGTATATGTGCTTTCTTGAGCAGGGGGACCTTGCGGGCGCTGCAGGATTTCAGTCCTTCACGGCATAGTGTGTTACCAATTGTTTTCTTGGTGACTATGGTCCCAGCTGCCTTGAGATCATTGACAAGATCCTCCCGTGTAGTTCTGGGCTGATTCCTCACCGTTCTCATGATCATTGCAACTCCACGAGGTGAGATCTTGCATGGAGCCCCAGGCCCGAGGGAGATTGACAGTTCTTTTGTGTTTCTTCCATTTGCGAATAATCGCACCAACTGTTGTCACCTTCTCACCAAGCTGCTTGGCGATGGTCTTGTAGCCCATTCCAGCCTTGTGTAGGTCTACAATCTTGTCCCTGACATCCTTGCAGAGCTCTTTGGTCTTGGCCATGGTGGAGAGTTTGGAATCTTGATTGATTGCTTCTGTGGACAGGTGTCTTTTATACAGTTAACAAACTGAGATTAGGAGCACTCCCTTTAAGAGTGTGCTCCTAATCTCAGCTCGTTACCTGTATAAAAGACACCTGGGAGCCAGAAATCTTTCTGATTGAGAGGGGGTCAAATACTTATTTCCCTCATTAAAATGCAAATCAATTTATAAAATGTTTCACATGTGTTTTTCTGGTTTTTTTTGTTATTCTGTCTCTCACTGTTCAAGTAAACCTACCATTAAAATTATAGACTGATCATTTCTTTGTCAGTGGGCAAACATACAAAATCAGCAGGGGATCAAATACTTTTTTCCCTTACTGTACATACCCCAACCAGAATACATGGATTACAGTCAACATCCACACTGAGCTAAAGGCTAGAGCTGCCGCTGTCAAGGAGTGGAACTCTAACCCGGAAGCTTATAAGAAATCCCGCTCTGCCCTCCAACGAACCATCAAACAGGCAAAGCGTCAATACCGGACTAAGATCGAATCGTACTACACCGGCTGAGATGCTCGTCGGATATGGCAGGGCTTGCAAACCATTACAGACTACAAAGGAAAGCACAATCTAGAGCTGCCCAGTTACGAGACTACCAGACGAGCTAAACTACTTCTATGCTCGCTTCGAGGCAAATAACACTGAAACATGCATGAGAGCACCAGCTATTCTGGACGACTGTGTGATCACACTCTCCGCAGCCGATGTGAGTAAGACCTTTAAACAGGTCAACATTCACACGTCCACAGGGCCAGACGGATTGCCAGGACATGTACTGTGAGCATGCGCTGACCAACTGGCAGCGCATGCTCTGTCCGAGTCTGTAATACAAACATGTTTTAAGCAGACCAGCATAGTCTCTGTGCCCAAGAACACTAAGGTATCGTGCCTAAATTATTACCATACACCATTATCCCACAAACTCTAGACCCACTCCAATTTGCATACCGCCCTAACAGATCCACAGATGATGCAATCTCTATTGCACTCCACACTTTCGCACCTGGACAAAAGGAACACCTATGTGAGAATGCTATTCATTGACTACAGCTCAGCGTTCATCACTATAGTGCCCTCAATGCTCATCAATAGGCTAAGGACCCTGGCACCTGCCTCTGCAACTGGAACCTTGACTTCCTGATGGGCCGCCCCCAGGTGGTAAGGGTAGGCAACAACAGATCCGCCTCGCTGATTCTCAACACAGGGGCTCCTCAGGGTGCGTGCTCAGTCCCCTCCTGTACACCCTGTTCACTCATGACTGCATGGCCAGGCACGACTCCAACACCATCAAGTTTGCAGATGACACAGTGGTATGCCTGATCACCGACAACGACGAGACAGCCTGTAGGGAGGAGGTCAGAGACCTGACCGTGTGGTGCCAGGACAACAACCTCTCCCTCAATGTGATCAAGACAAAAGAGATGATTGTGGACTACAGGAAAAGGAGGACCGAGCACGCCACCATTCTCATCAACGGGGCTGTAGTAGAGCAGGTTGAGAACTTCAAGTTCCTTGGTGTCCACATCACCAACAAACCAAGACAGTCGTGAAGAAAACCTATTCCCCCTCAGGAGACTGAAATGATTTGGCATGGGTCCTCAGATCCTCGAAAGGTTCTACAGCTGCACCATCGAGAGCATCCTGACTGGTTGCATCACTGCCTGGTATTGCAACTACTCGCCCTCCGACCGCAAGGCACTATAGAGGGTAGTGCGAACGACCCAGTACATCACTAGGCCCAAGCTTCCTGTAATCCAGGACCTCTAAACCAGGCAGAGGAAGGCCCTAAAAATTGTCAAACACTCCAGCCACCCTAGTCATAGACTGTTCTCTCTGCTACCGCATGGCAAGCGGTACCAGAGCGCCAATTCTAGGTCCAAGAGGCTTCTAAACAGCTTCTTTCCCCAAGCTGAATATCTAATCAAATGGCTACGCAGACTATTTCAGTAAATGAACCCCCTTCCCCTGTTACGCCGCCGCTACTCTCTGTTATTATCTATGCATTGTCACTTTAATAACTCTACCTACTTGTACATATTACCTCGACTAACCGGTGCCCCCGCACATTGCCTCTGTACCGATACCCCATGTATATAGTCTCGCTATTGTTATTTTACTGCTGCTCTTTAACTACTTGTTACTTTTATTTATTATTCTTATTCTTTAAACTGTAATGTTGGTTATGTGCTTGTAAGTGAGCATTTCACTGTAATGTCTACACCTGTTGTATTTGGCAAATGTGACTAATACAATTTGATTTGAAAAGGAATAAAAATATGAATAAAAGAAATGTGAATAAAATATTCCAAAATATGCATCTTGTTTTAAAACAAGGCTCTAAAGTAATGCTACAAGAAATGTGGTAAAGCAATTCACTTTTTGTCCTGAATGCAAAGGGTCTGGTCTGGTCTGATGAAACCAAGATTGAACTCTTTGGCCTGAATGCCAAGCATCATGTCTGGAGGACAACTGGCACCATCCCTACGGAGAAGCATGGTGGTGGCAGCATCATGCTGTGGGGATATTTTTCAGCGGCAGGGACTGGGAGACTAGTCAGGACCAAGGCCGAGATGAACGGAGCAAAGTACAAATCTGTTCCAGAGCGCTCAGGACGGCAAAGTTTCACCTTCCAACAGGACAATGACCCCGCTAAGACAACGCCGGAGTGGTTTCGGGAAAAGTCTCTGAATGTCCTTGAGTCACCCAGCCAGAGCCCGGACTTTAACTTGATCGAACATCTCTGGAGAGACCTGAAAACAGCTGTGCAGCCACGCTCCCAATCCAACCTGACAGAGCTTGAGAGGATCTGCAGAGAAGAATGGGAGAAACTCCTCAACTACTGTCAGGGATCAGCCAGGCTCCACCACCACACAATCACAGAGATCACTGTCACCTGAGTTCTAATCACCCACACCTGCACGTCAATGGATCATCAGCACAGTCAGCATATAGGCACTCCCTCAACACAGTCACTTTGTCTGGTCTCGTTTGAGTAAGGACTCACTCCCTGTTCCTCTAAACTCGACCTTCGTTATCTACCTTGTTTCATCTACCTTCCAGTGTCTCCCTCGTCTTCCTGGTTCCAGTGTTCATCCTCCGGCTACCTCCTTCTCCTCATACAAGAATACCTGTCTGGATTTCCCATCACCATCTTACAGAGACTTTCTCTACTTCATTTTTTCATCACCAGCTATATTTCATTAAACCTGTTACTCCTTTTTGTCTTGAGTCTCTGTTCCATAACAACTACAGGTGTGTCATGCTTGTAGCGTTATACCAAAGAACACTCAAGGCAGTAATCACTGCCAAAGGTGCTTCAACAAAGTACTGAGTAAAGGGTCTGAATACTTATGTAAATGTTATATTAGATTTTTTTTGTCATTATGGGATATTGTGTGTAGATTGATGAGGGAAAAAATAACAATTTAATCAATTTTAGAATCAGGCTGTAATGTAACAAAATGTGGAAAAAATCAAGGGGTCTGAATACTTCCGAATGCAATGTATGTATTGATCATTGGAGGTCATTTTTTGGGTTAACAAGCCAAAACTTTGCCAGTTACATTTTTTTGATGGTGAGTATTTATTTTTCTCCAGCCAATTTTCAGATTCTGTCATACTTGGATAAAGAAAAACATACACACAATCATACTTTAAAATTAGGTGGAAATATTTCTTAAAATAAAGTCAACATTTTATTTTGTTAATGAAGTGCCAATATTTAGTGAATAAAGTGGCAATATTTTGAGAATAAAATCGCAGTTATATTTCAAGATTAACAGGGGGGATTTGGTTAACTGCACGTCTCTCTGGCTCTCTGTTGCTCTTCTCACCACTGCTGAAATGCCTGAGTTAGATGACCTGGTGAAACTATACTTTAGAATTGGCTTTAGTAACTAGGAAATCCTGTTCTTTTAACATATAAAAGCCATATTATTATAAGTATTAGGACCAGGAAGAGGTTGTGCCACAGACTATTTTGAGAAGAAGGAACAGTGGTTACATATTTTAGCATGTAAACATTGGTGGGGCAAACTCCCCCAAAATTATTTAGATGTTTTCCAGCAAAGACGTCACACAACCAAACACTAAACAACCCATTAATTGCACTATACTGGTAAATAAAGGGGGGCATATAAGCAAACAATGAAAGCTCTTACAATATTAGATTATGACATTTCTCAAAAACAGCTTATAGGCTACATGTGCTCCACCGAGTCAGAACAGTAACGTTAGGCGAAATTAAGAGGTGAAAATAGAACAAATTATTAGGGTGAGGCACATGGGCTACGAACAGCTTACTACACAACATACACTTAGTATTACTTTCTTAGCTACAGTATACATATCTCCCTGGCATATTACATCATTTATGCAGCAGCATATTAGACATTTTTGGACGCGCTGTTGTGATGTGCTCACTTGAACAGGAAAGTGCCGCGACAGTCCTTAGTTGGCAATTTTTGTCAGCAAAGAAAGAGAAACATACACAACTCCAAATTGGATGACCGTTCAAATCATATTTTCCCAGTCTGAGCTTGTTTATTCCCAACTTCCTAGTTGCAATGTTTGAAGTTAGCCACTGTCACCGATTCTTCCAAACCACTCATTGCGATTTCCAACTTGATATGTTTATGTCCAATGGCCGATTAGCACCGATATGTTTTATCTATAATTTATCTTCATTATTTATCTTCATATGACAAGGATTATAAGGGATTTGCCAGTAGATTGTCAACGTGATTCATGATCATTGCTAAAAAAAGATTTTGAAAGTAAGATCAGTCCAATCCAAGCTACTGTACATATAGCGTCATTTGGTTACATTTTATCTGTGGCGCAAGCCTTCTTGGAAGGGCACTACTAATGAAACTATATGGCAGGACCCAGACGGATAAAATTGTCGATGTCTACCCTTACTAAGGACTGGTGAAGATTTCCCCATGAGTGACAGAACACTGAGCCAATCACGGCACAACGCTCCTCTTTTTTTCTGGCTTGCCCCACCACCACAGAAAGAACTGAGCCAGTCTGAAACAACAGCATTTTGGAGCTGCCTTACTCAAGAAAACAAAAAGGAGACCAGGTTCATATGCGGCTTTACAAACTCAATGATATATATATCTTTTTTACATTGTTTGCAAACTGATATGTGACTCGTATTAACCAAAATAACAAAAACAGGTGGGGCTTTGAATTCCCTGAATGACAGGTCGCAACTGCATACATAGGTAGAGATGGGCAGTTTGTGTATGTATGCAGGTGTGTGTGTTATCAAACTAATGATCTAATAACTCACACACACACACACACCAGTTTCCCCCTGGCAATTTCAGACTATAGGCTTGCACTCTTCTAACGGCCATGGTGAGTTATGAGCAAAAAACAAGACATTTTCTTGGCCCTGTCACAGAATGCGAAAAGAACTGAGGTTGTGTCCCTGCGAGTCTGCTTTCCGAATTTGCTATACAACGTTCTGCTGTGTAGCCTAGGCTACTATTAGGAAAGTATACCGCTAACGTACAGTGTGTTCATAAATTTAACCTGGAGTGCAGAGCACGCTCTAGTAATAATGGAACGTCAAATTACTGTCTCAGACGGGGCTTTACCCAAACCCTTTCCCCCGCCCTGTGGCTATGGAACGTCCATGACAGGGTTTTGGGGGCAGCCCTTAAGCCCGACAGGGACGCGCAATATGTGACTTACATTCAAAAGACAATAAGCATAGGCCTGTGAGGCTACTTCATTGGACGTATAGCCTACACAAAACACTATGCCATTACACACACATTTGATAAATTCATCTTTTTTTTTTTCTACATATATGCTGCTGGCCTAGCTGTTACTCTCTAAAATATACTATGCACGGTGTTGGCATATGCAGGGGAATGAGGATAAAATTGTAGTGAATTCGAAGGGCACAATGACAGGGACTGATGCACACAACTCCATGTTTCTTAGCAGTCTGACAACGCACCATGGCCTTTAGAACGGTTTTGCTTTGGGGATACCATGTGTTTGTGTGTGTGTGTGACGCACACTCACACATACACACTTGCATACACATACAACCCACATGTCTCTATGTAACCACATGGACTTGGATGAAATACCTCATCGGAGTCCGTGTGGTTCCTCCTTTTGAAAATAATCTTTGGCACAATCTCTTCTAGGTCCTCTAGGCTTAATTATAATAATATGGTTATTATGTGCTAAAAGAGAAATGTCCTTGTTACTAACGTCAATTCTAAAGAATTGTTTCTCCAGGTCATCTAACTGCAGGATTTCAACAGTGGCACACACAGCAACAGGGAGCCAGGGAGACATGCAGTTAACCAAATCCCCTACTTTAATCTTGAACTATAACAGTGACTTTATTCTCAAAATGTCGACTTGATTCTCTAAATAAAAATGTGAGTTTATTCTCAAAGTTTTGCCACTCTATTTGTTTTTGGCACACCTGTATTTGGGGAGTTTCTTCTCTGCAGATCCTCTCAATTTCTGTCAGGTTGGATGGGGAGCGTTGCTGCACAGCTATTTTCAGGTCTCTCCAGAGATGTTAAATCGGGTTCAAGTCCGGGCTCTGGCTGGGCCACTCAAGGACATTCAGAGACTTGTCATCTTAGCCTCGGTCCTGACTAGTCTCCCAGTCCCTGCCGTTAAAAAACATTATGTTGCCACCACCATGCTTCGTAGGGATGGCGGCAGGTTTCCTCCAGACGTGATGCTTGGCAATCAGGTCTGAGAGTCTTTAGGTGCCTTTTGGCAAACTCCAAGTAGGCTGTCATGTGCCTTTTACTGAGGAGTGGCTTCCGTCTGGCCACTCTACCATCAAGGCCTGATTGGTGGAGTGCTGCAGAGATGGTTGTCCTTCTGGACGTTTCTCCACAGAGAAACTCTAGAGCTAAGTTACCATTGGCTTCTTGGTCACCTCCATGACCAAGGCCCTTCTCCCCCGATTGCTCAGTTTGGCCAGGCAGTCAGCTCTAGGAAGAGTCTTGGTGGTTCCAAACTTCTTCCATTTAAGAATGATGGAGGCCACTGTGTTCTTGGGGACCTTCAATGCTGCAGAAGATCTGTGCCTCGACACAATCTTGTTTCAGACCCCTTCGGACAATTCCTTCGACCTCATGGCTTGGTCTGACATGCATTGTCAACTGTGGTACCTTATATAGAAAGCTGTGTGCCTTTTCAAATCATGTCCAATTAATTGAATTTACCACAAGGGGACTCCAATCAAGTTGTAGAAACATCTCAAGGATGATCAATGGAAACAGGATGCACCTTTTTTTACATATCTTTTGAAAATATATTTTCCTTTATTGTTTTCCCCAAACCCTACCCACCCTCTCTTAACTGGAGTAAACTAAAGGACAACAACACTTAGGTTTCTAATTCCAGTTTATACATACTATATACATTTTACAGACACAATGCACCTTACAACTGTTATATTTTGTTTGTTTTTATTCCCATCCTTCAGCTACCATCAAGCCCTCCCATCCATCTCCGAATCCCATCCAGCTTGATTTCTATTTGCCATATATTTTTAACTGTGCTGTTTCACAAAAGTTCCGAACCCATATACATTTTACAGACACACTACATTTTACATTAGTTATCTTGTTGTTATTAGTCCCACTCTTCAGCTCTATTCAACCTCTCCCATCTATCCCCAAACTCCATCCATATTGGATTTCTATTTGCCATATATTGTTCAACTGTGCTGTGATGCTTTACAGAAGTTCTGAACCTTTCTATTCTCATAGTTTCTACAGACTGTGAAATAAAGATACATTTTTGCTAAAAGTATTATTATATTATTAATCGACTGACTATAACTTTTCAAATCACCCAGTAATGCTATCTGGAGAGTTATTTTACCACTTTTTTAAAGTACTATCCATGCAACCACAAAAATATCCATCACCTTTTTTCTCTTCACTTGGCCATAAAACTCTTCTATAGAAAGAGCACATGTTCAACTGATGAATAAAAAACACATTTCCCCATCTCAATAGGTTAACAAAAATAACTATAGTAAGTACCTCTCTTCAGCATAATTAAATGATTAAGAAAAAGGCTGTTTTGATATATATATATATATATTTGTTTATGGATTTAAATAAAAACTATTCTGTCACATCCAGGCCTGAGTCTACAGGCTGGCATGTTTAGTTTCGTTTTTGGTGTAGGGTTTTTCTGTTCTTGGTGTACTATTTCTATGTTGGGTAAATGGTTCCCAATTAGAGGCAGCTGAGTGTCGTTACCTCTAATTGGGAACCATATATATGTTTGTAGTTTTCACTAGGGTTTTGTGGGTTATTGTTTGTTCATAGCGTAAGTGTTTAGTATATGTTATGTTCTATGTTACGATCGTCGTTCGTTCTGTTTGTTATTTTCCCAGTTACAATGAATAAATAAATATGTATACTGGAAGCATCGCTGCGTCTTGGTCCGTCTATATCGAAGATCGTGACAGAATAACCCACCAATACAGGACCAAGCAGCAAGAGAGCCAGGATTTCTGGACGTGGGAGGAAATCCTGGCTGGTAAGGGACCCTGGAAGAAGACTGCGGAGCATCGTCGCCCCAAGGAGGAGATGGAAGCAGCGAGGGCAGAGCGGAGCGTTAATAAGGAGAGATATGCTGGAACACGCCTGGCTAGAAAGCCTGAGAGGCAGCCGGGGAGGTTGGCCGGTTCAGGGTGGACTCCTGAGCCAACTCCTCATGCTCTTTGGAGGGAGCGTTGGAGGGAGCGTCGCACTGGTAAGACGCCGTGCTATGCAGTATTGCGCACGGTGTCTCCAGTGCGTATCCACAGCCCGGTACGCGACATTCCAGCTCCACTCATCTGTCAGGCTAGGGTGAGTGTGCTGCCTGGAAGAGTGGTGCCGGCTCTGCGCGCTAAGTCTCCAGTGCACCTTCGTGGACCGAGATATCCTGCCCCGGCTCTGTGTGCGGTGTCTCCGGTTCACGCCCACAGCCCGGTGCGCGACATTCCAGCTCCCATCATCTGTGAGGCGAAGGTGAGTGAACTGCCGGGGAGTAGGGTGCCGGTTCTGAGCATCGTGAGTTCAACACGGCCCGTTCCTGCTCCCTGCACCAGAGTCCCAGTGCGCATAGAGTCCAATACGGCCCGTTCCTGCTCCCCGCACCAGAGTCCCAGTGCGCATCGTGAGTCCTACACGGCCCGTTCCTGCTCCCCGCACCAGAGTTCCAGTGCGCATCGTGAGTCCTACACGGCCCGTTCCTGCTCCCCGCACCAGAGTTCCAGTGCGCATCGTGAGTCCAACATGGCCCGTTCCTGCTCCCCGCACCAGAGTTCCTGTGCGCATCGCGAGTCCAGCACAGCCTGTTCCTGCTCCCCGCACCAGGTCCCCTGTGCGCATCGCGAGTCCACACAGCCTGTTCCTGCTCCCCGCACCAGGTCCCCTGTGCGCATCGCGAGTCCACACAGCCTGTTCCTGCTCCCCGCACCAGGTCCCCTGTGCGCATCGCGAGTCCAACACAGCCTGTTCCTGCTCCCCGCACCAGGTCCCCTGTGCACATCGCGAGTCCAGCACAGCCTGCTCCTACTCCCCGCACCAGGTCCCCTGTGCACTTCGTGAGTCCAGCACGAACTGTTCCGGCTGCTAGCCCAGGGCCTCCGGTGCGTGACCTCGGCCCAGCACAGCTGGCACCGGAGCCGCCACCTTGGACTAAAAGACCCACCCGAAGACCCCCCCCCCCATGGACTTTTGGCGCGGTCAGAGTCCGCGCCTTTGGGGGTGGGGGGGGGGGGGGTACTGTCACGTCCAGGCCTTAGTCTACAGGCTGGCGTGTTTAGTTTCGTTTTTGGTGTAGGGTTCTGTTTATTATTTTCCCAGTTACAACGAATAAATAAATATGTATACTGGAAGCATCGCTGCGTCTTGGTCCGTCTATATCGAAGATCGTGACATATACATTGTGCAACTCTCCACAATATGTATCAATAATATATGGTTCTATATGAACTTATTTAGGAAGCCATAACTAAGTGGTTGAATACTTATTGACTCAATACATTTCAGCTTTTCATCTTTAATTAATTTGTAAACATTTCTAAAAACAGAATTCCCCTTTTACATTATGGGGTATTGTGTGTGTGTAGGTCAATGACACAAAATCACAGTTTAACCTATTTTAAATTCAGGCTGTAACACAACAAAATGTGGAAAAAGTCAAGGGATTTGAATACTTTCTGAAGGCACTGTGCACTGTTGGAGCTAGAAACAAAAGCATTTTGCTGCACCTGCGATAACATCTGCAAATCTAAGCTGAGAGGCAATCACTTTTGAGTCACTAAACCGATCAGAGTTTTAACACTCTGCCACTCATAGTGGATTATCAGAACCAGACAGGGTTGGGGTCAATTCCATTTCAATTCCAGTCGATTAGAAAGTAAACCAAATAATGCTAAACATACTTTATGATGCTAAACATACTGTACACTGAGTATACCAAACATTAGGAACACCTTGCTAATATCGAGTTGAAGTGCATTTAGTGACATCACTAAGGGATTATATCTTTCACCTGGATTCACCTGGGCAGTATGTCATGGAAAGAGCAGGTGTTCTTAATGTTTTGTATACTCAGTGTATATTTGTATACATTGTAGAAACTACTGGGGGCTAGCAAATTGGCTTGTCCCACTAGTGATGTGTAGTGACATGTTTTGGGGATTTCTATTATCTATTATTGTGAACGCTAAACAGTGAACAAAAGTATTTCATATATTGTATAGATAAAAAAACAAAGGCTAATAAAATACATATTTTGTACTAGTATAATTGTCACGCCCTGGCCATAGAGAGCCCTCTAGGTTTCTCTATGGTGTGTTGGGTCAGGGCGTGACTAGGTTTTCTAGGGAACTTTATGTTGAGTTTTGAGTTGGTTCCCAAATAGAGGCAGCTGGTTGTCGTTGCCTCTAATTGGGAATCCTATATAAGTTTGTTCCCTTCCCACTTGCCTTGTGGGTTATTGTTTGTTTTTAGTTAGTGCCAGTGTGTTACACACAGTGCCGGTTGTTGTTCTTTCCTTTATTAAACATGTGGAACTACACCTGCGCTGCACTTTGGTCCAATCCTTCCAGCGATCGTGACAATAATGTGTGTCCCTCAGTTTTGTCATTGGTGTTACCGCCTTGAAAAATCACTGACTAAGATATACAGCGCCTTGCAAAAGTATTCACCCCCTTTGCTATGAAGCCCCTAAATAAGATCTGGTGCAACCAGATACCTTCAGAAGTCACATAATTCATTAGATTGCACACAGGTGGACTTTATTTAAGTGTCACATCAAATCAAATAAATCAAATGTATTTATAAAGCCCTTCTTACATCAGTTGATGTCACAGAGTGCTGCACAGAAACCCAGCCTAAAACCCCAAACAGCAAGCAATGCAGGTGTAAAAGCACGTGGTTAGGAAAAACTCCCTAGAAAGGTCAGAACCTAGGAAGAAACCTAGAGAGGAACCAGGCTGTGAGGGGTGGCCAGTCCTCTTCTGGCTGTGCCGGGTGCAGATTATAACAGAACATGGACAAGATTTTAAAATATTCATGATCATGATCTGTCACATGATCTCAGTATATATACACCTGTTCAGAAAGGCCCCAGAGTCTGCAACACCACTAAGCAAGGGGCCCCATGAAGACCAAGAAGCTCTCCAAACAGGTCAGGGGCAAAGTTGTGGAGAAGTACAGATCAGGGTTAGGTTATAAAAAAATATCCAACACTTTTATGATGTCATAAATCTAAGGATTCCATTGATATGATGTCATAAATCTAAGGATTCCATTGATATTTTGGTTTGTTTAAATCTGAGGATGTCACTTGGTGTTAGTCAATTGCTGTTGCTTGGTGTTGCTTGTAAAAATCATTAACGATGTCACTTTTATGCATACACATTTTATGGAACCATGCACCCTCCAAATGATTTAATCGTTACGGATAGTTTCATGGACAATAAAAGAAGAACACACAGCTCCACATCTATCAGAGGAGAGGAGAGGAGAGGAGAGAACAGGACATGAGAGGAGAGAAGAGAACAGGAGAGGAGAGGGGAGAACAGGACAGGACAGGAGAGGACAGAACACGAGAGGAGAGAACAGGAGAGGAGAGGGGAGAACAGGGGAGAACAGGACAGGAGAGGACATGAGAGAACAGGAAAGGAGAGAACAGGTGAGGAGAGGACATGAGAGAACAGGAAAGGAGAGAACAGGTGAGGAGAAGACAGGTTAGGACAGGACATGAGAGGAGAGACGAGAACAGGAAAGGAGAGGACAGGTTAGCACAGGACATGAGAGGAGAGGACAGGTTAGGCCAGGACATGAGAGGAAAATAGAAGAGAGGAAAGGAAAGGAAAAGGAGAGAAGCAGAGAGGGGAGGGGAGGGGAGGGAAGGAGAGGCGAGGCGAGGGCTACAGAGCTAATGAAGTCCTGAAAGACCAGAGAGCCAGCCACCCAGGGGCAAAGTCACCCTGAACTCTGTGACCAGGATTACTCAACGATATGAACACAGCTGATTGGACAGTGCTCCAGCAATCCCATACACATCAGGCCAAAAGTATCGCTGCAAAAAAGATATAGAAATAATTAGCTAATGGAAGCCCTCATTAAAAGTTGACTCAAATAGCATGGCTTTGATCTGCTTCCTGACCAGCTTATTTTAGTTCACACAACAGATAAAAGGCAGGCTAAAGTGTCAGGACAATGGTTAATTCACCAAGGAGTGCTGTTTAGACTTGTCCTTCTAGGTTAGAGTTTGAGCAGGGGGGTTTGGGAGTGATGATGGCATGTGAGGAGAATGTGCAGCGCTGATGTGATTCATATCACCCAAGGTATTCCAAAACATTTTGCACTTACAAAATCAAGAGCTTAAGACGATACACTGAGTGTACAAAACATTAGGAATGCCTTCCTAATATTGAGTTGCACTCCAATCTGCCCTCGTAACAGCGTCAATTTGTCTGGGCATGGACTCTACAAGGTGTCGAAAGCGTTCCACAGGGATGCTGGCCCATGTTGACTCCAATGCTTCCCACAGTTGTGTCAAGTTGGCTGGATTTCCTTTGGGTGGTGGACCATTCTTGATACACACGGGAATCTGTTGAGCGTGAAAAACCAATAAACATTGCAGTTCTTGACACACTCAAACTGATGCACCTGGTACCTGCTACAATACCCCGTTCAAAGGCACTTAATTAAATATTTTGTCTTTCCTATTCACCCTCTGAATTGCACACACACACAATGCATGTCTCAATTGTCTCAAAGCTTAAAAATCCTTCTTTAACCTGTGCCCCCTTCATCTACACTGATTGAAGTGGATTTAACAAGAGACATCAATAAGGCATCATAGCTCTCACCTGGTAAGTTTAGTACTGTAACAACCAGAGGAAATTGTAATTCAATTATTATAATATTGTACCAGATTAAGAATGCCAGTCCCTCTGAATAGATTTGTCATTCCTGACACTGACAAGATATGTGAGCTCAGTCATGACCAGGTCCAATTTTAGACCAGTGGGCCTGTCCAACCTGTTTTTTTGGCTCAAAATTATCATTATCTGTGGGCCTCAAGAAAAATAATGGTCCGGTGTGTTAGAAATGCCATGGCCGATTTCTGATCCCAGTCCGCCCCTGGTCATGACAGACTTGAAACACAACATAACAGAGTTGTTCTTCTGGAGGGGAGTCACTATTAGCCCTAATCACCTCAATGAATTACCGTCTGCAGAAACACCATTAGCACCTGCTCTTTAACCTGCCCACAGCTATTCTACACTTTATTTTTTAACTTGTTCTTTTAAACCATATTTTTATAGGTTATCAATGCATTTCAACATTAGCGCTTAACAAATCAACATACTGTAAATATAGCAGGTGTCTAGTTTAATAAATTCTACTATTCCTATACTGGGATGTACATATAATTGGCCATATAAGATGGAATTCGTTTTCTGACAACATGATGACACTCCATTTTCCCAGGTCAGATGAAGCTCTCTAATTATGTAAATGCATACAGTGATGTGGGTTTAGGGTTGGGATTGGGTTTAAGGTTTAACACTGAGATCAGGGCAACTTGCTGAGGTGTGGTGAATGTTAAGGTGCGGGAGGGAAAACGGTTTATCTAATGTGCATGTAATTAGTTACAGCTTAAAATATGTCAGCAATTAGCCTAATAAGAATAGGATGTATTCAAGCACTTTCATAATGAAAGAAAACAAAGGTGATAGAAAAATATATAATCAGACCTATGGCAAATAGATTGTAGAATTGGTTTTGATGAACTCAAGAGCGGACCAGAACAGCATACATATGCATGAGGTCCATCTAGATGCACCAGTGTATTAAATTACAGGAGAGATGGAGCCTAAAAGCATGTCATAGTGGCAGAACCCTTTTTAATGACCTTGTCATTTCCAGCTTTCTCCTCACAAAGCCGACATAGTGGGAGCGCATGCTCCACTATAGAAACTCCATCTGTTTCCTCTGTCTGCAGACAACAACAACAACTGCCTTTTAATCTTAGTTTACACAACTTTACTCTACGTCAACTCTGCAATCTGTTGGGGCACGGTAAACATACAAAACATGTTGGGCCTCCGATTTACAGCTACAGCAAACATGTTAGCTCTGGGGGACCATTCACAGTTAACGTCACCTAACAGTTCTGTTTTCTACATGTTTGTGGTTCATGGGGTGGTAAATAACATGTAGTTTAACAGATTAGAGGTATTATTTCACATGCGGCAACAGGAGGTGTGAATTGTTATGTGGATTATAATTCATGTTACTTTTTGTAGGGGTTGATACATTTTTCATGTCTGACATTTTTAAGTGGAAATTACAAAACTTCAGAAGCCTTTTTAAACTTACAAGTTCTCCTGCAACAGGGTCATCAAGTTATTATTATAGTTTGGTGGGTGTTTATATTTGTACTATTTCACACATGTACAAGTGTGTATTAATACACTTGTTTTATGGCATATCCCCCTCTCCCTGACACAGCCTCAGAGAGAGGGGTCACAGCCAGGGTTTGCCCTTCAACCCTGGAGTAATTAGGGTTTTGCGCCTTGCTCAAGAGAACATCAAAAGATTTTTCACCTCGTTGGCTTGTGGAGTTGAACTAGCAATCTTTCGGTTACTGGCCCAACAGGCTAACCGCTAGCCTACCTGCCGGCCACAAAGAAAAATTGTATCACATGCACATTATGTCAGCCTTTAACAAGGCTGGAGAACTGACAGTGTACAAGCTTTAATATTCTACATCTGTAGGTACAACACAAAGAATCGACCATGTCCACCAGAGGCACTTTGAAATGACTTTCCCTTGCTTGTCAAGGAATTCCACATATTTATTCACCATAATACTTTTCAGAGAAATTGCATTTTTTTGCATCACGTTGCAAGCCCAGAGTATACTGTACTACAGAGTGCCACTTTGCCTCACAGAGGCATTCAGCTCTATCATGGTCACATTCTCCACTGACAACTAACTCCACTGACAACCAACTCCACTGACAACCAATTGGAGGTGTGTTGGAGGTGTGTCCTGGAGGTGTGTTTGGGGTCGTTATCATGTTGGAATACTGCCCTGCGGCCCAGTCTCCGAAGGGAGGGGATCATGCTCTGCTTCAGTATGTCACAGTACATGTTGGCATTCATGGTTTCCTCAATGAATTGTAGCTCCCCAGTGCCGGCAGCACTCATGCAGCCCCAGACCATGACACTCCCACCACCATGCTTGACTGTAGGCAAGACACACTTGTCTTTGTACTCCTCACCTGGTTGCCGCCACACACGCTTGACACCATCTGAACCAAATAAGTTTATCTTGGTCTCATCAGACCACAGGACATGGTTCCAGTAATCCATGTCCTTAGTCTGCTTGTCTTCAGCAAACGGTTTGCATCTTTAGAAGAGGCTTCCTTCTGGGACGACAGCCATGCAGACCAATTTGATGCAATGTACGGCGTATGGTCTGAGCACTGCCAGGCTGACCCCCCACCCCTTCAACCTCTGCAGCAATGCTGGCAGCACTCATACATCTATTTCCCAAAGACAACCTCTGGATATGACGCTGAGCACGTGCACTCAACTTCTTTGGTCGACCATGGCGAGGCCTGTTCTGAGTGGAACCTGTCCAGTTAAACCGCTGTATGGTCTTGGCCACCGTGCTGCAGCTCAGTTTCAGGGTCTTGGCAATCTTCTTATAGCCCAGGCCATCTTTATGTAAAGTAACAATTCTTTTTTTCAGATCCTCAGAGAGTTCTTTGCCATGAGGTGCCATGTTGAACTTCCAGTGACCAGTCAGTATGAGGAAGTGTGAGAGCGATGACACCAAATTTAACACACCTGCTCCCCATTCACACCTGAGACCTTGTAACACTAATGAGTCACATGACACCGGGAAGGGAAAATGGCTAATTGGGCCCAATTTGGACATTTTCACTTAGGGGTGTACTCACTTTTGTTGCCAGCGGTTTACACATTAATGGCTGTGTGTTGAGTTATTTTGAGGGGACAGCAAATTTACACTGTTATACAAGCTGTACACTCACTACTTTACATTGTAGCAAAGTGTCATTTCTTCAGTGTTGTCACATGAAAAGATATACTCAAATATTTACAAAAATTTGAGGGGTGTACTCACTTTTGTGATATACTGTATATTCCATGCAGTTTGTGCTGAATGTGTTTGCATTGCGGTGATGAGTCTAGCTTTAAAGCTGCGGCTGGCTGTAGAAGAATGATTCATGTTATCAAGCAAGGACGGTAACTTGGAAGCATGTCAACTGCGTGTGCATGAGCACTGATATGTTGTTATGCCAAGAAACAAGTCTAAATGTAGATAATAGCAGCTAAGATGAATGCCCAGGGGTGTGTCATAGACAGGCCCCAGGTGGCTTTCTCATACAGCTCTCAGGTGTAAAGGCTTTTGTCTTGATTAAAGATAGTGTTGACCATGGCCTATGCCTGTAAGGCAATGCTGTGCCCATGTTTTGAAACCTATCTATGCAACTACGGTATGACTGGCTGTATGTTAAAAAGATTTTACTTAGCAATATTGTCAGCACACACCAGTTCACGTGTAGTTAAAATAATCTGACAATGTGAAATGGAGTATTTTAAAGGGAGAGATGTGAAATGTGAAATGGAGTATTTTAAATGGAGAAATGTGAGTCTTTTAAATGGAGTGTTCATCAGACACAATAACTGGGTTGGATATTGCTTTCCCCAAAAATATCTAATGAAGTCAGTCTTAAAATCCAAAAGGACCAATACAGTAGAAGTCTATTAAATAATAAATAAATTTCAATTTTCGCCAAGAATGACATACCCAAATCTAACTAAGTAAGATTTAAGATCACGCGGAGAAGAAGAAAGACATTTTACATGCCCCCAAACTATTGTGTTTTTTTGTTTGTTTATTTGCTACTTATTTTTCAATTTATTTTGTACATAATGTTGCCGCTACCGTCTCTTATGACCGAAAATAACTTCTGGACATCAGGACTGCGATTACTCACCACGGACTGGCAGAATACTTTTTTTCCTTTAAAGAGTCTGACGCGAACGATATAGTGCTTTCTCGGGGACAGGCCCAGATCCCAGTGATTTGAGGGAAGAAGAGGTGGAGAATTCGTAGGTGATCAAATAACCCCCCACTTCCTTACATTCTGCTAGCAAACATGCAATCTTTGGACAATAAAATAGATGACCTACGCGGAAGATTAAACTACCAACGGGACATTCAAAACTGTAATATCTTATGCTTCATGGGGACGTCGCTGAACGACAACACAATCAACATACAGCTGGCTGGTTATACGCTGCACCGGCAGGATAGAACAGGGGCGTCTGGTAAGTATTTTTGTATTTTTGTAAATAACAGCTGGTGCACGATATCTAAGGAAGTCACGAGCTATTGCTCGCCTGCAGGAGAGTATCTCATGATAGACTGTAGACCACACTACCTACCTAGAGAGTTTTCATCTGCAGTAGCTGTTTACATACCATCACAGTCAGAGGCTGGCTCTAAGACAGCATTGAATGAGCTGTATTCCGCCATAAGCAAACAAGAAAACGCTCACCCAGAGGCGGCGCTCCTAGTAGCCGGGGACTTTAATGCATGGCAACATAAATCCGTTTCACCAAATATCTATCAGCATGTTAAATGTGCAACCAGAGGGAAAAAGCTCTGGACAACCTTTACTTCACACACAGAGACACATACAAAGTTCTCCCTCGCCCTTCATTTGGCAAATCTGACCATAAATCTGACCTGATTCCTGCTTACAAGCAAAAATTTAACCAGGAAGCACCAGTGACTAGATCAATAAAAAAGTGCTCAGATGAAACAGATGCTAAGCTACAGGACTGTTTGCTAGCACAGACTGGAATATGTTCTGGGACTCATCCGATGGCATTGAGGAGTACACCACATCAGTCATTGGCTTCATCAATAAGTGCATTGATGATGTCGTCCCCACAGTGACCGTACGTACATACCAGAAGCCATGGATTACAAGCAACATCCACACTGAGCTAAAGGCTAGAGCTGCCGCTTTCAAGGAACGGGACTCTAACCCGGCACACCTCTTGGAGCAGAGTCCAAGAGGAGTAGAGTCCAAGACGAGCAGGTTTGGGGGCAAAGCACAGGCAAAGCTTGGTAGGGGAGCTAATACGAACAAAAAAACATGCTTTTGAAATGCAAGAGAAAGGCCATACTTTCAGATAGGAGTCTAGGTGAAATTTAGATGGTAGCAGTTTCAGACTGATCCAGTGAATAATTACATTACTGCACAATATTTTGTATCAAGTCTGCCAGGGGTTTGCCCAAATGTGCCGAATTGGTCAATTGATACATGTTCAAGTACATAACTATAAAGCACATACAAAAATGCTATGGTAATAAAACATTTAAGTTCACACGCTCCCAGGAATGTCATACATGATGGGTCATTAGCTTATACACTAACTTTCACACATCTATATGGCCGGGCGGGGTGGATGTGGAGCCAGAGACAGCAGTGGGGTCAAACTGTAGACCCCAGTTCCTACATTTGAACATGAAAATTGATTTTATCAAGCAAAACTATGCTACATTTAATCTCTGGGACCCTCAGCATGACAAATAGAGCAAGATGACTCAATGTAAGTACATTATTTACCTTCAGAGGTGAATGTATCAAACCAGTTGCCATGACAAAAGTTTTTTGTTGTTGTGCACTCTCCTCAAACAATACCATGGTATTGTTTCACTGTAATAGCTACCGTTAATTGGACACTGCAATTAGATTAACAAAAATGTAAGCTTTCTGCCCAAATAAGACATAAGTCTATGTCACGGAAAGTTGGCTGTTGTATACAACGTCATTCTAGTTACATTAGCGCACGTTAGCAACAACCATTTCAGTTTAGGGACAACGATCCCATAGAGGTTAAAATGTTAAACTTGTCGTGTATTGGAGGTTTAAAAAGTTAGTAATTTCCACTTAGAAATTTCAGACTTGATTTCCACCTTACGAAAAATTTATTAACTTCTACAAAAACTAATTTTGTAGAAAATGTTTCTGCTACCGTCTTATGACCGAAAAGAGCTTCTGGACATCAGAACAGTGATTACTCACCTCGAACTGGACGAAGATTTTTTATTTAATGAGTCCGACTTGAAGGATATACTGCTTCTCCAAGACCAGGCCCAAATCCTCGTTATTCGGGTGAAGAAAAGACAGAAATACAGCGGGTGGAGATCGGGGTGCCTTGTTAGAATTTGTTGGCGAGTGGGTAACCCACCTCTACAATCCATTCTATTGGCCAACGTGCAATCACTGGAAAATAAACTGGAGGATCTCCGTTCAAGTCTGTCCTACCAACAGGACATTAAAAACTGTAAAATCTTATGTTTCACTGTGTCGTGGCTGAACGACGATACAGATAATGTACATTTGGCTGGTTTTTCTGTGCATCGGCAGGACAAACACCGGCTTCATCAATAAGTGCATCAACAACGTCGTCCCTACAGTGACCATAAGTTCATATCCCAACCAGAAGCGATGAATTACAGGCAACATCCTCACCGAGCTAAAGACTAGAGCTGACGCATTTAAGGAGCGGGACACTAATCCGGAAGTTTATAAGAAATCCCGCTCTGCCCTCAGACGAACCATCAAACAGGCAAAGTGTTAATACAATACCAGTTTTGAATCCTCCTACACCGGCTCTGATGCTTGTCAGATATGGCAGGACTTGCAAACTATTACGGACTACCAAGGGAAACCCAGCGGCAAGCTGCCCAGAGACACTAGCCTACCAGACGAGCTAAATGTCTTTTATGCTCACTTCGAGGCAAGCAACACTGAAGCATGCATGAGAGCACCAGCTGTTCTGGATGACTGTGTGATAACGCTCTCCGTAGCCGATGATAGCAAGACCTTGAAACAGGTCAACATTCACAAAGCTGCAGGGCCAGACGGATTACCAGAATCTGTATTTAAAGCATGCGCAGACCAACTGGCAAGTGTCTTCACTGACATTTTCAACCTCTCCCTGACCGAGTCTGTAATGCCTACATGTTTCAAGCAGACCATCATAGTCCTTGTGCCCAAGAAAGCAAAGGTAACCTGCCTAAATGACTACCGCCGTAGCACTCACGTCGGTAGCCATGAAGTGCTTTGAAAGGCTGGTCATGGCTCACATCAACAGACCCACTCCAATTCACATATCGCCCCAACAGATCCACAGATGACACAATCCCAATCGTACTCCACACTTCTCTTTCCCACCTGGACAAAAGGACACCTATGTGACAATGCTGTTCATCAACTACAGCTCAGCGTTCAACACCATAGTGCCCTCACAGCTCATCACTAAGCTAAGGACCCTGGGACTAAACACCTCCATCTGCTACTGGATCCTGGACTTCCTGACGGGCCATCCCAAGGTGGTAAGGGTAGGCAACAACACATCTGCCACACTGATTCTCAACACTGGAGCCGAACACACCCCATTCACATCGACAGGGCTGTGGTGGAGCGGGTTGAGAGTTTCAAGTTCCTTGGTGTCCACATCACCAGCAAACTATCATTATCCAAACACACCAAGACAGTCATAAAGAGGGCACGACAACACATTTTACCCCTCAGGCGACTGAAAAGATTTGGCATGGGTCCCCAGATCCTTAAAAAGTTATACAGCTGCACTATCGAGAGCATCCTGACCGGTTGCATCACCACCTGGTATGGCAACTGCTCGGCATCCGACCATAAGTCACTACAGAGGTTAGTGCGTAAGGCCCGGCACTTCACTGGGCCCAAGCTTCCTGCCATCCAGGACCTCTATACCAGGCGGTGTCAGAGAAAAGCCCAAAAAAATGATCAAATACTCCAGACAACGAAGTCATAGACTCTTCTCTCTGCTACCGCTTGGCAAGAGGTACCAGAGCGCCAATTCTAGGTCCAAAAGGATCCTTAACAGCTTTTACCCACAAGCCATAAGACTGTTGAACAATTAATAAAATGGCCACCTGGACTATTTACATTGACACCCCCCTCCCCCCCACACAGCAGAGTCCAAGACGAGCAGGTTTGGGGACAAAGCACAGGCAAAGCGTGGGCAGGCGCACTTCTGCTAGAATTAATTTAGTTTTTAAACTGCTGCTACTTGCTGTTTATTATCTATGCGTAGTCACTTTACCCCTACCTACACGTTCAAATTACCTCAACTAACCTGTACCCCCACACATTGACTTGGTACGGGTACCCCCCTGTATATAGCCTCGTTATTGTTATTTTGTTGTGTTACTTTTTTTTTCATTTATACTTTGGTTTATTTATGAATATTTTCTCAACTCTTTTTCTTGAAATGCATTGATGGTTAAGGGCTTGTAAGTAAGCATTTCATGGTAAGGTCTACACCTATTGTATTCGGTGCATGTGACAATAACAATTTGATTTGATTTCCCAATATACTGGGAGAAGAACTCATATCTCTGATATCCTGCAAAAAAAAGGGAAACATTTACAATGTACTGCCTAAGGTGGAACCAAAGAGGATTGCAACATAAAACCACTGTGGGACTTTGCAGAGATAATCTCTAAATATGAACATGTCTATAAAAGGAAATTACACTCGTCCTCCCCTGGAGGACATTTTCATATTAAAAAGTGGAGCTATTTTCAGCCCAGCCGTCGCCCTGTGTCTTCTGAACAGTCACAGGGAGTTAGAGAAGGCCCACAGTTCAGTGGACGGTGTTTCCACAACTTTCCCTCTATGGGATAGAAACACAAATAAATGACTGGCAAACTGGGTTCTTTCGTCTCCGTTAAAATGGGATTTGTCTCTGTGGTGAAGTCATCAGAGGACAAAAGCATTCCATTATCATACCTCCACAGGCATCTGTCTTGCCAGTTGGCACAGAATGGTAGTTTAAAAGGAGGACTCTACAAAGAGATCAGGCTAACTGATAATAGCTTTGGTTAGGTACCAGAATGATCCCTATGTGAAACACTCATCATCCTTTATTACAAAAAATTACATTGTCTATCAAAAAAAATAGAACAAAGATGCACATTTATTGTAGAATTTATGCCAAGGTACACTGAAGCTGTGGCCCAACACTTCATTAAGACACATTATGTTGGTGTTTCCTTTATTTTGGCAGTTACCTGTAGGTTACGAGTACTAAATCAATTAATCAAGTCAATATTTCATTGCCAGGAATCTCTCGTGGACAGATATACATAAACATAACTGGTACCATAGAATCTTTCGGGAAGGATGGGATGCATAGGATGCATAAGATAACGAGCAGCAGTAGTTCTAGTGTTTGGGTTTTTCATCACTGGTTATTTGGACAAATCAAAATTTTGCAGGTGTTAGCATCTTTTGAATTTTGGAAGGGGAGGCGACATTCGACCCATGGATTTGCCTGTAACTTGCAAAGAGAGAGGGTGGAGCTCCTCATTCCAGTTCCACTCCTTGGTCTAGCATCTTTTCATCTTTAATCAAGCAGCTGACCAATTACGTAAGACTTTAGTTTAAGGTTAACTGAGATTACATTGGCAGGAAACATTATGGCAAAGGAAAAGAGTAGAGTATTATATACCTGGCCCCATTTCTCCTGCCTCTTTGCAGCTCACCTAATTACTGTTCTTCCTTCAACAGTTCCCTCAGGAGAGCATGCGTTGTCTTATTGATACGTGTGCTCTGATTCTGCCTCTGTAGCAGTTTGACAACTTACTCACCAAAGGAGCAGTTTGATTGTTTTCTGTTGTGTGAAAGGCATTAATGTATTTATCACCCACTGCCCAAAGCTATATACAATGTTGTTGATCTTCTGAGTGTCCCATGTTCTATGCAACGAAGAAAATATGTCTATTCTTATTCATGTAATGTACTTATATATGATGCATTTAAAATGGTAAAAGAACAACTCATTATGTAAATAGGATGGGTTGGGGATGATTGAATGGTCTCAATTGAAAATGTGTGCCAATTGGCAGTCTGATATTGTATGTGTAACCGTATGGGACATATAGGAGAAATAAAACAAGTGTTACAGTACAGCGGGAAATAGATCCGATTATTCTCTCCATTATGCATGAGTGACACTATGATTCAATCTAGAGAACTGCACATTCTCCTCTCGTGATTCGATTAGTATTCAGTAGCAGGCAATCGTTTGTTGTTATTTCTGAAAATGTCTATCACTTCAGTTTCCGTCCCAAAATAATATATATTTTCAACTATTTCCCTATATATTTTATCTCGTCTGGTACTCTGGGAAGATGTAGAATTGCCGCCAGTGATATCATTTAATTTCAGCATTAATATTTCATTGTTACATATCATGTTCTTTTTACTCAATGGAGCTGACCTCCAAGGTGGTTTGGGCCTGCTTTCTAGCTGGAAAGATCATTTCTGCAATATCTTTTGTGACGGATGATACTGTCTAAAAAACATAATTCTATTGCAGGATGCAGATTTCAAATAAATTCTTGAAGAGATTCAATTGAGTTATTTATAGAACTCCACTTAAGAGCAGGCTATTCTTTGTGTAGCAGGGTGCACTAGTCCCCAACAATGGCTGAAATATTTGCTTGAGGAGAGAGATAGAGAGAGAGAGAGAGAAGGCGTGAGAGAGAGAGAGAGAGAAGGCACGAGAGAGAGAGAGAGAGAGAGAGAGAGAGAGAGAGAGAGAGAGAGAGAGAGAGAGAGAGAGAGAGAGAGAGAGAGAGAGAATAGGCGCACGAGAGAGAGAGAATAGGCGAGAGAGAGAGAGAGAGAGAGAGAGAGAGAGAGAGAGAGAGAGAGAGAGAGAGAGAGAGAGAGGCAGTGTGAGTCTTGATGGTGTGAAGTATCCAGATCCATTGTTTGGTCTTTTAAAACAAATCACATAAGACTATAGAAAAAGACGCCATCTTTTCCCTCCTTGCATTTTATAGAAACACTTAATTTTTTATCACCAGACACAACTATGTGTCTATATGAGAATGCTAGCAGGCGTGCTTCGATTCTAAACTGTCTCTTAAATGTCCTATTCCAGGTGGAAGCCCTTTTATATGAATAAACGCAGATAAATCCCCCACCTCATTAAATGGGTTGGAATGAATGTCTCCCCCCAGGTCTTTTGTTACAGGGCAGTGATTTATGTGCAACAGCTTGTGACATGAAAACTAATACAGTGACTTAAAAGCAATTATCCCACTCCCCTGCTGTCTAACAGGCATGTCCACCAACGAACTTAAAATTCCCTCGTGTTGCGGCACTGATTTCTACGCTGCCACACCAAATAGCTTTATTCCAGGCGAAATGTGTTAAATGTCTGTCAGACTGCCTGAATTACCTGGGCTGGAGATCTGGGATTGCACAATGAACAAGGAGCTGTGTTTAGAATGAAACTATTATATGTTGGTTGCCATTAGAAGCTATACCATAGCTAATGTTTACCATACCGATACACAAAAGTATGATATCCCCCTCTACTTGAAATCATCCCTGCTCCTCTCCATGCTCCTTTCCCTGCTCCTTTCCCTGATCCTTTCCCTGCTCCTTTCCCTGATCCTTTCCCTGCTCCTTTCCCTGCCCCTTTCCCTGCTCCTTTCCCTGCCCCTTTCCCTGCTCCTTTCCCTGCCCCTTTCCCTGCTCCTTTCCCTGCCACTTTCCCTGCCCCTTTCCCTGCCCCTTTCCCCGCTCCTTTCTCTCCCCCTTTCCCTGCTCCTTTCCCTGCCCCTTTCCCTGCTCCTTTCCCTGCCCCTTTCCCTGCTCCTTTCTCTCCCCCTTTCCCTGCCCCTTTCCCTGCTCCTTTCCCTGCCCCTTTCCCTGCTCCTTTCCCTGCCCCTTTCCCTGCTCCTTTCCCTGCCCTTTTCCCTGCTCCTTTCCCTGCCACTTTCCCCGCTCCTTTCCCTGCCTCTTTCCCTGCCCATTTCCCTGCTTCTTTCCCTGCTCCTTACTCTCCCCCTTTCCCTGCCCTTTTCCCCGCCCCTGTCCCTTTCCCCGCCCCTGTCCCTTTCCCTTTCCCTGCCCCTTTCCCTGCCCCTTTCCCTGCCCCTTTCCCTGCTCCTTTCCCCGCTCCTTTCCCTGCCTCTTTCCCTGCTCCTTTCCCTGCCCCTTTCCCGCCCCTGCCCCTTTCCCTGCCCCTTTCCCTGCCCATTTCCCTGCTTCTTTCCCTGCTCCTTTCCCTCCCCCTTTCTCTGCCCCTTTCCCCGCCCCTGTCCCTATCCCTTTCCCTGATTTTGATGCGAAGAGACAGAATCATTAGATAATTTGTTTTGGTACTGTCCATATTTGTTTTGGTACTGCCACTGCACTGTCATCATCACTTCCTGTTGTACTCGGAACGAGGAAGAGCTCGGTTATGTTTGTTTGGAAAGTTTGTTGTTTAAAAGTATATTGGAAAATTCTTGGTAGCTACCTAGCATCTTATTTTGGATCCCGCGACGCTGTTGGCATCAGTTGCTGGGACTGCTTGTATCTTTCCAGTGATCCTGCCGACCAAGTACGGGTCTGAGGAGCTATTTTGCGTCACAGCTAGCCTAGCTGCTAGCTATCTGGACATCAAGCTAGCGAGGTGTTCTTGAACGCAGCCCACGACACAGTTAGCCCTTGTTAATGGTACCGCAGATTGTTCCGGGTTTGTGGCTGTCTAGATCTCTGCTGTTTGTTGTTTTAAATTTTCCCCGTGACCTGCCCTGTCTGGAACTGCGAGGAGTAACAGCCGAACATACATTGCTAGCTACCATGACAAAGACCAAAGCCGGCAGGAGTACCGTTGAGGACAGTTCCAGTGGTGTCTCTCTATCACACGTGAAGGATCTTTTAAACAAACAAAATGAGACCTATAAGCAGTAGTTACAGCAACAAGAAAATAGTTTCAAGTGTTTTGTTCTTGTGTTTTCTACTAATAAAATAATGGACGACCTGACCAGAGAGGTCCAGGACCTGAAGAACAGTTTATAGTTCTCCCAGGGTCAGCTCAACGAGTTGAAACAGGAGAACGGCAAAATGACAACATTCTGTAAGTCACTGAGAGAGGACATCAGCTCTGTGTGTGAATCCATGATAATGTCAAGGGACAATCAAGGCGAAACAACATGGTTGTGGACAGAATTGCACAATCTCCACATGAGACCTGTATGGAGTCTGAGGACAAAGTGAGGGAAGATATCTCTGAGAAATTGAAGATGGACCACACGAAGATTGAGGTGGAGCGCGCCCACAGGACTGGAAAACCCACCACCGGCCCAGGGGATAGGCCCAGGCCGATGGTGGTCAAGTTCCTGAGGTTCAAGGACAAGGTAGCTGTTCTGGAAAGAGCCAAGAACTTGAGAGGAACGTATATCTTCCTCAACGAGGACTATTCTGAAGCTTTCCAGAAGAGGAAAGAACTGAACCCAGCCATGAAAGCTGCCAGAGCGCTTGGGTACATTGCGTACATGCGCTACGACAGGCTCATTGTCCACCCTCCCTCCCAGAAGACAGGCTCATTGTCCACCCTTCGTCCCATGAGAGAACCAAGCCTATGGACTGCTGAACGTATATTTTTTTCATTGTCTGCTCTTTTCAATAGTATATTATTATCTCTGATAAGCTACCCAGGAAAGGGCTGAAAATAGCCCATATTAATATATGTAGCCTTAGAAATGAGGTTCATGAAATCAATAACTTGCTAACATCTGATAACATTAATATATTTGTCATTTCTTAGACTCACTTAGATAATTCATTTGATGATACATCAGTAGCAATACAAGGATATAACATTTATAGAAGAGACAGAAATGTTTATGGGGGAGGAGTTGCTGTATATATTCAGAGCCATATCCCTGTAATAATTAGAGAAGATCTTATGTCAAGTGTTATTGAAGTGTTGTGGTTGCAGGTTCACTTGGCACATCTAAATCCTTGATACTATAGGCCACCAAGTGCTAACAGTCAGTATCTAAATAATATGTGTGATATGCTTGATAGTGTATGTGATGTAAACAGAGAGTTCTACTTTCTTGGGACCTGAATATTGACTGGTTTTCATCAAGCTGTCCACTCAAGAGGAAGCTTCTTACTGTAACCAGTGCCTGTAATCTGGTCCAGGTTATTAATTACAAACACTACTTGAACAAGATCATCCACATGTGTCAATCACATTTTTACTTTAGAACTGTTCTAAAGCCATATTTTTAAATGTTTTATTTTACTAGGCAAGTCAGTTAAGAACAAATTCTTATTCTCAATGACAGCCTAGGAACAGTGGGTTAACTGCCTGTTCAGGGGCAGTTGTCAGCTCAGGGATTTGAACTTGCAACCTTTCGGTTACTAGTCCAACTATCTAACCTCTAGGCTACCCTGCCGCCCCATATCCGTACCCATTGGATGCAGTGATCACAATATAGTGTCTATATCCAGGAAAGCCAAAGTTCCAACAGCTTGGCCTAAAATAATGTATACGATTTTGCAGTGACTCTTATGTGGATAATATAAAAATATTTGTTGGTCTGATGTGATTAATAAGGAGCATCCAGACGCTGCACTTGATGGATTTATGAAATTGCTTCTTCCAATTATTGATAAACATGGACCTGTTAAGAAACTGACTGTTAGAACTGTTAAGGCTCCATGGATTGATGAGGAACTGAAAAACTCTATGGTTGAAAGAGATGGGGCAAAAGGAGTGGCTAATAAGTCTAGCTGTACATCTGACTGGCTTACTTACCTCAAATTGAGAAATTATGTGACTAAACTCAACAAAAAGAAGAAGAAACTTTATTATGATGCAAAGATCAATAATATATAAAGAATGATGGAAAAACACTTTTGAGTACTTTAAATGAAATTATGGGCAGAAAGACAAATTCAACTCCATCTTTCATCGAATCAGTTGGATTATTCATCACAAAACCATCTGATGTTGCCAATTATTTTTATGATTATTTCATTGGCAAAGTGGGCAAACTTAGGCAGGAAATGCCCACGACAAACAGTGAGCAATTATATTCATGCATAAAAAAACTAATAATAAAAGAAAAGCAGTCCAAGTAAAGTTAGTGTGGAGGTGGAAAACTTATTGTTAACAATCAATAATGACAAACCTCCTGGCACTGTCAACTTAGATGGAAAGCTACTGAGGATGGTAGCTGACTTTATAGCCACTCCTATCTGTCATGTTTTTAATCTGAGCCTAGAGGAAAGTCCTTGTCCTCAGGCCTGGAGGGAAGCCAAAGTAATTCTGCTACCCAAGAGTGGTAAAGCGGCCTTTACTAGTTCTAACAGCAGACCTATAAGCTTGCTGCCAGCTCTTAGCAAACTGTTGGAAAAAATGGTGTTTGACCAAATACAGTGGTATTTCTCTGTAAACACATTAACAACAGACTTTCAGCATGCTTATAGAGAAGGGCACTCAACATGTACTGCACTGCCACAATGACTGATGATTGGTTGAAAGAAATTGATAATAAGAAGATTGTGGGAGCTGTACTGTTAGATTTCAGTGCAGCCTTTGATATTGAAAAAACTTAAGTGCTATGGCTTTTCACCCTCTGCCATGTCGTGGATTCAGAGCTATCTATCTAATATAACTCAAAGGGTTTTCTTTAATGGAAGCATTTCTAATGTCAAACATGTAGAGTGTGGTGTACCCCAGGGTAGCTCTCTAGGCCCTCTACTCTTTCCTGTTTTTACCAATGACCTGTCACTGGCATTAAACAAAGCATGTTTGTCCATGTATGCTGATGATTCAACCATATACGCATCAGCAACCACAGCTAATGAAGTTACTGAAACCCTTAACAAAGAGTTGCAGTCTGTTCTGGAATGGGTGGCCAGTAATAAACTGGTCCTGAACATCTCTAAAACTAAGAGCATTGTATTTTGTACAAATCATTCCTTAAGTGCTAGACCTCAGCTGAATCTGGTAATGAATGGTGTGGCTGTTGAACAAGTTGAGGAGACTAAATTACTTGGTGTTACCTTAGATTGTAAACTGTCATGGTCAAAACATATAGATTCACTGGTTGCAAAGATGGGGAGACACCACACTCCAAAAAGCAAATTCTGCAGGCTCTAGTTTTGTCTAATCTTGATTATTGTCCAGTCGTGTGGTCCAGTGCCGCAAGGAAAGACCTAGTTAAGCTGCAGCTGACCCAGAACAGAGCGGCACGTTTTGCTCTTAATTATAATCAGAAGGCTGATATAAATACTATGTATGCGAGTCTCTCTTGGCTAAGAGCTGAGGAGAGACTGACTGCATCACAATGGAACTTCCTTCCATCTCATATTGCTCAAATAAACAGCAAACCTGGTTTCAAAAAACAGATAAAGCAACACCTCATGGCACAACGCCTCTCCCCTATTTGACCTAGATAGTTTGTGTGTATGCATTGATATGTAGACTACGTGTGCCTTTTTATTTTTTTTTGTAGTTTTGTCCTTGAGCTGTTCTTGTCTAATGATGTTCTGTATTATGTCATTCTATATTATGTTTCATGTTTTGTGTGGACCCGAGGAAGAGTAGCTGCTGCTTTTGCAACAGCTAATGGGGATCCTAATCAAATACCAAATACCAAAATACCTCCCCCTTTCCCTGCCCCAGAGTAGATCATTTAGAGACCGTCTCCTTTTTCATCCTTTTCTTCTCTGCTTCTTCGACACACCAGGTCTGTAGGTCACAGGCTGTGGTATGCTGTGGACCGTTACTGATGTTCTAGGAGAGATGGCCCTCAGGGTTGTGTTTGCGCATGGCCTTTACTCGTTTCTCTGTTCCACACATTCAGACCAAGACAACATTAACTCACTATTCAACTTAGATGATCTTGTTTGTTTTTTATTCTGATCCCCCAATGATTGTATTAAGTGCATGTACCAGCTACTAAGTTAATGTCCTTTTTGTTGCTCTAACTGACATTTGTATGGCACATACATTTTGAACATTAAATAAGAACAGGAATCCTTTGCATATCCACTTCCTCAGAAGTCATATTAATGATAATCTCTCGTGGACAGATCAACGTAGACATAACTGGTACTGTAGAATCTGTTGTGAAGGAATGGAATGTGTGGGATAACGAGCAGCAGTAGTTCCTGTGGTTTGGGTTTTTCGTCAAATCGTGATTTCGCAAGTGTTAGCATCTTTCACATTTCGGAGGGGGAGGCGACCTTTGGCGCATAGACTTGTCCATAACTTGCAAAGAGAGAAGGTGGAGCTCCTTGTTCTAGCGTCTCTTCATCTCTTCTCTTAAGAGCAGCAGTAGTTCCTGTGTTTGGGTTTTTCGTCACTGGTTAGTTGGACAAATCATAATTTTGCAGGTGCTATCAAGGGGAGGGCACATTTGGCCAGTAACTTGCAAAAAGAGAGACGGTGGAGCTCCTCGTTCTATTATCTCTTGATCCATCTTACCAATTGGGCAAGATTTTAGTTCCAGGTTAATGAGAATCCACCATTAACCAGATGGAACGTTATATAAACATTTCATCACATCCTAACAACCCCCCTTAGACCGACTGGTCGAGATGAACCTTAAGCATAACCACATAAAGCAACAGGCAAATGTATCATACATTTACACAGCAGCCGTGCATGGCGTCAGTTCTATGTGCTGATCGCTTTTTTACAGAAAATGAGTTGACACAAAAATGAGTTCACACCATTTAGATTTAAGAGGTGATTTTGCATGAGGGTTCCGATGCATGTGAAGTTCCATTCCCACGGGGAGGTTAATTAACACTGTAAGTCTTCAAACATTATGCACTAATAATGTAACTAGTTATTCTTTATAGGCCTTCTCCCAGGAATCCATTCATATTTTCTTCCGTGGACTAATAGGATGCTCAAGGCATGAATCAATTGCAATTACATTGCCAAATGACCCTGGAAAGATTTCCTCTGCTATTTGGGTGGTTTAGACAGAAATATTTCCTCTGCTATTTGGGGGGTTTAGACAGAAACATTTCCTCTGCTATTTGGAGGGTTTAGACAGAAAGATTTCTTCTGCTATTTGCGTGGTTTAGACATATTTCCTCTACTATTTGGGTGGTTTAGACCAAAATATTTCTCCTGCTATTTGGGTGGTTTAGAAATATTTCCTCTGCTATTTGGGGGGTTTAGACAGAAACATTTCCTCTGCTATTTGGAGGGTTTAGACAGAAAGATTTCTTCTGCTATTTGCGTGGTTTAGACATATTTCCTCTACTATTTGGGTGGTTTAGAAATATTTCCTCTGCTATTTGGGGGGTTTAGACATAAATATTTTCTCTGCTATTTGGGTGGTTTAGACAGAAATATTTCCTCTGTTGTTTAGGGGGGTTTAGACAGAAATATTTATTCTGGTATTTGGGGGGTTTAGACAGAAATATTTATTCTGCTATTTGGGGGGTTTAGACAGAAATATTTCCTCTGCTATTTGTGGGGTTTAGACATAAATATTTTCTCTGCTATTTGGGTGGTTTAGACAGAAATATTTCCTCTGTTGTTTAGGGGGGTTTAGACAGAAATATTTATTCTGGTATTTGGGGGTTTAGACAGAAATATTTATTCTGCTATTTGGGGGGTTTAGACAGAAATATTTCCTCTGCTATTTGTGGGGTTTAGACAGAAACATTTCCTCTGCTTTTTGTGGGGTTTAGACCGAAATATTTCCTCTGCTATTTGGGGGGTTTAGACAGAAAGATTTCCTCTGCTATTTGGGGGGTTTAGAAATATTTCCTCTGCTATTTGGGGGGTTTAGACAGAAATATTTCCTCTGCTATTTGGGGGGTTTAGACAGAAAGATTTCCTCTGCTATTTGGGGGGTTTAGAAATATTTCCTCTGCTATTTGGGGGGTTTAGACAGAAATATTTCCTCTACTATTTGGGGGGTTTAGACATATGGTGGGATCCTGTGGAAGACCTATATTTAGACTGAAGATTGTGCTTGTTTTAATTGACTGTGTTTTGTATCTTAATGTTTATGTCTATATTGTCTATATTTATGTTTATCTATACTTTCCCGTTGAATGTGCTTGTTTTTGTATTGTGCAGTTCCCATTTGTAGAAGAGACTTTAGTCTCAATATGACTTCCCTGTTGAATTAAAGTTAAATAGAGTGTGCTCCTTACTGACCCAGGCTGATGTAGAAAGACGTCAATATAATGTAAAAATCCATTATAAGATCCTGTCCATGAAGGTGAAATGTCCAATATCTGTGTTGGGAATAAAAGCACAGCATGGTACGATATGGAATTAATGCTAATTTCCTTTTTAGTATATTTATCTTATAGTCTCAGACAATCTAGATGTCATGTCTAACTGGGGATTGAGATGTTTTGTGAATGCTACAGTACAAAGGGAAAGATTGACATATGCGTCCAAATGCAGAGCTCCGAAGACAAAGTACAACTGAAAACAAATCCGCTTCCAACTACAACTGTGCACATATGAGCCTGTGTGTTAATTTATGCAAATCAGTAGCTTTTGTGCTTTGGTTTACTAAGCTTTTCTAAATATTGCTTTTTTATTGTAATTTTATCTCTTTCGTGTGAGAACTGAATGACAACAAGGATGGCTGGATGGGACATGTGAAAGGAGAGCAGAAGTAAATAACACAGAGGCTCCAACACCGGTACATTACATTACATACATCACATCACATTACATTACATACATTACATTACATTATATTACATACATTACATTACAATACATACATTACATTACATTGCATACATTACATTACATACATACATACATTACATTACATACATACATGCATTACATTACATTACATTACATTACATTACATACATACATTATATTACATTGCATACATTACATTACATTACATTACATTGCATACATACATTACATTACATTGCATTGATTACATACATTACATTACATTACATACATGACATTACATTATATTATATTGCATAGATGACATTATATTACATACATTACAATACATTATATTACATTGCATACATTACATTACATTATATTATGTTGCAAACATTACATTACATTACATTACATTACATTGCATACATACATTACAATACATTACATACATACATACATACATACATACATACATACATACATTACATTACATTACATACATACATACATACATACATACATTACATTACATTACATTACTTTACATACATACATACATTACGTTACATACATTACATTACATTACATTACATACATACATACATACATACATACATACATTACATTAGATTACATACATTACATGACATTACATACATACATACATACATACATACATACATACATAACATTACATACATACATACATACATATATTACATTACATTACATTACATTACATTACATTACATACATACATACATTACATACATTACATTACATACATACATTACATACATTACATTACATTACATTACATTACATGCATACATACATTACAATACATACATACATACATACATACATAAATACATGACATACATACATTACATTACATTACATTACATTACATTGCATACATACATACATTACATTACATTACATACATACATACATTACATTACAATACATACATACATACATACATACATTACAATACATACATACATACATGACATGACATGACATACATACATACATACATACATTACATGCATTACATTACATACATACATTACAATACATACATACATACATACATACATACATTACATTACATTACATTACATTACATACATACATTACATACATACATACATACATACATACATACATACATACACACATTAAATTACATTACATTACATTACATTGCATACATACATACATACATACATACATACATACATACATACATACATACATTACAATACATACATACATACATACATACATACATACATACATACATACATGCATGACATGACATGACATACATACATACATTACATGCATTACATTACATAAATACATTACAATACATACATACATACATACATTACATTACATTACATTACATACATACATTACATACATACATACATACATACATTAAATTACATTACATTACATTATATACAAACATTACATACATACATACAAAACATTACATTACATACATACATACATACATACATACATACATACATATATTACATTACATTACATACATACATACATACATACATACATACATACATACATACATACATTACATATACATTACATTACATTACATACATACATACATTATAATACATATACATATATACATATATTATATTACATTACATTACATTATATACATACATACATTACATATATACATATATACATTAAATTACATTACATTACATTATATACAAATATTATATACATACATACAAATATTATATTATATATATACATACATACATACATACATATATATATACATATATTATATTATATTACATATATATACATACATACATACATACATATATTATATACATTATATTACATTATATATATTATATACATATATTAAATTACATTACATTACATTACATACATTACATTACATTACATTACATTGCATACATACATTACATTACATTACATACATACATACATACATACATACATACATACATACATTACATACATACATTACAATACATACATTACATTACATACATACATACATACATACATACATGACATGACATGAAATGACATACATACATATATACATACATACATACATACATACATACATACATACATTACATGCATTACATTACATAAATACATTACAATACATACATACATACATTACATTGCATTACATTACATACATACATTACATATATACATACATACATACATACATACACACATACATACATTAAATTACATTACATTACATTATATACATACATTACATACATACATACATACATACATACATACATTACATTACATTACATTACATTACATACATACATTACATTACATTACATTATATACATACATTACATACATACATACATAACATCAAATCAAATCAAATCAAATTTATTTATAAAGCCCCCCTTACATCAGCTGATGTCACAGAGTGCTGTACAGAAACCCAGCCTAAAACCCCAAACAGCAAGCAATGCAGGTGTAAAAGCACAGTGGCTAGGAAAAACTCCCTAGAAGGCCAAAACCTAGGAAGAAACCTAGAGAGGAACCAGGCTGTGAGGGGTGGCCAGTCCTCTTCTGGCTGTGCCGGGTGCAGATTATAACAGAACATGGACAAGATTTTAAAATGTTCATAAAACAGGCAGAACAGTTGAAACTGGAGAAGCAGCACGGCCAGGTGGACTCGGGACATCCAGGTAGGCCTTGAGGAATGGTCCTAATGCTCAGGTCCTCCGAGAGAGAGAGAGAGAGAGAGAGGAAAAAAGAAAGAGAGAGATAATTAGAGAGAGCATACTTAAATTCGCACAGGACACCATACATTAATAACATGACATGACATGACATACATACATACATTACAATACATACATACATACATACATACATACATACATACATACATTACATTACATACATACATACAATACATTACATTGCATACATACATTACATTATATTACATACATACATACATACATTACATTACATCCATTATATTACATTGCACATATTACATTACATACATACATACATACATTACATTACATACATTACATTACATTACATTACATTACATTGCATACATACATTACAATACATTACATACATACATACATACATACATACATACATACATTACATTACATTACATTACATTACATACATACATACATTCATTACGTTACATACATACATACATACATTACATTACATTACATTACATAACATTACATACATACATACATACATTATATTACATTAGATTACATACATTACATTACATACATACATACATTACATTACATTACATACATACATACATATATTACATTACATTACATTACATACATACATACATACATACATACATACATACATTACATTACATTACATTTCATTACATACATACATACATTACATACATACATTAAATTACATTACATTACATACATACATACATACATACTTACATACATTCATACATACATGACATTACATACATACATTACAATACATACATACATACATACATACATACATACATGACATGACATGACATTACATACAGTACATACATACATACATACATACATTACATTACAATACATACATTACAATACATACATACATACATACATACATACATACATTACATACATACATACATACATACATTAAATTACATGCATACAGACATTACATTACATTGCATAGATACATTACATTACATTACATTACATGCATACATACATACATTACATACATACATACATTACAATACATACATTCATGCATACATACATACATACATACATACATACATTACATTACATTACATACTTACATACATACATTACATTACATTACATTACATTACATTACATACATACATACATACATACACACATACATAAATACATTACATATATTACATTACATGACATACATACAATACATTACATTACATTACATTAAATACATACATTACATTACATACATACATACATACATTACACACATACATTACATACATACATACATACATTACAATACATACATACATACATACATACATACATACATACATTACATTACATACATACAATACATTACATTACATTACATTACATTGCATACATACATTAAATTACATTACATTACATACATACATACATACATTACATTACATCCATTATATTACATTGCATATATTATATTATATATATATATATATACATATATTATATTACATTACATTACATACATATATTATATTATTTTTGTATACATTATATTATATTACATTGTATATATACATTATATTATATTATATTATATTATATTATATACATTATATTATATTATATTGTATATATACATATATATATTATATTACATTGCATAAATACATTAAATTACATTACATTACATTACATACATTACATTACATTCCATTACATTACATAATATTTAATGCATACATTACATTACATACATGACATTACATTATATTACATTGCATACATTACATTACATTACATTATATTACATTGCATACATACATACATTACATTACATTATATTACATATATTACATTACATTGCATACATTGCATTACATTACATTGCATACATTACATTACATTACATTACATACATTACATTGCATACATACGTTAAATTACATTACATTACATACATTACATTACATTATATTAAATGCATACATTACATTACATTACATATATGACATTACATTATATTACATTGCATACATTACGTTATATTACATTACATTACATACATTACATTACATTACATTGCATACATACGTTAAATTACATTACATTACATACATTACATTACATTACATTACATTACATAATATTTAATGCATACATTACATTACATTATATTACATTGCATACATTACATTATATTACATTACATTACATTACATTACATTACATACATTACATTATATTACATTGCATACATTACATTACATTACATTACATTATGTTACATATATTACATTACATACATACATACATTACATGACATACTTACATTACATTACATTACATTACATTGCATACATTGCATTACATTACATTACATTACATTACATTGCATACATTACATTACATTACATTACATTACATACATACGTTAAATTACATTACATTACATACATTACATTACATTACATAATATGTAATGCATACATTACATTACATACATGACATTACATTATATTACATTGCATACATTACATTATATTACATTACATTACATTATATTACATTGCATACATTACATTATATTACATATATTACATTACATACATTACATTATATTACATTACATTATATTACATACATTACATTACATACATTACATTACATTACATTATATTACATTGCATACATTACATTATATTACATTGCATACATTACATTACATTATATTACATTGCAAACATTACATTACATTACATTGCATACATACATTACATTACATTACATTACATACATACATACATACATTACATTACATTACATTCATACATACATACATACATACATACATACATACATTACATTACATTACATTACATACATACATACATTACATTTCATACATACATACATACATTACATACATTACATTACATTACATACATACATACATACATACATACATTACATTACATTACATTACATACATACATTACGTTACATACATACATACACACATACATTACATACATTACATACATACATACATACATTACATTACATACATACATACCATATATTATATTGCATTACATTACATTACATTACATACATTCAAAGAACATTGCGAAAATCGCTGCTTTTGCAGATGCAACAACTGTTTTTTTTTGTGAAGCCTTAAGAAGCTATTGGCTATCTCAGAGAGAGATTGGTACGCTATTGGCTATCTCATAGAGAGATTGGTATGCTATTGGCTATCTGAGATAACACAGAGAGCGATCGAGAGAGATATTTAAAAATGCCTTCATTGGCCCTCTACTCAGCCATGTGTAGAATACCATAAGATGCTTCCCTCCGCTACCAGACAACAACCAGGAGACACATTCAACAGCAACTAACACAGGACTGTAACCTACTCTTGGTTTCGTTTAGAAGTTGTGCTCCTAAACGCACTATTCATGACTGTTCATTTAGTTTCTGTGATTCCTACACTATACTAAGCATGTCCCGAGTGGCATAGTGGTCTAAGGCACTGCATCTCAATGCTAGAGGCATCACTACAGACACCCTGGTTCGAATCCAGGCTGTATCACAACCCGCCGTGATTGGGAGTCCTGTAGGCTGTCATTGTAAATAAGATTTTGTTCTTAACTGACTTGCCTAGTTAAATAAAGGTTACCCTTAAAAAAAAAATGTGTACTTTGTGTTGCTTCCTAAGAATAGAGTGACAGAAGCACAGTGTGGCTGAGTTGACTCCCTGAAGAGTAAGTACAGTGTTTATCCTGATCTTCTTAGTAGATATGTAGTATGTTGAGAATGGTTGGTAGTGAGAGCCATTCAACAGTGTTGTGGGAAGGATTGTTTCCTTCTTCCTCTGTGCCTAATAACAACCTGATACACACTGATCATCTGATTGCTGTACAGGAGTGACTGCTTTCATCTGTTCTGCTGAAAAATAGATAATGTTGCATACTTGTCTGAGAGATGGTGCTGCCAGTCCCAAGGTCTCTGGGCCTCTCCCTCTGAGCACACAGAGCACAATCCACAGGAAGATGTTAGGAAGATTGTTCTGTTATTTTCTTCCCCTTGGAAATCTGTTTCAGGGAGAGCTTCTCTTCAAAAGCTCACTCATCATCCCATAGATTTGGCAACTTCGGTCATATCCACTTCACGCACATAAATGTAACGTTGGATGTTTGTGATTGACTGGGGTTAAGATCAATCCCATTTACTTTTACCGTCTGGGTTATCCCTAAGGGGCAAAGTACTGTACATATTTTGAACAAACCAAGATTTTGAACATGGAACGAAATAACATGTTCTTTGGAACTGATGGTGTTCCAAAGAACACCCCCCTCCCTCTCCCCGATTTCCTGATACACTTTGGGGTGGCAGGTAGCCTAGTGGTTAGATCGTTGGGCCAGTAATCAAAAGGTTGCTGGATGGAATCCCCAAGCTGACAAGGTAAAAGTAAATCTATCGTTCTGCCCCTGAACAAGGCAGTTAACCCACTGTTCCCCGGTAGGCTGTCATTGTAAATAAGAATTTATTCTTAACTGACTTGCCTAGTTAAATAAAAGTTAAATAAATACAAAATAATAAACACACCTTCCCTATCTCCAAATTAACTACAATAATCCTATTTATAAATCTCTCCTCCAACTTTCAACACCAACCAGGGGTTGGAACCAGTTCAGGGAACGGAACCGAAAACCGGAAAATAACTACATTTTTGAGGAACAGAATCAGAAACGGGAACGAAAGTGATCTATACTGTTCTGGAACAGAACCGTTATTTTGAAAGCCTGGGAACCGGTTAATTACGTTATTTTACGTTCTCTGCATTTTTTTCATGTCCCACAACAAATGTTGACAAAGCGCCTACTGTATGCAAAGCCCTCTGTCACCATATTCCAGTGTCTGCCAGCCAGTTGAAAATCTTGACCAGTGTGTATGTAAGATACCTGCCTCTCCCCCTCCGAAGCATTGCCTGCTTTAGCCTACTGACGTTACAAGAGTGATTCAGAAGTTAGGGAGAGAGATGTTTCATTATAGAAGAATGGATTTACTTTTTCAATGCTAGTTAAGGGTACTATAGTTACCATGATTTATTAACTACGAAAAGGTAAGACATGTTTTTATTTTAATACTGGTGCCACTCTGCACACACAAGCTTGTTAGCTAGTTAGCTCTGGTCCATAGCCACGGGAGGTAGGGCTGGTGATAAATTGAAATAAATAACAAATGCCCCCCCCCCCCCCAAAAAATAAAGAAATAAAGACTCCACAACTCTTGGAAGTTCAAAGACATTCAAAGTTCCTTCATAGAAGCCGCTCCTCTGTAGGTATAATTCTGTGGACCTAATTTAGATAATGCATGTCATAACAAGATGCCCAGTGCTTCAAGCCTCCTCCTCTCTCGCTTTCTCCCCACCCGCAAAATATCTGTCGCGTCTCGCGCCCTACACTTCTCTGTCCAATGCATGTAAACAACTATAGCTTGCCCGCTCCATAGCAAGCTGCTCAATCTGCACTGATTGGTGAAGTAATTGAATGAAGCTAAACGAAGCTAAACGTAAAACAAATGTTGATTTCAGAGGTTTAAAAAGGAACAGTAAGAAACAATATAAACTACTTTTTGTTACTTTTTGTGGTTTTGAACCGGTTAAGAACTTTATTATGCTGGTCGGAACAGTGGAACGGAACCAAAAAAAGAATGGTTCTGTTCAGAACAAACCGATTGAAAATTTACTTGGGTTCCAACTCCTGACACCAACACACCTGACTGAACAGTAAACCCACTCTTGTTTTAGAGGCTCTGCATTCTAAATATTTGAGAAAAATGCATTGTACTGTAGTCTATAATTTCACAACATGAGAAGAAATCCAACCAACAGGTTATTGTACAGAATGTTTTTTTATTTGATGTAAGTACATTTTCAAAATTCCTATTCTTGTATCTAAAGACATTTCAGGTGAAGTGGTACTGTCTTTAATTCATAACGTTATACACCTGTGGAGAAACATCAGCAGACACAATCCACACTTTGGTGATCTTTTTTTGCAAGTATTTTTTTGGTAATTATTTCAGTTTTCACATGTTCACAATAACAGACTAAATTATCTTCAATAATTCTTATACCAACATGCGCACAATGTTTCGGACCTTTTTGCAATCAAAACAACACCAAACAAGACTCTGTTTCTATGTGCTGGTCTATCGTGGCTGCTTCATTCTATTGTGGTTTTCTTTATGGATCACAGATTCAGAAGGGTGTGTAATAAAAACAAAATTACAGGACTTGCATTCACAAGGGCACAAGGGCTCTGCCACTGGGTATAACTAGCTAGGGCTCTACCACTGGGTATAACTAGCTAGGGCTCTACCACTGGGTATAACTAGCTAGGGCTCTACCACTGGGTATAACTAGCTAGGGCTCTACCACTGGGTATAACTAGCTAGGGCTCTACCACTGGGTATAACTAGCTAGGGCTCTACCACTGGGTATAACTAGCTAGGGCTCTACCACTGGGTATAACTAGCTAGGGCTCTACCACTGGGTATAACTAGCTAGAAAACAAAGTCTCAGACAGATCGCTCCAACTGAAATAGAAATTTGCATACTTTAATCTCCCTCTCTCTAGTAATATATGTTTTTGACAATAAACAGATCCATCACCATTTGCATAAATTTCATAATTGATTCCTCAAACTGTGTAGGATATAAGTAAAACAAATGGCAAGTTCTGAATATTCTTTTTTGGGGGGGGGGACTGAGAAGGGTCTATTTCTGATCATTAATTAATTATCAACTATATTCAAATACAATCCTCTCTGATGATTGATCTATGATTTTATCCATCTGACCATATAGTGTGCATTAAGTGAGTATGGACAGCTTTATCTTTTTCAAATACTTTCTTGTTATGTACAATATAATTCACCCAACATTGTGCAAAAAAGCTCCAGTCTACGTTTGAAGGCCACCGTGTGTCTTGTCATTCCACTATGCTCTTTTTCAGAACTTGTAAACTAGAGTACTTAGTAAGACTAACCTTTTTGAACTGGGTGTTAGTACGGTGATGGTAAACAATATGCGATCAACTCAAAGGAACATGATGTTTTAAAAAACACTGAACAAAAAAAACTGCACTTAGGTCCTCACTGTCAGTTCAGTGACTCTGGTTGTAACCAACATGTACAGTATTCAGTATGACAAACACACAAAGGAAATTATCCCATATTTACAGATCTGCAAAATGGGCAGCATTCCCTTTTGCATTTTTTTTTTATAACCATCTTTGTTCAACGTTTAACATGCTGAATTATCCTCTTCATAGGCTCTGCTGTTGTGGAAGTAACACAAAACCACCTTGCAGACTCTCCTCGAACAGGGCTACTCATGTGAGCCTACCAAGTGTGTTACGCTCACTGTATCATCAGTTACAGTATATTACAAACTGGGTGGTTTGAGCCCTGAATTCTGATTGGCTAAAATTATTATGACAAAACATGTATTTTACTGCTCTAATTACAGTTTAAAATAGCAATACGGCTCCTCAGGGGTTTGTGATATGTGGCCAAAATACCACGGCTAGGGGCTGTGTCCAGGCACTCCGCGTTGCGTCGTTCATAAGAACAGCCCTTAGCCGTGGTATATTGGCCATATACCACACCCCCTCGGGCCCTATTGCTTAATTCTACTATGCACAGGCCGGTGTGAGACACCTCCCACTATGATTCTACAGGTATAATGAAAAGAACAACATTAATGTCAGTCTACTGTATTACTCAGACTTTCATTCAGGTCTCAAAGGGATGAGAATGCATTTACAGCTTGTTGATGGATGTCATTATTTACATATAAAATATAGTACATTTTTGGGTTACTTAGAATATTATATTTACATGTGATATTTAGAATTTTAAACAAATGTAACTGATAACATGAGAATAGTCCTTTGTAGCTCAGTTGATAAGACATGGTGCTTGTAACACCAGAGTATTGGGTTTGATTCCCAGGACCACCCGTATGTAAAATGTATGCACACATGACTGTAAGTCGCTTTGGATAAAAGCGTCTGCTAAATGGCATATATAAAACAAAATATCCTGATAGAAAACTAACATAAATGACTAAATGGGAAAAAACACTTTGTGTACAGTTTTAACTTCCAATCCTCTGTTTGTATAGAGATCTAAATCATACCACTGAATAGTAGTCAAAATGCATGGATTGTTCATGGTATTTTTTAAGAAAACAAATATGTTTTGTATAGGAAGCCAACAACTATATTTTATATTTGTGCTGAGTATTTCATTATAATGTATAATTTCCATGATAGTGATTCTGGAAAATACATACAATGGGCAACTAAAAAGATCCTAACAAATAGAGACTGTTTTAGACCTAGAAAAATAAATATAATATTTCATCAAATAAATAAAAATTACTATTTCTGCTTTTGTCTTTGATCTATTTTGGTGTTATTTTAATCCACCCATATCTTTCATGAGATCTGAATCAATTATCACTATTGATCAGAACTGGGTTGAAATACTATTTCAAATATTTTAATTACTTTCCCATACATTTTAAGTAAGTATTCAGATATATTTTATTTGAAAAGACAAGTAGTTGACCATTTTAATGTATTTGAAAATAGTATTTGAAATAAGTATTTGAAAATCCTTTTAAATACAATATGATTGACTGTGGGTTTTTCAAATAACCATTGAAGTACTCAAATAAAAGTACTGAAAATACTCAAATACACAGAAAAATATTTGTATTACAAGGTACTCAAATACACATTATGTATTTGAACCCAGGTCTGCTATTGATATCTGACAGTCAGATGTATGGAGTATTATTTTCAATGCAATTGTGCTTTGAAGATTTGATTGTATCGAAGACCTATATCTTTCAGTGTTCGATGAGCAGATGTATTAAATGGGTTTCATGATATTCATAACATCCCTGTTGTATATCCAAATCCTTTCACGTCATAACGCTTTAAAAACAGACAAAGCCATTTAATAAGCAATAAGCTAAAACTGTGAAGTCACTATGAAAAGTACAACATTCAGTAGCAATGCCTAGTGGAAAGTATTGAAAGCTCAACAATTGATCATGCTGTTTAATTAAATATAGATATTTTTCAGGCTGAAGAAACGAGAGCATCGTCACGAGTTTGACATTTGAATCCAGCGCTAGATTGAAAGAATATCCAAAAGAGAGGTTCGGAGGAGAGTGACGCAAGGGCCCAACAGCTCACCATCATCTTGCACAGGTTGCTGATGATGCACATCATAGTTCTATTGTTCAGTTAGCGTTGAACGTTTTAGCGACTAGCTCTATAGAACTGAAATGTACTGCAGCAGCAGTTAAATAGACCATGCAGTCTGTATCTGTATCTCACGATAACAAGAGAAGATTTGCAAAGTTTGTCCGTATTGTACCAGTTATACTGTATGTAATATTACAAAAAATAATTACATTATTATGGAAATTATTAGAACATGTCTGTGGTTTGTCCTTTTTCATTCTCTATTGCACATTATAAAAAAGAAATGCTCACGTAACAAACGTGTGTTGTGACTAAGTCACAACACAATATTTAGATGTGGTATACAGTGAAAACAAGAGCAGCGTGTCTTCATCAATGACCTACAAGCCTCATCAAGCCTGTGTGTGTGTGTGTGTGTGTGTGTGTGTGTGTGTGTGTGCGTGTGTGTGCGTGCGTGCGTGAGTGTGTGCGCGTGTTAACACCTACGGTAACTGTTGTTAACCCCTTTGGGGAAAGCACCTTCACAGGACTATGCCTCTCTTTTCAGTCCTGTTTCTTGGTGTTTGACTTGTATCTCATTAAAACAAACTCCTCCTTCACGACCCCTTAAGGAACATCTTAATGTGTGTCCATTTCCATCTGAAAGCTGTTTTGATATATCTTTCAGTGTTTTTCAAATTCTCCAACTGACTATGGCTGTAACCATTTTGGGAGGTCAGCCACCGGTTTGATACTTGGGGGAGTTTAAAGAATAGTGGTGAAAAAATCCCATACTTCCTCTGTAGTCTTCTGCGTTCCTGAAAGTGTTGAAATCGAAACCAGCTATTCATCCTTCCTACTCTGGCAGCAGGTATTTTTAGAAAGAGCATTGTCGGGACAGCATGAATAATTTATCATTCTGATGCACATTTATCTTCGACCTCAGTGCCACCTGAATGCAGCTCCTGCACCAATAACATCATGGGGTCAAAACTCAGCAATCTTACGCACGGACCAATTGTGCTCTTTAGTGCTTTTAAACGGTTGTTGATAAAACTGTGCCATCAGATATACCCTTGGAGAGTAAATGTTGGAGGAAGAACGATATGTCTTTTGTCCATTGTCATTATTTCATTGAGAACAGCAATCCAGAACCTAAAGCATAAGATATACAGTAGACACTCCGAGGCAGTGGTGAACACATACATACATACATGCATACATGCATACATGCATACATACATACATACATACAGTGGCTTCAGAAAGTATTTACACCTCTTGACTTTTTCCAAATGTTGTTGTGTTACAGCCTGCATTTAAAATGGATTAAATGGACACAATACCCCATAATGTCAAAGTGTAATTATTATTAGTATATATCTTTTTTTACATATTAATTAAAAATGAAAAGCTGAAATGTCTCGAGTTAATAAGTATTCAATCCCTTTGTTATGGCAAGCCTAAATAAACTCAGGATTAAACATTTTCTTTACACATCACATAATAAGTTGCATGGAATGTGTGAAATAATAGTGTTTAACATGATTTTTTCATGACTATCTCATCTCTGTACTCCACACACACAATTATCTGTAAGGTCCCTTAGTTGAGCAGTGAATTTCAAACACAGATTCAACCACATACACCAGGGAGGTTTTCCAATGCCTCGCAAAGAATGGCACCTATTGGTAAAAAAAGAGACATTGAATATCCCTTTCAGCATGGTGAAGTTAATAATTACACTTTGGATGGAGTATCAATACACCCAGTCACTACAAATATACAGGCGTCCTTCCTAACTCAGATGCCAGAGAGGAAGGAAACTGTTCAGGGATTTCACTATGAAGCCAATGGTGACTTTAAAATAGTTATAGTTTAATGGCTGTGAGAAAACTGAGGATGGATCAACAACATTGTAGTTACTCCACAAAAATAACTAAATTACCAATTGAAAAGAAGGAAGCCTGTGCAGAATAAACATTTTCCAAAACGTGCATCATGTTTGCAAAAGTAAAACTGCAAAAAAAGTGACAACAAAAGCACATTTTTGTCTTGAATACAAAGCGTTATGTTTAGGGCAAATCCAACACAACACATCACTGAGAGCCACTCTTAATATTTTCAAGCATAGTGGTGGCTGCATCATGTTACGGGTATGCTTGTTATCGGCAAGGAATAGATAGTTTTTCAGGATAAAAAATAAACATAATGGAGCTAAGCACAGGCAAAATCCTAAAGGAAAACCTGGTTCAGTCTGCTTCCAACGGACACTGGGAGACAAATTCACCTTTCAGCAGGACAATAACATAAAACACAAGGCCATATCTACACTGGAGTTGCTTCCCAAAAAGACAGTGAATGCTCTTGAGTGTCCGAGTTACAGTTTTGACTTTAATCGACTTTAAATCTATGGCAAGACTTGTCTAGCAATGATGAACAACCAACTTGACAGAACTTGAAGAATTTTTTAAATAATAATGTGCAAATACTGCACAATTCAGGTGTGCAAAGCTCTTAGAGACTTCCCCAGAAAGACCCACAGCTGTAATCACTGCCAAAGGTCATTCTAACATGTATTGACTCAGAGGTGTGAATACTTATTTAAATGAGATATTTCTGTATTTTATTTTCAAAACATGTTTTCACTTTTTCATTATGGGGCATTGTGAGTAGATCAATTTAAAAATCAATTTAATCAATTTTGAATTCAGGCTGTAACATAACATAATGTGGAATAAGTCAAGGGGTATGAATACTTTCTGAAGGCATACATACGTGCAAACATACATACATACACACATACAATACATACATACATACATACATACAATACAGTTAGCTAAACAGTCATGGTTTTATTCTTGTCTTTGTGACTCCTACAGCAGCTAGCCTGGCTCCTTCTCTGTGACTCCTACAGAAGCTAGCCTGGCTCAGTCTCAGAGACGGTACTTTCTCAGTAGCTCCGCCTGCCACATGTACTTCCTCTCCGGGAAGCGTTCAGGGATCTTGATCTTACGAAAGTCCTGGATGCACTTCTCCAGCTCCTCCTCAATGGTCATCTTCTCCTTAGCTGGCCTCTTCTTACAGGTGCTGGTGTCTCGGGAGCTAGTGGTGAGCGTGCGGAGGAGATCACTCTTCCTGCGCTGTTCTGACTGCTGCAGCATCTGCACTGGGCCCTTCTTCAGCGGCCGGTCCAGGGTCTGGACATGGGAGTGGGACTGCCGGTTGACTGGCCCACAGATGACGGTGCCCTGGGGTGAGCTGGCCTCTGACTGGCTCTCAGAGCTGGAGGTGGAGAGCTCATTGAAGGAGGTGCCGCTCTCGCCCTCTCCGTCACCCTTGTGGTTCTTGCAGCAACAGTCACAGGGTGGGGAGGACCACCGAGAGGTGCCACCTGGAACACAAAGGGAAGAGACGGTGAGACAAGGTCTAGCAACAAAATACAACACAATAACAAGGTCAGTTTGGCGCTGGCAATATGCTGCTGTCACTGCATATGGCAAACCTTTGAGCATTACATTTTAGCTAAATTGAATCACCTGAAACTTGGCTTGTCCTTGGATAAAGAAAGAAATGGACTCTAAACAAATAAACACACCAAACAAGAGAAGTAATCTCTGACACAGAGGAAGAAGAATAATAGACAAAAAAAGTGTTCCTTCCTGAATGACATGGTTGCTTTACATAAGAATCAAAGACCCAGACAATAGTTGTTGAAGTTTTAGTCACAATAGGTGGGTCGGAAAGTCTATAGACTGTTTATCTTGAATCTTCTTCGGATGTGTTTGAAGCAGACAGCACACTCACCAGCCCCAGACTCAACCGTGCTTTGGTAACTTCCTTTGACACTTGGCTATTGTTTGCATGCAACTTTGTGTGTGTGCTTCAATTGTTCCCAAAAAAATGTAACTCAAAGGAAGTGATGTTATGTAACAAATTGCTGGTTGTATAGTAGAGTGGTGTTCTCAGCTGTAACGTTTAGGTAGCATATAAACCAAGGCTTATTTATGTTTCATGGTTACCTCTTAAATAATTCAATAAAGAGGGAGCTATTGCCTATGAATTAATTTCCAATTTAGCAAGAAGAAGACATCGCCTCTTGAAACACACGTTTGCTTTGCACACATTTTCTTTTCATCAAGTTCAATCCAACAGTTTCATTTTATGTACAGCACAGCATTTAACATCAATAAAAAGTATGTACTGGCAAATATATCATTTGGCTTTTATTAATCTAAACATCAACAGTGGTCTAAATTTGTTGACTTAATAGCATGATGAGAATCTATTTATACATCCTACATGTATTCATTTTATACCCCAGTCTTTCCACAAGACCTTCCATGAATCATTCACAGTAGGCTATAAATCTATATAGTAATTGCGGTCATATAAATATGATATTATTTGCAGTCAGATTTCAGTGGAGCTCTGATGTCGTTTTCCAACACTCACTGTCATCTAAGTATAACCCGTGCATAGCTGCACACAGTCGAGTGCTACCTCTGTGGAATAGGGCATGCCATCAAATCTTGTGACAGAAATGGAGCGAAACGCCCTCAGTCACAGCCACTCTGGCAGCCACACAAGAACTCCATGGCTACCTGCCCTAAGGGCCCTGGTCGAAAGTAGTGCACTACATAGGGAATAGGGTGCCATTTGGGATGAAGCCTGTAATTACCACTGACAGCACAACACATCTTTCCCTACTCAGTGGAGGACTGTGAATACTAGGCTGACATCTGACATGAGGGCTGGGTTCGTTCTATTGTGTTTATGTGCCAGGGAAGGAAGGCAACAGACATCTCTTGTGTTTATGTGCCAGGGAGGGAAGGCAACAGACATCTCTTGTGTTTATGTGCCAGGGAGGGAAGGCAACAGACATCTCTTGTGTTTATGTGCCAGGGAGGGAAGGCAAGATACATCTCTTGTGTTTATGTGCCAGGGAGGGAAGGCAACAGACATCTCTTGTGTTTATGTGCCAGGGAGGGAAGGCAACAGACATCTCTTGTGTTTATGTGCCAGGGAGGGATGGCAACAGACATCTCTTGTGTTTATGTGCCAGGGAGGGATGGCAACAGACATCTCTTGTGTTTATGTGCCAGGGAGGGATGGCAACAGACATCTCTTGTGTTTATGTGCCAGGGAGGGAAGGCAACAGACATCTCTTGTGTTTATGTGCCAGGGAGGGAAGGCAACAGACATCTCTTGTGTTTATGTGCCAGGGAAGGAAGGCAACCAACCTGGACCCAGGGGTAAACGTGAATCCAGGACACTCCAATTAGTATGATACAGTATGCTAAGTTTTGTATGGTATGTATGAATTTGTGGATGTCCATCATCCATTTCGTATGATAAACTCAGCAAAAAAAATAAACATCCCTTTTTCAGGACTCTGTCTTTCAAAGATAATTCGTAAAAATCCCACTAACTTCACAGATTTTCATTGTAAAGGGTTGAAACACCGTTTCCCATGCTTGTTCAATGAACCATAAACAATTAATGAACATGCACCTGTGGAACGGTCGTTAAGACACTAACAGCTTACAGACGGCAGGCAATTAAGGTCAAAGTTATGAAAACGTAGGACACTAAAGAGGCCTTTCTACTGACTCTGAAAAACACCAAAAGAAAGAAGCCCAGGGTCCCTGCTCATCTGCGTGAACATGCGTTACACCGAGGCCTGTACTCCGGAGCGGGATCGATTTGGAGGTGGAGGGTCTGTCATGGTCTGGGGCGGTGTGTCACAGCATCATCGGACTGAGCTTGTTGTCATTGCAAGCAATCTCAATGCTGTGCATAACAGGGAAGACATCCTCCTTCCTCATATGGTACCCTTCCTGCAGGCTCATCCTGACATGACCCTCCAACATGACAATTTCCTGCAAGACAGGAATGTCAATGTTCTGCCATGGCCAGCGAAGAGCCCGGATCTCAATCCCATTGAGCACGTCTGGGACCTGTTGGATCGGAGGATGAGGGCTAGGTCCATACCCCCCAGAAATGTCAGGGAACTTGCAGGTGCCTTGGTGGAAGAGTGGGGTAACATCTCACAGCAAGAACTGGCAAAACTGGTGCAGTCCATGAGGAGGAGATGCACTGCAGTACTTAATGCAGCTGGTGGCCACACCAGATACTGACTGTTACTTTTGATTTTGACCCCCCTTTGTTCATGGACACATTATTAAATTTCTGTTAGTCACATGTCCTTGTTCAGTTTATGTCTCAGTTGTTGAATCTTGCTATGTTCATACAAATATTTACACATGTTAAGTTTGCTGAAAATAAACGCAGTTGACAGTGAGAGGATGTTTCTTTTTTGCTGAGTTGATGTTGAAAATTACAATTTATATGGTGTGTAACAAATTGTAATTCGTACAATATCTTATGAATTTTCAGAACGTATGATATGTTACGAATTCCAATTTGTTGTGGCTAACATTAGCTATGTGGCTAGGTGGCTAATGCTAACGTTAGCTAGGTGGCTAACGTTAGCTAGGCTAGGGGGTTAGGGGTTTAAGGTTAGGGCTAGGAGTTAGGTTTAAGGCTAGGGTTAGGGGAAGGGTTAGCTAACATGCTAAGTAGTTGCAAAGTAGCTAAGTAGTAAGTAGCTACTTAGTTGCTAATTAAGTCTAATGCTAAAGTTGTCTGTGATGAGATTCGAACAAGCAAGCTTTGGGTTTCTAGACGTTCAAGTTATACACCCACCGAACCATCCTACTTTTGTTTTTGTCTTAAGTAACCTTCTGTCTTATGTAACCATACCAAATGTACCAACGTAACAGATAATTGAGTGTCCTGGATTTACATTTACTATGTCTATGAGACTAGTTGTGTCACGCATGCATAGGGACTTTTGTTTGATGAGCTGGTGCCTCATAATTTGTGTTGTGAATAATGGGCCCTGACTTTACAAAACGGCTAAATCTGCCTCTAGACAATTTTCCTGTCCAAATAAAATGAACAGTTACACAAAAACAGTGTTGAAAAATGTTGAGTATTAGACTTGGTCAGGGTTGGGTAGGTTACTTTCTATGTGTATTCCGTTGCAGTTACTAGTTGCCTGTCCAAAATTCTAATCAGTAACGTAACTTTTGGATTACCCAAACTCAGTAACATAATCTGATTACAGTGTATCAGAATACCAGTCATTCCAATAAATGTTATACCCCTTGATCTTCAAGAATAGAACTTGGAAATATGGAAATATAATTAGCCAAATTGTTTTACCTGAGCATAACCCCAAAACTAAGGGGTTACTCTGTAGCCCTACTCTGTTGTTTATGATTTTGTTGTCATGGAGGACTGATTTGGCTCACTGATTCGAGTTGAAAAATAAATGCTTCTCTCATGGAATGGCATACTTTGAGCACTACCGAAAAGTGCTATTTACATGTGGAAAATTAATGCCATATGCTGCATTTGCTATAGGCCTATTGTTTACCTTTTTGTTGGTGACACTTTGATATCTTGATAGTATGCAGCTGTTTAAAGGGCAAATCCACAGATGAAACAATAACAAAATGGTTGCCCCTCCTCTCTTTTGGTAAAAAGCTGAGGGATGGCCCTGGAGAAATGTAACCAGTCTCAGATTAATAGACAGAGCTGACCATCTATGATATCAAAATTATTAACGATGTTATGAGGCTATACAGTGTTTGTTTACATTTACAATGTTTACAAACATTGGAGAAAGACAAGCTTATATTTTGGGTTCTCATGGAGTGTGACAGTTGAACTCATGAGGAATTTATAAGTTACATTCTATCAAGAATCAATGGATATATATCATTTATAAGTCCAAAAATGGATGTACCACCCACAGATTGCCCCTTTAAGTCTATCAAAGGTGTGTGAGTTTGAGCAAGTGTCCATTAGCCCTATGGATAGTTTTTTAGCAGCATGAATTAGATTGAACAATAAAAGCACCACTTTTATTCCATAGGTTTGGACCCGCACTATGCAGCTGTTGCAAGAGCGCATTCTTCACTGGCTGTCCACTGGTTTCAGATGATTGACAGGCAGCTTAAACGTCTTGAATTCAACCATTATTGGGTTCAAATAAACATTTAGATTTGTGAACAGCCATCCACAACCACCACAATCCATAAGGCGCAAATAGCTAAATGAGAGAGCAGCAGTGTGATTCACATCAATACGCTATTTAGATATCAATAATAAGTGATATCCGTATCGCCGTAGACGACACCACTGCTGTCATCCTTACCTCCAAGCATTTATTAAAGTTGGAAGACATAGCTTGGACTGTAACCTACAAAAACCTATTCGTGCTCTTTTCTCACGATTGATCACATACATTTGGTGTGTCATCATAGTGGTCTCTGACTTGTGGTCAGACTCACTCAGGTGGAACAAACTTAAACTTGCGCCTTTTTTCAATGCTGATTTAATGTCATTGAGAAAACTGGGAAGATTTTTTTTTGCAAACATCCTTTCTGATTTTAAAAGTCATCCTCAAAGTAATCATTGAGTTTTTCTAAAGTATCCGAAATCTGTTTACAATATTTTCATTGTTTGAAAATGCCGCCTAACATTTTTGCCTGTTTTGGTGGGATGGAATTTTGGCCTGACATCATCAGGCAGTAAATTAGTTAATAGACAAATAAGAAGTGTTCCAAAACTCTCTGCCAATAACAGCTAGTTTTCAGTTTTCCCCTCCCCACTCAGACCACTCCCAGACAATTCTGGCAAAATTCTTGCTTGAGAAATAGCTTTTTGTTAAGAAGCTATTTTGTTTCTAGTTGACCATTTTGAAAACAATCATAGTAAGGTACTTAATTGTTACACAGAAATGATTTGATATTGAGATAGAATTGGCTGCATTGGACCTTTAACAGTGTTTGTGAGTGACAACCTGAGATAGAAATGCTACAGACTTGACAACGAAATGACAACGAACTCTACTTCTCTACACTGAAACGGTCAAGAGATTACATTGAAGATGTTTCCGGCTCGTCACAGGAGGTTAGTAGAAAACATATTAGTGTCTCGGGCTCTGACAGCCCTATTCACATCATAAACCACTGGATCAGTGTAGATGAAGGGGAGGAGACAGGTTTAAAAAGTTTTTTTAAGCCTTGAGACAATTGAGACATGGATTGTGTACAGTGAGGGAAAAAAGTATTTGATCCCCTGCTGATTTTGTACGTTTGCCCACTGACAAAGAAATGACCAGTCTATCATTTTTATGGTAGGTTTATTTGAACAGTGAGAGACAGAATAACAACAAAAAAATCCAGAAAAACGCATGTGAAAATTTTTATAAATGGAATTGCATTTTAATGAGGAAAATAAGTATTTGACCCCTCTGCAAAACTTGACTTAGTACTTGGTGGCAAAACCCTTGTTGGCAATCACAGAGGCGTTTCTTGCAGTTAGCCACCAGGTTAGCACATATCTCAGGAGGGATTTTGTCCCACTCCTCTTTGCAGATCTTCTCCAAGTCATTAAGGTTTCGAGGCTGACGTTTGGCAACTCAAACCTTCAGCTCCCTCCACAGATTATCTATGGGATTAAGGTCTGGAGACTGGCTAGGCCACTCCAGGACCTTAATGTGCTTCTTCTTGAGACACTCCTTTGTTGCCTTGGCCGTGTGTTTTGGGTCATTGTCATGCTGGAATACCCATCCACGACCCATTTTCAATGCCCTGGCTGAGGGAAGGAGGTTCTCACCCAAGATTTGACGGTACACGGCCCCGTCCATCATCCCTTTGATGCGGTGAAGTTGTCCTGTCTCCTTAGCAGAAAAACACCCCCAAAGCATAATGTTTCCACCTCCATGTTTGACGGTGGGCATGGTGTTCTTGGGGTCATAGGCAGCATTCCTCCTCCTCCAAACACGGCGAGTTGAGTTGATGCCAAAGAGATCCATTTTGGTCTCATCTGACCACAACACTTTCACCCAGATGTCCTCTGAATCATTCAGATGTTCATTGGCAAACTTCAGACGGGCATGTATATGTGCTTTCTTGAGCAGGGGGACCTTGCGGGCGCTGCAGGACTTCAGTCCATCACGGTGTAGTGTATTACCAATTGTTTTCTTGGTGACTATAGTCCCAGCTGCCTTGAGATCATTGACAAGATCCTGCCGTGTAGTTCTGGGATGATTCCTCACCGTTCTCATGATCATTGCAACTCCACGAGGTGAGATCTTGCATGGAGCCCCAGGCCGAGGGAGATTGACAGTTCTTTTGTGTTTCTTCCATTTGCGAATAATGGCACCAACTGTTGTCACCTTCTCACCAAGCTGCTTGGCGATGGTCTTGTAGCCCATTCCAGCCTTTCGTAGGTCTACAATCTTGTCCCTGACATCCTTGGAGAGCTCTTTGGTCTTGGCCATAGTGGAGAGTTTGGAATCTGATTGATTGATTGCTTCTGTGGACAGGTGTCTTTTATACAGGTAACAAACTGAGATTAGGAGCACTCCATTTAAGAGTTTCCTGTATAAAAGACACCTGGGAGCCAGAAATCTTTCTGATTGAGAGGGGTTCAAATACTTATTTCCCTCATTAAAATGCAAATCAATTTATAACATTTTTCACATGCGTTTTTCTGGATTTATTTGTTGTTATTCTGTCTCTCACTGTTCAAATACACCTACCATTAAAATTATAGACTGATCATTTCTTTGTCAGTGGGCAAACGTACAAAATCAGCAGGGGATCAAATACTTTTTTCCCTCACTGTATGTGTGACATTCAGCGGGTGAATGGGCAAGACAAAAGATTTAAGTGCCTTTGTATGGTACTGGTATAGTATGGTAATGTAGTAGGTGCCAGGCACACCGGTTTGACGGTGTCAAGAACTGCAACGCTGCTGGGTTTTTCACATTCAACACTTTCCTGTGTGTATCAAGAATGGTCCATCACCCAAAGGACATCCAGCCACTTTGACACAACTGTGGGAATCATTGGAGTCAACATGGGCCAGCATCCCTGTGGAAAACTTTCTACACCTCATAGAGTCCATGCCCTGACAAATTGAGTCTGTGCTGAGGGCAAATTAATGTTAGGAAAGTGTTCCTAATGTTTTTTACACTCAATGTATAAGCTAGTCAGCAACATATACTGTATGACGTGGGGGATGGGAGAATGTCAGCAACATATACTGTATGACGTGGGGGATGGGAGAATGTCAGCAACATATACTGTATGACGTGGGGGATGGGAGAATGGGTTGTCACATGAGACGTGGGTCAGAGTCTCTCTCTCTGTGTCAATCCATACCTCCCATGTTGTAAGCCACGCCTGTGGCTGGAATCACTCTTTCCCCTGGCACTGTCACCAAACCATCACCTGCCCAGGCAGGGGTAGAAAATGCTATGTTCAGAGCCCTGCTCGGTCCAAGGCTGTGGGGCTGTGGGGCTGTGGGGCTGTGAGAATAGAGACTGTGGGGCTGTGGGAATAGAGGCTGTGGGGCTGTGGGAATAGAAGCTGTGGGGCTGTGGGGCTGTGGGAATAGAGGCTGTGGGGCTGTGGGGCTGTGGGAATAGAGGCTGTGGAGCTGTGGGAATAGAGGCTGTTGGGCTGTGGGAATGTGGGAATAGAGGCTGTGGAGCTGTGGGGCTGTCACTGTCACCAAACCATCACCTGCCCAGGCAGGGGTAGAAAATGCTATGTTCAGAGCCCTGCTCGGTCCAAGGCTGTGGGGCTGTGGGGCTGTGGGAATAGAGACTGTGGGAATGTGGGAATAAAGGCTGTGGGGCTCTGAGAAATAGAGGCTGTGGGGCTGTGGGGCTGTGGGAATAGAGGCTGTGGAGCTGTGGGAATAGAGGCTGTTGGGCTGTGGGAATGTGGGAATAGAGGCTGTGGAGCTGTGGGGCTGTGAGAATAGCGTCAGTGGTGCTGTGGGGCTGTGGGAATAGAGGCCGTGGAGCTGTGGGGCTGTGCGAATAGAGTCTGTGGCTGTGGGGATGTGGGAATAGAGTCAGTGGGGCTGTGGGGCTGTGGGAATAGAGGCTGTGGGGCTGTGGGGCTGTGGGAATAGAGGTCGTGGAGCTGTGGGGCTGTGCGAATAGAGGATGTGGGGCTGTGGGAATAGAGGCTGTGGTGCTGTGGGAATAGATGCTGTGGGGCTGTGGGAATAGAGGCTGTGGAGCTGTGGGGCTGTGGGAACAGAGGATGTGGGGCTGTGGGAATAGAGGATGTGGGTCTGTGGGAATAGAGGATGTGGGGCTGTGGGAATAAAGGTTGTGGGGCTTTGGGGCTGTGGGAATAGAGGCTGTGGTGGGAGCTGGTTCATGTGATCTCCTGTGTTCTCTATGACTTTGGTACGGGAGGTCTGAGGCTGTCGTTGTCCATCCCCAGCCCCCACGCTCCCTCCCTCTTTGATAGACTTCCTACGCCCTGAGCTATTGATCTCAGATCTCTGAGGGGACCTCTGCCGTCTCAGTTATCAGAGCCCACAAAGGGAGCTGCCTCCCCTCTTTAGACAGCCACCTCCCTCCTCCTCCTCCCCCTCCATCACACAGCTCTCCTCCCTGCTTGGCACTAAGCGTCCCTATCAATCTGCCTGCTCCTCCAGCATGCCTACCCGCGCTGCTCTGCTCTGCGTGCCACACATCTTTCTCCCCTCTGTCTCTCCGTCCACCCATCCATCTTCAGGCCCCTCTGTCTCTTCGTCCACCCATCCATCTTCAGGCCCCTCTGTCTCTCTGTCCACCCATCCATCTATCTCCCCTCTGTCTTTCGGTCCACCTATCCATCTATCTCCCCTCTGTCTCTCCATCCACCCATCCATCTCTCAAATAATCCCTCTCAAATAACCCCTCTCAAATAACCCCTCTCATTGTAATTTGTTTCAGTTTGGCACGTCAAAGCGACTGACATGCATATTTTTTATATGCTAAGACAATGTATTCCTTGTTTGGAATAGTGGGTGAGGCTATATTTGCAGAGTAAAGGTAGGACAGATGTAGGATCTTAATCTGAGCCAGTTTGCTACAGCAGGAAAATAATCCTGCAGCAACATGAAATGTGAATTATTATGTGGATTATAATTCATGGACACAGGGATGCTGGCCCATGTTGTCTCTAATGTATCCTACAATTGTGTCAAGTTGGCTGGGTGTTCTTTGGATGGTGGACCATTCTTGATACACACGGGAAACTGTTGAGCATGAAAAACCCAGCAGCATTGCAGTTATTGACACACTCAAACCGGTGAGCCTGGGCAGCCCAGCCCCAGAAGTAACTCTTCTTATCAACTGTATGCAAGAATTTCCTTTGTTGTTGTCTTAGGAATTCAGCCTTCTCTGTGTTGATCTTGCCAAACCCCATTGTTACACCTCTGAGAAGCAGAGGTTACATCCTGTAGGTCTGATATCTGATTGGAGGTTAACTTTACAGTAATACTATTGGTCAACAACTCAGGTTTTGAATCCAAATAACTCAGATGCTTATTAAAGGGTTTAAGATTAATTGTTCTTTCTCTTATGTATTCCACGGCTGCTGTGTTGAGATACACTCTCTTTCCTTCTCCACCTCATGCCATTCTGGGGCATGGCCTTTCAGGCTATGGTTTCAATTCAATTCAAAAGGGCTTTATTGGCATGGGAAACATATGTTAACAATGCCAAAGCAAATGAAATAGATAATAAACAAAAGTGAAATAAACTATAAAAAATGATCAGTAAACACTATACTCACAAAAGTTCCAAAAGAGTAAAGACATTTCAAATGTCATATTATGTTTATATACAGTGTGTAACAATGTGCAAATAGTTAAAGTACAAATAGGAAAATAAATAAACATAAATATGAGTTGTATTGGTGTTTGTTCTTCACTGGTTGCCCTTTTCTTGGGGCAACAGATCACAAATATTGCTGCTGTGATGGCACACTGAGGTATTTCACCCAGTAGATATGAGAGTTTATTATTTCAAATTCTTTGTGGGTCTGTGTAATCTGATGGAAAAATGTGTCTCTAGTATGGTCATACATTTGGCAGGAGGTTAGGAAGTGCAGCTCAGTTTCCACCTCATTTTGTGGGCAGGGTGCACATAGCCTGTCTTCTCTTGAGAGCCAGTTCTGCCTACGGCGGCTTCTCTCAATAGCAAAGCTATGCTCAAAGCTATGCTATGCTCACTGAGTCTGTACATAGTCAAAGCTTTCCTTAATTTTGTGTCAATCACAGTGGTCAGGTATGCTGCCACTGTGTACTCTCTGTTTAGGGACAAAAAGCATTCCAGTTTGCTCTGTTTTCAAATAATTATCTTTTTGTTTTCTCGGTTGGTCTAATTGGGCTGCCGTTCTGGGGCTCTGTGGAGTCTGTTTGTGTTCGTGAACAGAGCCCCAGGACCAGTTTGCTTAGGGGACTCTTTTCTAGGATAATCTCTCTGTAGGTGACAGCTTTGTTACGGAAGGTTTGGAATTGCTTCCTTTTAAGGAGTTCTCGAATTGAACGGCTCTTTTCTGGATTTTGATAATTAGCAAGTATCGGCCTAATTGGTGTTTTTCTGCATGCAGAGTCTCAATTTGGTGTTTGTCCATTTTGTGAATCCTTGGTCGGTGAGTGGACCCCAGACCTCACAACCATAAGGGGAAATGGGTTCTATAACTGATTCAAGTATTTTTAGCCAGATGATAATTGGTATGTTGAATTTTATGTTCCTTTTGATGGTGTAGAAGGCCCTTCTTGTCCTGTCTCTCAGATCGTTCACAGCTGATGTTGTGGTGCTGATGTTTAGGTTGCTGATGTTTAAGTAGGTATAGTTTTTGTGTGCTCCAGGGCAACAGTGTCTAGATGGAATTTGTATTTGTGGTCCTGGCAACAATCTTTTTTGGAACACCATTATCTTTGTCTTCCTGAGATTTACTGTCAGGGCCCAGGTCTTACAGAATCTGTGCAGAAGATCTAGGTGCTGCTGTAGGCCCTCCTTGGTTGGGGACAGAAGCACCAGATCATCAACAAACAGTAGACATTTGACTTCAGATTCTAGTAGGGTGAGGCCGGGCGCTGCAGACTGTTCTAGTGCCCTTGCCAAATATTTTATATTTTATATATATGTTGAAGAGGGTGGGGCTCAAGCTACATCCCCACCCCACAGCCCTGTGGTAAAAAAAATATATTTTTTTTTTTTCAATTTTAACTGCACACTTGTTGTTTGTGTACATGGATTTTATAACGTCGTATGTTTTCCCCCCCAACACCGCTTTTCATCAGTTTGTATAGAAGACCCTCATGCCAAATTGAGTCAGAGGACTTTTCTTAAATCCACAAAACATGAGAAGACTTCGCCTTTGTTTTGGTTTGTTTGTTTGTTTGTCAATTAGGGTGTGCAACGTGGTCTGTTGTATGGTCATTTGGTGAAAAGCTCATTTGACATTTCCTCAGTACATTGTATTCACTGAAGAAATGAATGAGTCTGCTGTTAATGATAATGCAGAGGATTTTCCCAAGGTTGCTGTTGAAGCATTATTATTGGGGTCAAATTTGTCTCCACTTTTGTGGATTAGGGGGATCAGTCCTTGGTTCCAAATATTGGGAAAGATGCCAGAGCTGAGGATGATGTTAAAGAGTTTAAGTATAGCCAATTGGAATTTGTGGTCTGTATATTTGATCATTTCATTGAGGATACAATCAACACCACAGGCCTTTTTGGGTTTGTATTTTGTCCTGTAGTTTATTTAATGTAATTGAAGAATCTAGTGGGTTCTGGTAGTCTTTAATAGCTGATTCTAAGATCATGTATATGTTTTTGCTGTTTGTTCTTTGTTATAGAGCCAAAAAGATTGGAGAAGTAGTTTATCCATACATCTCTCTCTCTCTCTCTGACCATGCTTAGAATAATGCTTTGTAATTATTGTTAATGCTTTGTAACTTAAGTTTATGCCTTGTATGTGAATCCATTCATTTTACAGTCATTAAATACACTTGCATTAATTATATTCTCCAACATTTCTTCATTGCCTACTACTGTAACTCAAATGTAGTGTTATATTACTGTAACTCAACTATAGTGTTCTACTACTGTAACTCAAATATAGTGTTATATTACTGTAACTCAACTATAGTGTTCTACTACTGTAACTCAACTATAGTGTTATATTACTGTAACTCAACTATAGTGTTCTACTACTGTAACTCAACTATAGTGTTATATTACTGTAACTCAACTATAGTGTTCTATTACTGTAACTCAAATATAGTGTTCTATTACTGTAACTCAACTATAGTGTTATATTACTGTAACTCAAATATAGTGTTCTATTACTGTAACTCAACTATAGTGTTCTACTACCGTAACTCAACTATAGTGTTCTATTACTGTAACTCAACTATAGTGTTCTATTACTGTAACTCAAATATAGTGTTCTATTACCGTAACTCAACTATAGTGTTATATTACTGTAACTCAACTATAGTGTTATATTACTGTAACTCAACTATAGTGTTCTATTACTGTAACTCAAGTATAGTGTTCTATTACCGTAACTCAACTATAGTGTTATATTACTGTAACTCAAGTATAGTGTTCTATTACTGTAACTCAACTATAGTGTTCTACTACCGTAACTCAACTATAGTGTTCTATTACTGTAACTCAACTATAGTGTTCTACTACTGTAACTCAAATATACATATCAAAGACTGTTTCAAGGACAGCTTTTTTTCCATCTACGTAACATTGTAAAAATCTGAAACTTTTTGTCCAAAAATGATGCAGAAAAATGTATCCATGCTTTTATCACTTCTAGATTAGACCACTGCAATGCTCTACTTTCCGGCTACCCGGATAAAGCACAAAATAAACTTCAGTTAGTGCTAAACACGACTGCTAGAATCTTGACTAGAACCCAAAAATGTGATCATATTACTCCAGTGCTAGCCTCTCTACACTGGCTTCCTGTTAAGGCAAGGGCTGATTTCAAGGTTTTACTGCTAACCTACAAAGCATTACATGGGCTTGCTCCTACCTATCTTTCTGATTTGGTCCTGCCGTACATACCTACACGTACGCTACAGTCACAAGACGCAGGCCTCCTTACTGTCCCTAGAATTTCTAAGCAAACAGCTGGAGGCAGGGCTTTCTCCTATAGAGCTCAATTTTTATGGAATGGTCTGCCTATCCACGTGAGAGACGCAGACTCGGTCTCAACCTTTAAGGCTTTATTGAAGACTCATCTCTTCAGTAGGTCCTATGATTGAGTGTAGTCTGGCCCAGGAGTGTGAAGGTGAACGGAAAGGCACTGGAGCAACGAACCACCCTTGCTGTCTCTGCCTGGCCGGTTCCCCTCCACTGGGATTCTCTGCCTCTAACCCTATTACAGGGGCTGAGTCACTGGCTTACTGGTGCTCTTCCATGCCGTCCCTGGGGGGGGGGGGGCATGGAAGAGCTACATTCAATGACTACATCTTTCAAATTCCATGAATTATTTTCTCACTCAAACACAACCACCACCAAAACTCTACGTACCTACAGTTTGCATATGTTTACGTTCTCTTTTCAAAACTGTTACACTTAAGTTCAAAACCTAACATAATACAAAATTGAACAAGACAGCAATTTTCTACATTTCTACAGTAATGCCGTATTGAAATATATTCCAAATCTAAAAAATGAAATACTGTCAAAACAATTAGACCAACCACAGCTGATTCCATTGTAGCTGAACACCTACCCAGGTGTTAGTCTTTCAATTTAATTACCATCTTTACAAAAGGGGACATCTTAGGAATAATGCTGTACTGTAATGTAAACATGGACCCAGCCAGAGATAGAGAAGTGGCTGACAGAGGAAGAAGAGTGGCTGGGAGAGGGAGAGGAGTACGTATGCGTTGTGGAAGAAGACTGAGAGGAAGATCAAGAGCATCTGTAGTCTCAGATGAGATTAGGGCTACTATAAATCCTGGTCTATCAATGAGAGAGGCTGGTCTGAGAGTGCAGCCACATCTACAATGCTCAACAGTGGCATCTATTGTGAGATTTCCGTCAAAACAACAGGTAAGATGTGATTTCTGCAAGGGCATCTGACTGAACTGCACATTACAGAAGTAAATTGAGCAAAGCCTCTAAACCAACTTTTTGTATTTCTGCTTAGGACCCAACGGTTACCTCCCACAGGCGGGAGAGGTAGGATTTTCACTGCTGTGCACGAAACTGCAGTCGTTGATATGGTCATCAGAAACAATGGCATAAAACTCACAGAGATTCGGGACAGAGGGTTGGCAGACAGCATTACATTTGGAAATATTCACAATGTAAGCATAACAACTATTTCTAGAGTCCTGAAACAACATCAAGTCAGGATGAAGCAGTTGTACACTGTCCCCTTTGAGAGGAACTCTCAAACCAATATGTCCAGGTAAGATGACTATAAAATACAGAACTGGTTTTGAACAAAACAAACAGGGTAGAGGCACACAAACAGTTTCAACTGTTCTGCCTGTTCTATGAACATTTTAAAATCTTGTCCATGTTCTATTATAATCTGCACCCGGCACAGCCAGAAGAGAACTGGCCACCTCTCACAGGTAGGATTTGTAGATGTGGCTGCACTCTCAGACCAGCCTCTCTCATTGATAGATTAGGATTTATTACATGATCAATTATAGTAGCCCTAATCTCATCTGAGACTACAGCTCTTGATCTTCCTCTCAGTCTTCTTCCACAACGCATACGTACTTCTCTCCCTCTCCCAGCCACTCTTCTTCCTCTGTCAGCCACTTCTCTATCTCTGGCTGGGTCCATGTTTAGATTACAGTACAGCATTACTCCTAAGATGTCCCCTTTTGTATAGATGGTAATTAGGTATAATGTAAACTACCATAATAGCCTAACTCTTATGTTGCTTTGTGGACTTATTTTAGAGAGTCATGGAGATGGAAGCCAGGCAAACACCCCACATATTCATCTTTGTGGATGAGGCTGGTTTCAACTTGGCCACAACACAGCGGCGAGGAAGGAATGTGATTGGGAAAAGAGCCACTGTGGATGTCCCGGGCCAGAAGGGTGCCAACATCACAATGTGTGCAGCAATATCCTCTGATGGATTGCTGTTCCACAAACCGCTAATTGGGACATACAACACCGAGCATCTCATTTCATTCCTGGATGACCTCTATGGAAGGGTTGTGCCAGGTGAGGAAAGGGTTGCAGTGAGGCGAAATCTGCCAACGTTTGTTATTGTATGGGACAATGTGGCATTTCACCACTCCAGTGCAGTCACAGAGTGGTTTGCAGCCCATCCCAGGATGGTGTCACTTTTCCTCCCACCTTACTCTCCATTCCTCAACCCCATAGAGGACTTATTTTCCTCATGGAGGTGGAAGGTTTATGACCACCATCCACATGATCAAATGTCCCTCCTGGACGCAATTAATGCTGGATGCCTGGACATATCTGCAGAAGATTTCCTGACCAGGCATGCCAAAATATTCTTTCCTAGGTGTATTGCCCAAGATGACATAAGATGTGATGTGGATGAGAACCTGTGGCCAAATGCAGAAGACAGGGTTGACTAGCATTGCTACTGTATCTGTATCGGTAGATGGTGTATATACAAATTCTTGTATTTTGTAATCACTCAATGCCAAAAAATGACATAAAACATATTGAAGCATATTGCATCATGTCTGATTTATTCCTGTACCATATACTGCAGTGAATTCCAAACAGTGGAGAGGTGTCATTCTTGTTTTGTAAAGAAATGTTACAATAGAAAACATTGTGTAATGCTGCCTGTTGTTAGAGTTTTTTAGGTCATTGTTTTTTGCTAGTGTTATGGAAGAATGAGTTGATTTGAGACATGTATGAAGTGTTTTGGTAGTTTTAGTGCATTTTGGATGTGAAATGAACTGCTGTGCCAAGCTGAAAGTTGGTTAGGAGAATTGTGTGAAGAGTTGAAAAAGTGACCTAAGTATTGAGAAACGGGTCCTAGCGATTGTAAAAAACTGTAATGGGCTAATTGCTTAGTCTTATTACAAGTCACATGTGAGGTATTTATAATATCATACATTATAAATATTACGCCCACTACACTACCATATCCCGTTCAAAAGGCACTTCGATATTTTGTACTGCCCATTCACCCCTTGTCTCTAGGATTAAAAATCATTCTTTAACCTGTCTCCTCCCCTTTATATACACTGATCTAAGTGGATATAACAAGTGACATCAATAAGGGATCATAGCTTTCACCTGGTCAGTCTATGTCATGGAAAGAGCAGGTGTTCCTAATGATTTGTCCACTCAGTGTATATTATACACTGCTCAAAAAAATAAAGGGAACACTAAAATAACACATCATAGATCTGAATGAATGAAATAATCTTATTAAATACTTTTTTCTTTACATAGTTGAATGTGCTGACAACAAAATCACACAAAAATTATCAATGGAAATCAAATTTATCAACCCATGGAGGTCTGGATTTGGAGTCACACTCAAAATTAAAGTGGAAAACCACACTACAGGCTGATCCAACTTTGATGTAATGTCCTTAAAACAAGTCAAAATGAGGCTCAGTAGTGTGTGTGGCCTCCACGTGCCTGAATGACCTCCCTACAACGCCTGGGCATGCTCCTGATGAGGTGGCGGATGGTCTCCTGAGGGATCTCCTCCCAGACCTGGACTAAAGCATCCGCCAACTCCTGGACAGTCTGTGGTGCAACGTGGCGTTGGTGGATGGAGCGAGACATGATGTCCCAGATGTGCTCAATTGGATTCAGGTCTGGGGAACGGGCGGGCCAGTCCTTAGCATCAATGCCTTCCTCTTGCAGGAACTGCTGACACACTCCAGCCACATGAGGTCTAGCATTGTCTTGCATTAGGAGGAACCCAGGGCCAACCGCACCAGCATATGGTCTCACAAGGGGTCTGAGGATCTCATCTCGGTACCTAACGGCAGTCAGGCTACCTCTGGCGAGCACATGGAGGGCTGTGCGGCCCCCCAAAGAAATGCCACCCCACACCATGACTGACCCACCGCCAAACCGGTCATGCTGGAAGATGTTGCAGGCAGCAGAACGTTCTCCACGGCGTCTCCAGACTCTGTCACGTCTGTCACGTGCTCAGTGTGAACCTGCTTTCATCTGTGAAGAGCACAGGGCGCCAGTGGCGATTTGGCCAATCTTGGTGTTCTCTGGAAAATGCCAAACGTCCTGCACGGTGTTGGGCTGTAAGCACAACCCACACCTGTGGACGTTGGGCCCTCATACCACCCTCATGGAGTCTGTTTCTGACCGTTTGAGCAGACACATGCACATTTGTGGCCTGCTGGAGGTCATTTTGCAGGGCTCTGGCAGTGCTCCTCCTTGCACAAAGGCGGAGGTAGTAGTCCTGCTGCTGGGTTGTTGCCCTCCTACGGCCTCCTCCACGTCTCCAGATGTACTGGCCTGTCTCCTGGTAGCGCCTCCATGCTCTGGACACTACGCTGACAGACACAGCAAACCTTCTTGCCACAGCTCGCATTGATGTGCCATCCTGGATGAGCTGCACTACCTGAGCCACTTGTGTGGGTTGTAGACTCCGTCTCATGCTACCACTAGAGTGAAAGCACCGCCAGCATTCAAAAGTGACCAAAACATCAGCCAGGAAGCATAGGAACTGAGAAGTGGTCTGTGGTCACCACCTTCAGAACCACTCCTTTATTGGGGGTGTCTTGATAATTGCCTATAATTTCCACCTGTTGTCTATTCCACTTGCACAACAGCATGTGAAATTTATTGTCAATCAGTGTTGCTTCCTAAGTGGACAGTTTGATTTCACAGAAGTGTGATTGACTTGGAGTTACATTGTGTTGTTTAAGTGTTCCCTTTATTTTTTTGAGCAGTGTATTATATGGAACATTTTGAATGATGCCTTTGACTGCATGGGGTCTTCAAATTGAAAACCTTTTACATCAGTCCCTCTGTTTTTTATAACTGTTTTGTGTGTTTGTGTGTGTGTTTACATGTGTGTGCGTGTGTGTTTTGTGTGTGTGTGTGTGTGTGTCCCTCTACTCCCTTGTGAAAATGTCTTCTGTCTTTAATTTAGCAGGGTGTGATATATCTTGGCTAAAAGTGACAATACTTGGTGACAGGTCTCAGCAAGACACTTTCACATCCCATTTGTTCAGCAGTGTCTGCAGCAGTGTGTGTAGCAGTGTTTGTAGTAGTGTGTGCAGCAGTGTCTGCAGCAGTGTCTGTAGCAGCCCCATATGCAGGGCCTCTGCTGGGCCTGCTGTGCTCTCCTCGTCATTAAGATTTTCTTTTAATTAGGGACATCTATTTCCAGGCCATTGAAAAACTGCCTTTTAAAGTTTAGCTTTCAGACTCTTAACCTCGTTTCCAGTGACCAAGTGTACATAAATGAATGGGACCAATTAGTGACAAAGATCATAGTTCCGAACCACATAGTCTTTAAATACAGAGTTGTAGGGACCACAGGTCACCCTCCTGGGAGCAGAACCCGATAGTCTGTGTGTGTTTAGCGTTCTCTTAAAAGGCCTCTGACCAGGCCTCTCTCACTTTCTCCCAAATGAACTTCCATCCTTAGAGAGACTATATCACTAACTATATAACCAAGTACTGGCATGCTCCACTCTGTAATTCATAATCAAGTATTTGGGTGCAGGGTTTAAAAGGCATGTAGACTGGAATATAAAGACACTCACAAATTGTTAACGCATTCCATAATTTTCTCTTTTGTATACTCCATTTTACTTTACTACATTTGACACACATTTAGCATATAAGCAGTATTTTGCCTTAGCGTTGCAAAAACAACGCAAACTCTATCTAAGAGTATGTAGAACTGAAATGTCCCACTATAAAGCTCTGCAGACATCAGACCACTTCAATATGGAAATGTGTCAGAAGAGTTCCGACTGCTCCCAACGTTGTTTCCACGTCATTTCAACAAAAAAGGTATATGTGATGACGTTGAATCAACGTTGAAAACTGATTGGATTTGAAAAAAGTCATCAACATAAGGGAATTTTGTGTTTTTTTCCACCCCACGTTTAACCTAAATCCAATGACGCTCTGAAATGCTTTATTGATTTAACATTGAATTCACGTTAGTTGACAACTCAACCAAATTTCTATCAAAACTAAACATTGAACTGATGTAAGTGGCCAGTGGGCTGTCCCGTACTATGATAGACAAGGATCTTGTTCTTGTTCAGTTTTGGGTCTGAGCTAAATACAGCTCTTGTCCCGGCCACAGAGGACCGTCTGCGTTAGTCTTTAAAGTGACAAAGCTGCATCGATGGCAGTGTGAAATCAAAATATTTTATAAGAGAAAGACCCGGTAGGATTTCTTACTAGTCGCATCTTGTTTTCACATTGTACTACAAATTGAATCAATACAACAATGACCACTAATAGTATGAATACGGACAGTCTCAAACTACAGTATGCAATGGGTGTTTTGCATGTCAATTATAATCTTACAGTTTTTTGATAGGATGTTATGTGATGACTGTCCCACAAACTGATTCTACTGCAGCTGTGGACTGAATACTGTTACAGTGTAGGCAGACAAACACTCTCCAACACACTGGCCTCTGATTAATTATGAACTGATGATGTCTATATAAACATCCCATCAGTGGCGGTTCTAGCTTGTATGGCTCCCTGGGCAAACCCCCCACCATTCTGCACTAACTGTAAGACAAATATTTTTTTTAAATTGTTAATTTGGCACTCGAGCGTCATTACATTACCCATCCCCCAACACTGTCAGCCAAGAGACAAGACTAAACCAATTCACCTTGGTGGTGTGCAGGCTGGTTTTATATTATTCTTAACAATTTCGCACAAACCAGAAAAAATGCAACAATATGCCTGTGAAACTTTATATTCACAGTATTATGAATGAATTGTGGTTAATTTGGTAGCATTTCGTAGTGTGACGGATTTTACTAATTACATTAGTACTGTACAAAGTTCAACATGAGGTGCGCTATTTGATAGATTCCCCTGCTCCCCCTTACCTTGGGCTTCCAGTAGGGAGAACTGAGGTCAACCTACCCCCGCCCCCCTCCCCATCTCGTACTTCTGAGTGGGAGACCTTCCCAGGCAGTAGCCTGCCTAGCTCACAAACTAGAATCACCCCTGCAAGATGCCGCCCTGGGCGGCTGCCCATGTCGCCTATACCTAAATCCGCCACTGCATCCCATAATCTGCAAACAATATCATAACCATTATCATGCCCCAACAGAGCTCTTCCGCCTCTCTCTCTCTCTCTCTCTCTCTCTCTCTCTCTCTCTCTCTGATGTTCAATTCCTCTCTCTCCCTTATCCTTCTTCCCTTTCGCATTTGTGTCCCTCTCCCGCTGTCCGCAAGAGCTGCTTACAGAGAGCAAACATATTGGCATTGCCATGCTGACTTCTTTATCTGTCTCACTGCAGGAACAAAGTGTTGATGCTGCATTCGGGGGGAGAGTGGCCCGGGCGGTAGATAAATGGAGAAACCAGAGCTCCAGGACACCAATAATGAGCAAAATTAGCACTGCATCCACTCTCCCTCAGCAAACAATTGACCGCCTAATTCATGGGCAGCTTTTCCCACACAGAAACCAACGTCTTCTGTGACGTCAAAGATGTGAAAGTAAGAAAGGCTCAGGTCCTTTTTAAAGGGAGAGCAGATTGATGGGTGTCAGATCAATATGCTGTATCAGACGTAAATCCCCTTATCATGTCACCGCTGGCTCGGCGCCCCTGCCTGCCGCTCAGATCTATGCTCGGAGATGCTTATCTTAAAGGGCATGTGAAGGAGGGAACAGAGGAAATGTGTGTCCAGCAGCAGCAGCACTCACATCCCACCAGGGAGGGAAGGCATCTCTCTCTGGCTACTGATGGATCTGTCCCCAACACTGGCTCTGAGCTCTGAGAGGCCTACCGGAGTCTTAGGACGTGGCACCTTACTCCATAACCCAACTGTTTATTGCCATTGACGAATGGCTGTGTGTGTGTGTGTGTGTGTGTGTGTGTGTGTGTGTGTGTGTGTGTGTGTATACACTGTAAACAAAATCAGGGTAGACTAGCTAGGGAACAAGTAGTCTCTCTATTTCTTTACTAAGGTAGGCCTGGATTTCAACACAATGTCTTATGTAATTAGCCTGACCAGGCTCCCAGCTAGTTGCAAACATCCTGATATTTAGAAGACATCAGTGGAGAATCCTGAGAGTATACAGTACAGAGCAGTAGACTAGAAGTTTGGTCTGCACACTTCCTGACACTTTTAAAATGGGGCACATTTTTCTATGACTGCCTGGCTCTAAAGCTCGATCAACTTGTTTTATAGCAATGCTGTCGTTCCTTCCCAGGAATTGTTTAGAAAATACAGATTTTGCATCTGGTCATGCCAGCTCACTGAGACTAAAATGTCATATCCTGATGACATGCAGGTATGATAGCAGAAAACAACAAGCTGAGAGTGTTCCTAATGTGTTGTACAGTCAGTGCATATGAAGCCTGCCTGTGAATAAATATGATAGCCCGTCTTAATATGATACTAGTGATGATGCCAGTCTGTTCTCACCACGCGGGCCAAACGCAGGCCGTGAGATTCAAAGGCAGCTAGAGACAGTCTGGAAATCAATGGAGCCGTTCCCAGGGGTCTCATTAGGGCTGGGGAAACAAAAAGGCATTGTGGATATGGGACACAAACGCTTGAGCGGGCCTCCAAATATGCGCAAACTATGCTAATTCAAGTCGCAATTAAGCTATGTGTTTGTCAGCTTATCAGCTGTGACTTAGAGACGTTTGTGCATATGCTAGCTCACCACAACTTAAGACGGAGAGAGAGAGCCTCAATGAGCTTGGCGACGTCAATGCAATTTCATTCAGAGGCGGTAAGCTACAGTAGCTAATTTAATTCTCACTTTTTAGCACAGCCCTGTGTTCTTGACGAACTTAATGGCATTACATGTGATGTGTGCGTCAGCTCGGTTTACAGCGCTGAGCCATGTGTGTGGTGGGTCACTAGGTACAACAGCTTTGGCTCATTGTGGCTTCATGACTCGCGCCAGAATTGCTCTCACAGAATATCATTACATAGTTACGTCAGTGTGTTTCACACATTTGCTGTTTGTCAGGGCTTTAGCAGCAGGGCCGTAGCTCTGACACACTGCATTTAGCTCCACATAGCACTCTACATGAAGCCTCCTCCTACACATATTAGTCATATTAAAGCCAATAAATACTACATATCATGGAAATAACATGTTTCTTATGAATCTGCCTTATTAAACATAAATATCTTGGTAAATTGCTCTTAAAGGTCAACCTGCAGTTGCTACATCAATTTTTGGACTTATAAATAAAAAAATAAAAAATAAACATTGATTATTGACAAATATAATTTATAAATGCATGATGAGCTTAGTTCAACTATCGTACCCCATCAAAACCCAACATATAAGCTTGTTTTACTCCAATGTTTATAAACAAAGCAAATGTAAACATTATATACCCTAAAAAAACATGGTTAAAACTATAATGTTGATATCATGGACGATCAGTCCTTGCATCCATAGCTCTGTCTATGAATTTGAGAGTGGTTACATTTCTCCATGCCCATCCCTACAGTTTTTACAGAAAGTGGAGGGGAAGACACATACCTAGTCATTGATTCAACTGCTGATTGTTGCTTTAATGAAAAACACTGTAACATTGTTGTGGTGTTTCTGAGTGTTCAACGGTCGGCCACCATGACGGACACAAAAAAAAAAACATAAATCTGTAGTCATGGTTACGGCAACACATATACCTGTCAGCCCCTCACAGCTGGAGCAGACACAGCGGAGAGTTTAATGGCTCCAGCAATGTGCTTTGATGTTGCATCTACCAGCCTCTTTCAGGCAGGCCTCAAAACCATAAAAACCACGAACAGGACTGTCAATAACCCAATTCACTGTAGCATGAAAGAAAACATGTAAATTCCAAGTATGTAGCAGCTCAGATGTGCCAGCTGCAAAACAATGCAGTCATCAACCTAATTGTGTTTCGGCAGAGGCTCATGTTGAAATTGAACAGCTTGTACATATGGCAGAAAGTTCACCACCCTGATTTGGTGATGACATTTTGTTCAAGCTTAATAAAACCTTGAGTAACTCATTTTTGTTTGAATACCTCCATAGTGAATTTACTGGTGTATGACTAGCCCTCGGGTTCGGTTTATGACTTTCCATTTGCAACAATCAGCCAGCTAAGATCAAAACCCCTCTGCTCCTATCCTAGGTGTTGAAGGCAGATGCTGCTCTGTCATAAACGCATAGTGTGACCGGCAGCCAGAGACGGATGGCTGGGAGCAGACGCCGCTTCCTTTTAGTGGTGTTTAGAAACAGCAGGTCTTTATAGGGACTGGAGTGGAGCCCTACTCTTATTCTGCCATATGTTGCCTCTTATTCAGCATTCTGGGCCTTGGCTCTCTCTCTCTCTCTCTCTCTCTCTCTCTCTCTCAGCAGGTCCCCTGTGTATCCAGCCTGCCAGGAGGGGCAAATCTTTAATCTCCTAATAGTCACTGCCATTACCTGAATCATAGGCGAGGGAATCAATAGAGGCAAATGTCATGCTCTCCATTCCGCCACTGGGAAACAATGACATCAGTCATCCTTTTCAGGGGACCAATCAAATACAGCATTGTTTCATTTGTCTTCATTAATACATTGAATACATTGAATTCCTTAGACTTGGTTATGGACTTGGATATTTCCAACTCTTTCCATCATCTACCAACACAGTAATGATCAATCCAACAGCATTCAATCAATGTCGCCGCAACTTCTCAAATTATACATTTGATCTTTCATTCAATTACATGTTTTATTGCAGGTTTTAATGGACTTTGATGGAAGATGTGAATGGAAGGAAAATCACGTTGATGAGAAAAGCCAGGCGGTGCCCATTTAGCAAAATGAAAAAGGCGCTGGAAATAATTTAACAACCACAGACATTCCTATTTCTATTTCAATGTGCAGTGCAGAAGCATCCTTTCCTAAATGTGAGTGGGTTCATGAATTAATACTGTAAGTCTTTATCATTGTGGTTCACTGATGAAAGTTTGAAAAGTTCATGAAATATGGCTGACAATCCACTCTGAGAATGCCTATAATTAAATTAAAAAAAATTGATAAATGAACAATTGCATATGATCGCCATTATGAGAATGGGATTACTCAGTTGAAAGAGCAGTGGACTGTGAGCGCACACCTTAGATTGTATATATTATAAACAGCCCACACATAATGAACAGACAGTCATTAAAACATCCCTGGCCAGAAACTCACTATAAATCTGTTCTTAGAGTAAACAACTGTTTTGATGATGGATAAATGCCATCAGCCCAGTGCACTTTGCCAAGATCATCACTCCACACCAGTGGTTTTTTTACAACCAACTACCAAGCCAATATAGCTTTGATGAAGATGATGGACGTGTTCTATTTCTTTCCTGTAAACCTCAACGTAGATCTGTGAGGCTAAAGTTAAGCTATGATTTAGCTGTGTGACATTTGCAACTTTTTTTCATTAGAAGCCCAAAAGTACAGGATCCACTAAATGTCAAAAATGACATGAAAATAAATTGAGAGACAAGAGATTGCCCCATGAAATGGAAATCTTGTTTTTTTCCCCACCTTTATTTACAAAAAATATATTGAGCCAGACACTATCAGGAAATGAGAGCGACACTGCAATGCTCTTCATTACACTTGTGTCACTATACGTTGACAAACAGGCCTTATGGGGAACAAAATAACATATTAATGGATTGACATATTATGATTGCCTATTCACCTGTAAAGATATACAAGATATATATCAAATATGTAAGTATGTGCAAACCATTTCAATAACAGCTAAATGTTGAATGAATCCAAGTACACAGATACAAACACATTAACTTACAAAAGTAATAAAGAACTTGAAATACAGAATGGAAAAATGAGAGTGTCCTATTGTTAAGGAACAAGTCCAAGTTAGATAGCAGACATCCTGCATGTATCACTTGGTGGTCTCTGTGTTCAGCTCCACTAAACTGTGCATAGTCCTAAAAGGCTCTTATTCTAATCCACCAATTAATGTCTAGTCTGTGGGGTGGCCTCCAAGGCCCTCAAAGGTATTCTACTGCTCCACTTTCCACCAAACTTCTCACAGCAGAATTCATTAGCATGTCAAGCACAGAGCCAATTATTTGTGTCTGGCTAAAGGGCTTACCTACAGTACATTAACTTGTCAAATCACACTTGGATCAACCCAAACTAGCATTGCAAAGGTAGGTTTAGTTTACCAGTAAACTACCAGACTTTTTGGTCACTTTCAAGGAATATATGTAATTTTATCAGATGACATCTAGTGGCCTTTTTGGATACTTCTGATTATCACACGGTCCTCTGTGTGGCCTTACCACATACGGGAATGTAAAATATATATATGTAAAAAAATATATATACATATTTTTAAATAAAAGAAAATGACTGACAAAGCTGTAAAACATTAATTTAAATATAAACCATCAACTAAGTGAATACCATTGTTGTTTAATATGAGGGTTTCAGCATGAAATATCCTTGATTTATTTTTTTAAACACACTTTGGTTTATTTTACTATGTCAATATGTCTTTGGTTTGAATGTTTTGCCGCCAAACTGGTGGCAGCTGTGAAGGTCTATAGTTGGAAGAGTTGCAGAGTTAATTGAAAATAATGGCATTGATGATTAGATGCTTTTTCATTAATTAGGCTATTTTCTCTTGTTTTCTCATATGGTTTGTCCTATAAAAACTCATGGACTTTATGGACATACAATATGAATAATGAATAGGAATTGATTTTTTAAAAGTTATTAAAGTATAAATTATCAAAATTACCATAGATTACTTGTTAATTACCAAAATTATCGAAGATTCCTGTAACTGTTCAAGTAAATCTGCTGCTTGTAGAAGGCTGGTTTTCATGTTTTTAGACTCACCGACAAAAACTTTTGATATTTCATATCAGGTGAGGTATGAGGGAAAGCCTATATAGTTTATGCGACCACAGGTAGTCTGAAGTGTTTTGATTGTGGGGAGATTGGACATAAGCAGCAGGCGTGCACGCACAGGGAGTGGGGCACTGATAGGGCCTCTGTCACGTCTGGTTCCAGATCTGAGAGTAGAATGATCATGATGGGTCTTATGCTGATGGGTAAGATCATGATGGGTCTGATGCTGATGGGTAAGATCATGATGGGTCTGATGCTGATGGGTAAGATCATGATGGGTAAGATCATGATGGGTCTGATCATGATGGGTAAGATCATGATGGGTAAGATCATGATGGGTCTGATGCTGATGGGTAAGATCATGATGGGTAAGATCATGCTGGGTCTGATCATGATGGGTAAATACATGATGGGTAAGATCATGATGGGTCTGATGCTGATGGGTAAGATCATGATGGGTAAGATCATGATGGGTCTGATCCTGATGGGTAAGATCATGATGGGTCTGATCCTGATGGGTAAGATCATGATGGGTCTGATCATGATAGGTCTGATAATGATGGGTCTGATCATGATGGGTAAGATCATGATAGGTCTGATCATGATGGGTCTGATCATGATGGGTAAGATCATGATGGGTCTGATCATGATGGGTCTGATCATGATGGGTATGATCATGATAGGTCTGATCATGTTGGGTAAGATCATGATGGGTAAAATCATGATGGGTCTGACCATGATGGGTCTGATCATGATGGGTGATAGGAGGGCTGTAGTGTATGTGTTTAGTAAGAGACAGGAATAGGAGGACTGTAGTGTATGAGTTTAGATCATGATGGGTCTGACCATGATGGGTAACCATGATGGGTAAGATCATGATGGGTCTGATCATGATGGGTATGATCATGATGGGTAAGACATGATGGGTCTGATCCTGATGGGTAAGATCATGCTGGGTCTGATCATGATAGGTCTGATCATGATGGGTAAGATCATGATGGGTAAAATCATGATGGGTCTGACCATGCTGGGTCTGATCATGATGGGTGATAGGAGGACTGCACTGTATGAGTTTAGTAAGAGACAGGAATAGGAGGACTGTAGTGTATGAGTTTAGTAAGAGACAGGAATAGGAGGGCTGTAGTGTAGGAGTTTAGTAAGAGACAGGAATAGGAGGGCTGTATTGTATGAGTTTAGTAAGAGACAGGAATAGGAGGACTGTAGTGTATGAGTTTAGTAAGAGACAGGAATAGGAGGACTGTAGTGTAGGAGTTTAGTAAGAGACAGGAATAGGAGCGCTGTAGTGTATGAGTTTAGTAAGAGACAGGAATAGGAGGGCTGTAGTGTATGAGTTTAGTAAGAGACAGCAATAGGAGGACTGTAGTGTATGAGTTTAGTAAGAGACAGGAATAGGAGGACTGTAGTGTATGAGTTTAGCAAGAGACAGGAATAGGAGGACTGTAGTGTATGAGTTTAGTAAGAGACAGGAATAGGAGGACTGTAGTGTAGGAGTTTAGTAAGAGACAGGAATAGGAGGGCTGTAGTGTATGAGTTTAGTAAGAGACAGGAATAGGAGGGCTGTAGTGTATGAGTTTAGTAAGAGACAGCAATAGGAGGACTGTAGTGTATGAGTTTAGTAAGAGACAGGAATAGGAGGGCTGTAGTGTATGAGTTTAGTAAGAGACAGGAATAGGAGGACTGTAGTGTATGAGTTTAGTAAGAGACAGGAATAGGAGGACTGTAGTGTATGAGTTTAGTAAGAGACAGGAATAGGAGGACTGTAGTGTATGAGTTTAGTAAGTGACAGGAATAGGAGGGCTGTAGTGTAGGAGTTTAGTAAGAGACAGGAATAGGAGGGCTGTAGTGTATGAGTTTAGTAAGAGACAGGAATAGGAGGGCTGTAGTGTATGAGTTTAGTAAGAGACAGCAATAGGAGGACTGTAGTGTATGAGTTTAGTAAGAGACAGGAATAGGAGGGCTGTAGTGTATGAGTTTAGTAAGAGACAGGAATAGGAGGACTGTAGTGTATGAGTTTAGTAAGAGACAGGAATAGGAGGACTGTAGTGTATGAGTTTAGTAAGAGACAGGAATAGGAGGACTGTAGTGTATGAGTTTAGTAAGTGACAGGAATAGGAGGGCTGTAGTGTAGGAGTTTAGTAAGAGACAGGAATAGGAGGGCTGTAGTGTATGAGATTAGTAAGAGACAGCAACAGGAGGACTGTAGTGTATGAGTTTAGTAAGAGACGGGAATAGGAGGGCTGTAGTGTATGAGTTTAGTAAGAGACAGGAATAGGAGGGCTGTAGTGTATGAGTTTAGTAAGAGACGGGAATAGGAGGACTGTAGTGTATGAGTTTAGTAAGAGACAGGAATAGGAGGGCTGTAGTGTAGGAGTTTAGTAAGAGACAGGAATAGGAGGGCTGTAGTGTATGAGTTTAGTAAGAGACAGGAATAGGAGGACTGTAGTGTATGAGTTTAGTAAGAGACAGGAATAGGAGGGCTGTAGTGTATGAGTTTAGTAAGAGACAGGAATAGGAGGACTGTATAGTGTATGAGTTTAGTAAGAGACAGGAATAGGAGGACTTTAGTGTATGAGTTTAGTAAGAGACAGGAATAGGAGGACTGTAGTGTAGGAGTTTAGTAAGAGACAGGAATAGGAGGGCTGTAGTGTATGAGTTTAGTAAGAGACAGGAATAGGAGGGCTGTAGTGTATGAGTTTAGTAAGAGACAGCAATAGGAGGACTGTAGTGTATGAGTTTAGTAAGAGACAGGAATAGGAGGGCTGTAGTGTATGAGTTTAGTAAGAGACAGGAATAGGAGGACTGTAGTGTATGAGTTTAGTAAGAGACAGGAATAGGAGGACTGTAGTGTATGAGTTTAGTAAGAGACAGGAATAGGAGGACTGTAGTGTATGAGTTTAGTAAGTGACAGGAATAGGAGGGCTGTAGTGTAGGAGTTTAGTAAGAGACAGGAATAGGAGGGCTGTAGTGTAGGAGTTTAGTAAGAGACAGGAATAGGAGGACTGTAGTGTATGAGTTTAGTAAGTGACAGGAATAGGAGGGCTGTAGTGTAGGAGTTTAGTAAGAGACAGGAATAGGAGGGCTGTAGTGTATGAGATTAGTAAGAGACAGCAACAGGAGGACTGTAGTGTATGAGTTTAGTAAGAGAGCAGGGAATAGGAGGGCTGTAGTGTATGAGTTTAGTAAGAGACAGGAATAGGAGGGCTGTAGTGTATGAGTTTAGTAAGAGACGGGAATAGGAGGACTGTAGTGTATGAGTTTAGTAAGAGACAGGAATAGGAGGGCTGTAGTGTAGGAGTTTAGTAAGAGACAGGAATAGGAGGGCTGTAGTGTATGAGTTTAGTAAGAGACAGGAATAGGAGGACTGTAGTGTATGAGTTTAGTAAGAGACAGGAATAGGAGGGCTGTAGTGTATGAGTTTAGTAAGAGACAGGAATAGGAGGACTGTATAGTGTATGAGTTTAGTAAGAGACAGGAATAGGAGGACTTTAGTGTATGAGTTTACTAAGAGACAGGAATAGGAGGGCTGTAGTGGATGAGTTAAGTAAGAGACAGGAATAGGAGGACTGTAGTGTATGAATTTAGCAAGAGACAGGAATAGGAGGACTGTAGTGTATGAGTTTAGTAAGAGACAGGAATAGGAGGACTGTAGTGTAGGAGTTTAGTAAGAGACAGGAATAGGAGGGCTGTAGTGTATGAGTTTAGTAAGAGACAGGAATAGGAGGGCTGTAGTGTATGAGTTTAGTAAGAGACAGCAATAGGAGGACTGTAGTGTAGGAGTTTAGTAAGAGACCGGAATAGGAGGGCTGTAGTGTATGAGTTTAGTAAGAGACAGGAATAGGAGGACTGTAGTGTATGAGTTTAGTAAGAGACAGGAATAGGAGGACTGTAGTGTATGAGTTTAGTAAGAGACGGGAATAGGAGGGCTGTAGTGTATGAGTTTAGTAAGAGACGGGAATAGGAGGGCTGTAGTGTATGAGTTTAGTAAGAGACAGGAATAGGAGGGCTGTAGTGTATGAGTTTAGTAAGAGACAGGAATAGGAGGACTGTAGTGTATGAGTTTAGTAAGAGACAGGAATAGGAGGGCTGTAGTGTATGAGTTTAGTAAGAGACAGGAATAGGAGGGCTGTAGTGTATGAGTTTAGTAAGAGACAGGAATAGGAGGACTGTATTGTATGAGTTTAGTAAGAGACAGGAATAGGAGGACTGTAGTGTATGAGTTTAGTAAGAGACAGGGATAGGAGGGCTGTAGTGTAGGAGTTTAGTAAGAGACAGGAATAGGAGGACTGTAGTGTATGAGTTTAGTAAGAGACAGGAATAGGAGGGCTGTAGTGTATGAGTTTAGTAAGAGACAGGAATAGGAGGGCTGTAGTGTATGAGTTTAGTAGGCATAAACGTTTAAATGTGGTGTTCCTACAGGAGACGCACAGTGATGGTAGTAATGAGGTAGTGTGGGGGAATAGGAGGGGGAATATTTCCAATGTAAGTGCAGGAGAAGCAGATTCTGTTCTCATCAGGCCTAGATCTTAAAGTAATATCTACCTCAGAGGTTGACAGGGGCCAGGTGTTTTTTTCTGCTTTTGTTTGTTAATTTCTATGCTCCCAGTAGGGGGGCTGACCGGGTGCAGCTTTTTGAAAAGCTTAGACAGGTCTTGCTGCATTAGCTGTATTGTAAATGGGGGGGCTGAAACTGTACGACAGATTACACACTAGATAGGAACAGGGAGGAAGCTCATCCACTGTCGGGGGTGGTCTTAACCAATATGTTGAAACAGCATGGACTAGTAGATATGTGGAGGGACAGAAATCAGGGAGACAGGAGCTATACATGGGCGAAGGTAGTGGAGGGGAAGATTAGTGCAGCTAGACTAGACAGGATCTAAGGGGAGCTGTGACAGGGTTCTGGGCTCCTAGTGGTTTATCAGGATCTATGTCAGTAAGGGGAGCTGTAACAGGGTTCTGAGCTCCCGGATCTGCTCGAGTGGCTTTTCAGACCATCACATGGTAACGGTTGAGTATAGCTTGTCAGGTGTACCTCGTTCAAGGTTTTACTGTCACTTTAGTGCTAAATTATTGCATGATGCCCCTTTTTCTGATTGGTTTGGTGTCTTTTGGGAGAGTTGGAAAGGGAGGAAGGTTGAGTTTGAGAACCTAAGACAATGGTGGGAGGTGGGGAAAACACAAGTAAGGGTATTTTGCCAGCAGTACTCTGCCCATGGAACAGCTAGGATAAGGTCTGCTATTCAAAGTTTGGAGCAGGATATTAGAGTTGAGGGCTAAGCGGATGCAGCTGGGGTATTTTTTTACAGGATCAGGTGATGGGTACACTCATTAGAGCACGGATGCTACCCTGACGGACATGGATGCTCCTCAAGCCGGAGAAGAAGTCGGTGCAGCAGATATTCCACTTGAGGTGACCTTCAGGGTCTCTGACGTCGGATCCAGCGGAGATGTGGAGGATGACTATGGATTTCTACGCAGACCTCTATGGTGACAACAACACTTATCCTCAGTATTCTCAGGAGATTCTACAGGGCTTGCCTAAGCTCGGGCCTGTGTGGAATGCTGGGCTGGACGGCGATCTTTAGTTTCAGGAACTACCAGTGGCTGTGCAGCAGCTCTCCCCAGGCTGTGCACCGGGGGTCAATGGACTGACAACTGAGTTTTATAAATGTTTCTGGGGTGTATTTCGGGGGTCCTTTGAGAACTCTTAACTACCAGTCAGCTACCAGCAGGCAGTTCTGTCACTACTGCTGAAGTAGGGGGACTTAGCTCTATTGAAGAAGTGGAGGTCGATATCATGCTCTGCTTGGATTACAAAATACTGTCCAAGTGTTTGGCAAATCGGCTGAAAGGTTGTTTGGAACCAATAGTTCACAAGGACCAGGCATACTGTGTGCCTGGATTGGACAATAATGGACAACTTGTTTCTTTTGAGTGATGTGATAGACATCACTAGGATGCATGATCAGGACCTGGGGCTCATTTCAATAGATCAACAAAAAGCTTTTGGTAGAGTGTGTCATGCCTATCTGTTAAGGACTATGAAGCGTTTGGTCTGGGAAGCAGGTTTAGATCATGGGTCAAGTTATTGTACTGTGGAGCTTTTGTTATGGTAAAAGTGGGGTGTGGATTGAGCCAGCCAATCCCAGGTAGGAGAGGGATTAGGCAGGGGTGTCCACTCTCGGGTCAGCTCTACTGTTTAGCCATAGAACTACTGCTGTGTAGGCTGAGGGAGAGTCTGCAGGTGGGGAGACGGTTTCATTGTCAGCTTATGCTGATGATGTAACAGTGTTTGTTAGAGGGGAGGGATATTTAGAAGAGGTTAGCAGGGCGTTAGTGTTGTTTGAGGGTGGGCGGCATCAGCTAAGGTGAACTGGGAGAAGAGCGAAGGTCCGATTATAGGGAGATGGGCCAGAGCAGGATGTCCTATTCTTCCTGGGGGGTTACAGTGGGCCAGAGCAGGATCTCCTAGTCTTCCTGGGGAGCTACAGTGGGCCAGAGCAGGATCTCCTAGTCTTCCTGGGGAGCTACAGTGGGCCAGAGCAGGATCTCCTAGTCTTCCTGGGGGGCTACAGTGGGCCAGAGCAGGATCTCCTAGTCTTCCTGGGGGGTTACAGTGGGCCAGAGCAGGATCTCCTAGTCTTCCTGGGGGGTTACAGTGGGCCAGAGCAGGATCTCCTAGTCTTCCTGGGGGGTTACAGTGGGCCAGAGCAGGATCTCCTAGTCTTCCTGGGGAGCTACAGTGGGCCAGAGCAGGATCTCCTAGTCTTCCTGGGGAGCTACAGTGGGCCAGAGCAGGATCTCCTAGTCTTCATGGGGAGCTACAGTGGGCCAGAACAGGATCTCCTAGTCTTCCTGGGGGGTTACAGTGGGCCAGAGCAGGATCTCCTAGTCTTCCTGGGGGGTTACAGTGGGGCAGAGCAGGATCTCCTAGTCTTCCTGGGGGGTTACAGTGGGGCAGAGCAGGATCTCCTAGTCTTCCTGGGGGGTTACAGTGGGCCAGAGCAGGATCTCCTAGTCTTCCTGGGGGGTTACAGTGGGGCAGAGCAGGATCTCCTAGTCTTCCTGGGGGTTACAGTGGGGCAGAGCAGGATCTCCTAGTCTTCCTGGGGGTTACAGTGGGGCAGAGCAGGATCTCCTAGTCTTCATGGGGGGTTACAGTGGGCCAGAGCAGGATCTCCTAGTCTTCCTGGGGGGTTACAGTGGGGCAGAGCAGGATCTCCTAGTCTTCCTGGGGGGGCTACAGTGGGCCAGAGCAGGATGTCCTAGTCTTCCTGGGGGGCTACAGTGGAGCAGAGTAGGGATGAAGTTCCTAGGGGTGTTGGTGGAAACTGTGAGGGGCTGGTGGAGAAGGTTGCGGCTAAGTTGTCAAAATAGTGGTGGTTGTTGCCACTGATATCTTTCAGGGGAAGGGTCCTGGTCGCTAAGCACCTGGCCGCTTCAATTCTCTGGCACAGGCTGATGGTGTTGGATCCCCCACAGTGTCTTGTCAAGGAACTTCAGAGGTTACTGGTGGATTTATTTAGGTTAGGCCAACACTGGACACGTGCAGCAATGTTACACCTCCCTTTGCATGATGGGGGCCAAGGGCTGGTAGACATTGGATCCAGAGTGACAACTTTCCATCTACAAGCTGCATAGAGACTTCTGTACCAGCAGGTGGTGTCTTGGAGAGACACTGCTTGGGCTGTTCTGAGGAGAGCAGGGGAACTTGTTCCTGTTGGATCTGGAGCAGGTCGATATGTCAGCAATTGCTCCGTTGTACTGCGCTGTGCTTTGGGCATGGGGAAAGACTATCTGTTCACAGAGATGTTTCACGGTCAGGAGCAAGGATAATGGATGGGCAACTGTTTCACAATCCACTCATCCAGACCTCTGTCAGCTTGCGGGCCAGGCTTGTGAGAGCAGGGTTTCCTAAGTTGGGTGACCTGCAAGAAGAGTCTGGGTGGAAATCTGGCAGAGACATGGTGGAGGCTTCCTCCATAAAGTCAACCAGGCTGCTGCAGTAGGTGGTGGAGGGGTTCCGAGTTGCACTACCGGACTCGTTCAGAGAGCTGCTGGGGACTAGGCAGAAACTGGACCGTCTAACTACGAATGACACTGACCTACCTCCTTTCACCATTGCTGCCGCTGCAGGGGAATACCAGGAGGGTGAGGGAATGATGTTATCGTTTAAGACTCCGGAGCTGGAGTCCTTTTGCACAGCCAGCAAAAAAGCTCTGTATGCGGTGGCTGTGAAGGTGGCTCAGAGGGCAACAGGGTGGCCGGGGTTTTGGGACCGGGCTCTTCTCTGAGAGGATGTTGGCGCTGCCTGTATAATCCTCCCATAGAGAAGCTTATTTCTGATCTACAGTGGAGGACTATTCACGGAGCTATCTCTACAAACAGATATGTGTCACACCTTGATCCATCAGTGGGGAGGAGGTGTCTTTTCTGTGGGGAGGAAGATACAGTGCAGCATTTGTTTTTTTCTTATTCCAGGTTGGTAGATGTATTCTGGTAGATGTATTCCGGATGTATTCTGCCCTTGGGGGGTGTTGCACAGGCCTAGGGTTGGGATTGACTGTGGACCTATATGTAGCAAATAGGCGTAGTGAATTACATGGTGGGGCAGGCAAAAGTTTCAATATGGAAGATGAGGAAACATGAGATACTGGGGGCGGGACGTAGGGACCCCAGAGCTGTGTTGCTGGGGCTGGTGCGGGCTCGGCTACAAGTGGATCATGTATATGGGGCGCTGGTGAACCGTCTGGGGGATGTTGTGGAGATGTGGGGTATCAGGGGTGTTCTATGTGCGGTGGGAGGGGGAGGCTTGGTTTGAACTTTCTAGTTTGTTAAAATGTAATGTAAGTTTGTGTTTCAATGATGTAAGTATTTGGGCCAAGTAAAGGTATTTTTTAAATCAAATCTCTCTCTCTCACCAACAAGATCTCGCCAACAAGATCCCATGGTCTCATTTCAGTATTAAATTATTGTCCAGGGAGGGTTAAAACAGAAAAAAAATGTATGATTAAATGTAGGCATTTATTCTGACGGGTTAAGGTAAGTAATAAGGTTTGGGATAGGATTAAAACAGAAAACATTTAAATGAGTGCCTAGCACTGGGATTGAACCCGTAATTCTCGGAGCCATAGCTCACGGTTTAAGCATGCTTTATAGCAAGCTGTTTTCCTACTAGATGGTAATAGTTGCTCATGTTGCCCCTAGTGGACGGTATTGAAGACATCTCCCTACAAGATGGTAATAGGTGCTTACGTTCCCCCTACTGGACGGTATCGAAGGCATCTCCCTACTAGATGGTAATAGTTGCTCATGTTGCCACTAGTGAACGCTATTGAAGACATCTCCCTACAAGATGGTAATAGGTGCTTAGGTTGCCCCTAGTGGACGGTATCGAAGGCATCTCCCTACTAGATGGTAATAGGTGCTCACGTTGCCCCTAGTGGACGGTATTGAAGACATCTCCCTACTAGATGGTAATAGGTGCTCACGTTGCCCCTAGTGGACGCTATTGAAGACATCTCCCTACTAGATGGTAATAGGTGCTCATGTTGCCCCTAGTGGACGGTATTGAAGACATCTTCTTACTAGATGGTAATGGGTGCTCATGATGCCCCTAGTGGACGGTATTGAAGACATCTCCCTACTAGATGGTAATTGTGCTCACGTTGCCCCTAGTGGACGGTATTGAAGGCATCTCCCTACTAGATGGTAATAGGTGCTCACGTTGCCCCTAGTTGACGGTATTGAAGGCATCTCCCTTCTAGATGGTAATAGGTGCTCACGTTGCCCATAGTGGACGGCATTGAAGGCATCTCCTGATGTCCTGGGGACCTGGACAAATGTCTAAAACTACTGTGGATCTGGTGTGACCTGGCTGCTCTCACACACAAGTATGAATCACACACTGTGCAGCATGCACTCATACACACACACACAAACACACTGATTTATATCATCAGTCCCCTGGATCAAACCCCCCAACTCAGTCTGAAGGACACATTGAAAGGCCAGTACACACATAAGAGCAAATTAGTCCACTTTATAACAGAGGAGGCTGGTGGGAGGAGCTATAGGAGGATGGGCTCATTGTAATGGCTTGAATGGAATTAATGGAACGGAGTCGATCATGTGGTTTCCATGTGCTTGATGTGTTTGATACCGTTCCATTTACTTAATTCCAGCCATTACACTGAGCCCATCCTCCTATAGCTACTCCCACCAGCCTCCTCTGCTTTAGAAGTTGTCTGTCATAGTACTGTGAAGTAAAATGGAGTCATTTTACATTTCGTACCCTTTTCACATATTCACCTATTAATTTTTTTGGTAGTCAAATACGTTTTTTTCTTTTCACTGCTGTTGCTGAAGGTTTTGCTGCGTTGTTTTTGATATTCTGATGACCTGATTCTGAGTGTGACCTGGTTCTGTAAAGGAGAATCTTCGTCCCTAACAATAGAACATGGGATAGAAATTAGCTTGAAAATAAGAAAGTACCGCTGCTCCATGCAGTCGGCTGTCTGAGGAGAGGGACGTGGGCTGTGACAAAAAAGGAAAATAGACAATCACAGGAACACTCTAAACTCCTTTGTGCCTCTGAAGGAGAGAGGGATGAAATGGATGTGAGCACTCTTGTCTCCTGGAGGGCATGATGAAAGCACATTCCTCGCTGGCTGTTTATTTAGTTAGACTTTGGTTTGGGGTCGGATTGTGTGGGTGGCTTGGGAAGATGTTAAAATGCTTCAGTGCATTCTTTCCATTTGTCTATGTTTCTCAATGCAGCTATGCTGCAGTCCCACTCCTGCCTCCATTCTCAAGAGTACCCCAGCTATGCTGCAGTCCCATTCCTGCCTCCTTCCTCAGGAGTAACCCAGCTATGCTGCAGTCCCACTCCTGCCTCCATTCTCAAGAGTACCCCAGCTATGCTGCAGTCCCACTCCTGCCTCCATTCTCAAGAGTACCCCAGCTATGCTGCAGTCCCACTCCTGCCTCCTTCCTCAGGAGTAACCCAGCTATGCTGCAGTCCCACTCCTGCCTCCATTCTCAAGAGTACCCCAGCTATGCTGCAGTCCCACTCCTGCCTCCATTCTCAAGAGTACCCCAGCTATGCTGCAGTCCCATTCCTGCCTCCTTCCTCAGGAGTAACCCAGCTATGCTGCAGTCCCACTCCTGCCTCCATTCTCAAGAGTACCCCAGCTATGCTGCAGTCCCATTCCTGCCTCCTTCCTCAAGAGTGCCCCAGCTATGCTGCAGTCCCACTCCTGCCTCCATTCTCAAGAGTACCCCAGCTATGCTGCAGTCCCATTCCTGCCTCCTTCCTCAGGAGCACCCCAGCTATGCTGCAGTCCCACTCCTGCCTCCTTCCTCAAGAGTACCCCAGCTATGCTGCAGTCCCACTCCTGTTTCCAAGGTTAGGGTTAGGGTTCAAATCAGATGTTATAACTTTGTGGCTGTGTCAGTTAGTGACCACTCTGCAGAGCTGCCTCCAGAACAAGATTCATGACGAAAAAAACGCTAACCTGCGTGAGAGTCACAGGTCAGTTATGCTGTAGGTTCTTGAATTAACTTGAATTCACTTATCAAGATGGCTTGTTAGACCAAGGTAGTTTTACAGTAGTAGTCCCCTGTTGAAAATGATAACACATTTTAGAAAATACATGTACAGTAGTAGTGTTATTATTACGATTAACTTTGTGTGTGTTGTACTTGCCTGCCCTAACTGTAGCACTGCTAAAAGCACTGTACTATGTTCGCTCTTTACATTATGTAACATTTCCTTTCAATTGCACAATATATTTTTTTTGTTTATTACTAGGGAACTATTAATTTAAGATGAATGAATAGGAATAATATTAATGCTTCAAGTTGACTGATGTACTCGGCTTATCAAAGAAGCAATTTTCCAGTTCTCTTTAATGTAACAATCAGAACGGCATGATAACAATCTTTTCCCCAGACAAATTGATTGTGTCTACGATCATTGTAATCAGGCTTTCACACGCCTTTCTGCTGGTGCTCTTTCAATCTGAATTGATGGCTTGGATTGTCTGTCAGATTTGACTCATTGCTTTTGACTGCCAGGCAGGTGTGGAGAGCCAAGGAGGCTGTATCTCTTTAATGTGCATTGGGGTGACAGGATGAGAGCCTGGCTTTGACATCAAAGAAGAGATGAGCACATACTTATCCAAGCTGTGTGCTTCAGAGGAACTTCCCAGCCGCCCATCATGTAACTCCTTGTCTCCATCCAGTGTTAACACTTTCCCATGTCAGACATGGCTACTGACCAACATGCCTCTAGACTTTAGCCTTTTTATTTTACCGAGCCAAATGTTGCAGCCACAGAAGAGAAGCGTGTCCACCACCAAAGTCAAAGTCACCATTATTAGTCAGTTGTACAACCGAATGCCTTCAACCGAAATGTTTCTTCCGCATTTAACCCAACCCCTCTGAATCAGAGAGGTGCGGGGGGCTGCCTTAATCGACATCCACGTCTTCGGCGCCCGGGAACAGTGGGTTAACTGCCTTGTTCAGGGGCAGAACGACAGATTTTTCCTTGTCAGCTCGGGGATTCGAACTTGCAACCCTCCGGTTACAAGTCCAACACTCTAACCACTAGGCTACCTGCCGCCCCACCACAGCTCTGAAGTGAGACATGGACTTCCTCTGTGGTTCTGTCTGCGTGAGGTGTGTTCTCATATTTATGGTGGCAGTTGCTGGAGCTTCCCCATTCAGTCAATAGAGAGGCTGTCTCCATCAGTCCTCTGACCTGCTGCAGTTAATGAGGCGCAGGACCCCTGTACCGCACCGCACCCTCCCTCTCTCTCTTCCCAACCACCTCCGCCTCCAGCCCCTCTACCTCACCCCATCCCAACCGCTCCTCATCCTCCTCCCTCTCCTCACGTATTCATGACTCCCTGCCGAGGACGATAACTTATTCAGAAGAAACTCTATAAATCATGTCATACAGGGTGTGACAGCTGTTGAAATATGGCCTAGCTGGAATTTTTGGTCATACTGACAATTAAGTCCAGTATTGATTTCATTTTAGCGCTTCTGAAAACCTGAATGCTGATGCGAAAGCTGCAAACCCAATATTCGAGTTAAACCTAGAACAGTTTACTCACAGCCACATTGGTTTATTGACGTGTGGAAATGGCTCCATTTTTACTGCTATAAGCAGATTATTAGAGTAGATGACAGTAAAAGACAACTATAGTTATTTCAAGCTAAAACCTTGTGGTGAACTTTAACACCTGAGACATTGAACTGAGGGTGGATAGTAGAGCATCACAGGAGATGGTTTCTGGACCCAGCATGCTCCTATCTGATGGGTGTCACTCACACATCTGGGGATTTCTCCCTCTACATCTCTACACTAACGCAACATCTCTACACTAACGCAACATCTCTACACTAACGCTACATCTCTACACTAACGCTACATCTCTACACTAACGCTACATCTCTACACTAACGCAACATCTCTACACTAACGCAACATCTCTACACTAACGCAACATCTCTACACTAACGCTACATCTCTACACTAACGCAACATCTCTACACTAACGCTACATCTCTACACTAACGCTACATCTCTACACTAACGCTACATCTCTACACTAACGCAACATCTCTACACTAACGCTACATCTCTACACTAACGCTACATCTCTACACTAACGCAACATCTCTACACTAACGCTACATCTCTACACTAACGCAACATCTCTACACTAACGCTACATCTCTACACTAACGCTACATCTCTACACTAACGCTACATCTCTACACTAACGCTACATCTCTACACTAACGCTAACATCTCTACACTAACGCTACATCTCTACACTAACGCAACATCTCTACACTAACGCTACATCTCTACACTAACGCTACATCTCTACACTAACGCTACATCTCTACACTAACGCTACATCTCTACACTAGCTACATCTCTACACTAACGCTACATCTCTACACTAACGCTACATCTCTACACTAGCTACATCTCTACACTAACGCTACATCTCTACACTAACGCAACATCTCTACACTAACGCTACATCTCTACACTAACGCTACATCTCTACACTAACGCTACATCTCTACACTAACGCTACATCTCTACACTAACGCTACATCTCTACACTAACGCTACATCTCTACACTAACGCAACATCTCTACACTAACGCTACATCTCTACACTAACGCTACATCTCTACACTAACGCTACATCTCTACACTAACGCTACATCTCTACACTAACGCTACATCTCTACACTAACGCACTACTCGCTAACTAGCATACATCTCTACACTAACGCAACATCTCTACACTAACGCTACATCTCTACACTAACGCTACATCTCTACACTAACGCTACATCTCTACACTAACGCTACATCTCTACACTAACGCTACATCTCTACACTAACGCTACATCTCTACACTAACGCAACATCTCTACACTAACGCAACATCTCTACACTAACGCTACATCTCTACACTAACGCAACATCTCTACACTAACGCAACATCTCTACACTAACGCTACATCTCTACACTAACGCTACATCTCTACACTAACGCTACATCTCTACACTAACGCTACATCTCTACACTAACGCAACATCTCTACACTAACGCTACATCTCTACACTAACGCAACATCTCTACACTAACACTACATCTCTACACTAACGCTACATCTCTACACTAACGCTACATCTCTACACTAACGCAACATCTCTACACTAACGCTACATCTCTACACTAACTCAACATCTCTACACTAACGCAACATCTCTACACTAACGCTACATCTCTACACTAACGCTACATCTCTACACTAACGCTACATCTCTACACTAACGCTACATCTCTACACTAACGCTACATCTCTACACTAACACCGCCACCGCAGCACCAGCAGCAGGGAAATTAATAAGTAGCTGATAAATTACAGCCACTCCTTGCCTGTCTGATAAGTTACAGCCACTTCTCACCCGTCTGATAAGTTACAGCCACTCCCCGCCTGTCTGCACAGCACGATACAGATGGAGAAACAGAAGGGGAGAGAGAGCGCCAGAGAAAAACGATGGCAGTTTCTGAGTAGAAAATAAAAAGAGAGAAATATGGAGAGAGCAGCCAATTGGTGGTGCCAAACGACGGCACGGCCATAATGTATAATTACCTCCATTACCACCATTACTCTTGTATTGAAATGCACCCACTTTCCCTCTCCGTCTACAAACTCCCCAAAATAGCTTTGAATTTTAAATTATACATTGTGATGGAAATAGATGAACCCCCACCCTCATGCTTCTCGTCTTCTCTCACAGATTTTTTTCCAGAGCACATCCTCTCGTTAGTTGTGCCCCTCTATCTTTCTGAGCACTGAGTCAGCTGATGAGACGGGGGCCTTCTTGACAAGCCTATATTAACTCCAATAAGAGTGGGCCATTCCTGTTTTTGTTTATGTTCTTTGCCTCCGCCTCCGCAATTACCGCAGAGTGCCTTTCAAAGCACTCATTAGGAATGCAAATAGCATTTTCTTCACATCGACAGAGACAAGCCCTACAGCTGGTTGGTCATTTTATATTCACATCGGTCTAAGAGCCCCTGACAGTGAGTACTATATACAGGACGACCTTAACACGCCACTGTAAAATATGGCTCATTTACACATAGGATTTGCCTGAAAAGCAATGCAATGGTATGATTACTGTATGTCCCAGGAGGCAGTGGTGAGTACACACAGCTGTTTTATACTGAACAAAAATATAAACGCAACATGCAACAATTTCAAAGATTTTACTGAGTTACAGTTCATATGAGGAAATCAGACAATTGAAATAAAGGTTCCGGTTTAAATGACATTCAGCATAATGCCTTCATAGGAACTACATAAATGTGTTACAAAGCATCTATAACTGTATGTCATGCTTTATAAAGGGTTTATAAATGTGGCATAACAGTGTGACAAAATCACCAATATCAAATGTGACATAACCCACTATGTGGAGTATGATATAAATATGTGCTCTATAAAGGGTGACATGTTGTGCTGAAGGATAACACACGTTCTAAAGTAAAGTCATGTTAGTCACACTACACCTAATCTCCTTCCCAGACACATCTGCCCAGATGCATGGAAGGTCTGGTGGACCAACACATCAGACTTGACCTTCATTAGTTAGGGTTAGGTTAAAAATAACATTTTAAGAAGATATATTTTGGAAATCGGCGGGGTTTAGCCATAATTATGACTGTGGCTGTTCTTCAGAAACCAGCAGAACGTTAATTACCTCTTTATTGACACTTCATGTCGTGTCCTGTAATACTTTGTTTAAGGTGAGACACCTTCGTACATAACACATGCATAAATGCCTTGTGTCGCACGACGCTGTACTTGTTGTTGCATTGTTGTGAACACAGAAAATCTAATTTTGTTATTTTTCTATTAATAAAGTGGGGGAAAAACCGAAGCCTGGAAAAACAAAACTAAACATTTTTTTTATTTATTTTTTTCCGACTGCACTTTAGAGTGTGTCATCCTGCAGCACAGCATTTTGGGGAAAGTTGAGGTCAGGTCCAATATGCACCCAAAAGGGAAATAGATTGGGCCATCCTAGAAATCGTTTATAGTAATATAATATATACGATTTAACAGACACTTCTATCCAAAGTGACTTACAGTCATGCATGCATACATTTTTAAATATGGGTGGTCCCGGGATTTGAACCCACTTCCATGGCGTTACAAGATGCATTACAAGGTTATAAATGCTTTGTGAAGTCTCAATTTAATATGATTTATAAAGCCTTTATTATGCAGTGCTTATGCCACCCTTTATAAAGCCCAGGTTTATGTCATTTTTGACCTTGTGAGTTATGTCACATTTGACATTGGCGGTTATGTCACACAGTTATGCCACATTTATGAACCCTTTATAGAGCATGACATACGGTTATAGATGATTTGTGACACAATTATGTCATGTTTATGAAGGCTTTATGAAGGCTTTATGAAGCCTTTATAAACTACACGTCATTTAAAGCGTGACCAAAATTAATTAATTAGGCCCTAATCTATGGATTTCACATGACTGGGAATACAGCTATGCATCTGTAAGTCATAGATACCTTAAAAAATAAAGGGCTTCACAATGGACCTCAGGGTCACATAACGGTATTTTTGTGCATAAAAATTGCCAATCAATAAAATGCAATTGTGTTTGTTGTCCGTAGCTTATGCCTGCCCATACAATAACCCCACCGCCACCGTGGGGCACTCTGGCGTCAGAAAACCACTCGCCGACACAACGTCATACACATAGTCTGCAATTGTGAAGCCGGTTGGACGTACTGCCAAATTCTCTAAAACTACGTTGGAGGAGGCTTTGGTAGAGAAATGAAACTTCACTTCTCTGGCAACAGCTCTGGTGGACATTCCTGTAGCAAGCATGCCAACTGCACACTCCCTCAAAACTTGAGACATCTGTGACATTGTGTTGTGTGACAAAACTGCACATTTTAGAGTGGCCACACCTGTCAGGTGGATGGATTATCTTGGCAAAGGAGTGTCATAACTCAGGCCTCGCGAGTGGCGCAGTTGCCTAAGACGGACAGTGTTAGCTGTGCCACTAGAGATCCTGGTTTGAGTCCAGGCTCTGTCGCAGCCGGCCGCGACCGGGAGACCCATGGGGCGGCGCACAATTGGCCCAGTGTCGTCAGGGTTAGGGGGGAGGGTTTGGCCGCCAGGACAAACCCTAGCAACTCCAAACCCTAGCGACTCCAAACCCTAGCGACTCCAAACCCTAGTGACTCCAAACACTAGCGACTCCTGTGGCGGGCCCGGGCACAGTACACGCTGACACGGTCGCCAGGTGTATGGTGTTTCCTCCGACACATTGGCTTCTGGGTTAAGTGGGTTAAGTGGGCATTGTGTCAAGAAGCAGTGTGGCTTGGTTGGGTTGTGTTTCGAAGGACGCACGGCTCTCGACCTTCGCCTCTCCCGTTGCAGCGATGAGACAAGACTGTAACTACCAATTGGATACCACGAAATTGGGGAGAAAAAAAGGAGTGTCATAACTCTCCTGTGACGATCTGAAGGATCAGGTTCCAGTGGGTCTGCTCTACAGCGTGCGCTCTCTCGTAGAGGGGGAGAGCGGGAAGTTGGCTGTTTTTTGGCGGTAATAAACTACGCTGCCTCTATGCTCTGTAGTGTTGGAGATTGGAATGTAAACAGAGAGACCCTTGGACATCAAAAGTTGGAATAATTAAATAATATTTATATTTTTGAGAATGTGGGAGTGGTCCGTGGATACTTAAGGGACAGTCATGACGAGTGTGTTTCATTTGGTGATCTCGTGAAGGACAGGAAACACTCATTACTGTGTCTTTGGTTGTGTACACTTCCTAATTATGGGGTTTACATCTAAATATTGTGAAACGTATGTGATTAAACATGAAACAATTTGTGAAAAGATGTAATGTGATGTTAACCTTCTGAATGAGAAAATATGGGTTTTCATAATCGTGAGCAAAGGCATTACGTCGGCGTCATGGATCGCCCTTTTCTCAGAAGTGTATAAAACCCACTCCTGACAAAATTTACATTAGACTAGAAAACATGCAGCTGATGCTACATGTGAAATGGTTAAGAACTACAACTCTATAGGCCACGGAGACCAAAGCGTGTAGTGTTGGCTACACGGCTGGAAATGGTTAAACTCTGAGACTATGGATCACTACAGAATAAGAGCAAATCCTTGACGTAGAATTACTAGTCTGCAGCTGGAAATTACGTAAGTCTAGTGCAGGAATACCGACAACCGCAGAAGCATCGATCTATGCAACAACCATCTGTACGCCTGGCGTATCCACTACAACAGACACTTTCCATAGCCTCTGAGAAAGCTACAACCATGAAAGACATTGTGACTTCTGGGGAAGTTAACCAGAGACTCTCTGATGAACTGACTGTCCAGCAGACGGACCGGCGATTCCAACAGAGAGGACAACGACGACATATGGGCGTAAATATATACATTGCAATTATTTTTGAATGAGCGGCCATTCAGGTGCAAAGGATTAGCATTTCAATTAATATAATTATCAACTGTGTGTAGTGAATCCATTTTGTCTTTCCTGCTCTTTCTGTCCCCGCCCCTTTCCAATGTCTACCAAGCCGTTATACAGGTTTAGCCCACTAGGGACTAATCAACGCATTGTCTTAGTAACCAATAACTATATTGTTTGTTTATGTAATTCTGTGATTTGATTAGTTAGTTAGTAAATAAATAATTACATCAATTTGCATATGCTTATTCATTATGGAGGCTAGGGTTCATGCTGATATCCAAGGATTTGCGATGTTCAGTAATGAGAACTGATAAGGTAATAATAATACATTAATAATAATACATTTGACTGTCAATTGTTTCATCCTCCCATAACTGTATTGCCATTTTAAGAATATGTGGACTTAAAGCTGTAAAGTATTATCCGATAAAATTGATGAACACACACCAAACCCTTTTAGTTGCAAAAGGCTTATGGAAAGTTAGAGCCATTCATCAGTGACTAGTACGGACTGCGATCAATGTGCTCGACATTTAGGAAATGTAATGAACAATCCCTCTCCGCACTGCAATGCTAAAATTGCTTTGTGTGAAATGTCTACCGCCGGTAATGGTGATATTTTCCGAGGGGAGGGAGAGAGAGAGAGCACTCGGGATGAAGTTATCGACTGGCTCTAAGACTGAGTAAACCTGACACGGTAATCCCTTCCCCCAGAGCCATCCTCTTGCTTACCTCTCAACAGCCCTGTTAAGAGGAGAGTTCCTACTACAGCCTTGGAATCCCATGGCCTAGGACTGAGGGTGGACAGGCAGACTGCAGACACAGCCTCCTGAACGGGTGATGATGCTGCCAGGTCCTGGTGGACAGCCCTGGGGGAGGTGGATATCATACCTGTAAATGATGTAGTCCCCCTGCTCTGTTGAATTAGAACATTAGTCAGTTGGGTTCCTTGTCATGGAGATTCTGATTGGGAAAGGGTTCTTTTGAGAAGCACTTGACCTGCTTAATTTCCTCCTGTCTGTTGGTGCAATTACATCCAAAACCAGACACAACAGCAGTAATGCTCAGCCCAATTCAAACGGCTGACGGACTAGAGAAAACACAGGCCTACAAATTAGCATCTATTTAATTACAACTGGTGTTTCCTTATAGTCAAATTGCTTTTCAGCAACTAACAGAAAATGGCCTTAACTATCTGAAGGCTCAGTGTATAATGCCCACCAAAGAACCACGTAAAACTGCCTAAAAAACATTGGCAATAGTGAAAAGAAAGATATTGGGACAGAATACATAACAAACACAATACCTTAAGCTCTAACTAACCTCACGTCATGCATCTTGCTCCTCCACCTGTGCCCCCTGCTGATTCTCCCCCTGAACACAGAGATGCTGATGCATTAGCATGTAAACCATTCCTCCTCTACCTGCTGTCAAAATGGGCACATCACCTTCCCAGGAGAAATACCAGGAGACAGCATCAATGCCAAGTCGTCCCTCGTAATAAACAGCACGAAAAAAGTTCCAATGACCAAGTCAGAAGCACGGGGACCCACTGAAACAGCGGAACATGCATGAGTAAGTGTTTGACATTTTGACGAGAGCATTTTGTATGCGGAAGGACCGGAGGGACCGTAGGGAGAGAGAGACAGAGACGGCCCGCAGTTCCCCTTTTTTCTTCTGTTTTGTTGGGCTATTCAGAGTGACTGTTCAGATAGAACTTGGAGTAGACTGGGGCTTATGCTGGGGCTTGTCATGCAGAGGCACGCAGCCTTGGAGCCCATGGGTGAGACTCAACCTTAACGTGCCAACCAGCCATTGCATGGTGTGCCAGTCAGTCAGTCCTGTGGACCAAGCTGTCCAGGTTTAGCATTTCCGGCAGCATATCCTATCCTACTGTGATAGCTTCATGCAGCTCCTCTTGCTTCTTCCTCTGTCCCCATACAACTTCAGAGGCCCCACGAGTCTATCGGGTGGCCTGTCCTTTTACAGCTGCCAGAGACGATCAGCAACCTATGAAAAACTTGCTTATTATTACTACCAGAAGAGGAACACTCCATGTTATTCACTTTGTTTGAATCAGCATAGTATCTGACCTGAAGTGTAGGAGGGCATTCAAGCCTGGCTGAGTGCTGGCTCAGAGCTGGCCGAGTGGGGTCAAGGGTCAGAGGAAAACATATCCATCAATTTGCTGAGATGCAGGCTAGGGCTGGGCTTCTGGACATTAGAGCACACTGGCTATGACTTATTATGAATGTATACTTTACGGGTATGTCTCTCTCCGTGAGGTTTATAGCACTACATTAAAAACCAAGGCTTCTTGATGAGAATTAGCATAGTGATCTAACCAAGTAGTGATTTAATGCAATAATCCATGCAATTAGCAAGATATTGAGCATATTTCAATGCTAAGCAGCCTGCAGAATTTGATCTTGAGTATGTCCTTCCTCACAATACATCCAATATTACAAACTGCTTGCTGTATAATTCAATGCAACAGAATGCTGACTCAATTAAGTGGTAGAACTTTTAGAAAGAGCTAATCATTCTTGTTTGAGACACCACTAACCAGGCATAGAAGCCTGCTTCGAGTATATGCCTGCCCTATATGGATCTCTGATCACGATGCAATAGATAGCCTGTCAACAGTGACTGGCCTAATGTAGGTCCAACAGCTTTTAGCTAATGTAACGGCTAAGTGCTAGACTCAGACAGCTACTGCTCTCTCTGTATTTCAGAGGTTTTGGCTCTCTCTTCCTGTATTTTAGGATTTGTCTCTCTCTTACTGTATTTCAGAGGTTTTGGCTCTCTCTTCCTGTATTTTAGGATTTGTCTCTCTCTTACTGTATTTCACAGGTTTTGGCTCTCTCTTCCTGTATTTTAGGATTTGTCTCTCTCTTACTATATTTCAGAGGTTTTGGCTCTCTCTTACTGTATTTCACAGGTTTTGACTCTCTCTTCCTGTATTTTAGGATTTGTCTCTCTCTTACTATATTTCAGAGGTTTTGGCTCTCTCTTACTGTATTTCACAGGTTTTGGCTTTCTCTTCCTGTATTTTAGGATTTGTCTCTCTCTTACTGTATTTCAGAGGTTTTGGCTCTCTCTTCCTGTATTTTAGGATTTGTCTCTTTCTTACTGTATTTCACAGGTTTTGGCTCTCTCTTCCTGTATTTTAGGATTTGTCTCTCTCTTACTATATTTCAGAGGTTTTGGCTCTCTCTTACTGTATTTCACAGGTTTTGGCTCTCTCTTCCTGTATTTTAGGATTTGTCTCTCTCTTACTATATTTCAGAGGTTTTGGCTCTCTCTTACTGTATTTCACAGGTTTTGGCTTTCTCTTCCTGTATTTTAGGATTTGTCTCTCTCTTACTGTATTTCAGAGGTTTTGGCTCTCTCTTACTGTTTCAGAGATTTTGGCTCTCTTTTACTGTTTCAGAGGTTTTGGCTTTCTCTTCCCTGCTATATACGGTACCAGTCATACGTTTGGACACAACTACTCATTCCAGGGTTTTCTTTATTTTTAGGATACAGCCTTATTCCATAATTTTGATTTAAAGAAATATTTCCTCATCAATCTACACACAATACTCCATAATGACAAAGCAAAAACAGGTTTTTAGAAATGTTTGCAAATGTATAAAAAAATAATAATTATATAATTATAATTATAATAATAATTATTCAGACCCTTTACTCAGTATTTTGTTGAAGCATCTTTGTCAGCGATTACATACTCTAATCTTCTTGGGTATGACACTAGAAGCTTGGCACATCTGTATTTGGGGAGTTTCTCCCATTCTTCTCAGCAGATCATCTCAAACTCTCTCAGGTTGTATGAGGAGCGCCGCTGCACAGCTATTTTCAGGTCTCTCCAGAGATGTTCGATCGGGTTCAAGTCCGGGCTCTGGCTGGGCCACTCAAGGACATTCAGAGACTTGTCCCGAAGCTACTCCTGCGTGGCTTGGCTGTGTGTTTAGAGTCGCTGTCCTTTTGGAAGGTGAACCTTTGCCCCAGGATGAGGTCCTGAGCACTCTGGAGCAGGTTTTTTATCAAGAATCCCTCTGTACTTTGCTCCGTTCATCTTTTCCTCGATCCTGACTGGTCTCCCTGTCCCTGCCGCTGAAAAACATCCCCACAGCAAGATGCTGCCACCACCATGTTTCAACATAGGGATGGTGCCAGGTTTCCTCCAGGCTTCACGCTTGGCATTCAGGCCAAAGAGTTCAAACTTGGTTTCATCGAGCCAGAGAATCTTGTCTCTCATGGTCTGAGTCCTTTAGGTACCTTTTGGCAAACTCCAAGCAGGCTGTCATGTGCCTTTTACTGAGGAGTGGCTTCAGTCTGGCCACTCTACCACAAAGGTCTGATTGGTGGAGTGCTGCAGAGATGGTTGTCCTTCTGGTAGGTTCTCCCATCTCCACAGAGGAACTCTGGAGCTCTGTCATAGTGACCATCGGGTTCTTGGTCACCTCCCTGACAAAGTCCCTTCTCCCCGCAGTTTGGCTGGACAGCCAGGTCTAGGAAGAGTCCTGGTGGTTCCAAACTTCTTCCATTTAAGAATGATGGAAGTCACTGTGTTCTTGGGGACCTTCAACGCTGCAGAAATGTTTTTCTACCCTTCCCCAGATCTGTGCCAAGACACAATTCCTTTGACCTCATGGCTTGGTTTTTGCTCTGACATGCACTGTGACCTTATATAGACAGCTGTGTGCCTTTCCAAATCATGTCCAATCAATTGAATACGCCGATGTAGATATTCCATAAAAAATCTGCCATTTCAAGCTACAATAGTCCTTTACAACCTTAACAATGTCTACACTGTATTTCTGATCAATTTGATGTTATTTTAATGGACAAAAAAAATGCTTTTCTTTCAAAAACAAGGACATTTTGAACGGTATGTGTACACCCCTTGAAATTTGTAGTAGAATGGCCTTACTGACGAGCTCAGTGACTTCACATTTCAACAAATTTCTGCCCTACTAGAGCTGCAACGGTCAACTGTAATTGCTGTTATTGTGAAGTGGAAACGTCTAGGAGCAACAACTGCTCAGCCGCAAAGTGGTAGGCCACACATTCTCATAGAAAGAGACCACCGAGTGCTGAAGCGCATAGCGCATAAAAATGTATAGTGCCAACTGTACCGTTTGGTGGAGGAGGAATAATGATCTGGTCTAGGCCCCTTAGTTCTAGTGAAGGGACGCTACAGCATACAATGACATTCTAGACGATTTTGTGCTTCCAACTTTGTGGCAACAATTTGGGGATGGTCTTTATCTGTTTCAGCATGACAATGCCCCCATGCACAAAGCAAGTTCCATACAGAAATGGTTTGTCGAGATTGGTGTGGAAGAACTTCACAGGCCTGCACAGAGCCCTGACCTCAACCCCACTGAATACCTTTAGGATGAATTGGAACGCCGACTGCGAGTCAGGCCTAATCGCGCAACATCAGTGCCCGACTAATGCTCTTGTGGCTGAATGGAAGCAATTCCCCACAGCAATCTAGTGGAAAGCTTTCCCAGAAGAGTGCAGGATGTTATAGTAACAAAGGGAGGACCAACTCCATATTTATTTCCATAATTATGGAATGAGATGTTCGACGAGCAGGTGTCCACATACTTTTGGTCATTTAGTGTATACACACACAGAGAGAGAGAGAGAGAGAGAGAGAGAGAGAGAGAGAGAGAGAGAGAGAGAGAGAGAGTGTGTGTGCTGGGAGGGCTCTGTTGGGGCGTGATAATGGCCATGCTATTGTTTGCAGATTATGGGATGTTTATATAGACATCATCAGTTCATAATTAATCAGAGGCCAGTGTGTTGGAGAGTGTTTGTCTGCCTACACTGTAACAGTATTCAGTCCATAGAGAGACTGCAGAGAAGGAATTTAGAAAGATCTAATCACATTCATATTGAATGTGCAGGAATTAGGAGCTAAAAGGTCCCAAACACAACACAAAGCAGACTGCCACTGAAATTTCCACTCCCAATTAACTACAAAAATATAAACATGTAAAGTGTTCGTCTCATGTTATCTCAAGCTGAAATTAAAGAAAAGTTCCATACTTTACATACAAAAAGTTTATTTCTCTCAAATTCTGTGCACAAATTTGTGTACATCCCTGTTAGTGGGCATTTCTCTTTTGACAAAATAATACATCCACCTTACAGGTGTGGCATATCAAGAAGATAATTAACAGCATGATCATTACACAGGTGCATGTTGCATTTATATTTTTGTTCAGTATAATTTAAGATCCTGACACTGTCGGCTATGAAATATAGCAACCAGTGCATTAAATGCTGATGAGACTATTCCATTATTCATCATAATGTTCAGAGATTAACATATTTTTCCAAATTAGTTTACTGTACTGTAAAGGTTGTATTAAAGCGATTTTGACTGATTGAGGAATTAGGCAGTGGCATGGGAATAGCCTGTAGGATTGGCTCATGAAGATAACGATAAACTGAGCATAGCCCACTTTTCCATATTCATAGTCAGCTACATACTGTCAGTAAACAAAACATGTTGGTACACAGCTAGAGATAAACATTGTTTTTATACGTGCATAATAACTTATTACACAATAAGGCCACAAAACTCTGAAACCATGCTGCTGGCTGATGCAGTAGATTTAACTACTGCACAACATCTCCGCTTATTTCCATGCAATCATGTCCTATCTGTCTAAATTCCAGGATTATACTGGCTGTGGTGCAATCTGAGTTTTCAACATGATTTGCTGTCAGTGCAATTGGTGCAATGAGGCAAACTTGGACATCATGAGGGACCGTGAGAGAAAGAGAGAGCGAGAGAGTCTGACAGAGACAAATAAAGCAAAACAATGGCACATCAGACTAGAAATGTAATTTTTCTCAGAGAAAGGATTAACTTGTGTTTGTCTTAAGAGACGGCTGGGGACATTTTCCTCTCAGAGCCACCGCTCCTCAAAGCGCATGCAGTCAGAGAGCCATAAAAGGCGGAACCGGACACATTGTCTTTCTCCCTCCATTGGTGCTGCTGATGTTGGAGCTTTGCTGCAGAGCTAATTCAGTTACCGTGTGCGAGTGCTGCATTATGAAGTGTGCAGTGCATTTCCTCCCTCCATGCCTGAGTGAATGTGAAAACAGAATAATGTCCTACTGACGTGTTTTTGGTTTTCTTTCTCTCCCTCTTTCTCTCTCTCTCTCTCTCTCTCTCTCTGAAACCTGACTAGGCTTTGATGTCTGGAAGACTCGCTGGAAAACTTCAGCCGTCTCTAGGAAGGCACGGAAACCGTTTGAAGAGCGAATGCAAACTTCCCTAATGGTGTGTGGGTGGAGGAAAGGAAGCAATGTTGAAATGATCTCACGATTTGCCAATAAAAACATTCAGATCTCGATGTTCGCTAGGTTGTTTAATATCAATGGTTGTTAACCCTAAAACTATGATTCGAAATGTACCCAATTGGCTTCTTATGGCATGACCCTGGTCTTCACACAGCTTGTTCAGAGAATCAATGAAGCTACTGCATCTTCCCCTCAAAGGAGTTCTCCTGCCCCCTCCCTCCTAAGCTACAGCTCCTTGGGTAAGGAAGGCATAGTTCAAAGAACACAGATGTCATAGAGGAATACTCTTTACAATTTACATCCTCTGCCACCCAAACCTAGTCCTCTGGGCCAACCAGGTTTCCCAGAACTGTTTACACTAGAAGCATTGGAGAGGACATCTTCATTCAATTGATACTGACCTTCAATCCCACCAACGCCTATAACAGCCACATTCCCGGATCAGCCTTCCTCACATGTCCACTTATACACGTTCTCATCACAGCACAGCAAAGCTAAAAGCCTCCAGAGAGTATAATTGTCCTTAGCTAGCACTGTTCCACTGCTCATTGGTAGGAATGTGTTGTTGAGACAAGGCGATTGTTGACTCAGGCATTCTCATGCAGTAAAGGGAATTGTGTGCTCATTAGCCAAGACTATGATCTTCCAAACATTTGTCTTTAAATGTACACTTGCAAAATAAGCGAACAGTAAGCAGATACGTTTGTGAACAGAAGGTTAATACAAATCTTCATTGCACTAATGCCAGATATATCCACACGTCTAGAGCTTACTGCATTCTAACACATTAGTAGTATGGAGGTATTATGCTAGGTCAGCACTGAGAAGAGGCCACAGAAGGCCACAGCATATGGCCATTTTGAAGGGGATAATCACACATGATGATATTCACCCAACGTAGATCATAACTGTTGCTGGACCTCCCACGGATGACATTTGGAGAATTTATGTTAATGGGAGCTTTGGAAGAAAAGCAGAGACCCATAGTCTGTGTAGCACAACGGACTCTGCAAACCTCTAGGGTTCTCAGTGACATTTTGCTTAGAAGAAATATATAAATGTTTCTTTATTCATTTTGATGTTGAAAACAGTTTCTAATTAATTTCTCTTGTTTGAGTGGAAAATTGCTTCCACCAGGATTGCAGTTTTGTCTAGATTGCTACGTTTTTTTAAGCAATTATATTTTCAGTTATTTTGTCTCCGATGTGATCGAGCATCAGTCACATAGTCATCACATTAAATATTTTCAGTGTTTAATCATAATAACATGTTCTCTGTCTTTAAAGAAATGTGCTGTTCTGTTTTCATTTTGCCTAAACCAAATTCACTCACTTGTTTAAGTTACACAACTAAAACACAATGAAACACTGTATATTGTATGTGTATAAACATGCATGGAAAACAGATCTCAGGCCTACTAACTATGTCTATAAGACTGTATCAGACAAGGAGTTAATTATCTTTGTTAAGTTTATCTATGCCACAGCCATTCTATATACAGTAAGATCTGTGAGAAGAAGTGCTTGGATGGTGACAGCAGGACAGTGAGATATCTTCTGGTTCATCATCTAGGGATGATTTAACACTTACTATTTATCATTCCATTACATCAAAGAGTTTTATAGGTAAGCATGCTTGTCCTTGCTGCATGTCTTCATATAATGGGCTATTTTTCTTTTCTGGTGCGTGTAAAACGCCTTACTCCAAATCTACATGGCAGTTTTGGCTTTGTCACAGTGAGGTATATAAGCCTGAATGACAGGCCCCTACAAAACTTGATAGTTAAATGTTCTGTGTGGCTCAGTTGGTAGAGCATGGCACTTGCAACGCCAGGGTTGTTCGTTCAATTCCCATGGGGGACCAGTATGAACAAATATGAAGATATATGCACTCACTACTGTAAGTCACTCTGGATAAGAGTGTCTGCTAAATGACTAAGATGTAAATCATGTCAGAGTCACCATGTGACGGGTGAGTTGGAGCAGTCCAAAGGGGAACATGCTCTACAAAAACATACCAGTGCAAAACAGAACCTCTCTCTCAGGGGTCAGTATCTGTCAAAATGTTTCAAACGAGTGGTGTGTGGTTTCCTGAAATTAATTAAATTGCCAGACTGAATTAAAAGCCCTGGACATATTTAATGCAAGAACTCTTAATTGCAGTTTGTTAAATTACTGCTGCCTAGTCACAATTTCCTTTCATGTTCTAAGCCAGGGTGTTCTAAGCCAGCGTGTTCTGAGCCAGGGTGTTCTGAGCCAGGGTGGTTTGAGCCAGGGTGTTCGAGCCAGGGTGTTTGTCACACCTCGTCCCTGAGAGAAGAGAATGATTCCTTAGCTCCTCGACAGTGATGTGTCCCAAACGGCAACCTATTCCCTATATAGTCTACTACGATTGGCCAGAGCCCTACAGGCCCTGTTCAGAAGTAGTGCACTATATAGAATAGGACGACATTTGGGACAGAACAGGGGCAGCACTGCCAGTTTCACGCTGTTGTAGACTTCAAGGTGGGTCATAATAGCAAGCCGAGCACGGCACAATTATAACCAAACTCGCATCTCCTCTATATGCTGCCCACAAAGCCGTCCCAAGAAAATGTTATTTTACCTCCACAGTAATATTTCTACAAAAGATCAGACAATTAGTGTAGCCGTCAGCAGAGATATTACCATTTACAATATTTCAAGCCAAACCTATATGTCCTTTAATTAAAGGCATGCTGACGGAGACTTGATGTCATTCTCCATCTCAAGGTCATATTTCTGAAGGGCTCATGGATAGAGAGTTTCCTTCAGACCCTTTCAGGCTATTTTGATTACTGCATCATTGAAGTGAAAACACAGCTTAGGTACTTTCTATCTCCCCACGTTCTACTGTATGTTAGATGTGGCCACATTCCAGACAGCCATCAGAGCCCAGCCGACGGTGCCTTTTTGAAAAGAGCATTTCCCTGGCAGGCTGGCACCGATCCTGCCAGTCAGTCCGTTATGGCTGGAAGGTTTCACATGAGTTTTTCCCCACAAAAGAGCTTTATTACAGACATACATTTTTTTTTTTTGTCTCATAAACTCAAATTAGGTGAACTATTAGAATTTTAGCAACCAGGAAATGGCGGGAGGGTTTTCTGCATATTTCACATTTAAGTGAGAGAATGTATCTGCACCCTGTGTTATTCACTGTTTACTGTTCTTGTATAAGGTCTCCCAGAGGGGTGGGAGGCTGGCAATTTTCCAAGAAGTTTCCCAACCTGTCAGAGGGCACACATCGGGTGATCAATTGTACTCTAAATACCACAAAAGCTGCTGAACTGACAGGAAATATGAGTTGATAACGTTGGATGTGATTTCTTACTTTTTCCAAACCATGTGACCTTGTAATTTATGATCCACATAATGCTTGTGTATGAGGGAAGATTCATAGGGAATAACTGAATAAATGTTTAGAAGAGAAAGTAATGATCATTAAACTTCAGTAAGATGTTATATGACACTTATATACTGCACTGAACTACACACCAGCTGTGAAACATCATTCAATTATGTTCGCGCATTCAATTCAAATATACATTTAAATATACATAAAATCTCTGAATATCCACAGTAGACTATCTTTTATACCTGTATCTATAGCTATGTAGTACAAAGCTACAAAGTTTACTATTTCTAAATGTCTAGTATTAGGTGTGAATTCAAAAAGGCATCAATTCAGTTTTGATGTACCTTATTAGATTAAAATAAGAATTATCTGCAAGTAAGCATTTCATTGGACGGCGTATATCATGTGTATCCTGTAGATACGACTAATAAATAAAACTTCAACTTGAAATCTGAATTACATACAGTATAGAGCAGGGGTACTCAAGTACTATTTGAGAAGGTCCGGTCACACAAATTTCCTAGGTGGCAAAGGTCCAGATGGATATTGTAATTTATCCGCATAGTAACAAGTCCCCACCTCGCAACCCATGTGACTGTTCACACCCATCTTGTTGATGGAGAGAAAATGTTGCAGTTTTAAAGCTAATTTCCTGAAATTCTATGCATTATTCCGTGTCTTATGTGTGTTTATATGATACCAGGGTTCGAAGCCTGACCTAGTAAAAAAATTAAGAAAATAAAAAGTTGAGTATGGAGAGTATAGAAGATGCACCAACTCACGTCATAAACCCACCCATTCTAGAACCTCGTCCTTCATGAGCTAACAGGAATAAGTCAATAGTCGTATTCATACAATATATCTCAAGGGATCCTCCAGTGAGCGGGTGACCCAGGAACTCCCAGCTGGCTGGGGTCTAATGGGAACTTATTGTGCGAAGGCGATGACAAGCTGAGCCATTCTTCTGCAGTCATTTACTGTCTGCCAAATACAGACAGACAGGGTGACATTTTAATCTCATGATTGACGGTGACAATCTGGGCCATTTTTCTGTGTCACAGAGGGGTCGAGAGGAAATCAGTTCTGCACTCAGGAGAGAATCTAAGGAGCTGCAGAGAGGAACAAACAGCATCCCCTCATCAACCCCCTCATCAACTGTAAAAATATGTATAAAGTCTGATGAGGCAGGAGACAGACAGAGAGCACCTCCACTGAGTTTCCTCCTTTTCCAGGTCCCTCTATAAAGCAACCACTGGCAGAGGGACACAGCATAAGCTGTAGTCTAGCCATGTCAATTAGCTCCATCAGCCGTGTATGTGAAATGCAGTATGGTTTACCTTACACAGATGAAGTACTTGGCTGTAGATTGTAAGGTAAACCATACTGCATTTCACATACACAGCTGAAGTACCTGGCTGTAGATTGTAAGGTAAACCATAATGCATTTCACATACACAGCTGAAGTACCGGGCTGTAGATTGTATGTGAAATGCAGTATGGTTTACCTTACAATCTACAGCCAGGTACTTCAGCTGTGTATGTGAAATGCAGTATGGTTTACCTTACAATCTACAGCCAGGTACTTCAGCTGTGTATGTGAAATGCAGTATGGTTTACCTTACAATCTACAGCCAGGTACTTCAGCTGTGTATGTGAAATGCAGTATGGTTTACCTTAAGATCTAGACGCTTCCAATTGTTTCAAACTGTCAAATTTAAGGTTCTCAATAGGAAGCGTTTATTTAGTTGTAAATCATCTAGGACTGATTATACCTCACCAATGCAACTGTTGACAGTAGAATTCAAAACCCGAAACAGTGTATACTACACTTAATGCCGTATCTATGAGCACAGAAAGCCATGGCAACTTTGTATCTCACTCCTTTCTACATAAATAGACTTGGTAACCTTGCATTGTGGGGCAGCAGTGGCACAATGACACAGTCATAAAAATTTGAATTTAGAATTAGAAAAACTTTATTGTCCATGCGATGTGGACATTTGTCTTAGTTTTTTTGTGTGAAGTAGAACAGCACCAGTAACTGCTAAGGTGGAAATAATGAGGTAATGAAGAGAGGAGTGAGAGAGGAGACTAAAACAATAGCACCCACCCACCAGCCCCCCAGCTCTGCATGCTTCAGGTGAAGTAAAGAAATCAATGGAAATGCAGCATACTCCAATACTGGAGAGAACAGTCGGCCCAGCTATCTATCTGCATAGTCGGCCCAGCTATCTATCTGCACACTGAATTAATAGTGGTGTCCCAGCTATCTACCTGCACAGTCGGCCCAGCTATCTTTCTGCACAGTCGGCCCAGCTATCTACCTGCACAGTCGGCCCAGCTATCTACCTGCACAGTCGGCCCAGCTATCTATCTGCACACTGAATTAATAGTGGTGTCCCAGCTATCTACCTGCACAGTCGGCCCAGCTATCTTTCTGCACAGTCGGCCCAGCTATCTACCTGCACAGTCGGCCCAGCTATCTACCTGCACAGTCGGCCCAGCTATCTATCTGCACACTGAATTAATAGTGGTGTCCCAGCTATCTATCTGCACAGTCGGCCCAGCTATCTATCTGCACAGTCGGCCCAGCTATCTATCTGCACAGTCGGCCCAGCTATCTATCTGCACAGTCGGCCCAGCTATCTACCTGCACAGTCGGCCCAGCTATCTATCTGCACACTGAATTAATAGTGGTGTCCCAGCTATCTATCTGCACAGTCGGCCCAGCTATCTACCTGCACAGTCGGCCCAGCTATCTACCTGCACAGTCGGCCCAGCTATCAACCTGCACAGTCGGCCCAGCTATCTATCTGCACACTGAATTAATAGTGGTGTCCCAGCTATCTATCTGCACAGTCGGCCCAGCTATCTACCTGCACAGTCGGCCCAGCTATCTACCTGCACAGTCGGCCCAGCTATCTATCTGCACACTGAATTAATAGTGGTGTCCCAGCTATCTACCTGCACAGTCGGCCCAGCTATCTATCTGCACAGTCGGCCCAGCTATCTACCTGCACAGTCGGCCCAGCTATCTACCTGCACAGTCGGCCCAGCTATCTACCTGCACAGTCGGCCCAGCTTGATTGTGGGGAGAAGCTGAGCCACTCAATAGTGGGTTTTGAAGACAAGAGGGAGAGCTAAAAAAAACTCTGAAGCCAATGAATCAAAACAATAAAGTCATCCTTTGGTTGGCCTTGGTGCAATATAATCAGGAGGAAGGATCTGGGCCCCTCGCTGGTACAGATCAGGACAGATCATTACAACATATGTGTTTACACGTTTATACGTATCTGCGCTTATCTCCCTGCCTCACAGTTTTAAGAGCTTCACCAGTGTTGACCATTTTTGTGTTGCAGGCTAATTGCTGTGGGTCCAGCTACAATGTTGATGGTCGGCGCTCTGCTGGACAGGATGTGTGCTGATTGCAGACATCCTGACAGCACCGTGGAGGAAGGCGTAGTGATTAAACGGTAGCTCTGCACAGAAATGTCAGCTTGTAACATCTCTAATGGGCAAACATTTGATTCAGGGGTGATGGATTTTGATAATTGTCTGTTCTGTTTGCCTCTTCCACACATGCACACATTCCACTCCACAGGCACGCACACCCTCCTGAATACATTACCAACACCGTGGGCCTCCATCAACAGAGCTGAACATGCTGATCTCACAATTAGATGTATACCACCGAGGCATGTTGGGTATCTTTACCATGGCCCCTGCTGACTTCTCACAGTATTCAAAAAGCTGGGTCTAAAGCCAGTTGCCTCCTGAGTCCTGATGCAAACAAATAAAATATTCTATACGTTTGCTCAAGTGCAACACAAGGGATGAAAAATTCATTTTCCCTGAGGCTCAGTATGTACCTCTTTGAAACATGTAAGGGGACTTTCAAAGCTGGAACATCTACAGTAGTTTACAAATGTAGGATCTTAATTTGACCTATACTGTCACAGCAACAGGATTTGAACATTTAGTCCATAACAATATGGTGGGCACTTATATTTGTCCTATTTTACACATGTGAATTGGAAATATGGTTTTGCATATCCCACTCTTCCCGAGACACCCAGAGAGCAGGGTCACAGCCAGGGTTTGACATTCAACAGCAACCCTGGAGGGGTTGGGGTTAAGTGCCTTGCTCAAGGGCACATCAACAGATTTTTCATCTTGTCTGTTCAGGGATTACAACCTAGCAATCTTTCGGTTACTGGCCCAATGCTCTAACCACTAGGCTACCTGCCGCCTTGTTGCTTGATCGGTTGTTAGGCTATTAGCTGGCCAAAAGTAAGCTACATGCAAAGTGCAATACTGTTAATATAACTGTGTGTTAGTGTGGGTTTTCAGTAAATGTTTGTAAATCTCAAAGCTAATTTGCATTTCCTGCAGTACAGTAAAATTCTCATCAACAAAAGAGTGATAAAATTAACATCCTACATTTGTACTATCACAAACACACACAGTGAGACTACAAAACAAACTCTGTCATCTGTGAAGATTGGAAAATCATATATTCCAGGACCACATATGCATAGAAGCATATGAAGCTCAGGTTTCAGGATTAAGTATTGTATTCTTACTAGAATCTTGATCCATTGCAATACCACTTCTCAAATCCATATCAACAATGCCACAGGTCATCAAGCTATAGAGCAGGGATGGGCAACTCCAGTCCTCAGGGGCCGGAGTGGTGTCACACCTTCCCCCCCATCCCTAGCAAACACAGATGATTAAACTAATTGCATTCTAAACTGAAGATCATGATTAGTTGATTATTGTAGTCACGTGTGTTAGCTGGGGCTGGGGAAAAAGTGTGACACCAATCAGGCCCTTGAGGAATGGAGTTGCCCATCCCTGCTATAGAGTGAAATATTTGCATTTGTTATGTAAGACATGGATGTGAAGCTATGCCATCAAGGAAGAACTACTGGTCATAGCTTGGTATCTTCACTTGGTATCTTCACTCTATTGAAATAAAAAAAAATTGAAATAATATTATCCTGCCCCAAGCCTAAGACGCTGGATAGCTTTTCATAAAATTGATATTGGCTACACAAGTATTAAATTCTCAAGAACATCTCCACAGTTCCATTATAGGTAGAAATGATTCAGCACACCAGAGCAAAGAAAATTGCAAAAAGTAAAAGGCAAAGTAAACGTGTTAAAGTAAGCATAGAGCATAATCTTTCTAAAGGCTCATTTTTTCATTGGTGGGCCCATTGCACTATTTTCCTCTAGAATTACAACAAGAATAACTCTACTCTCCAAATGGGAGACGTCATGGCCACTTTCTGGCGAAATGGGTACCAAAACTGTGCAGTATCAAGCAGTTGAGATGGGTTCTTAAAGTTTGATGGGTAAGAAGGATCAGTATCATCACCATGTGGATTTCCACAATCAAAAGAAGTGCAGATTGGTAATTTAAGTTTAATGGGTATGAAGGGTCAGTATTATAAGGAATAGTCTCATCACCATGGATATCCACATTCAAAAGTTTCCTTTGTTATTCTTATAGTTGGTGATATGTACTACATTTCTGGACACATAAATTATTGCTGTCTACAGACAGACTTGGGATGTGCTGTGTATATAAATCAGAGGTCTCCTTCCTCTAAGTTACATTTAGATGCTGATTACCATTTGATTGTTTAAGAGCATCAATTGCAAAAAAATGATTTATTGAGCACCTACTCTAACGGCAGGTAGCCTAGTGGTTAGAGTGTTGGACTTGGAACCAGAAGGTTGCAAGGTCAAATCCCAGAGCTGACAAGGTAAAAATCTGTCGTTCTGCCCCTGAACAAGGCAGTTAACCCACTGTTCCGATGGAGCCGAAGACGTGGATGTCAATTATAGCAGCCCCCCGAACCTCTCTGATTCAGAGGGGTTGGGTTAAATGCAGAAGACACATTTCAGTTGAAGGCATTCAGCTGACTAGGTTTCCGCTTCCCTGACCTATTTTTTTTAAACAAATGCTTATGTTATTTTTAATACCCTGCCCAAGCCAAGTGCCCAGTGTTACGCTATGCATGGCAGCATCAGTGTATTTGTGAAGTCCCTCCAGCAACTCTTTGTCCCATTATCTGCTGCACCAGAGAGCACTTACTCCATCACAACAGCAGAGGCTTCCACCTTTTCAATCCACTGTGCATACAACCATGAATAGAAAACGTCAGAAAATAAAATGGATTGATAGAGATGTGGGAGCAGGTTGTTTGCGCTGTGCAATCTTGCAATCTCTCCCTCAACAGGTCTTTCTTAGTCAAATGCACAGCATCTCCAGAGTTCCCAGGATTTCCTTGGGGTCTGTGATTGCAGTCATTACACAGTTTGGAGAGCAGGTCAAGGGCCAGCCAGACAATCCATTCCATCCTATGCAGATATCCTTCCTCTCTCCTCTCTTCCCCTGCCTCCCTGGTTCTGTCTGAATAATACAGACTTTGGGCTTGGGGACTGCTCCCATGACAGACTGGACTGTGGAGCAGCTGCACCTATCAAGAGCAGCCTTTGCGCTGTCACGCCCTTTCTCCAGCTAAGCAAATCGGTTGAAACAGGCATAGGGCTCCATCCCAAAATGTCACACCAACATTTTACTGCAAAATGCTCATTCTTTTTAGCACCTTGATCCAGCTGAAACCGGTGCATGTGTGTCTTTATGATTCCACTCTGATGAGGTGTTAAGGTCTTGAAAGTGTCGGGTCACAAATGATGCCATGCACCCTGCTTCCCACCTGCCACAACACATTACAGGAGAATTATTAATTTGTGCGTTCTAAGCTAATAGAGTTCCCTATCACACATGACTTGCCATCAACATGCAAAAGGTCGTTCGCAATGACAGAATCTTCTCTAATGTAATCATTTAATGTACACATATACACCAAGAGGAGGGGCCCAGGCGAAATTAATCATTTTGCAAACAGTTTAGAAATGATTATTTTGCCCCCAAAAATGATAGCATGATTTATTATGTCTTCGACATGCAGGCCCCAGCAGTGGGTCCTCATAATGTCATTGCAAATGATTGATTATCAATCACTCTAACCATGCGACAAATTGGTAAATAAATTAGCTTGCAAGGGATAGCAGGAGACGCAGCAGACGAGACGGAGCAGTGAGGCCTATGAAAGACAACTGGTGCACTCTGCCAGGGGCGACGGGGGAGCAGGAGCGTGCCAGGGAGCCAGAGAGGGAGAGAAGACTAACAAGAGGCTGTCACTGACTTCATTGATTCCACTGGGTGCCTTCAACCTTTACAAACTTCCTGTGTGCACTCACCAGCTAAATATTGGTTGACGGGATCCAGAAAGCAATGTTATTTCACTGTAAACAAGGAGAGGTCTTCAGAGCATACTCTCATTGACAAATAGACAGGGTATCACTAGAACTTGCGTTTGTGTAGACCAGACAGTGACAATTGCATGCTACTCATCAGAACTGCGTGACTCATGACACATATATACCTGCTGTGGAATAGTACCTGCTCATTTTCTGAAGGAATAACTTGGAGAATCTCGAGATTGTTGCACCTGTTATTCAGGAAACGTAGAATGCTCCCAACATTGGAAGTCTAATAACATCTCCCTTCAACTTAATGACACAGCAGTATCTACAGTATATGCTTTAAAAAAATGGTCTCAATATGTTTTATGAGCTCAGAGTGGAATGCAGTCACAGTATGAGCTTGCTTTGCGTTCTACATTTTGGCAGAGCCTCTGCAGCAAAGGAACACATTATGTACTGTCAGCTCTGAGTATATGTGGTATTTTGTTGCACCATAAAATATTATGAGAGCCATTATAAAACCCATCATCCTACCCTGCCTCCAAATGATGGCTTGGAGAGAAATGGAGAGAGGCTGCAGCACACTCAGTATGGAAGATGAATAGCACTTCCCAGGTAGGAATTTCTAGGAACAAATGGGTTTAGGCCCATGGGGGGAATTCAACAGAGCACTAAGAGGGAACTCATATAACCCAATTAAAAGGAGTGAAATCGATTTAGATTAGATCCAGAGTGGGCAGACCGACTGTCCTCAACACATCCTAGCAATCACAATACACATGATGTTGCTCAACTTGTAGAAGGCTGTTTTCAGTTTTCTATTTACAGGGTGGATTGGAACATACCATTTCCACATAAGATACACAGTTTGGCAAGCATTGATCACTGGCACTCACAGCCGGGGACTGAGTGACTATCTCTGTGCATCATGTTCTTGTGCGTGTGTGACCACTCTCAGAGCTACTTCAAAAGCAGGATGCCTGGGGAAAACGTGTGAAACAAGTGTGCCTTCTAGTGGTGACTTGGAGGACTATTTGACATGGGATGTGTAGTTAAACTGATACCTGTTAAAAACGAAAGCCACTTACGATAGAAGATGTATTCAGTGTAACTTGACCAGATCTTGTCTTCTGTGTGTTGATTCACGGATGACGCTGTGACTGAAGAGTTGCAGGCAACCATCTGGAAACCACACTCGGACAGCATGTCAAAGGATCTCTCAAGGTGTTTGAACTTCAGGTAAAACCTGGAAGTATATCGATCCGGTGTCCTGTCCGGATCTCGACTCTCGTTCAAGGTCTCCCCAAAAACTTCCTTGGCTAACGCAACCCTCCCACAAATCAAAATCCGCGGGACCCTTCTGAATTTGGAGTCGGTTTGACTCTCTCTGCCTATTGTACAAGAGCCCCTGTACCCAACCGTAATGAACCCACTTTTTCTGTCTGCCGGAACCAGTGACGACGGCGGACACATCTTGTGGTCGCTGCCTTGAGAACCATCTTCAAAATCGCTGTGGAAGTATTCGTCTGGACTGTGTTTTAAATCTTCGGGGGTCAATAGTTTGACCAAGTCTGGCAACTGGAAGTACTCTGCCTCTTTCCTAAGCCTCCCCTTCTCTGGAAAATGGTCCGGCAGTACAACTTGTTTGTCTCTGAGGTAGTCCAACACATATCGAAATAAAAATCCATCTCTGTCGATAAAATAGCGTCCCTTAGGGTCCCGCGCCAAATCATTAGTGGCATCCTTCTTAGGTGAGAATATTTTGCCCAGCAAGGAATTCGGGGTGCTTACTAACGTTGCATGACGCGTGTAATACACCTGTCCCCCGACATTTAATTCTACAACATCTGGGAAACTATTCTGAACAGATCCTTGTTCTTTGGACGTAGAGTTAGTCCTACAGTTTCCACTCAATGCCATTGTTTCCGTCATGAATGACTAAAAACTCCACCGAATTTTAGATGGTGGATTGAAGTCCAAAAGTTGCTCTCAATGTTTACTCGGAATAAAACAAGGTATCTTGGTGTTTAATATATTTTTTAAAAAGCTACAATTAACAATTTAACACACTGAACATATATTTTGATAAAGAAGCCTTATAAAGCCAGTCATTCACCTACCAGTCCTAATGGTCGTTGAATAATAGGCTAGTGGAGGATGTCCAAGAGACCACCGTCAAAATGTACAATTGACAGAGCTGTGCAGTTGAAAAATCTGTGTTCTAAGAGTACAAAAAAATATACGGACGCATCAAAGGTTTGCACCTTACCAGCGTGCATCAGTTGCTCTGCATCCATTGGCCCTGGGAGAAGAACATTACCGAGGGAAATGACTGAGGTTCATGAGAATCACTGCGGCCAGATCACAGAAACGCTGACAAACGGAACATTGCTGTATGCCAGAGCAAAATGAATAAAGATACTAATCTACATCAATTTCAAAATATATCTACAATATATTCAATGGAAAAACTCCCCCCAACAACTTCTAAAGTCCAAAGGGAGAGGTATCGTTATCACCGGCGTTTTATCTCTAACTTCCTTTGAACACGAGGAATTGGTCTTGCTGATGAAAAAGACGTCTGAAAAAGAGTAACTTCACATGGGTTGCATCCACTCCGCCCTAAGGAGCCATGTAGTGTAGTGTAGTAGCCTATTACTGAGAACACCTGGTCCAGATTGAAATCTATCCAATTGCAGAGACAACCCCCAGTGCCGAGGTTGTGCTGTTAGCGGTCCGAGGCACTCATTTTGTCATGGGCGTGCGCGCGCTGAAGGCTGGATAGCTGGAGCTGTCGGAGGAGATGAAACGATTCTCCCGGTCCCCTCCAAACAGGGTGGTTCCCGTAAAAGAAAACCGTCTCAGCTGATGTTGCCTCAGTGGTGCGGGGATAAACCATAATGGGTAATAAATAATTACATAATCTTAAAGGAATATACTGAAATATATATTGAATATATTGAAATCCACCTTTCACATCTGTTATGTCGACCTCTGATAAAATTACAGTATAGATTAGTCTTGTGCCAACTGAAAATGAGCCTAACAAGACTACGTTTCAAAAGCCAACACCCAATCCGAGTGCGATCATTTCTCCATTAGCTCAGTCCATGAGAGGTTTTCGTGAGTATTTAAAACGTAAACAATTTCAGGCTCGGATAGAATGGGCCATAGGGTTGTCAACCAGAGTAAGCCATGACAATCAAACATAAATAGTCCTACTAAACAGTATCAATTTACACTGCAATTGAAAGGTCTGGTGTGGCTTACAGCTACTGCCCTAACTGTTAACTTCAACTTTCGGATAAATATGCAACAGCGCCACTCGCTGTATGTTCAACGCTCCGAAATAAAACGCTCCTCGTTTCAGGACCACGGACAGCTCCACCGGCTCACTGGCACCTTGCACGGCGACGCGCCACTATAGCTTGCGGCACGTGCACGTTTTGGCAAACTCAACGTACTAAACAATCTAAAAATTAGGGGTTCAACAAAGGTTCTTCGAAGAACCTTAAGGTTCTAGGCACTGAAAATTGCCCCCAAAAGGTTCTTCCAAGAACCCCATAGGAGGTGGGGTTCATCGAGGAACCTCCTTAGTTGGTGGGGGTTCTTGCAGGAACCTAACGGCCCAACTGAAACATTCCGATTTTAATTCGAAAGGACAGCAGGTGCAGGCACTTAATGTGTATGAAAACCATTATCAAAACAGTTTTTTTCATTCACATTCACCACAAAAACCAAGGTATGAGCACTGTCATGTGCATCTGTATAATTACTATTTTTGTTCAAAAATGAACCCCAAAAGGTTCTTCAAAAGGTTCTTTGAGTATTAATTAAAAGGGGTTCTTAAAAGGGGTCATTGAAAGAACGTATAGTGGTTCCCCACAGTTTCAATTTGAAGAACCCCTCAATTATACTCCAGGAACCTTTTCTTTTTATAGTGAAGTCTGTGTTAATGTCTGCTAAACGTTATTCTAAATCCGCTGATATAAGAGTAGAAATAGCTATCTTGGATAGAAGTGTTTGGGCGGAACAAGGCAATTATTGAGCCCCTGATACACAAATAATTTGGCCTAGCGATACTTTTTCACGGAAAGCGCTGAAAAGCCCTATTGATTTTATAAGCCAAGATTGCACACAGTACCCAAATAGACCATGTTTGGAATAACTCCACAATATGTTCAAGATAACTACTAAGATTACATTTCAAAACAGAAGATTGTACTGCTACTACTTTGTTAGATACAAGTTCACTCTGGATTTGGACATGACTGGAAGTCCCAGCAGTCATTGTAAATGGGTGTTCTGTCCAATATGCCACATTACATCTGAGAGGAGTGGTACCTTCATTTTTTAAATAACTTACCATCAATTTGAAAATTTGATGGATTCCTCTCTCTGCAACTTTCATCAAGTGATTAAAACCCGCTGTAGCGGTTTGATCCTGGATGATACTCAGTTACTTCAACAGGCCTACACAGTAATTAGAAGAGAAGATGCAATTGCCCTCTTTTAAAAAAGACTGTAAAACTGTAAATGTTTGTTTTCTATTCAATGTCTTCCTGTGGTATTTCTGCAGACCTGCTGCTCCTCAGAGAGGGGGCCTTGCTGAGACCTCTGTGCACCCAGTTGGAAGTAGGCCATGGCTGTAATCATGAATAAATGCATGCAGCCTTCCCCAATGTCATGTGTTGCTATTTAAAAGGCCTATGATGACCACCTGTAAGGTGTTATACTGTTGGTGTAGTAGGGGTATGGCAGTTTCAAATGAGGTACATTAGAAGTCAACATCATGCTCTTGCATTTCCATCTCTTGTCTCATTGCAAAACTTAGAGGCTTTGTTCAGTGAGAGGGAGATGAAAACCTAGTTAATTGTAACAATCTATCATCATTAGACACCTGCAACTGACCGGAGGAGCGGGTCTAGATCTACTAGACCTACTTTATCATTGGCTTCCTCTCAAACTACTGCCCCTCTATGGATGGGGCTTAATGGAAGCATCTTAGAGAGAGAGAACCCCCTACTCAGTCACATCCTTATAGCCACAGAACCCTTTACTCACTCACATCTCTCTAGACACAGAACCCCCTACTCACTCACATCTCTCCAGACAGAGAGCCCCCTACTCACTCACATCTCTCCAGACAGAGAGCCCCCTACTCACTCACATCTCTCCAGGCAGAGAGCCCCTACTCACTCACATCTCTCCAGGCAGAGAGCCCCTACTCACTCACATCTCTCCAGACAGAGAGCCCCTACTCACTCACATCTCTCTAGACAGAGAGCCCCCTACTCACTCACATCTCTCCAGGCAGAGAGCCCCCTACTCACTCACATCTCTCCAGGCAGAGAGCCCCCTACTCACTCACATCTCTCCAGACAGAGAGCCCCCTACTCACTCACATCTCTCCAGACAGAGAGCCCCCTACTCACTCACATCTCTCTAGACAGAGAGCCCCCTACTCACTCACATCTCTCCAGGCAGAGAGCCCCCTACTCACTCACATCTCTCCAGGCAGAGAGCCCCCTACTCACTCACATCTCTCCAGGCAGAGAGCCCCCTACTCACTCACATCTCTCCAGACAGAGAGCCCCCTACTCACTCACATCTCTCTAGACAGAGCCAATGATGTATGATAACTTAATAATTCAAATCAGGATTATTTTGTGTGTGTGTGTATGCGTGTGTGCATGCTTTCTTGTGCTTCCTGCCCAGATGAATCCCTCTGCATTTCATTGCACAGCTTTCAGCAGGGGATTGGGCCCCTCCAGAACCGTGTGGATGAGATTCAGGGGGAACTGACGCCTCAGAGGAAAAACTGATTATAGATCTGAGAAGCAGATAGATGGCAGCATGTCCCTTTATTTAGCACTTATCACTGAACCTGATAAGAGTTATTGGGGGGATTGTGTCTGTGCGTTAAGCCAGGCGGTTGACAACTTGCTATTAGAGCTGTTGAGAGGGCCTTGGCCTTAGTGACTTAGTCGTCTACATCTCTATCCCCACAACTGTGTTGCTGCTCTGGGGAGACAATTATATTGGAAGACTTCTGCAGTTTTACATACAAGCTCACATATCAATGCCAAGTCCAGCCTTAAGGCCAAAGTAGGTTCAGGAGGACAGACAAAGTGTTGTTTAAAAGTGATTATTTGTGTATTTCTTCTAAATCCGGCCTAGTCCAGATTCAATGGAGAACATTACAGCATGTGTTCCAATTATATCAGTAGCAGTCTTAGACCATTAATGATGAAACATACAGTGGCAAGAAAAAGCATGTGAACTCTTTGGAAATACCTGGATTTCTGAATAAATTGGTCATAAAATTTGATCTGATCTTCATCTAGGTCACAACAATAGACAAACACAGTCTGCTTAAACGAATAACACACAAACAATTGTACGTTTTCATGTCTTTATTGAACACACCGTGTAAACATTCACAGTGCAGGGTGGAAAAATTATGTGAACCCGTGGATTTAATAACTGGTTGACCCTCCTTTGGCAGCAATAACCTCAACCAAACGTTTTCTGTAGTTGCGGATCCGACCTGCACAACTGTCAGAAGGAATTGTGGACCATTCCTCTTTACAAAACTGTTTCAGTTCAGCAATATTCTTAGGATATCTGGTGTGAACTGCTCTCTTGAGGTCAACCACAGCATCTCAATTAGGTTGAGGTCAGGACTCTGACTAGGCCACTCCAGAAGGTGTATTTTCTTCTGTTGAAGCCATTCTGTTTACTTCTGTGTTTTGGGTCGTTGCCCTGTTGCATCACCCAAATTCTGTTGAGCTTCAATTGGTGGACAGATAGCCTAACATTCTCCTGCAAAATTCATTTTCCCGTCGATGATAGCAAGCTGTCCAGGCCCTGATGCAGCCAAGCAGCCCCAAACCATGATGCTCCCTCCACCATACTTTACAGTTGGGATGAGGTTTTTATGTTGGTGTGCTGTGCATTTTTTTCTCCACACATAGTGTTGTGTGTTCCTTCCAAACAACTCAACTGTAGTTTCGTCTGTCCACAGAATACTTTGCCAGTAGCGCTGTGGAACATCCAGGTGCACTTTTGCAAATTTCAGACGTGCAGCAATGTTTTTTTTGGACAGCAGTGGATTCTTCCGTGGTGTCCTCCCATGAACACCATTCTTGTTTAGTGTTTTACGTATCGTAGACTCGTCAACAGAAATGTTAGCATGTTCCAGAGATTTCTGTAAGTCTTTAGCTGACACTCTAGAATTCTTCTTAACCTCATTGAGCATTCTGCGCTGTGCTCTTGCAGTCATCTTTGCAGGACGGCCACACCTAGGGAGAGTAGCAACAGTGCTGAACTTTCTCCATTTATAGACAATTTGTCTTACCGTGGACTGATGAACATCAAGGCTTTTAGAGATACTTTTGTAACCCTTTCTGGCTTTATGCAAGTCAACAATTCTTCATCTTCTGAGATCTCTTTTGTTCGAGGCATGGTTCACATCAGGCAATGCTTCTTGTGAATAGCAAACTCAAATTTGTGTTTTTTATAGGGCAAGGCAGCTCTAACCAACATCTCCAATCTTGTCTCATTGATTGGACTCCAGGTTAGCTGACTCCTGACTCCAACTTTCTTTTGGAGAAGTCATTAGGGGTTCACATACTTTTTCCAACCTACACTGTGAATGTTAAAATGATGTATTCAATATAGACAAGAAAAATACAATCATTTGTGTGTTATTAGTTTAAGCACACTATGTTTGTCTATTGTTGTGACTTAGATGAAGATGAGATCAAATTTGATGACCAATTTATTCAGAGATCCAGGAAATTCCAAAGTGTTCACATACTTGCCACTGTATATCCTCTGATGTACTGGGTGCATCATACTGTTTCTAGTCCTCGTATATACACTCTAAAAAGAAAAGGCTTATTGAGTATCCTTCAGGAGTTCTTCAAATTGAAACTGTGGGGGAAGCCCTATACTTTTTCTGAAGAACCCTTTAAAAGGGTTGTTCAGAGAACCCCTTTTAATGGATCCTTGAATAACCTTTTGAAAAACCTTTTGGGGTAAATTTTTGAACTACCGGTGTAGGCCATCATTGTAAATAAGAATTTGTTCTTAACTGACTTTCCTAGTTAAATAAAGATTAAATAAAAAAAATATATACTATAAAAATTTTAAACATACCAATACAAATTGACATACCTTTTTATGCCTCCTCGTCTGTATACCTGCAGACACAGACACAGTAGTGAGCAGTTCAGTCATCTGCACACAATACAGCTAGCCTCCAACATATTCTTATAGCCTACATATTCTTGTTATTGATTGATTTCCATTTTCTGTTTTAGAAAGATTTGCACAAATATGAAAATATAGATGGTATCATCATTAAACAAGATCAATATAGATCATACAAGGGACAAACCTTCCCTTAAAACCTTTACATTTTTAAGTTAAGTGCCTGCACCTGCTGCCCTTTCAAATCAAAATGTTTCAGTTGGGCCGTTAGGTTCCTGCAAGAACACCAGCCAACTAAGGAGGTTCCTCGATGAACCCCACCTCCTATGAGGTTCTTGGAAGAACCTATTGGGGGTAATTTCCAGTGCCAAGAACCTTAAGGTTCTTAGAAGAACCGTAGTTGAACCCATCATTTTTAGAGTGTAGATGCAGTACATTGCATGTGATTGATCTTAATTTGATCACCCTGTTGCAGGAGAAGTTTCCAGCAATGCAGGAAATGTCAAACTTGCAGTGTATTGGAGGTTTAAAAAGGCTTCTGAAGTTTGTAATTTCCACTTTGAAATTTCAGACTTGAAATTTGAATTATTATGAGGATTATAATTCATTGTGAAATTATGAACACGTCAATTAATTATAATCCTCATAACAATTCACATTTCCTGTTGCTGCAGGATTATTTTCCTGCTGTAGCAAACTGGCTGAAATTAAGATGCTACATCTGTACATTACCTCTGGCTACTGGATGAGTCATTAATACATTATTTGATTTATTCAATAGCCTCTCTGATTTGTTGGGGCAGAGTCAGAGGGTCCTTTGGTGACTTTGAAACATACCCTCCCTGAAGCATTTTCTAATTTGCAGCCGCTCTTGTTGCCCTCATTTTCATTTTCAAGTTTAAGCTAATTATTTGAAATTGGCAATTCCAAAAGCATCACATTTGGTTGTATGTTTTAGAGTGTGCATAGTGACGTATAAAACAATTATAGGAATGTCTTCCTTCTGAAATGATTTCCCCTCTCCAATTCTCCCATTCACTTTCCCCTCAAATCATAAAAATAATGTTTAATTGACTTCAGTACACAATGGACTGTGTATTTACAGTTGAAGTCGGAAGTTTACACACACATAGGTTGGAGTCATTAAAACTCGTTTTTCAACCACTCCACAAATATCTTGTTAACAAACTATAGTTTTGGCAAGTCGGTTAGGACATCTACTTTGTGCATGACACAAGTTTTCCAACAATTGTTTACAGACAGATTATTTCACTTATAATTCACTGTATCACAATTCAAGTGGGTCAGAAGTTTACATACACTAAGTTGACTGTGCCTTTAAACAGCTTGGAAAATTCCAGAAAATGATGTCATGGCTTTAGAAGCTTCTGATAGGCTAATTGACATCATTTGAGTCAATTGGAGGTGTACCTGTGGATGTAATTCAAGGTCTACTGTCAAACTCAGTGCCTCTTTGCTTGACATCATGGGAAAATCAAAAGAAATCAGCCAAGACCTCAGAGAAAAAATTGTAGACCTCCACAAGTCTGGTTCATCCTTGGGAGTAATTTTCAAACGCCTGAAGGTACCACGTTCATCTGTACAAACAATAGTACGCAAGTATGAACACCATGGGACCACGCAGCCATCATACCACTCAGGAAGGAGACGCGTTCTGTCTCCTAGAGGTGAACGTACTTTGGTGCAAAAAGTGTAAATCAATCCCAGAACAACAGCAAAGGACCTTGTGAAGATGCTGGAGGAAACAGGTTCAAAATGATCTATACCCACAGTAAAACGAGTCCTATATTGACATAACCTGAAAGGCCATTCAGCAAGGAAGAGGCCACTGCTCCAAAACCGCCATAGAAAAACAAGACTATGGTTTGGAACTGCACATGGGAACAAAGATCGTACTTTTTGGAGAAATGTCCTCTGGTCTGATGAAACAAAAATAGAACTGTTTAGCCATGATGACCATCATTATGTTTGGAGGAAAAAGGGGGAGGCTTGCAAGCCTAGGAACACCATCCCAATCGTGAAGCATGGGGGTGGCAGCATCATGTTGTGGAGGTGTTTTGCTGCAGGAGGGACTGGTGCACTTCACAAAATAGATGGCATCATGAGGATGAAAAATTATGTGGATATATTGAAGCAACATCTCAAGACATCAGTCAGGAAGTTAAATCTTGGTCGCAAATGGGTCTTACAAATGGACAATGACCCCAAGCATACTTAAAAAGTTGTGGCAAAATGGCTTGGAGGACAACAAAGTCAAGGTATTGGAGTGGCCATCACAAAGCCCTGACCTCAATCCCATATAAAATTTGTGGGCAGAACTGAAAAAGCATGTGCGAGCAAGGAGGCCAACAAACCTGACTCAGTTACATCAGCCCTGTCAGGAGGAATGGGCCAAAATTCACCCAACTTATTATGGGAAGCTTGTGGAAGGCTACCCGAAACGTTTGACCCAAGTTAAACAATTTAAAGGCAATGCACCCAAATACTAATTGAGTGTATGTAAACTTCTGACCCACTGGGAATGTGATAAAAAACATAAACGCTGAAATAAATCATTCTCTCTACTATTATTCTGACATTTCACATTCTTAAAAGAAAGTGGTGATCCTAACTGACCTAAGACAGGGAATTTTTACGAGGATTAAATGTCAGGAATTGTGAAAAACTGAGTTTAAATGTATTTGGCTAAGGTGTATGTAAACTTCCGACTTCAACTGTAACTTGGATCATCATGGCAGGGATTTGCTAGTGAGGGTGCTGCCACAGGAATCTGGCTGATACCAAACTCAAAGTCCTCTTGACTTCAGAGTCTGGAGAGGCTGTTTTGATGATGCGTTGATAATGAAGGGGGCTGTGCTTTTCCTGGTTGGTTCTCCTCTTTGTTTTTCTCACTCAAACACCCACAGGCATAGCCACACACTGCCTCCAAAACCACCCCCTTCCATTACAACAGGAACAGCCACACACTGCCTCCGAGGCCACCCCCTTCCATTTCAATAGGCACAGCCACACACTGCCTCCGAGGCCACCCCCTTCCATTACAACACTGAGAGGTCAACCAAAAACCATTGGAGAGAATCAATCAATTCGTCCGCTCAATTTCTGAGCAAATATTGCATTAACAAACAGCCTCCTTTCCAAACCAGTGAGTCAGAGCTCATCCTCGTTGTGTGGTCACGTGTGTCACGTCAGCCAGGCTAGTGCCGCACCAGGTTAAGATTTTTACTGAGCCTTTCTCTGTGGCTGCTCCATATACTTTGGGCACAGGCAGGCAGTTTTCTCTGCTAAACTAGGTCCAGGGCTGTCCCCAGAGAGAAGCAGCTTTAACATGGAGCCTAGTGCACATTAAGGGCTTTGGCAGGCGCTCCAGGAGCTGAAATAAGTGGGGCCACCAGACAGGGAAAGAAATTGGAGTGCTTGTCCCAGCGCCAGCAGCTCTCTCAAATCAAGTGCAGGGCCATCATCCTGTTGTCTAATGAAGGAGCCTGCTGCAGGTGCAGGGAAGGATCCCTGGCTGCGGGCTAAGCCAGATTGGGGTAAACAGAAAAGCAATAGGAAACAAAAGTGATTATACGCCCACCGTTGTTGTATACAATGCCCATCTGATGCTGCTGTCCACCGGGTCTCAGCCCCCAGATTTTGGAATCCTGGTTGGTTGCCAAGTTGCCATAGTTGAGCAGGATGACATGATTAATTAATCAGTGTTCAAGTTCTGCATGTTATCTGTCGAGAGCATTTTCTCTGAGCTGAAGACATGAGGACGGTTTAGAGATACTTGGAGCTTGATTACATTCTATTAGGATGGGAGGTGGGAGATGAATGGTGGACAGTTCATTTTACAGAATACAAAGTGGCAAGACGGGTCTCGTATAGGCCTAAGCGAATTACATGAGCATGCAATGTTTAAGATAATGCATATATGTTGAATACATACTCACTTGCCTATTGTGTATTCACTAGCTTGATTATGTATTCACTCAGTAGTCTTTCGTTTTGTACGTCAGCTGTACATTGTTGAGGTTACATAACATAACTCTCCACACTCAGCCTTGTGGTGTCTGTGGTTGCTTGAACTATAGGATAAATTCTGCACTTCAGAGCTTTGAGAACTCTGTAATGAAAAGCGCTATACACATCAAATGCATTATTATTATTGCTTTCCTCTCAAACTGGCAGGTATAAGAGCAGAGTACAAGAGAGGGAGCAAGTAAGGGGATTTACACCACTGTAACCCCAGTGACATTGCATTCCCTTGAGTTGTTTTTGCTGTATTTTTACGACACATTTACCAGCATGTATAACTCTGTGGTGTCTCCCACGGGGGGACTTTTGATATGTGGCCACTCTTTGGAAGAGTGGTATCCTCCCAGCTTCTAGGACATTAACCCTGTTGATTTGGTAAATCATGCAGAGGAGATGTTGCTAAGCACCCGCTCTGCTCCTGTCAGGGGAGCTGCCACTTTGGCTTTATACACTAGGGGATATATGGGGCTGCTCTCAGTAATACTAAGGCGGTTAGCTTTTTTTATGCTTTCTCATTGTCTTGTCTCATGTTTGTATGGTCCAGGGGCCTGTCACGGGCATGTCAGGGGCATGTCACGGGCATGTCAGGGGCATGTCAGGGGCCTGTCAGGGCCTGTCAGGGAATGTCAAGGGCATGTCAGGAGCATGTCAGGAGCATGTCAGGAGCATGTCAGGGCTGTTGGCTGTTTTCCTTCCCTTCTCCTGGGCAAGTTTTTACAGAGGTCATCAAGGCCTCTAATCTCTCTGTAGTGGATACCATGAACTGGCATCCGATCAATCAAGGTCTAGTTGTCCTTTTCACAAATGTAAATGGGGCATCATAAACTAATGATGTGGTTAGACCATATTGATCAAGTTTTTATCAATATAATGTGTTATTTAGTTTCATAGAAGTTAGTTCATAGAAAAATGCCCCTTCTACTAAAGATACCAGTGGTAAATTAATGCAATGCTTATCAAGGACAAAGAATAGTCTCTGCTCTCATCTAACGTCAACAACCACCGCAATAATAACCTTACATCCACATTAAACAGAATAACGTGACTGACTAGAACATGTTTTCCTCTGAAACTTGTTTTTGGCTTTATGTTACACACAGGAATTCTGGGAGATAGTTAATAATTAATTATTTGTGTGTGAGTCAAAGGGAAAGTGACACACCAAATCTGGAGAATGTATAATTCAGTTGTAACTCAATGTCTTTCACTGAGTTTTGTTTCTGCCAGCTGTGATTCTATCAGAAGTGGGAGCACACCTGGGGGCGTGGTCCTCTCCTACCTGTATTTTCTCTTCACAACATTTTGCCTCTCACAGACATATGGAGAAGTGCTATGACATAACAGCAAGTACTAGACTCTCGCACTGATTCCGGGATTGTAGACTGGGACACAGGAAGTTAAGAATAGAATAGTAATCCCTCTCAGGCAGCAGAGGATTCATGGAAAGGTGGCCTAACTTCGATCACTGATAACTAATTAAATCGGCCATGCAGTTGCACCGTAATGGACTGAGAAATGGATGAAAGGATGAAAACTGTTAGCATGTGAAATATACATTTTGAGTTATAGCATGAGTAAAATATTTAGAATTCAGACTTGGAATTGCAGAGTATGTGTCATTTTGTCTGTCACCTGCTTTCACTGAGAAACATGTTATTATGAAAATGTACACCTATTTCACTTTGTAAGAGTTCCATGCTGAGAAGAGTAGAGAGGGACGGGGGTGGAGATGATGGTGGTAAAAAGGCTGTTGTAAACCACTCAGATACTCAGGCAATAACACAGCATTAAAGCAAACTGTTTAGCAGTAGGTTATTATTCGTGCATAGCAATGCTCTGACCTAGATTCTCCACATTCTCTGTCAGTTTAACATGTTCTCTCATTAAGTGGAGAAAGGAGAGACATGTTTTGAAATGATTAGAGAGGAAAGCATTTTTAGTGCCATGATTAGTCAAGGTTTTTTTCCTTTAATGAATTTGAGTTGGTGTATCAAATTGATTTCTCTCATACCAGGAAAAAAGACATATCCATGTCTACATCCATACGTGGTTAAATAAGAAGTGATTTATTGTATTTTCTCCTCTCCCCCAGTGTTTGGAAGTCAGTATTGTCAGATCTGAGCGTGTCAAGCTTTGATTCCATGTGTACCTATGAATATGAATATAATTGATGTAAGTGCACATCAAAAGAACAGATGCTACAGTGCAAAGTGACTATCCCACTCATATTAACTTCACAGAAATGATATGGTAATAGATAATAGCTACAGAGGAGAGTCAGAGGACAGAATATTTCTGTCATTCTGTGCTCCTTTAGCTCTTTGTTCTCCCTTGTCCATTTTGTACAGGTGAAATCTACATCAGTGTTCATAGTGAACCTTACATCACGGTCACTGACTTTCAGCACAGCGTCCCATTAGAAGCCATATCCTCCTATTATTTCACAGTGTCTCTCACCATCAAAGGTGAATCCTCCCACAGCATGTGTCAGTCCCCAGTCCTCCTAATCACACACCTTCCTCTGAGTTTCTCCCTCACAGAGCCATTGATCTCTTCCTCTTCTTCCTGATGAAAGAGGCTGGCATTGTTCATGGGCATCTCATAGACTTGTCTTTGAAAGATTTCTGCCCTCAGATTCTGTTACTAATAGCCTTTACAACCCCAGCCCCCTATACCCACACTAACCCATTCATCTTATCAGAGACATTACCAAATCAGGTGTACTTTACTGTGAAATGCTAACTTATTAGCCTTTTCCCAACAATGCAAGTTAAAAAGTAAGAAAAATTGGCAAAAGAAAAAAGAAAATAGTAGCACAATAAAATAACAATAACGAGGCTATATACACTGAACAAAAATATAAACACAACATGCAAAGTGTTGGTCCCATGTTTTATGAGCTGAAAGAAAAGACCCCAGATTTTGTGCACAAATTTGTTTACATCATTGTTAGTGCGCATTTCTCCTTTGCCAAGATAATCCAGCCACCTGACAGGTGTGGCATATCAAGAATCTGATTAAACTGCATGATCATTACACAGGTGCACATTGTGCTGGAGACAACAACAGGCCACTCTAAAATGTGCAGTTTTGTCACACAACACAATGCTACAGATGTCTCAAGATATGAGGGTGTGTGCAATTGGCATGCTGACTGCATGTATGTCCACCAGAACTGTTGCCAGAGAATTGAATGTTCATTTCTCTACCATAATCCACCTCTAACGTTGTTTTAGAGAATTTGGCAGTACGTACAACCAGCCTCACAACTGCAGACCACGTATATGGCGTTGTGTGGGTGAGTGGTTTGCTGATGTCAACGTTGTGAACAGACTGCCCCATGGTGGCGGTGGGGTTGTGGTATGGGCAGGCATAAGCTACGGACAGTGAACACAATTGCATTTTATCAATGGACATTTTTATGCACAGAGATACTGTGACGAGATCCTGAGGACAATTGTCGTGTCATTCATTTGCTGCCATCACCTTATGTTTCAGCATGATAATTGTCACGATCGTCGTATAAGGAAACGGACCAAGGCGCAGCGTGCATGACGTTCCACATCTTTTAATTACAAGTGACACTTCAAACCAAGAAAGCATTAACATGTCGCCACATAAAATGTGTAGCGCACACAGGCACTAACAATAACCCACAACACAGGTGGGAAAAGTAACACCCTAAGTATGGTCCCCAATTAGAGGCAACGAATAACAGCTGCCTCCAATTGTGAACCACACACAAAACCAAACATAGAAATACCAACATAGAAACCCAACTAGTCACGTCCTGACTTAAAACATAGAGAACCCTGAGGGCCAGGACGTGACAATAATGGATGGCACAATGCGGAGATCATCCGTTCACCTACTCTGCGTCTCACAAAGACACGTCGGTTGGAACCAAAAATCTCAAATTTGGACTCATTAGACCAAAGGACAGATTTCCACCGCTCTAATGTTCATGGGTCATGTGTCCGTTACTTGAACTCTGTGAGGCATTTATTTGGGCTGCAATGTTAGAGGCTGGTAACTCTAATGAACTTATCCTCTGCAGCAGAGGTAACTCTGGGTCTTCCTTTCCTGTGGCGGTCCTCATGAGAGACAGTTTCATCGTAGCACTTAATGATTTTTGCGACTGCACTTGAAGAAACTTTCAAAGATCTTCACATTTTCCGCATTGACTGATCATGTCTTAATGTGATGATGGGCTGTCGTTTCTCTTTGCTTATTTGAGCTGTTCTTGCCATAATATGGACTTGGTCTTTCTGTATACCACCCCTACCTTGTCATAATACAACTGATTGGCTCAAACGCATTAAGAATAAAAAATTCAACAAATTAACTTTTAACAAGGCACACCTGTTCATTGAAATGCATTCCAGGTGACTACCTCATGAAGCTGGTTGGGAGAATGCCAAGGGTGTGCAAAGCTGTCATCAAGGCAAAGGGTGGCTTCTTTGAAGAATCTCACATATAAAATATATTTTAATTTGTTTAACACTTTTTTGGTTACTACATGAATCCATATGTGTTATTTCATAGTTTTGATGTCTTCACTATTAATCTACAATGTAGAAAATAGTAAAAACACGTAAAAAACATGGAATGAGTAGGTGTGTCCAAACTTTTGACTGGTACTGTACGTAGGGGTAAAAGTGACTAGGCAGTCAGGATAGATAATAAATAGAGCAGCAGCAGTATGTGAAGAGTGTGTGTGTGTGTGTGTGTGTGTGTGTGTGTGTGTGTGTGTGTGTGTGTGTGTGTGTGTGTGTGTGTGTGTGTGTGTGTGTGTGTGTGTGTGTGTGTGTGGCGTCAATATTCCTGTGTGTGTGTGTTTTGTGTGTGTGAGCATACGTAGTGTGTGAGTGTGTGGATAGTCCAGTGAGTCCAGTGAGTGTGCATGTGTCCCAACAACACCCCAAACATTTATCATGGCAGCATGGTTCTCAAAACAAACACAGATTGGCAATGACGCCACGGTCTCTACACACCTTCATGTACAAAGCTCTCATCTGAACAGTTGTTAAAGGGGTGATTTTATACAATGTATATGTTCCCCACAAATAAGGGCCACAAGGGAAATACTGTGGTTCCTACCATGTCAGACATACCAGACATTTCTACCTGTATATTTACATAATCTGATAATTTATTTTGTATAATATTTGTGTGTAATATTTTTTTCCTCTCTCGATGCAGTACTTTTGCTTGCCAGAGGGTGGCACCAAAATGTATTTTCAAACAAGAATTTGGACCCTTTGGTGCACCCATCTACAACCTAGCACGACCGGGGAAGACAATAAATACATTCCTTGATTTTTCTCATTAGCGTCATGGCAGCAACACCAGCTGGATCAAAGACAGAAGAGTATGAAGATAGGCTAAAACTGCTTCTCCAATACAAATCCCCGATCACACTTGTAAGCGATGTCATGGCGACGTTGGCTAGCTAAGCGCATGCGCAGAAATACGCCATCGGGTCTAACGTTTGTCTTGCGCCGAACTGCGCACCGTCAAGTCAAAGGCACTCCTTGAATATAAAGTATTTTTTGACGAAAATGAAATCGTGTCAGTTTGCCTCTTTCATGTGACTTTAGATTTCGAGAAAATTAAGGAAGATTTTTTCACTTCTCTCTTTGACTTCTCAACCCCCCCTCACCCCCCAACCCCGGTAAGCGTTCCCGGAAGTTTCGGGATGTTGAGTCTCCGGGTTTAGGAACTGGCTGGATCATATCCACATTAAGACTTCCTGTTATTGGAATTTACCTTCAAAATAAAAGTCACGGCAAAACGCTATGCGTTTGATACGGAATCAATGTTTTTTGCAGCTTTGCGTAGTACTTATCTTAAATATTGAAATGTAATGTTTAATAAAAGTCTTATTGTACTTTTGTTGTATTGCGCAAACAAATTGCACTGTACAGAAAAAAAGCAGGGCCCAGTCTACTCACTACAAATCAAATGAGTTTAAACAAAAAGGTAGGTCATAAGAAGTGTTGCTGGACTTTTACTGTGGTAAAACAGCTTAAAATGGGGTGCCTGGACACTATATGGTACAAATATAGCACAGTACAGGAAAAACGATTACTTGTGCAGATGTAAAAGCGGGGTGGGTAGTACTCAGTAGGGTCTGTAGAATCTACATACGGTTGAAGTCGGATGTTTACATACACTTAGGTTGGAGTCATTAAAACTCGTTTTTCAACCACTCCACAAATTTCTTGTTAACAAACTATAGTTTTGACAAGTCGGTTAGGACATCTCCTTTGTGCATGACACAAGTAATTTTTCCAACAATTGTTTACAGACAGATTATTTCACCTATAATTAACTGTATCACAATGCCAGTGGGTCAGAAGTTTACATACACTAAGTTGACTGTGCCTTTAAACAGCTTGGAAAATTCCAGAAAATTATGTAATGGCTTTAGAAGCTTCTGATAGGCTAATTAATATCATTTGAGTCAATTGGAGGTGTACCTGTGGATGTATGTCGAGGCCTGCCTTCAAACTCAGTGCCTCTTTGCTTGACATCATGGGAAAATCAAAAGAAATCAGCCAAGACCTCAGAGAAAAAATTGTAGACCTCCACAAGTCTGGTTCATCCTTGGGAGCAATTTCCAAACGCCTGAAGGTACCACGTTCATCTGTACAAACAATAGTACACAAGTATAAACACCATTGGACCACACAGCTGTCATACCGCTCAGGAAGGAGACTTGTTCTGTCTCCTAGAGATGAACGTACTTTGGTGCAAAAAGTGCAAATCAATCCCAGAGCAACAGTAATAGAACTGTTTGGACATAATGACCATCGTTATGTTTGGAGGAAAAAGGGGGAGGCTTGCAAGCCGAAGAACACCATCCCAACCGTAAGGCACTGGGGTGGCAGCATCATGTTGTGGGGGTGCTTTGCTGCAGGAGGGATTGGTGCACTTCACAAAATAGATGGCATCATGAGGATGGAAAATTATGTGGATATATTAAAGCAACATCTCAAGACATCAGTCAGGAAGTTAAAGCTTGGTCTTCCAAATGGACAATGACCCCAAGCATACTTCCAAAGTTGTGTCAAAATGACTTAAGGCCAACAAAGTCAAGGTATTGGAGTGGCCATCACAAAGCTCTGACCTCAATCCCATATAAAATTTGTGGGCAGAACTGAAAACGCTTGGGCGAGCAAGGAGGCCTACAAACCTGACTCAGTTACACCAGCTCTGTCAGGAGGAATGGGCCAACATTCACCCAACTTATTGTGGGAAGCTTGTGGAAGGCTACCCGAAACGTTTGACCCAAGTTAAACAATTTAAAGGCAATGCTACCAAATACTAATTGAATGTATGTAAACGTCTGACCCACTGGGAATGTTATGAAAGAAATAAAAGCTGAAAGAAATAATTCTCTCTACTATTATTCTGACATTTCACATTCTTAAAATAAAGTGGTGATCCTAACTGACCTAAGACAGGGAATTTTTACGAGGAATAAATGTCAGAAATTGTGATATACTGAGATTAAATGTATTTGGCTAAAGTGTATGTAAACTTCCGACTTCAACTGTATGTTGTCATCTCATGGGGCTCCGAATAATATGGAGTGTTGCTGGACTTTTTCTGTGGTCAAACAGCTTAAAGTGGGTTGCCTGGACACTATGAGGTACAAATATAGCACTGTACAGGAAAAACGATTGATTGTGTGTCCATAAAACCAGGTCCAGTCTACTCACTAGAATACAAAACAGGTGAGTTTGAACAAATGGCTAGGTAGGTCATGGGAAGTTTTATGTTGACAGTTGAACAGTGAGACACATATCAGCACCATGGACAGCTACCCTTTTAAGCCAAATCTCCAAATACTGTATGTGGCAAACATGTGGCCCATAAGCATATTAATATGATTGCATATTTTAGTCATTGCCAGATGACACACTGGTAAAGAGAAAACATCACTACCTGTCTCAAATAAACTGGGGTGGATAATACTCAGTTATGGTTCTACGAACCAAATGTGTTCAGTTTTTAAGGGGGGCTGTGTCGAACAGCCTGCTGGTTATTACTCGGTTGTTCTTGTAATGCTAACATTTAATCCTGCATGTTATATTAATTCCAAAACAATAAATTAACTGACTGTTTTTGTGTTTAATATCAGTTGGACAAACGTGTTGTTGTTTACCCTAGTGTGAAATAAATTGCCATACCATACACGACTTTCAAGCACTCTTGCCTTGCACTAATGGATGCGCCAAATACAGATTATTAGCAGGTGATTAGTTAAGAATCCAACTGCTTCAAAGACTGCAACAAACATGGACTGTCATACCTGTATGACTGTGACACATTTATACATTGTATTGCTAGTGACAAGGTGAAACTATACAAAATGGTACAAACAGAGAATGTAAATGAGGCTCATGTTCAAAACCTATTGCCTGAGGAGAGTTCAAATGAGGGATTGTCAATTGCTCAGAGAATACCCTCAGACTGCAAAATGTACACACTTTTGATGATAAAAAACATGCTTCTGATTTTCATCCTGATGTAGCCAAGAGTGTCAGTGGTGTCAGTGGTGCAGCTCAATCAAATCTCAGAAACCCAAGATATAGAGACAGAAAGTTATGGTAGAGGTTTATCAGATGAGGAAATCTTAAACTCTATGAAAACGTAATCAGAACAGCAGCATTTAACTGGAGAGGTTGAAGTCGAAATAAGCAAGGATAGACTGAAATGTGTTTTGTCAGATGAGGCAAATTTTGGAGGGTTTATGCTATAAATCAAAGTTATAGTGTGTTTATATTGACTCGTGATGAAGGGGAGAGGGTCCATTCGGGGAGATGAGGTAGGTAATGTACTTCAAAACGTTCTCATGGGTAGGCCTATTTGCATGAAATATTGAAGAGTCCAATCCTTACTGTGTAGTACATTTTCGATATCATAAAATTTCAGGCACTCAGAAAATGTTTTTTTTTTTTAATCAAGTTCCAGAGAGGGAGCAACTTGCATTGTCATTACATAATACTTCCGTATAATAGGTGCTCAAGGAATGAATAGCCAATGCCGAACTCTGATGTTTGGCCGCTCAGAACAGAAGTGTGTCATTGGACGAAATACAACATTTTCGCTCCAGTAGCGCTCAATTCACGATCTCAGGGCATGCCTGTCTCAGCATGCATTTGTAGTCTAGGTGTGTGCTGCTATAGGCCCTTGCTTTAGCTACTGTCATGGAGTTCGCAAAATATTTTCATAAAGAAACTGATAAAATACAAAGGTGCAAAATAAAGCTGACTTACTAAGATGAGGACCAAGAGCAAGAGAGAGAGTGCGGTGATGTAGTGTCCACAACTAAATAATAATAGTGGAATCTGAAAAGACACATATCCCGAAAGCATGATGGTGTACTTGTTAAATACACTAATTATGTGTGTAATTGTAGCAAAGTATTTATGAACAAAAAATCTGATCTCTTAAAGGTTTCGTTCATTTTTGATATATTATCTATACAATAGGCCTGGTATATTCTCACTTTCAAGGAGCTTTCCGTTTTGATTGGGTTATTTTGCCTTAAAACCTTTAGGCCTACTTATAGAAGAAGACAAAAAAAACTGCATCTCTGCCCAGCCTGGCAAGAGTGGCCCGAAGGGTGTTTAGCATCCGGAAGGGCTCTGCGAGCGGAGAGGACATTCTCCGCTGCTGGCCTGCTCTCCAGACACCATCACATGAGACTGAAGCCACACACTCACACGCGCTTTATGTCCCTACCAGTCTGTTGTCGCACTCGCAAATACTTCATAATGCATTTCTTTGCAGGCTATCGCCTTGAAATAATTGAAATAATATAGCATAAATAATTCATTTAGTTTCCTTCTTAGGCTCCCTGTCTGACTCCTGACCTATTTAGTGTGTATGCTGTTTAATATGACATGTAGCCTATTTGAAATGATGAGCACTTCTTACATTCACCTTTTAATGTTTATTAAAATACTTTTTATTCAAATCATATGGTTTTGTTTCAATATTTCAAAATCAAATGGTAGCTCCAGGTACTCACATAAATAGATGGGTGTTGGTTAAATTGTGATTTTAATGAATGGAGCTAATTCGGAGCTGCAGTTTTTTTTCCTGTGAGTGCAGAGCGGTTTTTAGCATTGAATGTGGAGCACCATGAGTGATGAGCGGGATTTCCGACCGTTCAACTCCGCTCACATACTCTGGTGTCCAGGCACCTCATTGTAAGCATTTTGATCACAGAAAAAGTCCAGCAGCACTCCGTATTATTCAGAGCCCCATGAAATGACACCATATATAGATTCTACATACCCCACTGAGTATTCCCTATAATACTTTTACTGCAGCACCTAAAATAGTTTTTGCTCTATAAGCTAATATGTATTTCAGATACATTGATTTGCATTGGGGTCATTTATTTGACCTTAGAACATGTTTTAAAACCCCAATATAATGCGTGTGTCACTTAAATATGAACAAATATGATTAATATTTTTTATATGACATGAATAAATACAGGTTATTAACACTTTTCTACTATTACGTGGGGGACTTTTATTTTTTTTAAATCGGAATTCGTGACCCGGAAGTACTGTTTAGTGTTGCTGATGAGACGCGGACATTCTCTTGACACGTAGCTAAGTTTACGGAGTCCAGAGTTGAATTGTTCAACGTTGCAGGTAAAATAGTTAGTATTGCTTTGTAAAGGCCATGGTACATAAAAATAAATTATAGCTTGATTAAGTATTGTATCGAGGCTCACATTAATGTAGTATATTCAGTTGTGCTATAAACTAGCTAACGTACCAGCCACTCTGACATTCTGCTCTAAATCTAAGCTAGGCAGAAGCCAGCTAGTTAACTTGAAATACGTTTGCATAGCTAGCTAATAATTAGGTAGCTACCACCGTTTTAGTAAACTAACGAGTTAGCGTTTTAATTTAGCTAACATTGCGCTACATTGTTATTGGCTAACGTTAACTGTGACCTAGCTAGCTGACGTCGTTGGCAAACTACCTAACACTTTTTTTGTGTTGGTTGGCTAGCTGGTCACTACTTTGGCTAGCAGAATTAGTTAGCTAACTGTTACCCAACAAAACTTTACCGTTAGGTACCGAGTCAGGTGCCGAATTGCGTAGTCAAACAACTAACGTTAGCTAGCTATATTCTCATTGAAATCCTGAATAAAGCTAGCTAATGCTGCTTGGGTACGTTTACACAGTTAGCCCAAATCTAATCTTGTTTTCACTAATTTGTGTTTTGATCAATCAGTTCAGCTCTGAAAAAGATCTGATTTGTCAAAAGACTTATTGGTGGAAAAAATATCAGAATGGGCTGCCTGTGTAAATGCAGCCTAAAATTGGTAGTTAACGTAAATACAGTATTTGCCAATCTAGCAGCAGCAGTAAAGTAAAGAGTGCAACCACCAACTAAGGCGTTAGTTGCCTGGAAACCAGACATTGACTTACGTTGAAGTCTATATCGGAGAGAAATGATCGTTTGACTCAAGAAAGTTACCTCTCATGACGTCTACAAGCCAGAATGTTGAATAAAGTTATATTTTCACGTATTTTTGGTCCTTTTGTCGGTATGAATGTGAGACAATATATCCACAGGAAAGTATAATTACATATACATTTCAAAGTTCAGATTTCTACACCTGAAACATGCGGGCAGAACAAAGTGAACTCGTGCACCAGCTAAGCAAGTAGACGCATGCATGTTAATATTGTGCCATTCTTCAGGTGATAGAAATCAAAACGCACTACCAGCGCTTTAAAAAGTTTATTTAATTATACTTTCCTGTGAATATTGTCTCACATTCCTACCCCCAAAAGGACCAATCGCACGGACAACCGGTAAAGTAAGTTAAAATATAATTGTATTCAACATTGTGGCTTGTAGAGGATGTGAGAGGAAACTTTCCTGATTCAAACATTAATTTCTGCCCGACGTAGAATTCAATGTAATTCAACTTCTGGTTTCCAGGCGAAGTTGTTGGTTGCGAAGTTGTTGTTTATCAGTATCTTCGCTGCACCGACATAATTAGCTGTTAGCTATCCAGACAGATAGCTATGTAGCAGCTATTATCCCAAATGATAAACGAATGCTTGCAGAGTTTGGTATGATTGCACAACATCAATGTCACTGTTCAGATGGATTAGCGTCTTGGAAGTTAGCGAATGGCATTCTCCTTGATGCTGCGTTTCTAGTTTGCCATCTCACTAGGCTAATCTGATTTAGCTAGCTACTTGAAAGGATGAAGTACAAGACACACAAGAACTTCCCAGATACCTATGCATCAAGAAGCTGTGCTATGCCATCTATTGAATACTGTTGACAATTTTCTCCTCCAGCCTTACAATTCTTAAATGAACCATTTGTTTTTTGCAGATTCAGAAATGTCAGGGTTTGACAACCTCAACACAGATTTCTACCAGTCCAGCTACAGTGTAGATGACCACGGGCAACCTGCTGGATATGGCTACAGTAACACAGAAGATCCCTACAAACAGTACGTTTTGTCAACCTGTTAACAGTGCATTAATCATGAAGTGCTTTGAGGCAAGTTAAGGACTGTATCACTGCCACCTTTAAAAAAAAAATATATATATATATTTTACCTTTTATTTAACTATGCAAGTCAGTTAAGAACATTCTTACTTTCAATGACGGCCTAGGAACAGTGGGTTAACTGCCTTGTTCAGGGGCAGAATGACAGATTTAACCAACGTCCTAGACCCACTACAATTTGCATACCGTCCCAACAGATCCACGGACGACGCAATCACCATTGCGCTGCACACTGCCCTATCCCACCTGCAAAAAGAGACGTACCTTTGCAAGAATGATGTTCAACTTGAGCTCAGCCTTCAACACCATAGTGCCCTCCAAGCTCATCACTAAGCTCAGGGCCCTGGGTCTGAACCCCTCCCTGTGCAACTTGCAGACCTGCTAAACATGCCCACATTTTGCGTACCAACTACGCAAATCTGTCCATGTACGAGATCCGAGTTAAAAAGTACACAGAAATGAATAGGGCCTGATTATTTATTTATTTTTATATTTATTTACATTTGAATGAAAAATAAATCTAGCATTCCGATTCTCGCGCGCTGCAACATGCAGACATGGAGTTTGTGTCAACGGACATGATGAATACATCATTATTATAGCTGCCCTGTGTCTGCCCCTCCTGTTTTTTGTGATGCTGAGTTTTCCGACTATCAGCTATACGTAAACACATGGACAAATCCCTTATCGAATCCGTTTGTTGTGGAAAGGTAAACACTAATTGTTTCAAGCTAACGTTAGCGAACATAAGATGGACATTCAGTGGGCTCTAAAGTGCCAGCAGTTCACTCGCGTTTGCTAGTGAATGAAATGCAAATACGAAAATAACTGGTTGCATTTGTGCGAGTGTGAAACATTTAATTCTGCGTCCCATTAGTAGTATTAGTATTTTCCACGTAACATTACGAGGATCACGCAACCTGATAGTCCTGTAACTAATTATGATCCACGTCACAAAAAGCATGTGTTCTGTCTCCTAGAGATGAATGTACTTTGGTGCAAAAAGTGCAAATCAATCCCAGAACAACAGCAAAGGACCTTGTGAAGATGCTGGAGGAAACAGGAACAAAAGTATGTATATCCACAGTAAAAGGAGTCCTATATTGACATAACCTGAAAGGCCGCTCAGCAAGGAAGAAGCCACTGCTCCAAAATTGCCATAAAAAAGCCAGAATACAGTTTGCAACTGCACATGGGAACAAAGATCATACTTTTTGGAGAAATGTCCTCTGGTCTGATGGAACAAAAATGGAACTATTTGGCCATAATGACCATTGTTATGTTTGGAAGAAAAGGGGGGGCTTGCAAGACAAAGAACACCATCCCAACCGTGATGCACAGGGATGGCAGCATCATGTTGTGGGGGTGCTTTGCTGCAGGAGGGACTGGTGCACTTCACAAAATAGATGCCATCATGAGGATGCAAAATTATGTGGATATATTGAAGCAACATCTCAGCTCTGTCAGGAGGAATGGGCCAAAATTCACCCAACTTATTGTGGGAAGCTTGTGGAAGGCTACACACAACGTTTGACCCAAGTCAAACAATTTAAAGGCAATGCTACCAAATACTAATTGAGTGTATGTAAACTTCTGACCCACTGGGAATGTGATGAAAGAAATAAAAGCTGAAATAAATCATCCTCTCTACTATTATTCTGACATTTCACATTCTTAAAATAAAGTGTGATCCTAACTGACCTAAGAAAGGGAATTTTTTACTGGGTTTAAATATCCGGAATTGTGAAAAAACAGAGTTAATGTATTTGGCTAAGGTGTATGTAAACTTCCGACTTCAACTGTGTGTGTATATATATTGATTAAATCGTTGTTTCCTCTCATCAATCTACACACCATACCCCTTAATGACAAAGCAAAAACATGTTTTCAGAATTTTTTGATAATTCACAATACCCGTCAAAAGTTTGGACACCTGTTCATTTCAAGGGTTTTTCTTTACTATCTTCCACATTGTGGAATAATAGTGAAGACATCAAAACTATGAAATAACACACATGGAATCATGTAGTAACCCAAAAAGTGTTAAACAAATTCTTCAAAGTAGCCACACTTTGCCTTGATGACAGCTTTGCACACGCTTGTAATTTTCTCAACCAGCTTCCTGAGGTAGTCACATGGAATGAATTTCAATTAACAGGTGTGCCTTGTTAAAAGATCATTTGTGGAATTTCTTCCCTTAATGCGCTTGAGCCAATCAGTTGTGTTGTGACAAGGTAGGGGTGGTATACAGAAGATAGAAAAATAAATTGCAGCCCAAATAAATGCTTCACAGAGTTCAAGTAACCGACATCTCAACATCAACTGTTAAGAGGAGACTGCAAAATTCAGGCCTTCATGGTCAAATTGCTGCAAGGAAACCACTACTAAAGGACACCAATAAGAAGACTTGTTTTGGCCAATAAACACAAGCAATGGACATTAGACCAGTGGACATCTGTCTTTTTGGTCTGATGAGTCCAAATGTGATATTTTTGGTTCCAACCACTGTCTTTGTGAGACTCAGAGCAGGTGAACAGATGATCGTCGCATGTGGGTTCCTCACCGTGAAGCATGGAGGAGGTGTGATGGTGTGGGGGTGCTCTGCTGGTGACACTCAGTGATTTTATTTAGAATTCAAGACACACTTAACCAGCATGGCTACCACAGCATTCTGCAGCGATAGCCCATCTGGTTTGTGCTTAGTCCCACTATCTTTTGTTTTTCAACAGGACAATGACCCAGGCTTTGCAAGAGCTATTTGACCAAGGAAAGTGATGGAATGCTGCATCAGATGACCTGGCCTCCTCAACCAAACTGAGAGGTTTTGGATGAGTTGGGCCGCAGAGTGAAGGAAAAGCAGCCAACAAGTGCACAGCATATGTGGGAACTCTGTTGGAAAAGCATTCCACGTGAAGCTAGTTGAGAGAATTCAACGTGTGCAAAGCTGTCATCAAGGCAAAGTGTGGCTTCTTTGAGGAATCTCAAATATAAAATATAGTTTTTATTTGTTCAACACTTTTTTTGGTTACTACATGATTCCATGTGTTATTTCATAGTTTGTCTTCATTATTATTCTACAATGTATAAAATAGTAAAAAATAAAGAAAAACCCTTGAACGAGTAGGTGTCCAAACGTTTGACTGGTACTGTATATCTGTGTACACACACACACACACACACACACACACACACACACAGTTTATTAGATACACCACCCTGTTCAAGAAAATGGTTTACTCCTACAGACTGAGTCACGTGGCAGTGGCTTGCTATATAAAGCAGACATCGAGGCATTCAGTTACTGTTCGATTAAATCTTAGAATGGGCAAAGCAAGTGACTTAAGTGACTGGGCAAAGCAAGTGACCTAAGCGACTTTAAGCGTGGTATGATTGTCGGTGCCAAGTGCGCCAGTTCCAGTATCTCAGAAATGTCCGGCCTCTTGGACTTTTCACGTATAACAGTGTCTAGGGTTTACTGAAAATGATGGTGCAAAAAAAAATTAAACTGTAGTACTGTGGGCCAAAACAGCTCGTTGATGAGAGGTCGAAGGAGAATGGCAAGAATCATGCAAACTAACAGGCAGGCCACAAACAGGCAAATAACAGCGCAGTACAACAGTGGTGTGCAGAACGGCATTTCGGACCACACAACTTGTCACCACACCGGTTTTCTTTCCTATCAGCTAAAAACAAGAAGCCGCTCCAGTGGGCACGTGATCATCAACACTGGACAATTGAGTGGAAAAACAACACCTGGTTCGACGAATCCAGGTTCCTGTTGCATCATGCTGATGGCAGTCAGGATTTGGCGTAAGAGGCATGAGTCCATGGCCCCATCCTGCCTGGTGTCAGCGGTATAGGCTGGTGGCGGTGGGGTAATGGTTTAGGAAATGTTTTCCTGGCACACGTTAGGTCTCTTCATACCAATTGAGCAATGTTTCCATGCCCCGAAGAAATCAGGCTGTTCTGGGGGCAAAGGGCTTAATCTATTTTAGGCTTTTTATGTGCGTTTTGTATTGCTAGGTATTATTACTACTCTGTTGGCGCTAAAAACACTAGAATATCACTGCACTTGAGAACATCTGCAAATCTGTGTATGCAACCCATAAACGTTGATTTGATCAGTCACTTCTCTAACTCACTGTGATCTGAGAACAGCTACACATTAGAAAAGCCTGTCTGTCAAACAATTAAAAAAAGAATGCATTTTTCCCTCCAATTTCTCACAAGGGCCAGTTTTGCTAGTTCTGTTCCCATGTTGCTTACTAGCTTGAAATGTGACGTGTTTGTGTTTAAAGCCATGGAGGGGTTCTGAGAAGTGTGCCTATGTGTCCCCCCCCCCAGGGGTCAATATGGTCAGTATGACTACTCCCAGCCAATGGGATACGCAGCCCCAGGGATGATGCAACCTCAGCAGCCCTACTCCGGCCAGATCTACCAGCCCACACCGGCCTTCACACCTTCCCCCACACAGTCCATGTACGGCAGCAGCTTTGACGACGAGCCCCCGCTGCTGGAGGGTAAGGATAAGCCGGTGGTGAGACTCCACCGGGAAAGGGGTGGTAAAGAATGCTTTATCCCAAATCAAGCCCTTTCATCCACCTCTCTAGGCACCTTTGTTGATCTGAGAGGATTGGCTATTTTTAAGCGATATGGCACATTCTTCTTGATCTATCAGAAGCCAGGTGGAGCTTTTCGATTGGATCCTATCCTCTCAGACCTATGCCAGAGCATAGGGGCCAGAGCATTGGGGATTGATTGGGGGAATGAAAGACACAGGAATTTCCTCAAGGTGAAAGAGTGGGAAGAGTTCCGGGGTAGAGGTCGACCGATTTATGATTTTTTTAACGCCGATACCGATTTATTGGAGGACCAAAAATATCCAATACCGATTAATTGGCCGATTATTAATAATAATATATATTTGTTATAATGACAATTACAACAATACTGAATGAACAATGAACACTTATTTTAACTTAATATAATAATAATATAATCTCAAATAAATAATGAAACATGTTCAATTTGGTTAAATAATGCAATAACACAGTGTTGGAGAAGAAAGTAAAAGTGCAATATGTGCCATGTAAAAAAGCTTTAATTTAACGTTTAATTTCCTTGCTCAGAACATCTGAAAGCTGGTGGTTCAAAATTCCCACTTAAGAAGTTTAAGGTTGTATTTATTATAGGAATTATGACGCGTTGACTATTTTTCTATACCATTTTGTATTTCATATACCTTTGACTATTGGATGTTCTTATAGGCACTTTAGTATTGCCAGCCTAATCTCGGGATTTGATAGGCTTGAAGTCATAAACAGCACTGTGCTTCAAGCATTGCTAAGAGCTGCTGGCAAACGCAGTAAAGTTTGAATGAATGCTTACGAGCCTGCTGCTGCCAAATCATAGACTTAATTATAATATAATAAACACAGAAATACGAGCCTTTGGTTATTAATATGGTCAAATCTGGAAACTATAATTTAGAAAACAAAACGTTTATTCTTTTAGTGAAATATGGAATCGTTCTGTATTTTATAGAACGAGTGGCAACCCTAAGTCTAAATATTGCTGTTACATTGCACAACTTTCAATGTTATCTCATAATTATGTAAAATTCTGGTAAATTAATTACGGTCTTTTGTTAGGAAGAAATGGTCTTCACACAATTCGCAACGAGCCAGGCGGCCCAAACTGCTGCATATACCCTGACTCTGCTTGCACTGAACTCGAGAAGTGACACATTTTCCCTAGTTAATATTTCCTGCTAACATGAATTTCTTAACTAAATATGCAGGTTTAAAAATATACTTCTGTGTATTGATTTTAAACAAGGCATTGATGTTTATGGTTAGGTACATTGGTGCAAAGATTGTTTTTTTCAGCAATGCGCTTTTGTTAAATCATCACCCGTTTGGCGAAGTTGAAGTAGGCTGTGATTTGATGATAAATGAACAGGCACCGCATTGATTAAATGCAATGCAGGACAAGCTAGTTCACATGGTTGATATTACTAGGTTTAGTTAACTAGTGATTAAGTGAAGATTGATTGTTTTTTATAAGATAAGTTTAATGCTAGCAAGCAACTTACCGTGGCTCCTTGCAGGCACAAAGTCCTTTTGACGCTGCACTCACGTAACAGGTGGTCAGCCTGCCACGCAGTTTCCTCGTGGATTGCAATATAATCGGCGTCCAAAAAGGCAGATTACCGATGGTTATGAAAACTTGAAATCGTCCCTAATTAATCAATCAGCCATGCCGACTTTAAATCGGTCGACCTCTAGTCAGGGGAGCGCTATGATGGGTTTCAGAAGTCTTCAAATCAAATGTTATGTCACATGCTTCGTAAACAGCCAGTCACTAACAGTGAAATGCTTACTTGCTGGCCCTTCCCAGCAACGCAGAGACAAATATACAAATAGGTAGGAACAAATACAGAGTAATGATAACCTGGCTATATACACGGGGTACCGAGTCGATGTGAAGGGGAATGAGGTAATTGAGGTAGATAGGTACATATAGTTAGGGGTAAGTTGACTAGGCAACAGGATAGATAATAAACAGTAGCAGCAGCTAATGTGATGAGTTGGTGCAAAAAGGGTCTATGCAGATAGTCTGGGTAGCTATCTGGTTAACTATTTAGAACTATTTAGCCATCTCATGGCTTAGGGATAGAAGCTGCTCATGGTCCTGTTGGTTCCAGACTTGGCGCATTGGTACTGCTTGCTGTGCAGTAGCAGAGAGAACGGTACATGACTTGGGCGGCAGGAGACTTGGAACATTTTTAGGGCTTTCCTCTGACACCGCCTGGTATAGAGGTCCTGGATGGCAGGGAGCTCGGCCCCAGTGATGTACTGGGCCGTAGTGCCTTGCGGTCTGATGCCAAGCAGTTGCCATACCAAGCGGTGATGCAGCCAGTCAAGATGCTCTCAATGGTGCAGCTGTAGAATTTTTTTAGATCTTTAGTGAGATCTGTTCTGTATCTATGTTGCATTCCCCCTGAGATGGGAAATTCTAAGTCAGAGTTGCCCAGTTATCCAGCTTTGTACACTAAATGGGTCACCAGGGCCACCCCGCTAGGGAGGAGTCACCAGGGCCACCCCGCTAGGGAGGGGTCACCAGGGCCACCCCGCTAGGGAGGGGTCACCAGGGCCACCCCGCTAGGGAGGGGTCACCAGGGCCACCCCGCTAGGGAGGATCTTATTTTGGAGGTAGGCCTACATCTTCCACTCCACTCATCTGATACAGTGGTGTCATAGTGAGACACGTGTTCTCGTCATAAAAAATACTTTTTTCTTGGCTTGTAATTTCCCTTTTTTAAAAAGTGTATTTCATTCTAGGAGGTGTGTATATATATATATTGTTTTCAGACTATTGTATAAATGAGTTGTCCCTCTCACCCAACCCTTTGTCTTATATCTGACATTGTTTTAATATCCTTTCATGCGTATGCTTCATAGAATTAGGCATCAACTTTGACCACATCTGGCAGAAGACTCTGACAGTGCTCCACCCCATGAAGGCAGCAGATGGTAACATTATGAACGAGACTGACCTGGCTGGACCCATGGTGTTCTGTCTGGCCTTTGGCGCCACCTTACTTCTGGTAAGAACTATTCTATTGATGCAGTACAGCACTTGAACACTTACATGGTATCAATATGTATTTGTCATTTTACCTTGTGCTATAACATTGTTTGTCCTGGGAAGAGATGACTGTATGTAAACGCGGATGGCTGATGAGTTGTCTATGTTCCTATCGCTATCTAACTGCTACAGACAGGAAAGATCCAGTTTGGCTATGTGTACGGCATCAGTGCCATTGGCTGCCTGGGGATGTACTGCCTCCTCAACTTAATGAGCATGACCGGCGTGTCGTTTGGCTGTGTCGCCAGCGTACTGGGCTACTGCCTGCTACCCATGATCCTCCTTGCCAGCTTCGGAGTCATCTTGTCTTTACAGTAAGTACAAACATGGGCCTGAGAAGAGGTTAGCTCAATATGGTAAGGTCCTGTGTCACTACAATAGAGCGTACCTGTGTATTGTATTTGTCAGGTGGTGCACAACATCATTTTATAATCAGCATATGACTTCTGATGCCCTATTTATTTATGGAGTATTAAAGTGCAATTATCTTAACCAAACCGGTGTTTGCCCTATGATATTTTTTTTCTGCAGCGGTAGCAATGGTAGTGTGGTTGGGGGGGTCCGGGTGCATGCCAGCATTTTACTAACTGATTTAACTTTAAAACCTTTTTCAGAGGCATGTTTGGAATAATCATCGCAGCCACGATAATTGGCTGGTGCAGTTTCTCTGCTTCCAAGATCTTCATCTCGGCCCTGGCCATGGACGGACAGCAGCTTCTGGTGGCGTACCCCTGTGCCCTCCTCTACGGGGTCTTCGCCCTTATCTCTGTCTTCTAAATGGTGCCTGTCTACACTAGGGTACCCCAAACTCGGTCCTGGGGCTCTGGTGCACATTTTGTTTTTTTGTCCTAGTACTACACAGATGTTTTGAATAACCAAGTATTCAAGCTTTGATTATTTGAATCAGTTGTGTAGAGATTAGTCAAAAAACAAAATGTGCACCCGGTGGGGCGGTCCAGGACTAGGACCAGGGAAACCCTGGTTTAGAACAGTGTTTTCCAACTCCTATCCTCCTATACCTCTAAAAGTACACATTCTTCCTGTAGCCCTGGACAAGCACACCTGATTCAACTTGTCAATTAATCAAGCCCTCATTGAGTTGAATCAGGTCAGTTTGTCTGAGGTACTCGAGGACTGGCGTTGGGGAAACACTGGTCTACACCCTCCGAACGGACCAATAAACCCAACTCGAACTTTAGGGCCTGTCAGAGGCCCTTCTGTGCTGCACCCCCATCGCAGTGGTGTGGCCAGCTACCCTGTCTGTTGCATTCCATTTGTACAACCGCCTACAGGGGTCAACGCAAAAGTATAAATTCCAAACCCCTTCTATTCAGGACTAAGGGCCCATCCACCGACCACCACAGAATCTTCTATTTCATTTAAAACTTCTTTATTCTGTATGTTTGTTTCTTAGATTTATTTTAGCCTTGAGGCCTTCAGAAAAGGGTTTGCACAAGTATTTTCTATTTTATTCAACTGAAGCAGGAGAGTTGAAATAGAGCAGTTAGTTAATTCTGTCTTCTATATCAACGGCCCTCTCATGCATACATGCACATCTGGGTACTCTGAGGTCAACTTGCTTCTCGGTAGAGGCATGTCTTACAAACCTGAAATCTTTTTAAATTTCTGAAACACCAATGCTCTGTGCCCTTCTCCGCTATATTTCCCAGCCCTCTCAGGTTGGCCCCAGCGCATGGCCTAACAGAGAGCCTCCTTAGCTAACTGCATGTGGTCAAGGGTGTGTTAGTTATGCAGCTTGTGTGATTGTAAACTTTGGTCAGTCAGTGCCTGCTTGATGACAGCTGCACACATGCAGACTCACAGAATTTATGTAAAAAAAAAAAAAAAGGATAGAGATTTGTGGGTTTTTCATTTTCTCTATTGACCAGTGGGAACCAGCTAATGTGTGCCTCATGACCTAGTTTTTGTTCATATTTACTGCACATTTATTTTTATTGTAAAATGATAGTTTGTTGATCACATTAAAGCTGAAATATGTAACTTTTTGGGCAACCCGACCAAATTCACATAGAAATGTGAGTAATAGCTCTGTCATTCTCATTTGAAAGCAAGTCTAAGAAGCAGTAGATATGTTATTTGTACGCTATTTCTATGCTTCCCTTAAGTTTCATTTTTGCATCTTTAACTTTCGATTTTGTACTCCAGCTAAAAATATAATAGTTTTGGTTATGGAAAATATATTTCAAAGCTGTTTTAGATGGTACAATGATTATCTACACTATACTTGCTTGTATAACTGAAATTAGGAGTACTATTAGAATTTTTGTAACCAGGAAATGGCTGCACGATATCTGCATAGTGCATCTTTAACTGCACTGTGTAGTGGTGTTGTACTACAGGTCGTCAAACCACACACGAAGTGGCTCACAGATCCTGAGTTTCTCTGTCTCTTACACCTTAACTTAAATCATCCTTTTCATGGAGTTTGCATTTGATCTGTTTTCTATTGTTTTCAACCTGTAGATCAGGGCTCTCCCAACCCTGTTCCTGGAGAGCAACCCTCCTGTAGGTTTTCACTCTAACCCTGTTCCTGGAGAGCTACCCTCCTGTAGGTTCACTCCAACCCTGTTCCTGGAGAGCTGGGTTGGAGACCTCCCGGCTGTAGGCTATGCGTTGTTGAGTGTTTTTATTTTTTGCTTCAGGTTGAACGTTTCGGTCTTTTGCCGTTCACTTTGTTTGGACTAATATTAAAATTTGGCTGTGGAATTTTGGTTTCACACACAGGTGTCATCTGAGAGGCTGTTAATGAGCACAGGGTTTTAAGGTCATTGCTTTTTTTTCTCGGTTTTCCTATAGATTTGTTTTTGTGCTAAACCTGAGCTCCTCAAATGGATGCCTTTTTTTTCCTTTTTTTTGCCCTCTTAAGAATAATGCAGAAATGAAAATGGAGTGCTTTTCTATTACAACAAACATTAAAGGGACACTGCATTTCAAACAACCTAGAGTAATTACATTAAGTAGCTTTTCACGAGCTAGCTGGAACGGCTCATAGGAGCAGATCTCCTTAGGTAGCTTGATGTACAAGTATACCCCCCTGGACAGGATGCTAGTCTATCGTAGGGCCTTACCCCCAATCTATCTCCTTAATGCTGAGTGCCAGGCAGCAATGCATCGTGTCCCATTCTTAGTCTTTTTGTATGATGCGGCCGGGGATCAAACTCCCAACCTATCAATCTCAGGACGGACACAAGGCCACTGAGCAATTATAGTGCTGCTCTTATATGGCCAAGTATTTATATACTGTATGATTTGTTTTGTACATCAAAGTCAATGTTGTGCTTTTGTCATGTGGAAATTCTTGATAGATGGGCGTTGTGCTTCAATGGTTTTATCGGCCACTATCTAAATAAAATATCTGTCATGTCATCTATGGTCCGTTTCATAATGTTTACATACACGTGATGTGGTGTCCCATCTGGAGTCCATTTTAGTATTTCTCATGCTTTCAGCCTAAAACATTTAAGGTTTGGTGTTTCTGAAATTCATCCTGTAATGACTGGGTGTTGGAACCAAAACCACCCTCACTCTGAGTCTACTGTATAACGTCTTTGTTATCAGAAATATAATTATTAGAAATACAACCTATTATCATTGAGTTCAGTTTTACATTAGCTACCTAGGAAAGGTTTAAAGTTAGCTGATATGAATATGTAGCCTCAGAAACAAAGTTCATGAGATGAGTATTTGCTAATCTTAGGTAATATTGATATATTAGCCATTACTGAGACTCACTTAAGACAGCACCTTTGATACAGCAGTAGGGAAACAAGGATATAACATCTACAGAAAAGACAGGAATGCCCACGTGGGAGGTGTGGTATATATTCAGAGCCATATTCATGTTAAGCTCAGTGAGGTTCTCATGACATTGAAGTAGAAGTGCTGTGGTTGCAGGTTCACCTGCCTCATCTGAAGCCTCTTTTAAGGTGCTGCTATAGGCCAAGTGCTAACTGTCAGTATCTGGAGAATATGTGTGGGATGTTAGATAAGGTCTCTGATGCTGAATGTTCTGGTCACCAAGAAAATAGACTGGTTATCTAGATGTCCTTTAAAGAGGAAGCTTCTTACTGTGACTAAGGCCTGTAACATGACCTAGATTATCACTCAACCAAACAGAATGTATACTGATAGTGTTTGTGACACATGTATTGATAATATCTTCACTAATGCTGCAGAGGTTTACTCCAAAGAAATATCAGTTCCATAATATTGTGGTAATAGATTGTATATTACTGCTTTATATTGCTGTTTTATATCTTTACTGTTTTATATATGAATAGATCATTTGTATATATCCTTAGAGATTGAAAGTAGTGTTAAGTTCAAGCTCTTTGTGTATGAGAAGCCAAATTATTTAGTGGACTAAGAATGTGTACTCCAAATAACTCCAGGCCTCTCCTTACTGATAAGTCCTGTGATGAGCACGGAGAAATCCTGGGTGATGGAAAAGTATTGAAGTACATCTTTGCGGAAGGGAGGGGGTGAGAGCTAAGGGTATAAATGGACACTACACTGTATTGAATGTATGTATTCAGCTGGTATATCTAAGCTGAGTAAACATCACTTGAAGTTTGGGCTCTTTTGTTGCCAGTTTATTAGGTACACCCATCTAGTACTGGGTCAGACCGCCCTTTACCTCCACAACAACCCGAATTCTTCAGGGCATGGAAATGTTGCTCAATTGGTATCAAAGGACATAACGTGTGCCAGGAAAACATTCTCCTCACCATAACACCACCGCCACCAGCCTGTACTGTTGACACCAGGCAGGATGGGGCCATGGACTCAATGACTATTTCACATGTAAACTGAGAAGTGAAATGACAACAGTGAATCGGGCAGAACGACAGATTTTTACCTTGTCAGCTCAGGGATTTGATCTTGCAACCTTTTGGTTATAAGTCCAACACTCTAACCACTAGGCTACCTGCCCAACTAAGATGATAGTTGGAGCTGTGTCGTTAGATTTTAGTGCAGCCTTTGATGTTATTGATAATGATTTGTCATTGAAAAGACAAACTTGCTATCACCTGCCATCACATGGTTGGAGAGTTACTTATCCAATAGAAAGAGAGTATGTTTCAATGGAACCTTCTCTAACATCCGAAATGAACAGTGTGGTATCCCTCAGGGCAGTTGCCTTGGGCCACTACTCTTTATTTTTACAAATTATTTCCCACTTGTCTTACAAGAAGATAAAATGTCTATGTGTGCTGATGATTGCACACTCAACACATCAGCAGTGAGCTCACTGAGACTCTTAGCAAGGAGTTACAGTCAGTGTCAAACTGGATAATTAACAATAAACTGGTCTTAAATACATCTAAAACCAAACACATTGTATTTGGTTCAAAGCATTCTTTTAGACCTGAACCTCAACTGGAGTAGAGGGTGTGACAAGTTGAAGAAGCTCCTAGGAGTAACATTGGATGGTTAGTTATCATGGTCAAGTCGTAAAGATGGGGTGAAGTATGTCTGTTATAAAAAGAGGTTCTGCATTTTTGACACAAAGATCAAGTGTATTACAGTAGTTGTTCAGGCTCTTATCTTGTCCCATCTTGATAACTGTCCAGTAATATGGTCAGGTGCAGCAAAGAAAGACCTAGTAAAGCTGCAGCTGGCTCAAAACAAAGCAGCATGCCTTGCCCTTAACTGCACATACAGAACTAACATCAACAATATGCATGATAGTCTTTCATGGTTGAGGGTTGAGGAGAAATGGACTACTTCTAGTCTTTTTAAGAAACATTTGTGTGTTTAAAATGCCTAACCACTTGTATTATCTATTTGCATACACTTCAAACACATACATTCCCCAGCAGACACGACATTATGGGTTTCTTCACAGTACCCAAACCAAAAACAGATTTAATACGTCGCTCAGTTATGTACAGAGCCATGTCATTGAGGAATGCTCTGCCACCAGAGGTTACTCAAGCAAAAAGCAAGTTTCTTTAAAAAACTATTGTATCAAAGCACCTCTCCTATTTCTATAGATCAAATTTAACTGTACTATTTATAATATGAATATGTATATATGAATAGTGTGTAAATAGTATTTTCATTGTGTCTTATTTACATTTCATTTTGAATTCACAGTTTCTCAATTTCTAAGACACTTAATGAAACTGGGGTCCACTTGATCTCCATTATAACCTAAAGAGTACAACAGTATTTATTTTTTCCACACACAATGCAAATTCTAAGCACATTCTTGCAAAACCGTAAACACAACTCTCTACTTAAGATGCACTTTTCAGTGGAGTAAATCATGTCAAACTAAATTAGTACATTTGGTCACAGCTGATGCAAATTACTCCCATGAATGTGAACCTCTTCTGCATGTATGCAAAACTAATTTGCACAATTGTTCAATCAGCAATCAGTCCTTATTCATGCATAAAAGAGGTCACCTCTGAGTTGTTGTTAGCAAGAATGGACTGAGGTTGAGGGCAAGAACAAAGGAGAGGTAGAGGGGCCCATAGAGGAAGAGGGGTTCAGATGCATGGAAGTGGAAAGTTTATGATGACTGCCCACATGAGCAGATGTCCCTCCTAGATGCAATGAATGCCGGTTGTCTGGCAATTACTGCAGAGGACTACCGAGCGTGGATGCGCCATGCAAGGAAATATTTTCCTCACTGCATTGCAAGGGAAAACATTCAGTGTGATGTTGATGAAAACGTGGCCTGATAGACAAGAACAAATGGACTGAATGTGGTGTGTATTGTATTTGTCTTGCCTTTTTTGACATTGCTTTGTTTTTGCAGTGATTTGTTATCTTGGTGTATTTAATTTTTATTCTCTGTGTGTACTGTACAGCAGGGGTACTCAAGTACTATTTGAGAAGGTCCGGTCACACAAATTTCCTAGGTGGCAAAGGTCCAGATGGATATTGTAATTTATCGGCACAGTAACAAGCCCCCAACTCGCAACACATGCGACCCCAAACTGTTCACACCCCTTTTTTTTTTACCCCTTTTTCTCCCCAATTTTGTGGTATCCAAATGGTAGTTACAGTCTTGTCTCATCGCTCCAACTCCCGTATGAACTCGGGAGAGGCGAAGGTCGAGAGCCGTGCATCCTCCGAAACACAACCCAAACAAGCAGCACTGCGGACGGAGTAATAAAGAATACAAATAAAAACATTTTCTTGGGGGTGACCTGCGGTCCGTATTGAACCGGTCCGGGTCCGCCAGTTGTGTATGGAGGCTGTACAGCATCAGTGAATTTGTAAAGGTTAAATAAAGCCTTTGGTTTCTGGATATTCATGCTCTTGACAATCTTCAGTAAAATTATTTTAGGAAAATAGAATACAGACCATGCTGTGATGCAGCGCATTCAGGAATTATTCAGACCCCTTGAACCTTTTCCACATTTTGTTACGTTACAGCCTTATACTGAAATGGATTACATTTGGTTTTTTCCTCATCAACCTACACACAGTACTCCATAATGACAAAGCAAAAACAGGTTTTTAGAAATGTTTGCAAATGTACTAAAAATTTTAAACAGAAATATCACATTTACATAAATATTCAGACCCTTTACTCAGTACTTTGTTGAAGCACTTTTGGTTGGATTGCAGCCTTGAGTCTTCTTGGGTATGACTCTACAAGCTTGGCACATCTGCAGTTTCTCCCATTCTTCTCTGAAGATCCTCTCGAGCTCTGTCAGGCTTGATGGGGAGTGTCGCAGCACAGATATTTTCAGGTCTCTCCAGAGATGTTCAATCGGGTTCAAGTCCAGGCTCTGGCTGGGCCTCTCAAAGACATTCAGAGACATCCCGAAGCCACTCCTGCGTTGTCTTGGCTGTGTGCTTAGGGTTGTTGTCCTGTTGGAAGGTGAACCTTCACCCCAGTTTGAAGTCCTGATTGCTCTGGAGCAGGTTTTCATCAAGGATTTCTCTGTACTTTGCTCCGTTCATCTTTGCCTCGATCCTGACTAGTCTCCCAGTCCCTGCCTCTGAAAAGCAACCCCACAGCATGATGCTGCCACCACCATGCTTCACCGTAGGGATGGTGCCAGGTTTCCTCCAGATGTGACTCTTGGCATTTAGGCCAAAGAGTTCAATCTTGGTCTCATCAGACCAGAGAATCTTGTTTGTTATGGTCTGAGAGTCTTTAGGTGCCTTTTTGCGAACTCCAAGCAGGCTGTTGTGCATTTTACTGAGGAATGGCTTCCGTCTGGCCACTCTACCATAAAGGCCTGAATGGTTGTGTGCCGTAGAGATGGTTGTCCTTCTTGAAGGTTCTTCCATCTCCACAGAGGAACTCTAGAACTCTGTCAGAGTGACCATCGGGTTCTTGGTCACCTCCCTGACCACGGCCCTTAGCCCCCGATTGCTCAGTTTAGCCGGGCGGCCAGCTCTAGGAAGAGTCTTGGTGGTTCCAAACTTCTTCCATTTAGGACTGATGGAGGCCACTGTGTTCTTGGGGACCTTCAATGCTGCATAAATGTTTTGGTACCCTTCACCAGATCTATGCCTCGACACAATCTTGTCTTAGAGCTCTACGGACAATTCCTTCGACATCATGGCTTGGTTTTTTCTCGGACATGCACTGTCAACTGTGGAACCTTATATAGACAGGTGTGTGTCTTTCCAAATCATGTCCAATCAATTGAATTTACCAAGTTGTAGAAACATCTCAAGGATGGTCAATGGAAACAGGATGCACCTGAGCTCAATTTCGAGTCTCATTGCAAAGGGTCTGAATACTTATGTAGATAAAGTATTTCTGTTTTTATTTTTAAGACATTTGCAAAAAAATTAAAAAATGTTTTTGCTTTGTCTTTATGGGGTATTGTGTGTAGATTTCTGAGAAAAAATTATATGTAATCAATTTTAGAATAAAGCTGTAACATAACAACATTTGGAAAAAGTCAAGGGGTGTGAATAGTTTCCGAATGCACTGTATTTAATGTTTTGAGTATCTTATTGCATTTTGCAAATGAAATGTGTCATTTCGCCCAACGTGTTTCAGTTTAGGGCTGCATGTTAATTGTTTTGAAAAAGTTTATTCTGTTTTGACAAACGTGCTCAAGCAATCGAGAAAAAATGTAATAGCTTATTTTGTTGTTGTCTATAACTGTTCTGTACCTTGTCATGTATGTGTAAGTTTTATGTGGAACCCTGGAAGAGTAGCTTCTGCATTTACAGTAGCTAATGGAAATCCTAATAAAATCAACAAAAGATTTAAGATCTTTACAAATTGTTTGGAATATGTTTTCAGCATGAAGGACACTTACAATAATGCTCCACCCTGATGGCAATGGGTCATTGTTTTGTATCCCAGTGGCTATTAGTCTATAGGACATATGGAAATCATAATCATATGTTATTAATTCTGAGGTTATACTATACGCCTGCTAAGTACAGATCATTATGAATTTTCAGAGACAAGTTTCTACCACCATGCATGGTTTCTGATGAACTATAAGAGTTCCATGGAAGATGACTCACTGTGTTTAACGACTTATCTACACTCTCATAAATAAAATTATCTAACCAACCATATCAAATCAAATTTTATTTGTCACATACACATGGTTAGCAGATGTTAATGCGAGTGCAGCGAAATGCTTGTGCTTCTAGTTCCGACCATGCAGTAGTATCTAACAAGTAATCTAACAAATTCACAACAACTACCTTAGTCCCCGCCTTATCTCAGCTCGCTGGTCACCTTAGCAGCACCAACCCGTAGTATGCGCTCCAGCAGGTATATCTCACTGGTCACCCCCAATGCCAATTCCTCCTTTGACCGACTCTCCTTCCAGTTCTCTGCTGCCAATGACTGGAACGAACTACAAAAATCTCTGAAACTGGAGACACTTATCTCCCTCACCAGCTTTAAGCACCAGCTGTCAGAGCAGTTCACAGACCCCTGCACCTGTTTATAGCCCATCTGTAAATAGCCCAACTAACTACCTCATCCCCTACCGTATTTATTTATTTATTTATCTTGTTCCTTTGCACCCCAGTTTTTCTACATTGCACATTCATCTACTGCACATCTACCATTCCAGTGTTTAAATTCTATATTGTAATTTACTTACGGGGGAAGGTGATGCCACCATGGCCTATTTATTGCCTTACCTTTCTTATCCTACCTCATTTGCACTCTTTGTATATAGATTTGTTTTTTTCTACTGTATTATTGACTGTATGTTTGTTTTACTCCATGTGTAACTCTGTGTTGTTGTATGTGTCGAACTGCTTTGCTTTATCTTGGCCAGGTCGCAGTTGTAAATGAGAACTTGTTCTCAACTTGCCTACCTGGTTAAAGTGGCTAGTGATACATTTATTTCATCCAATTATAATTATTAAAGTAGCTAGAGATTTGAGTCGATGTGCAAATGGCATAGGCAAGATTCAGTAGATGGTTTAGAGTACAGTGTATACATTTGATATGAGTAATGTCGGATATGTAAACATTATATAAAAAATTGTTTAAAGTGGCTAGTGATACATTTGTTACATCCAATTTCTATTTTTAAAGTGGCTAGAGATTTAAGTCAGTATGTTGGCAGCAGCCACTCAATGTTAGTGATGGCTGTTCAACAGTCTGATGGCCTTGAGGTAGAAGCTGTTTTTCAGTCTCTCGGTCCCAGCTTTGATGCACCTGTACTGACCTCGACTTCTCAATGATAGCGGGGTGAACAGGCAGTGGCTCGGGTGGTTGTTGTCCTTGATGATCTTTTTGGCCTTCCTGTGACATCGGGTGGTGTAGGTGTCCTGGAGGGCAGGTAGTTTACCCCCGGTGATGCGTTGTGCAGTCCTCACTACCCTCTGGAGAGCCTTACGGTTGTGGGCGGAGCAGTTGCCGTACCAGGCGGTGATACAGCCCGACAGGATGCTCTCGATTGTGCATCTGTAGAAGTTTGTGAGTGATTTTGGTGACAAGCCAAATTTCTTCAGCCTCCTGAGGTTGAAGGCGCTGTTGCACCTTCTTCACCACGCTGTCTGTGTGGGTGGACCATTTCAGTTTGTCCGTGATGTGTACGCCGAGGAACTTAAAACTTTCCACCTTCTCCACTACTGTCCCGTCGATGTGGATAGGGGGGTGCTCCCTCTCCTGTTTCCTGAAGTCCACGATCATCTCCTTTGTTTTGTTGACATTGAGTGAGAGGTTATTTTCCTGACACCACACTCCGAGGGCCCTCACCTCCTCCCTATAGGCCGCCTCGCTGCTTGTTGGTAATCAAGCCTACCACTGTAGTGTCGCCAGCAAACTTGATGATTGAGTTGGATGCGTGCTTGGCCACGCAGTCATGGGTAAACAGGGAGTACAGGAGAGGGCTGAGAACGCACCTTGTGGGGCCCCAGTGTTGAGGATCAGCGGGGTGGAGATGTTGTTTCCTACTCTCACCACCTGGGGCCGGCCCGTCAGGAAGTCCAGGACCCAGTTGCACAGGGCTGGGTCGAGACCTAAGGTCTCGAGCTTAATGACGAGCTTGGAGGGAACTATGGTGTTAAATGCTGAGCTGTAGTCGATAAACAGCATTCTTACATAGGTATTCCTCTTGTCCAGATGGGTTAGGGCAGTATGCAGTGTGATTGCGATTGCGTTGTCTGTGGACCTATTGGGACGGTAAGCAAATTGGAGTGGGTCCAGGGTATCTGTCAGGATGGAGGTGATATGATCCTTGACTAGTCTCTCAATGCACTTCATGATGACAGAAGTGAGTGCTACGGGGCGATAGTCATTTAGCTCAGTTACCTTAGCTTTCTTGGGAACAGGAACAATGGTGGCCCTCTTGAAGCATGTGGGAACAGCAGACTGGGATAGGGACTGAATGAATATGTCCGTAAACACACCAGCCAGCTGGTCTGCGCATGCTCTGAGAACATGGCCAGGGATGCCATCTGGGCCAGCAGCCTTGCGAGGGTTAACACATTTAAATGTTTTCCTCACATTGGCTGCGGTGAAGGAGAGCCTGCAGGTTTTGGTAGCGGGCCGTGTCGGTGGCACTGTATTGTCCTCAAAGCGAGCAAAGTTGTTTAGTTTGTCTGGGAGCAGGACGTCATGGTCCGCGACGGGGCTGGTTTTCTTTTTGTAGTCCGTGATTGACTGTAGACCCTGCCACATTCCTCTCGTGTCTGAGCCGTCTACTTTGTCTCTATATTGACGCTTAGCTTGTTTGATTGCCTTGCGGAGGGAATAGCTACACTGTTTGTATAAGGGCCATGTGTATAATGGCCATGTGGGGATTTCAGGCTTTACATTTGATATACATCTACTTTATTTTCCAGTGTTCCACACCATCACCCAGGAACAGATGTGTTTGATGAATCTCAACAGGGTCTCAGTGTTTTTCACATACCCCTGTGGCATAGCTCTGTTATTCACAGTAGAACTCTGCCTAGCTGCCGGGGGAAGGTGATGCAGCTGCCATAGGGACAAGGCCCTTGTCTCAGACTATCAAAAATATCACCCATACTGTCTTAGAAACCATGTTGTTTGGTTAGATTTAATCTAATGTCTGTGTTTGTTTGAAATGCTGTATTGCATTTAACTCATGGTTGTAAAGGAAATGCTTTCAGAGGTCATCATAGTCCTACACAAATTCTTCAGCCATTTCAGGCCCATGTTTGTGGGTGATTTTGTTGAGAACCGGTCAGCGGTCACATGACCGCATGACCACATCGTCTGGTCCAAACGAGTTATAAATTGGATTGAGAGTTCAGAGGCCCGCCATCTGGATTCACTCAGGACATTCTCTCCTGGGTGGAGGACAGCTCTAGAGGACAAGGCTGTCTGCCCACATTTCATTTTGCTGAGTAATCTTGACCATTTCCAATGGATTTGGAGGCACCAGACACTTTGATTTTAAGTCAATAAGAAGATATATGAATCTGTAATACAGAGAATAGAAGGCATTAAGTGACAATGCTCTCAATTTCAGGCCCTAATGTTTTAGCGCAACAAAGTAGACTCACTACAAAAACTTCAAAACATGTCTTCAGTTTATTGGAATATTGGCATAATTCTCAACTATGGGGCAAGGTTCCCCGTTAGGGTTCCCCAGAGAGCTTTCTGTTTACAGTAAGGTCAATAAGTGATGTATTGTTGTCTCTACCTTCGTGCCCTTTGTGCTGTTGTCTGTGCCCAATAATGTTTGTACCCTGTTTTGTGCTGCTACCATGTTGTGCTGCTGACATGTTGTGTTGCTACCATGTTGTTGTCATGTTGTGTTGCTACCATGCTGTGTTGTCATGTGTTGCTGCCATGCTATGTTGTTGTCTTAGGTCTCTCTTTATGTAGTGTTGTGGTGTCTCTCTTTATGTAGTGTTGTGGTGTCTCTCTTGTATTTTTAATCTCAGCCCCCGTCCCCGCAGGAGGCCTTTTGCCTTTTGGTAGGCCGTCAATGTAAATAATAATTTGTTCTTAACTGACTTGCCTAGTTAAATTAAAGGTTAAATAAAAAATATATAAAAAAATAAGAATATAATATTTAAGACTTGAGTTTGGGGTTTAATAATAAATGTCTTACAGTTTAGATATATAGTGACAAATGAACTCTTGAAAATATTATATCTCTAATTTCTAGGGGGATAGGATATTTTGACAGAATCTTTGACTATGGGCATCGAACCGTAAAAGGTTGAAGGCCCTCACGGCCAAACCTCTTGAATGAGTACATGAGCCTCTAGATGGCATTGTTGAATCATACAGTGACTGTCCATCTGGCTATCCTTTTTGCTGAAAGGATTGTGGGCCACGTTATCTAACTGTTGTATAATTCCAGGTTCATTTGCAATTGTGCTCTCTGCCACCATGCTGAGTGTTGGCAGAGTGAATAAAAACCGAATTCACCCTCCTATTGTCAGGTTAACTGTGATACTGTCAGTGGACAGCTCTAATGAATGGAAACACAACATTATTTCCTGAAGCACTTTTAATCAATGAGACCATTTTCATAGACATATCTGATTTGTTTTCAAAAAGCAAGACTTCTACTGTCTGCGTATCGTCTCAAAGCCTAATTGATATATTGCATGCTGCTTGAAATGGGACTTTTTTTAGTGACCGTGACCACTCTGTACAATGTAAAAAGTAAACAGGGTATTTAGACAAGCCTGGATTGCATTCCTTTATTTTGACAGGGAGTCAATGCTGAGACTAAGGTTTCTATTCCAGATGAGCCCTGTTTGAGTTTAAACTCCACTGATTATTCATTGTTAATGTCATGTGAAACTCAAGACGTTAGTTGTTTGTCAGTTGCAAATCAATGTAAATTCAGCATTTAATCTGTGAAAAGTGAAAATATGTTTTCTCTCAACCATTTTCCTCCTTTGTCTTCGATTTGCCTTTGATTGATTCTACAAGAGACAAGTTTATTGATTCACATGAGAAAAGAGTCCTCAATCCATTTCCTCCCCCAAGTGTTATATACTGCGTTTGCCGTTACACAGGTCATCTATACGCTGTTACTCTGTAGGATGACCCCAGCACATTGAGGGTGTGATATGTTTCTGAGAAATGGATGCATAAGAAATGGCTTGTTGTATAGACACAGCAATGCCAGATGTTACATCTGTGAGAGATCCTGTCCCAAAAAATTATATCAGAAATGATCATGATTAGAGCATGCTTGCGGTAGGGAGAGCGGCGGTCTTTGGTGGAAAATGCAATGATTGGTATTCAGCGACGCAGGGCCTTATGCATTTCCAAATCGCCAGCTCCATGAATATTCACTGAGCAACTTTTTTTTCGAGTACTGAGTGTGATTTCCTGCTGATTCCGAACTCAATGAACTACCTATCACACGTAACAACCAGCCAAAGTGATGGTGCTCCTGGCCAGGGCCGGGTTCTTGCCTCTGACCGGGGGCCGGGTTCTTGCCCATCATAATCTTTTATTTTTATTGGCCAGTCTGAGATATGTCTTTTTCTTTGCAACTCTGCCTAGAAGGCCAGCCTCTTCGCTGTTGACGTTGAGACTGGTGTTTTGCGGGTACTATTTTAATGAAGCTGCCAGTTGAGGACTTGTGAGGCTTCTGTTTCTCAAACTAGACTCTCTGATGTACTTGTCCTCTTGCTCAGTTGTGCACACCGGTGCCTCCCACTCCTCTTTATATTCTGGTTAGGGCCAGTTTGTGCTGTTCTGTGAAGGGGAGTAATACATAGCTTTGTACGAGATCTTCAGTTTCTTGGCAATTTCTCGCATGGAATAGCCTTCATTTCTCAGAACAAGAATAGACTGACGAGTTTCAGAAGAAAGTTATTTGTTTCTGGCCATTTTGAGCCTGTAATCGAACCCACAAATGCTGATGCTCCAGATACTCAACTAGTCTAAAGAAGGCCAGTTTTTTTGCTTCTTTAATCAGAACAACAGTTTTCAGCTGTGCTAACATAATTGCAAAATGGTTTTCTAATGATCAGTTAGCCTTTTCAAATGATAAACTTGGATTAGCTAACACAACGTGCCATTGGAACACAGTAGTGATGGTTGCTGATAACGGGCCTCTGTAAGCCTATGTAGATATTCTACAGTGTCTACACTGTATTTCTGATGAATTTTATGCTATTTTAATGGACCAAAAAATTTGCTTTTCTTCCAAAAACAAGGACATTTCTAAGTGACCCCAAACCTTTGAATGGTAGTGTATATAAATGTGTAGGCCTAAATTACTTTTATGCACCCCACTCGGAATGTATGCCATAAAAGGGAAAAGGAGAATATATCTTGTTAGATTAATCATTTGAACTGCATGGCTACATGTGCCTCACGACCTCATTAGATCATGTTTGTGGTCCTAATTTATGGCCGCAATTACGGCTGCACCACTGGGCTCAAATTAGGTTATCTGTATTCAATGGAGAGACTTAAGAGATAGTTCATGCAAATTACACAATTACACAATGGTTTCCTTACCCTGTAAGCAGTCTATATGTACACGGTATGACAGTAATCAATGCTTTGGTTTAGTTTCCCTGGCACTGTTTCCACATGCTGTCCCTTAAACTGACCCGCAGGTTGATGAACACATTGCGGATTGCATTTACGTCCACATTCATTTAGTTACAGCAATTCACAGCATGTACCTTAATCATCCAGTAAGAGAATGATATCATGTCATTAAATCCATTATTGTTCAGCAAGGGAGATAAATCTGGCCTTTATACGCTTCATTCCCAGATCTTTCTTAAACCTGTTGCTCTCAGAATAAAACACTGAGGTGTCTGGATTGAAATCCACCCAACACTCTGAAAGTGTGTTTCCCAATAAAATATTAGACAGAGTTTTTGCGTTGGGCCAGTAACCGAAAGGTAGCCAGTTCGAATTCCCATGCCAACAATGTGGAAAATCTGTTGATGTGCCCTTGAGCAAGGCACTTAACCCTAATTGCTCCAGGGTCCGGGGGTGTCTCAGGAGGAGTTGGGATATACAACAAACAAAAAAACATTTCCAATTCACACAATGGGCTTTAGGATCTCGTCACGGTATCTCTATGCATTCAAATTGCCATTCATAAAATGCAATTGTGTTCATTGTCTGTAGCTTATGCCTGACCATAACACAACCCCACTGCCACCATGGGGTACTCTGTTCATAACGTTGATATCGACAAACCTCTCGCCCACATGACGGCATACATGTGGTCTGCGGTTGTGAGGCACGTTGGAACTACTGCCAAATTCTCTAAGACAATGTTGGAGGTGGCTTATGGTAAAGAAATTAACATTAAATTATCTGGCAACAGCTCTTGTGGACATTCCTGCAGTTAGCATGTCAGTTGCATGCTCCCACAAAACTTGAGACATCTCTGGCATTGTGTTGTGTGACAAAACTATGCATTTTAGAGTGGCCTTTCATAGGTGCACCTGTGTAATGATCATGCTATTTAATCAGCTTCTTGATATGCCACAGCTGTTAGGTGGATGGATTATCTTGGCAAAGGAGAAATGCTCACGAACACAGATGTTAACAAATATATGCACAACATTTGAGAGAAATAAGCTTTTTGTGCGTATGGCACATTTCTGGGATCTTTTATTTCAGCTAATGAAACATGGGACCAACACTTTACATGTTGTGTTTATGTTTTTGTTCAGTGTACATTTGGAAGGCCACTCACCATATTCCTATGGTACCAGTATTCTCAATCACACTAGAATAGATTCAGACTGATTGTACTGATTGTACCCAATGGTCACTATGACAGAGCTCCAGATTTCCTCTGTGGATATGGAAGAACCTTCCAGAAGGACAACTATCTCTGCAGCACTCCACCAATCTGGCCTTTATGGTAGAGTGGCCAGACGGAAGCCATGACTCAGTAAAATGCACATGACAGCCTGCTTGGAGTTTTCCAAAAGGTACCTAAAGGACTCTCAGACCATGAGAAACAAGATTCTCTGGTCTGATGAAACCAAGATTGAACTCTTTGGTCTGAATGGCAAGCGTCACGTCTGAAGGGAACATGGCACCATCCCTACGGTGAAGCATGGTGGTGGCACCATCATGCTGTGGGAATGTTTTTCAGCGAGCAGGGACTGGGAGACTAGTCAGGATTGAGGCAAAGATGAACGGAGCAAAGTACAGAGAGATCCTTGATGAAAACCTGCTCCAGAGCGCTCAGGACCTCAGACTGGGGCGAAAGTTCACCTTCCAACAGGACAATGACCATAAGCACACAGCCAAGACAAAGCAGGCGTGGCTTGGGGACAAGTCTCTGAATGTCTCTGAGTGGCCCAGCCAGTGCCTGATCGAACATCTCTGGAGAGACCTGAAAATAGCTGTGCAGCGACGCTACCCATCCAACCTGAGAGAGCTTGAGAGGATCTGCAGAGAAGAAACTCCCTAAATACAGGTGTGCCAAGATTGTTGTGTCATACCTAAGAAGACTTGAGGCTGTAATCGCTGTCAAAAGGTCCTTCAACAAAGTACTGCTGAGTACAGGTTCTGAATACTTACGTAAATGTCATATTTCAGTTTTTTATTTTGCTAAAATTTCTGAAACAATGTTTTTGATTTGTCATTATGTGGTATTGTGTGTAGATTGGTGAGGGGAAAAAACGATTTAATCAATTATAGAATAAGGCTGTAACATAACAAAATATGGAAAAAGTCAAGCGGTCTGAATACTTTCCGAATGCACTGTACATCATAGTGCATTCCATCTGGTCAAGCAAAATCATCTGGTACATAGATTTACTGTATGACTGTGATTTATGACACTTTTCCAAAACAGGCTCCCTTATGAGGTGACGCCTTCAATTTGTACTACACACAATATTGGCATTCTATCAATTACCCTTTGTCTAACCAACTAAGAGCCAAATATCAGATATATTATCATAGAATGTGATAAAGAATTTAGTTGTTTAATAGGATCTTTGTGGATCTTCTAAAATAATAATATTTCATCGTACATGAGAGGCATTTCTAAAGAACACATACTGTAACAAGCATACATCATTCATGAAATATAGTGTTTACTTGTAATGAATGTTGATGTGTTTTTCTACTATAAATTGACAATCTTGAGCATTTCAAATGATCAGTGTTTTTTTTTGTAGTAAGTCTGCATTCGTTGTAACAAGAAACTTTTGTAAACAAAATAATAATAAAAAATCCAATAGTAGAAAGACATCCCTCGTCTGTTGCCTAGGAACATGTTTCTTAGTAGCAAAATTGATATAGATAATGTGTTTTAATGGGGTGATCAAAATATTATTGAATCGTTTGAGAACATTGCTTGGTTTAGATGTTGCTTTTTTAAATAAAATGTATTCACATTAACCTGAGGACCTGTTGCTTGCTTTACTGTCCTTTTTAATGAGTTAATTACATTTATTGTAGAAATGTAGTGCAAGGATAGCAAGAGAGAAGGCTCTGTCTGTCTGTCTGTGTGTCTGTGTGTCTGTCTGTCTGTGTGTGTGTGTGAATGTGCAGTTGGATGAAGGGCAGTTGGGGGGACTATTTGTTGCTGCGCATTCTGTATGTCCCTCTATTTTCTGCTTGGCTGATTAGAGGCAGTGCTTTGTCATAATGTACATGAATTGAGGTCTTTGAATGCGTCTGCGCTCTGCCCCCTCTCTCATCCGGCCATATTAAGAAAAGCACATGACAGGGACATTTCAAGATGATGATGACCATTTCCCTACATAAAGAGCCAAATGTGAATAGTGGATAATCTGATAAAGTCACATAGCCTTCATTTTAATTTTAAATTAATTTAATGTATTTTATTTGCACGAATAGAAAGACAGTTTGTAACAGATGGACATATATCACACAGATTCAGCAGTGTGGACAAAAAACAAACGATAAAATAGAACCAACTAGACGCAAGGAATATAACATCTAAACAGAAAGTCAAGCTACTGGGGGTGTAGAACTGTAATGGACAGTAGGTTCTTCTTAACATTTATTTTAAACAACGTCGGGGATAGCTTGGCAAAATCAGGTGGGTTACCAGCCTTAGGTGGGTTATCAAACCCCACTGTGGTTCTCTAGGGTTCTACTGGTAATCCACCTAGGGTGAGAAGTAACGAAGCCAGTCCTGTACTGTATGTTGTGTTAAGTAACGTACAGATGTATGAACCTAATTTGATCACCCTGTTGCAGGAAAACTTTCCTCCTATGCAAATTAACTACATCTGTAAAATAAAGATGCTCTGTTCATTGTGTTCTTTCAGGAATGTGCTTTAATTGATATCATCCTCATGTCCAAAGATAGACCCTTTTATTGATATCATCCTCATGTCCAAAGATAGACCCTTTAATTGATATCATCCTCATGTCCAAAGATAGACCCTTTTATTGATATCATCCTCATGTCCAAAGATAGACCCTTTAATTGCTCAGAAGACTGCAACCTAAAAAAATCCTGAACCGATCACTTGTTTGTCTCCGACGGCCATTGTAATATATGGTAGATATTTTTTCAGTGACTGGTTCACTGGGGTATGGCTAATGTAATGATTATTTTATGAGTCATCACAAATCAGTTAAAAGTAGCATGTGTGGTGGACCCTCCTTTTCTATTCCACTAACCTGGAAGTAATGCTTAATACATCATGCTGGGGATTCATGCACAGAGAGGCACTCATCTGAAAAATTCTTTTTGACTTTGGATAAACTCTTGAGCCCTACATTATTTAATGAGTGGCCCTCAGACGCACAACTGCCTGCCCTGGCCGGGCCCATGAGCAAGTGTGGGGAGTAAGTTAGCCGAACCGAACCCATCACTGTATGAAGGGGAGGCCCCTGTCCTACCCCACCCCCAATACTAACCCAATCACAGATGGATACGGACGGGTGGTGGTTGTGATCAACGTATGTCTCTTGAATGTCATCAGGCAGGGGTAGACAGTTTAGGAGCGCCAGTCAGGGATGTCACTTTGAATCTGCCAGAAAGCATTTTGCACACGCTCCACCCTGCCAAAGCCTGACAGGCAGTGCTCACGTGTGGTAAGCATAGGTTTGCGTCCCTAATGGCACCCTGTTTCCTGTATAGTGCACTAAATAGGGAATAGGGTGCTATTAGGGACGCAGACAATAGTAGCTACCACTGCAGCTATAGACGGCCTCTGTATTCATCAAGGTCAGGGCCACCACTGCCTCTTTCGTTATGCTGATGCCATACATCATTCAGAGAGCACTGAATTGCCCCACATGGCTTGGCTTCGTACAGGTCAGCAGAGTTTCTATATACAGAATCAACTAATCTTAAATGCGTGAACTACAGTGTATGTGTTGTGAGAAACTATACAGTATAGCCTTGGACAGAAACCTCAATGGTAATTGGTCTATGACTGATGAACAATTGTGTAAGAGCAAGGCATCACACGGGAAGTCATGCTAGGTCACTTGACGCACTTCCATGCAATTCAAAAGTTCTTGATGGCCAGTAAAAAGTAAAGGCAACAAGAACTAACATATATCAGAGATCGATATGCAACAGTTATTCAATATGTACACTTACAGCATATCCTTCCTCAACTGATATAACTATAGAATACATGAGAAAAAAAGCTACATCTCAAGTTGGTTGATGAGAGACACAATTTGTAAAGCATGTAGATAACTGTGTCCTTGCTAAGTCATTTTCTTTGAGATCAAGTCTACTATACTATCAGTGGGGGAAAAGCACAGGAGTGACAGGTATCTGGTGCTGCATCTGGTGCTGCACTTTTTCTGTCATCAGGAACTTCAGAGAGTTTTGAAAATCTTAATTGTTCGTCTTTCAGGAACTTGTATGTACAAAAAGCACATCGATACACACAACCTCAAGAGCTAAGTAATTATATACTTAAGCAATAAGGCCCAAGGGGGTGTGGTATATGGCCAATATTTTTTATTTATTTAACCTTTATTTAACCAGGTAGGCAAGTTGAGAACAAGTTCTCATTTACAACTGCGACCTGGCCAAGATAAAGGAAAGCAGTTCGACACATACAACAACACAGAGTTACACATGGAGTAAAACAAACATACAGTCAATAATACAGTAGAATCTATATACAAAGAGTGCAAATGAGGTAAGATAAGGAAGGTAAGGCAATAAATAGGCAATGGTGGCAAAGTAATTACAATATAGCATTTAAACACTGGAATGGTAGATGTGCAGTAGATGAATGTGCAATGTAGAAAAACTGGGGTGCAAAGGAACAAGATAAATAAATAAATACGGTAGGGGATGAGGTAGTTGGTTGGGCTATTTACAGATGGGCTATATACAGGTGCAGGGGTCTGTGAGCTGCTCTGACAGCTGGTGCTTAAAGCTGGTGAGGGAGATAAGTGTCTCCAGTTTCAGAGATTTTTGTAGTTCGTTCCAGTCATTGGCAGCAGAGAACTGTAAGGAAAGTCGGCCAAAGGAGGAATTGGCTTTGGGGGTGACCAGTGAGATATACCTGCTGGAGCGCGTGCTACGGGTTGGTGCTGCTATGGTGACCAGCGAGCTGAGATAAGGCGGGGCTTTACCTAGCAGAGACTTGTAGATGACCTGGAGCTAGTGGGTATGGCGACGAGTGTAAAGCGAGGGCCAGCCAATGAGAGCATACAGGTCGCAGTGGTGGGTGGTATATGGGGCTTTGGTGACAAAATGGATGGCACTGTGATAGACTGCATCCAATTTGTTGAGTAGAGTATTGGAGGCTATTTTGTAAATGACATCACCGAAGTCGAGGATTGGTAGGATAGTCAGTTTTACGAGGGTATGTTTGGCAGCATGAGCGAAGGATGCTTTGTTTGCGAAATAGGAAACCAATTCTAGATTTAATTCTGTATTGGAGATGTTTGATATGAGTCTGGAAGGATAGTTTACAGTCTAACCAAACCTAAATATTTGTAGTTGTCCACATAATCTAAGACAGAACCGTCCAGAGTAGTGATGCTGGACGGGGGGGTTGAAGAGCATGCATTTAGTTTTATTTGCGTTTAAGAGCAGTTGGAGGCCACGGAAGGTGAGTTGTATGGCATTGAAGCTCGTCTGGAGGTTAGTTAACACAGTGTCCAAAGAAGGGCCAGAAGTATACAGAATGGTGTTGTCTGCGTAGAGGTGGATCAGAGACTCACCAGCAGCAAGAGCGACATCATTGATGTATACAGAGAAGAGAGTCGGCCCAAGAATTGAACCCTGTGGCACCCCCATTGAAACTGCCAGAGGCCCGGACAACTAGCCCTCCGATTTGACACACTGAACTCTATCGGAGAAGTAGTTGGTAAACCATGCAAGGCAATCATTTGAGAACAAGGCTGTCGAGAATGCCGATAAGGATGTGGGGATTGACAGAGTCGAAAGCCTTGGCCAGATCAATGAATACGGCTGCACAGTAATGTCTCTTATCAACGGCAGTTATGATGTCGTTTAGGACCTTGAGCGTGGCTGAGGTGCACCCATGACCAGCTCTGAAACCAGATTGCATAGCGGAGAGGGTATGGTGGGATTCGAAATGGTCTGTAATCTGTTTGTTAACTTGGCTTTCAAAGACCTTAGAAAGGCAGGGTAGGATAGATATAGGTCTGTAGCAGTTTGGGTCAAGAGTGTCTCCCCCTTTGAAGAGGGGGATGACCGCAGCTGCTTTCCAGTCTTTGGGAATCTCAGACGCCACGAAAGAGAGGTTGAACAGGCTAGTAATAGGGGTTGCAACAATTTCGGCAGATAATTTTAGAAAGAAAGGGTCCAGATTGTCTAGCCCGGCTGATTTGTAGGGGTCCAGATTTTGCAGCTCTTTCAGAACATCAGCTAACTGGATTTGGGAGAAGGAGAAATGGGGGAGGCTTGGGCGAGTTACTGAGGGGGGTGCAGGGCTGTTGACCGGGGTAGGGGTAGCTAGGTGGAAAGCATGGCCAGCCATAGAAAAATGCTTATTGAAATTCTCAATTATTGTGGGTTCATCAGTGGTGACAGCGTTTCCTATCCTCAGTGCAGTGGGCAGCTGGGAGGAGGTGCTCTTATTCTCCATGGACTTTACAGTGTCCCAGAACTTTTTTGAGTTTGTGTTACAGAAAGCAAATTTCTGCTTGAAAAGGCTAGCCTTGGCTTTCCTAACTGCCAGTGTATATTGGTTCCTGACTTCCCTGAAAAGTTGCATATCACGGGGGCTGTTCGATGCTAATGCAGAACGCCACAGGATGTTTTTGTGCTGGTCAAGGGCAGTCAGGTCTGGAGAGAACCAAGGGCTATATCTGTTCCTGGTTCCAAATTTCTTGAATGGGGCATGCTTATTTAAGATGGTGAGGAAGGCACTTTTAAAGAAAAACCAAGCATCCTCTACTGACGGGATGAGGTCAATATCCTTCCAGGATACCCGGGCCAGGTCGATTAGAAAGGCCTTCTCACTGAAGTGTTTTAGGGAACGTTTGACAGTAATGAGGTTGTCGTTTGACCGCAAACCCATTACGGATGCAGGCAATGAGGTAGTGATCGCTGAGATCTTGGTTGAAACCAGCAGGGGTGTATTTGGAGGGCAAGTTAGTTAGGATGACATCTATGAGGGTGCCCGTGTTTACGGCTTTGGGGTTGTACCTAGTAGGTTCATTGATGATTTGTGTGAGGTTTAGGGAATCAAGCTTAGATTGTAGGATGGCCGGGGTGTTAAGCATGTCCCAGTTTAGGTCACCTAGCAGTACGCACTCTGAAGATACAGTGAGGGAAAAAAGTATTTGATCCCCTGCTGATTTTGTAGGTTTGCCCACTGACAAAGAAATGATCAGTCTATAATTTAATGGTAAGTTTATTTGAACAGTGAGAGACAAAATAACAACAATAAAATCCAGAAAAACGCATGTGAAAAATGTTATAAATTGATTTGGATGATAGCGGGGTGAACAGGCAGTGGCTCGGGTGGTTGTTGTCCTTGATGATCTTTTTGGCCTTCCTGTGACATCGGGTGGTGTAGGTGTCCTGGAGGGCAGGTAGTTTACCCCCGGTGATGCGTTGTGCAGTCCTCACTACCCTCTGGAGAGCCTTACGGTTGTGGGCGGAGCAGTTGCCGTACCGGGCGGTGATACAGCCCGACAGGATGCTCTCAATTGTGCATCTGTAGAAGTTTGTGAGTGTTTTTGGTGACAAGCCGAATTTCTTCAGCCTCCTGAGGTTGAAGAGGCGCTGTTGCACCTTCTTCACCACACTGTCTGTGTGGTTGGACCATTTCAGTTTGTCCGTGATGTGTACGTCGATGAACTTAAAACTTTCCACCTTCTCCACTACTGTCCCGTCGATGTGGATAGGGGGGTGCTCCCTCTCCTGTTTCCTGAAGTCCACGATCATCTCCTTTGTTTTTTTGACGTGCAGTGAGAGGTTATTTTCCTGACACCACCGTCTCAGTGGCCGTCTCGTCGTTGTTGGTATTCAAGCCTACCACTGTAGTGTCGTCAGCAAACTTGATGATTGAGTTGGATGCGTGCTTGGCCACGCAGTCATGGGTAAACAGGGAGTACAGGAGAGGGCTGAGAACGCACCCTTGTGGGGCCCCAGTGTTGAGGATCAGCGGGGTGGAGATGTTGTTTCCTACCCTCACCACCTGGGACCGGCCCGTCAGGAAGTCCAGGACCCAGTTGCACAGGGCTGGGTCGAGACCTAGGGTCTCGAGCTTAATGACGAGCTTGGAGGGAACTATGGTGTTAAATGCTGAGCTGTAGTCGATGAACAGCATTCTTACATAAGTATTCCTCTTGTCCAGATGGGTTAGGGCAGTATGCAGTGTGATTGCGATTGCGTCGTCTGTGGACCTATTGGGACGGTAAGCAAATTGGAGTGGGTCCAGGGTGTCTGGCAGGATGGAGGTGATATGATCCTTGACCAATCTCTAGTCATTTAGCTCAGTTACCTTAGCTTTCTTGGGAACAGGAACAATGGTGGCCCTCTTGAAGCATGTGGGAACAGCAGACTGGGATAGGGACTGATTGAATATGTCCGTAAACACACCAGCCAGCTGGTCTGCGCATGCTCTGAGGACACGGCCAGGAATGCCATCTGGGCCGGCAGCCTTGCGAGGGTTAACACATTTAAATGTTTTTCTCACATTGGCTGCGGTGAAGGTGAGCCCGCAGGTTTTGGTAGCGGGCCGTGTCGGTGGCACTGTATTGTCCTCAAAGCGAGCAAAGAAGTTGTTTAGTTTGTCTGGGAGCAGGACGTCATGGTTCGCAACGGGGCTGGTTTTCTTTTTGTAGTCTGTGATTGACTGTAGACCCTGCCACATTCCTCTTGTGTCTGAGCCGTTGAATTGTGACTCTACTTTGTCTCTATATTGACGCTTAGCTTGTTTGATTGCCTGTATGCACCACATACAGTTTGTAACTAAATTATATAATTGTGCTCTGATTATTTGGGGCACCCAGAGCAGAAAACAGACCATCAGAGTAAAAGCAGTGGAAAGATAACAGCTGTTTTATTTCAAACACATCTGGGGACTGTAGTGCACTTCCCTTTTGGAGGTGACCTGCTTTTGCTTTGGTAAGGAAGGTATGACACCTCCTGTGTTTTCTGATGAAAGCTCACTCGTAGACTGCCTCACCCCAGGAGACAGCAGGTTCAATGAGGGCAGCACACTGTCGGTCTGTCCAATTCCCTCCACCCCCTAACTGCCGCAGTCTCTGCCACAGCCATGATAGATGGGCCGCAGCAGAGTCATGTTACTGGCACGTGCCACATGAACTGGGTCATCCATGTTGCCCCCTTACATTACAGATGTATGGAGCTGGTTTTTAGAAGGGAAGTCGTCTACTAACCTGGTGTGTGTGTTACAGTAAACAAAAATTTTAAATGAAAAGATTACAAAAAAACTATTATAAACAAAAAAAAGATATAATTAACACACCCTTTTGAAAAACTAAAACTATAGTGAAACTATTATCTTTGACTCCAAAACTAACTAAACTAAAATAAATCCATCATGAATTATGTTTAGTTTTTGTTTTTTTCTCTCAACATTTAGAATGGGGTGGGGCCTTCCCGAGTGGCGCAGCAGTCTAAGGCACTGAGGCACATTGCAGTGCTTGAGGCGTAACTACAGACCCAGGTTCGTTCCCAGGCGCCCGGCTGTTGTGACCGGGAGTCCCATAAGCCGGCACACAATTTACCCAGCATCGTCCGGGTTAGGGGAGGGTTTGAATGGGGGGGGCTTTACTTGGCTCAACACGCTCTAGCAATCCCTTGTGGCAGGCTGGGCACCTGCAGGCTCACTCCAGTCATCAGTTGAACAGTGTTTCCTCTGACACAATGGTGCGGCTGGCTTCCGGGTTAAACTTCTTCGGGGACGGTTGCTCAACGGGCGACGGTTAGCTCAACGGGACGGTTGAGCTAACGTAGGCTAATGCGATTAGCATGAGGTTGTAAGTAACAAGAACATTTCCCAGGACATAGACATATCTGATATTGGCAGAAAGCTTAAATTCTTGTTAATCTAACTGCACTGTCCAATTTACAGTAGCTATTACAGTGAAAGAATACCATGCTATTGTTTGAGGAAAGTGCGCAATTCTGAACATGAAAAGTTATTAAAAAAACAATTAAGCACATTTGGGCAGTCTTGATACAAAATTTTGAACAGAAATGTAATGGTTTATTGGATCAGTCTAAAACTTTGCACAAACACTGCGGCCATCTAGTGGCCAAAATCAAAATTGCACCTGGGCTGGAATAATACATTATGGCCTTTCTCTTGCATTTCAAAGATGATGGTACAAAAAAAATACCAAAGAACAGTTGGTTTTTTCTTTGTATTATCTTTTACCAGATCTACCTACATTCCTTCCACATTTCCACAAACTTCAGAGTGTTTCCTTTCAAATGGTACCAAGAATATGCATATCCTTCCTTCAGGACCTGAGCTACAGGCAGTTAGATTTGGGTATGTCATTTTAGGCGAAAATTGAAAAAAAGGGTTGGATCCTTAATTAAGCTGGCGGGTGTTAAGAAGCGTGGTTTGGCGGGTCATGTTTCAAAGGACGCATGACTTGATCTTTGGTTCTCCCGAGCCCATTGGGGAGTTGCAGCGATAAGACAAGATCCTAATTGGATCACAATTGGATATCATGAAATTGGGGAGAAAAAGGGTGTAAAAAAATACAAATAAAAACAATCTAATGGGCTTTTCAAGCTTCTTAATCTAGCGAGTCACATTGAGATTGACTTTATAATTTAAAAGGTTGACTCAGCGAAATAACGTTGCCACGAGCAGCACAGCAGATATGGAGATTTTAGCAGACGTTCTTATCAAGAGCGACTTACAGTAGCCACCATTGTCTGGGTTTCATCAAGCTGCCCACTCAATAAAAAGCTTCAAACTGTAACCAGTGCCTGCAACCTGGTTCAGGTTATCAGTCAACCTACCAGGGTAGTTACAAACAGCCCAGAAATGAAATCATCAACATGTATTGATCACATCTTTACTAACGCTGCAGAAATGTGCTTGATAGCAGTACCCAGATCCATTGGATGTAGTGATCACAATATAATAGCCATATATAGGAAAACCAAAGTTTCAAAGGCTGTGCCTACAGTAATATGGTGTATAAGAGGTCATACAATACGTTTTGTAGTGATTCCTATGTTGTTGATGTAAAGAGTATTTGTTGGTCTGTGGTGTGTAATGAGAAGCAAACAGACAGTGCACTTGAAACATTTATGAAATTGCTCATCCCAGTTACTAATAATCATGCATCCATTAAGAACATGACTGTAAAAACTGTTAAATCCCTGTGGAATGATGAGAAAAAAATGGTATGGTTGAGAGGGATGAGGCAAAAGGTATGGAAAATAAGTCTGGCTGCACAACCAATTGGCAAACGTACTGCAAATTGAGAAACCATGTGACTAAACTGATTAAAAAGAAGAAGAAACTACTCTATGAAACAAATAATTAATTACATAAAGAATGATAGTAAAAAGCTTTGAAGCACCTTCAATGAAGTGTGGGTAAAAAAGCTAACTCAGCTCCATTCATTGAATCAGATGTCTCATTCATTACAAAACCGACTGATATTGCCAACTACTTTAACGTTTTTTTAATTGGCAAGATTAGAAAACTTAGGCATGACATGCCAGCAACAAGCACTGACACTACACACCCAAGTGTATCTGACCAAATGACGAAAGACAAACATTGTAATTTGAATTCCATAAAGTGAGTGTGTCTGTCATTGTTGTCTGGCAACAATGACAAGCCACCGGAGTCTGACAACTTGGATGGAAAATTACTGAGGGTAACAGTGGACAATATTGCCACTCCTATTAGCCATATCTTCAATTTAAGCCCAAGCTAATAGGGAAGAACATTCAACAAGCACAGCACTTACACAAATGACTGATGATTGGCTGAGAGAAAATGATGATGAAAAGTTTGTGGGGGCTGTTTTGTTAGACACTTAGCATCACTACTCTGGACGATTCTGACTTAGAATATGTGGACAACTATACATACCTAAGTGTCTGATTAGACTGTAAACTGTCTTTCCAGACTCACATTAAGCATCTCCAATCCAAAATTAATTATAGAATCGGCTTCTTATTTCGCAAAACAAAGCCTCCTTCGCTCCTGCTGCCAAACATACCCTCGCAAAACTGACTATCCTACCGATTCTTGACTTCGGCGATGTCATTTACAAAATAGCCTCAAACACTCTACTCAGCAAACTAGATGTAGTCTATCACAGTGCCATCCGTTTTGTCACCAAAGCCCCATATACTACCCACCACTGCGACTTGTATGCTCTCGTTGGCTGGACATCACTACATATTCGTCACCAAACCAACTGGCTCCAGGTCATCTATTAGTCTTTGCTAGGTAAAGCCCCGCCTTATCTCAGCTCACTGGTCACCATAGCAACACCCACCCATAGCACGCGCGCTCCAGCAGATATTTCACTGGTCATCCCCAAAGCCAACACTTCCTTTGGCCACCTTTCCTTCCAGTTCACTGCTGCCAATGACTGGAACAAATTGAAAAAAAATCACTGAAGCTGGAGTCTTATATCTCCCTCTCTAACTTTAAGCATCAGCTGTCAGAGCAGCTTACCGATCACTGTACCTGTACACAGCCAATCTGTAAATAGCACACCCAACTACCTCATCCCCATATTGTTACTTATCCTCTTGCTCTTTTGCACCCCAGTATCTCTACTTGCACATCATCATCTGCACATCTATCACTCCAGTGTTAATGCTAAATTGTAATTATTTTGCCTCTATGGCCTATGTATTGCCTTATCTCCCTACTCTTCTACATTTGCACACACTGTACATAGATGTTTCTATTGTGTTATTGACTGTACGTTTGTTTATGTGTAACTCTGTGTTTTTGTTTTAGTCGCAATGCTTTGCTTTATCTTGGCCAGGTTGCAGTTGTAAATGAGAACTTGTTCTCAACTGGCTTACCTGGTTAAATAAAGGTCAAATAAAATTTAAAAAATGTAAAACTTTAGTGCGGCTTTTGACATTATCGATAATAGTCTGTTTCTGGAAAAATGTATGTGTTATGGTTTTACACCCCCTGCTATATTGTGGATAAGGAGTTTTAACAGAACACAGAGGGTGTTCTTTAACGGAAGCCTCGCCAACATAATCCAGGTATAATCAGGAATTCCCCAGGGCAGCTGTCTAGGCCCCCTAATTTACTAGCGACATTCCACTGTCTATGTATGCGGATGACTCAACACTATACATGTCAGCTACTACAGGAACTGAAATGACTGCAACACTTAACCTAGAGCTGCAGTTAGTTTCAGAATGGGTGGCAAGGAATAAGTTAGTCCTAATTATAAAAAAAACTAAAGCATTGTATTTGAGACAACCCTAAACCTCATCTAAATATTGTAATAAATACTGTGGAAATTGAGCAAGTTGAGATGACTAAACTGCTTGGAGTAACCCTGGATTGTAAACTGTCATGGTCAAAACATACTGATACAACAGTAGCTAAGATGTGGAGAAGTCTATCCATAATAAAGTGCTACTCTACCTTCTTAACAGCACTATCAACAAGGCAGGTCCTACAGGCTTTAGTTTTGTCACACCTGGACTACTGTTCAGTCAAGTGGTCATGTGTCACAAAGAGGGATTTAGGAAAATTGCAACTGGGTCAGAACAGGGCAGCACGGCTGGCCCTTGGATGTACACAGAGAGCAAGCATTAATAATATCCATGTCAATCTCTCCTGGCTCAAAGTATTGGAGAGATTGACTTCATCACTACTTGTACTTATGAGAGGTATTGACGTGTTGATAGCACCAAGCTGTCTGTTTAAACGACTAGAAGTAGCACACAGCTCAGGACACACCACAAGACATTTCACCAGAGGTCTCTTCACAGTCCCCAAGTCCAGAACAGACTATGGGAGGCGTACAGTACTACATAGAGCAATGACTACATGGAACTCTATTCCACATCAGGTAACTGATGCATGCAGTAGAATCAGATTTTAAAAAGCAGGTAAAAATACACCTTATGGAACAGCGGGGACTGTGAAGCAACACAAACATAGGCACAGACACATGCATACACACACATGATAACATACAGTGGGGAAAAAAAGTATTTAGTCAGCCACCAATTGTGCAAGTTCTCTCACTTAAAAAGATGAGAGAGGCCTGTAATTTTCATCATAGGTACACTTCAACTATGACAGACAAAATGAGGAAAAAAAATCCAGAAAATCACATTGTAGGATTTTTTATGAATTTATTTGCAAATTATGGTGGAAAATAAGTATTTGGTCACATACAAACAAGAACGATTTCTGGCTCTCACAGACCTGTAACTTCTTCTTTAAGAGGCTCCTCTGTCCTCCACTCATTACCGGTATTAATGGCACCTGTTTGAACTTGTTATCAGTATAAAAGACACCTGTCCACAACCTCAAACAGTCACACTCCAAACTCCACTATGCCCAAGACCAAAGAGCTGTCAAAGGACACCAGAAACAAAATTGTAGACCTGCACCAGGTTGGGAAGACTGAATCTGCAATAGGTAAGCAGCTTGGTTTGAAGAAATCAACTGTGGGAGCAATTATTAGGAAATGGAAGACATACAAGACCCTGATAATCTTCCTCGATCTGGGGCTCCACGCAAGATCTCACCCGTGGGGTCAAAATGATCACAAGAACGGTGAGCAAAAATCCCAGAACCACACTGGGGACCTAGTGAATGACCTGCAGAGAGCTGGGACCAAAGTAACAAAGCCTACCATCAGTAACACACTACGCCGCCAGGGACTCAAATCCTGCAGTGCCAGACGTGTCCCCCTGCTTAAGCCAGTACATGTTCAGGCCCGTCTAAAGTTTGCTAGAGAGCATTTGGATGATCCAGATGAGAATTGGGAGAATGTCAGATGAAACCAAAATATAACTTTTTGGTAAAAACTCAACTCGTCGTGTTTGGAGGACAAAGAATGCTGAGTTGCATCCAAAGAACACCATACCTACTGTGAAGCATGGGGTGGAAACATCATGCTTTGGGGCTGTTTTTCTGCAAAGGGACCAGGACGACTGATCCGTGTAAAGGAAAGAATGAATGGGGCCATGTATCGTGAGATTTTGAGTGAAAACCTCCTTCCATCAGCAAGGGCATTGAAGATGAAACGTGGCTGGGTCTTTCAGCATGACAATGATCCCAAACACACCGCCCGGGCAACGACGGAGTGGCTTCGTAAGAAGCATTTCAAGGTCCTGGAGTGGCCTAGCCAGTCTCCAGATCTCAACCCCATAGAAAATCTTTGGAGGAGTTGAAAGTCCGTGTTGCCCAGCGACAGCCCCAAAACATCACTGCTCTAGAGGAGATCTGCATGGAGGAATGGGCCAAAATACCAGCAACAGTGTGTGAAAACCTTGTGAAGACTTACAGAAAACATTTGACCTCTGTCATTGCCAACAAAGGGTATATAACAAAGTATTGAGATAAACTTTTGTTATTGACCAAATACTTATTTTCCACCATAATTTGCAAATAAATTCATAAAAAATCCTACAATGTGATTTTCTGGATTTTTTGTGTTACACAAGTGTACCTATGATGAAAATTACAGGCCTCTCTCATCTTTTTAAGTGAGAGAACTTGCACAATTGGTGGCTGACTAAATACTTTTTTTCCCCACTGTATGTACTATACACACACCTACACATGGATTTTGTGTTGTAGATATGTGGTAGTGGAGTATGGGCCTGAGGGCACACACGTAGTGTTTTGTGAATTCTGTAATGAATGTATTGTAATGTTTTTAAAATTGTATAACTGCCTTAATTTTGCCGGACCCCAGGGGATCCATAATTACTACAGTAGTGAATATATACATTTGCCGTATCGGTCCCCAAGGGGAATCAAACCCACTACACTGGCGTTGCACACACCGGCGCTGCACACACCATGCTCTACCAACTGAGCTACAAAAGACTACAGTGGGATCAGAGAGATGCAAGACTCACAGTCACACAGATTATGTGCACGGGTACGCTTTACACTGCTACAACGTGGTAGCTACGGGACCAAAACAGAGGAAGATAAGCCACACGCTACAACACTCCTGGTTGTTGTGGAAATTGACACACTACTATTGTTTACTTTGTGCGTATACTGTACGTCATATCGCTGAATCGACCATTAAAGAGCAACCAAACAAAATCCAACTCTTGTTGAAAAATACCTACGTGAAATCATTAATTAATCAGTAACATTTATTCCAGTGGCAAAACTAGCAGGATAATTTGTCTTAAAGTCAGTATATTTCAAGTCACGGTTTACATGAGGGTTGGGTTTGGATTACAATCATGCCCACTAACATGGGATGGTAACGGCTAGGGAGAATTGTCATGCACGGGGAAACAGCTCCGCTAATTGTGCTCTATCCAATTGCAGCAGCAGAAACCTCCAGACAGTGAGACATTCCTCCTATTTTCATGAAACAACACGTTGCCAAATTTATTTTGAAATCAACCACCCTAGCCATGGCCTGTTCACACCGTTATCATCCAGAAGGCGAGGTCAGTACAGATGTATCAAAGCTGGGACCGAGAGACTAAAAACAGCTTCTTTCTCAAGGCCATCAGACTGTTTTAAATAGCCATCACTAGCCGGCTTCCACCCGTTTACTCAACCCTGCTGCCCTATATACATAGACATGGAATCACTGGTCATTTTAATAATGGAATACTAGTCACTTTAATAATGTTTACATACTGCTTTACTCATTTCATAGGTATATACTGTATTCTATTCTACTGTATTTTAGTCAATGCCACTCCGACATTGCTAATCCTAATATTTATATATCTCTTAATTGCATTTTTTTACTTTTAGATGTGTGTGTATTGTTATGATTATGGACTGTTGGAGCTAGGAACACAAGCATTTCAATACACCTGCAATAACATCTGCTAAATATGTGTATGCGACTAATAAGATTTGATTTTAAAGAACAATTGGCCCCTAGGCCCTTAATGGAGTGGCCACCTGCTGATGTGTTGGATAGTGATCACTCTAGTCTGCCACTGTTTTCGGGCTAAATTAGACTTGAGATGATGTGCACTTGCATCCCAACTGCCAATATTCCAAAATTCAAAACCCATTCGCGAACATCTTGTGTCCCACAACGACACGGTTTGTAACATGATTCACTATAAACACAAACAGACGCACACTTTGGTAATAGATAGTGAGAAAGTTGTAAAAACTAAACGGCCACCAGTGACTTGATGAGCCTGTCCGCTCAATGATCCTTCTAGCTAGCTTCATTGACACAAACATGGATCTTAGCTAGCTAGTGTCTATGGGCACTGATAAACAGTGTGTAGTTTGTGCTTTATTTACGATAGTTTGACAGCTTACTGATGATGAAGTTGTAGACATGGTTTCAGAAATCAGTCATGAGCGCTGCCAGCAGCAGCTGACTCATCTCGATACTGTCTGCAGTGCACTGACAAGTTTTTCATGCAATTTTCTTTACTTTAGAAATACCAAACACCTTAGCTATATGTAAACTTGTAAACTGCTAAGATCTCCTCTGCAAAAACATCTAAATGAATTACAGATCTCTTGATATATCTTAGGTGACTCAAGAGGGACACACAACAACAAGTACTCCAACTTAAAAAGATGAGAGAGGCCTGTAATTTTCATCATAGGTACACTTCAACTATGACAGACAAAATGAGGAAAGAAAATCCAGAAAATCACATTGTAGGATTTTTTATGAATTTATTTGCAAATTATGGTGGAAAATAAGTATTTGGTGTAGGTGTGTGTATAGTACATACAGTGGGGAAAAAAAGTATTTAGTCAGCCACCAATTGTGCAAGTTCTCTCACTTAAAAAGATGAGAGAGGCCTGTAATTTTCATCATAGGTACACTTGTGTAACACAAAAAATCCAGAAAATCACATTGTAGGATTTTTTATGAGTTTATTTGCAAATTATGGTGGAAAATAAGTATTTGGTCAATAACAAAAGTTTATCTCAATACTTTGTTATATACCCTTTGTTGGCAATGACAGAGGTCAAATGTTTTCTGTAAGTCTTCACAAGGTTTTCACACACTGTTGCTGGTATTTTGGCCCATTCCTCCATGCAGATCTCCTCTAGAGCAGTGATGTTTTGGGGCTGTCGCTGGGCAACACGGACTTTCAACTCCCTCCAAAGATTTTCTATGGGGTTGAGATCTGGAGACTGGCTAGGCCACTCCAGGACCTTGAAATGCTTCTTACGAAGCCACTCCGTCGTTGCCCGGGCGGTGTGTTTGGGATCATTGTCATGCTGAAAGACCCAGCCACGTTTCATCTTCAATGCCCTTGCTGATGGAAGGAGGTTTTCACTCAAAATCTCACGATACATGGCCCCATTCATTCTTTCCTTTACACGGATCAGTCGTCCTGGTCCCTTTGCAGAAAAACAGCCCCAAAGCATGATGTTTCCACCCCCATGCTTCACAGTAGGTATGGTGTTCTTTGGATGCAACTCAGCATTCTTTGTCCTCCAAACACGACGAGTTGAGTTTTTACCAAAAAGTTATATTTTGGTTTCATCTGACCATATGACATTCTCCCAATCCTCATCTGGATCATCCAAATGCTCTCTAGCAAACTTCAGACGGGCCTGAACATGTACTGGCTTAAGCAGGGGGACACGTCTGGCACTGCAGGATTTGAGTCCCTGGCGGCGTAGTGTGTTACTGATGGTAGGCTTTGTTACTTTGGTCCCAGCTCTCTGCAGGTCATTCACTAGGTCCCCGTGTGGTTCTGGGATTTTTGCTCACCGTTCTTGTGATCATTTTGACCCCACGGGTGAGATCTTGCGTGGAGCCCCAGATCGAGGAAGATTATCAGTGGTCTTGTATGTCTTCCATTTCCTAATAATTGCTCCCACAGTTGATTTCTTCAAACCAAGCTGCTTACCTATTGCAGATTCAGTCTTCCCAACCTGGTGCAGGTCTACAATTTTGTTTCTGATGTCCTTTGACAGCTCTTTGGTCTTGGCCATAGTGGAGTTTGGAGTGTGACTGTTTGAGGTTGTGGACAGGTGTCTTTTATACTGATAACAAGTTCAAACAGGTGCCATTAATACAGGTAACGAGTGGAGGACAGAGGAGCCTCTTAAAGAAGAAGTTACAGGTCTGTGAGAGCCAGAAATCTTGCTTGTTTGTATGTGACCAAATACTTATTTTCCACCATAATTTGCAAATAAATTCATAAAAATCCTACAATGTGATTTTCTGGATTTTTTTCCCTCCTTTTGTCTGTCATAGTTGAAGTGTACCTATGATGAAAATTATAGGCCTCTCTCATCGTTTTAAGTGAGAGAACTTGCACAATTGGTGGTTGACTAAATACTTTTTTGCCCCACTGTAGCTAACAAAACACACCCACATCAAACCCCGAGACCCAAATCTTCTTCAAACTAACCTAACCTATGCCCTGACCCATCACCTTATGCTTTACTGCCCTCCAGTCGCAAGAAGTGACATCCCCAAAAACTATACAACACATAAATGGCTCCAAGCCTCCCAGGCATAGGCTACTTTCTGTCCCCAACACTGAAACGAAATAATATAAAATAAAATAGATTTGTTTTTGTAAAAATTAAAATAAATAAAAACTATTGACTTACGTGTGAAACGTAACTTAAACTAAACTTCAAATAGAAATCATAAAGCTGATATAGAAACTTTAATAACCTTTGTTTGTTTGTGTGTGTGTGTGTGGCACATGGGGATGTGTGAAACTTACTCCTCAGCCGGAAGTGTATCCACTTGTGCCAGTGAATAGCTAGCTTTTCGCGTAGCGCCGACTGGTAAGGTGAGACGCTCCAGGAGGGCAGTCAAGGCAGAGGTCTTGGGTTTAAGCCTCGGATTGAGCCAAATCAGGAGGACGTGGTACTCGCTAAACAAGCATCGTGACATCCTTACGTGTGTGTTAGGAGCCTTTTTACATAATTATGGCTATTTATTTCCGTACGCAACATCATGGGAGCAAAGGTAATTATTAAGCTCCAGACGCAACATACTCTCCCACGTTATAATTCTCAGTGAAGGTTAATGTCCACATACACATTGGTTTTCATAATGAGAACTTAATTCAGCCTCATAGCTTTTTTTGGTCGAAGCTGTGGTGCCAATCACTCTTGATTGAACGGTCTGTTAGCTGGGCTTGTTAAATGAGAGAAAATTGCTGATTTGAACACGGCCTTCAGAGCAGCTGTGTCCAGCAGAGAGTGGGCACGGGAACATCTCCCACGATGCATTCTAATCCCTGGTTAAAATTCCTTCTGCCTAATAGTCCCTAATAACAACATTAAATTGCCTCAATGAATAAACAAGCATCCTATTAGGAAGACAATTACTCATGTAATTAAATCCTTGTTGGATTACTTTTCAATGCTGCATCCAACACAAATAGAACAATCACAACTTACTAAAGCCATCCCTGTTGTTTCAGAATAAAAAGTTGATTGTTTGGTCAAAAGCATCGACCAACAGTGTACAGTACATGAAACGTTGTCTGAAAGCAGCACTGTGGCATTAGTAGTGTTTTCCGCAAACAGCCTCAATAAAACCCAACACACAGACTAATAAGAGTACTCAAGCCCCTGCAGCACACGTGATACCATCAGTGGTGACCTGTCATTCAGGGTAGGTGGGGCAGAGACTCACATTTTGGCAAAATAAATTAAAATAAAAAAATAAATTGGGGAGGGGGGGGGGGCTTGCCTGTTTTGCATGTTATTTTGGCATTAATACGTGTCACATATCAGTTTGCAAACAATGTAAAAAATATATATATCATTGAGTTAATAAAGCCGCATACAAACATGGTCTCTTTTTTATTTTATTGAGTAAGGCAGCTCCAAAAGGCAGGTGTTTCAGCCTAGCTCAGTGCTTTCTGTGGTGGTGGGGCAAGCCAACAGAAAATACGTAGCGTTGCACCGTGATTGGCTCAGTGTTCTGTCACTCATGGGGACACTACGTCAACACCAAGTCTAAGGGTAGACATTGAAAATTCTAGCCCCTTGGGCACTGCCATAGACTTACATTAGAAGTGCCCATCCAAGAAGGCTCAAGGTCATTGGCCACAGATAAAATGATGTCAAATCACGTTATATGTACAGTAGCTTTGATTGGACTGATCATGTCAACGTCATACTTTCAAAATCTTAGCTAGCAGTCATCATCATGAATCAGGTCGACAATCTACTGGCAAATCCTTTTTAATCATAATAAAGAGAAATTATAGATAAACGTATTGGTGCTCATCGACCATTGGACATAAACATTACACAAGTTGGAAATCAAAAATTAAACAATGAGTGGTTTGGATGGAATCAGTGACAGTGGTTGTGTGGTCCCAAATCTGTGAATATGGAGCTCTTTTCCAAGTTTAAAATGATAAACATTCAACATTTGCCATGATGTCAATCAAGCATGATTTGTGCCACGCTCAAAACAACTGTTAACTCCGAACTGCGAAAACTTGACTTCAGTGAGATCAAGACAACTGGGAAGTTGGGAATAAATGAGCTTTGAACAGTCATCCAACTCGGAATTGTAAATCCGACCTCTTTCTAGAGCTACGACCTGAAGATCAATGACGTCATCATGATTTGACGTTGTTTTTCCATTTGAGTTTCCATTTGTCTTGAAAGCACCATAAATCCAGAGAATGACAGACTTTGATGACAAAATTTACCTACGAAGGATTGCCGCACCAGCTTCCTGTTCAAGTGAGCACAGCACAACAAGGTGGGTCCATGTATGCTGCTGCATAAATGATGTAATATGCCAGGGAAATATGTATACTGTAGCTAAAAAAGTAATACTAAGTGTATGTTGTGTAGTAAGATGTTAGTAGCCCATGTGCCTCACTCTAATCATTTGGTCTATTTCCCCCTCTTAATTTTGCCCACTGCTCTGACTTGGTGGTGCACATGTAGCCTATAACCTGTTTTAGAGAAATGTGATCACCGAATATTGTAAGAACTTTCATTGTCTGCTTATATGCCCCCTTTATTTATCCTTGGTGTGCAGGGAGAACACTGTAAGAATGGCCCGTGTTCTGAATTCTGTTGCTGTACATTTCATAAGTGCTAAACAAAGTTATATTGACTACGTCCGTCCTATCTTGCTTATTAATGTCTTAATCGAAATTACGGATTGCCTCTTATCCGCTTGTCGTCCCCTTATGCCATAGCTTGTACATCTCAACTGTCATTATAAACCACATTTGTATAAGCAAGTCAGCCATATCAGCTATGCAGTAAATGAGGCTAAATGAACTGTCTCACTGCCTGACAAGGCTCCGCTGTTAGCCAGGTGTAGCAGTGGTAAGATGTTGGGACTGCTGTTAGGACAGATTTATGTAGGCAACTAACAGTTTGTGGGCACCGTTTGTCATCATTATAGTGCAATTAATGTATTAATGTTGTGTTGTGTAGTGGCTTTGCTGGCATGCATCCCATTATTATATATTTTTTTCTCCACCAAGATGTACATGCTAAAATCACCACTGGATACCATGCTCAGCGTCTCTCTCTCCTGGAGTGGAATGACCGTGATTGTCTTCCTCTGCCTGTGATTCAAGATGCAGGAAATGAAACCAGAGTTTGACAAAACCCATGAGTTACAGAATATGCTGATTTCAGACAGACTATTTAATCACAAACCACTTTATCCATTCTCAACCACCTTTAATGACCATCCACAAAACATTATTTGATCTGATAGATCTCTGCTTTATTAAATTACAAAAGGTCTTGGCCAGATATACTTGTTTGTTGTAGGCTGTTCTGCTCTGAGAGCTGTCTGAGTGCTGTGCTGAAAGGTAGGCAGGAGGGTGTTGCGTTGTGTAAACCTTGAGTAAACCACAGGGCATAATTTCCCTGTCTTCTGCTTGGCAATTTCTCAACCCATCTTAACTTCCTCAGTCATAATCTGAAAACAGTTTCAGCTTTTGATGGGCTTACCAAACTACACTGAACAAAAATATAAAAACCCAACAAGGTTTTGCTGACTTACAGTTCATAAGGAAATCAGTCAATTGAAATACATAAAATCATTAGGCCCTAATCTATAAATTTCACATGACTGGGAGGACAGATACACATAGATACCTTAAAAATAACTGGCAGTATCTGGTGTGACCACCATTTGCCTCATGCAGCGCTACACATCTCCTTCGCATAGAGTTGATCAGGCTGTTGTCCCACTCCTCTTCAATGACTGCGAAGTTGCTGGATATTGGCGGGAACTGGAAAACGCTGTCTTACATGTCAATCCAGAGCATCCCAAACATGCTCAATGGATGTCATGTTTGGTGAGTATGCAGGTCATGGAAGAACTGGAACATTTTCAAGTGCCAGGAAATGTGTACAGATCCTTGCGACATGGGACCATGCATTATCATGCTGAAACATGAGGTGATGGCAGCAGATGAATGGCATGACAATGGGCCTCAGTGTTTCATCATGGTATCTTTGTGCATTCAAATTGACATCAATAAAATGAAATTGTGTTCATTATCCATAGCTTATACCTGACCATACCATAACCCCACCGCCACCTTGGGGCACTCTATTCACAACGTTGACATCAACAAACCGCTCGCCCACACAAAGCCATACACGCTGTCTGCCATCTGCCCGGAACAGTTGAAACCCAAATTAATCCGTGAAGTGTACGCTTTTGACCACTGAAGCCGGTTATAACGTTGAACTGCAGTCAAGTCAATTGAAATTATTCGGTTGCGCAAACCCACAGTTTCATCAGCTGTCCGGGTGGCTGGTCTCAGACGATCCCGCAGCTGGAGAAACCGGATGAAGATGTCTTAGGCTGGTGTGGTTGCATGTGGTCTGCGGTTGTGAGGCCGGTTGGACATGCTGACAAATTCTCAAAAATGACAATTGGAGGAGGATTATCGTAGAATATGAACATTAAATTCTCTAGCAACAGCTCTTGTGGACATTCCTGCAGTCAGCATGCTAATTGCACGCTCCCTCAAAACTTAAGATATTGTGTTGTGTGACAAAACTGCACATTTTAGAGTGGCCTTTTATTGTCCCCAGCAGAAGATGCACCTGTCTAATGATCATGCTGTTTAATCAGCTTCTTGATATGCAACACCTGTCAAGTGGATGGATTATCTTGACAAAGGAGAAATGCGCACTTACAGGGATGTAAACAAACTTGTGTTCCAAATGTAAGAGAAGTAAGCTTTTTATGCTTACAAAACATTCCTGGAATCTTTTATTTCAGCTCACGAAACACTTTACATGTTGCATTTATATTTTTGTTCAGTATAAATGAGGCTGTTAGTGGACAGGTTTTCTGTAAGATGTGCAGCATTGCCATGGAGCCAGCTAGACAAGAGACCAGTACTCTAGGCTCCAAACAAGCTCTATAGAAGCTCACCTAGGTTCCACACTGAGAGCCAGTGTGCTTCTTCCTTGTGCCTTTGAACTACTATAGTTAAGCTCATGAAATTCCCGGGAATTGATTTGTTATATGTAATATTGATGAAATCAACAGAGCGCCACTTTGATATGAGACCAACATGGTAATGCACCGTGTTCTCTGACATTTTCCAGCTTTTCCATCTTGTAGCGCTTTTTATTTATTTCATTATTATTTAACCTTTATTTAATGACGAGGTAGAGACGTCTGTGTGATCCTAGTATGGATGGCTGGAGGATTTGTCTTTGCTTTCTGGCAACAACCAGGTGATGATTGTGTCTAATGTAATGCATGAATATGCAGCCTATCATCTGTAAAGTAAGCAAGGCTATAGATTTCATACAATATTTACTCAGCAGACACATATATGCTATCAAAGCCATCAGAATATTATTTATTGAAGAAAGAGGGCATATAGTTGTAGAAACATCTCAAGGATGATCAATGGAAACAGGATGCACCTGAGCTCAATTTTGAGTCTCATTGCAAAGGGTCTGAATACTTACGAACAGTTGAAGTCGGAAGTTTACATACACTTAAGTTGCAGTCATTAAAACTTGTTTTTTAACCACTCCACAAATTTCTTGAAAACAAACTATAGTTTTGGCTAGTCGGTTAGGACATCTACTTTGTGCATGACACAAGTAATTTTTCCAACAATTGTTTACAGACAGATTATTTCACTTATAATTTACTGTATCACAATTCCAGTGGGTCAGAAGTTTACATACACTAAGTTGACTGTGCCTTTAAACAGCTTGGTAATTCCAGAAAAGGATGTCATGGCTATAGAAGCTTCTGATAGGCTAATTGACATCATTTGAGTCAATTGGAGGTGTACCTGTGGATGTATTTCAAGGCATACCTTCAAACTCAGTGCCTCTTTGCTTGACATCATGGGAAAATCAAAAGAAATCAGCCAAGACCTCAGAAAAAAATTGTAGACCTCCACAAGTCTGGTTCATCCTTGGGGGCAATTTCCAAACACCTGAAGGTACCACGTTCATCTGTACAAATAATAGTATAAACACCATGGGACCACGCAGCCGTCATTCCGCTCTGGAAGGTGACGTTTTCTGTCTCCTAGAGATTAACGTGCTTTGGTGCGAAAAGTGCAAATCAATCCCAGAACAACAGCAAAGGACCGTGTGAAGATGCTGGAGGAAACAGGTACAAAAGTATCTATATCCACAGTTAAACGAGTCCTATATTGACATAAACTGAAAGGTCGCTCAGCAAGGAAGAAGCCACTGCTCCAAAACAACCATAAAAAAGCCACTGCACAGGGAGACAAATAACATACTTTTTGGAGAAATGTCCTCTGGTCTGATGAAACAAAAATAGAACTGTTTGGTCATAATGACCATCGTTATGTTTGGAAGAAAAAGGGGGAGGCTTGCAAGTTGAAGAACACCATCCCAACCGTGAAGCACGGGGATGGCAGCATCATGTTGTGGGGGTGTTTTGCTGCAGGAGGGACTGGTGCACTTCACAAAATATAAAAAATTATGTGAATATATTGAAGCAACATCTCAAGACATCAGTCAGGAAGTTAAATCTTGGTCGCAAATGGGTCTTCCAAATGGACAATGACCCCAAGCATACTTCCAAAGTTGTGGAAAAATGCTTAAGGACAACAAAGTCAAAGTATTGGAGTGGCCATCACAAAGCCCTGAGGCTACCCGAAATGTTTGACCCAAGTTAAACAATTTAATGCTACCAAATACTAATTGAGTGTATGTAAACTTCTGACCCACTGGGAATGTGATGAAAGAAATAATAACTGAAATAAATCATTCTCTCTTCTATTATTATGACATTTCACATTCTTAAAATAAAGTGGTGATCCTAACTGACCTAAAACAGGAAAATTTACTAGAATAATTATGGGTCTTTGTGCGTAGATTGATGAGGGGCGTTTTAGAATAAGTCTGTAATGTAGCAAATTGTGGAAACAGGGAAGGGATCTGAATAATTTCAGAATGCACTGTATATGCTACCAAAGCCATAAGAATGTTTTTCATTGAAGAAAGAGGGAATATATACCTTCAGTAATTGTGGTGTGTGCAAGCCCCTGTTTATATCTTTAATGAACTTCGCAGTTTACCTTCATGGATTGATGCTTAACTTCTGTGTGTGCACTTTAATTAATACCCGTTTGTATTCAAATATTGATTTGACCTCCCTCAGGTTCAGCTCTCCCTCCTTGTAGCAACAGCTAATTATTTATGATACGATACTTCTGAAAGTTACTAATTCCAGTTACTCATATCCTCCTCCTCACCGACTCTTTCAAGAATTAAAACACGTCAAACTAAATCATCAACATGGGTTTACACGGATCAAAGGCGACTTGATGTTTTTTTAAGCATGTGAACAGGCTGAGAAGGTAATAAGTAGCTATGATGATAGCGGTGGGTGTACATCCTTTTAGTGACACCACAGATGCTAAGAGACTGGGCCGTAGGAGGAGAAACAGACTGCTTCCTGCTTGCCGTCTGTCCCTTATCTGTGCTCGGCTAGGCAACCACAGTACAAAAAGCTTTGTTTACACAGGCAGCCTAATTCTGACATTTTTTTCACTAATTGGTCATATCTGCTCTGAAAAATATGTTAAAAGATCTGATGTGATTAGTCAAAACACCAAATAGTGGGTTAAAATCTAAGTAATTGGGCTGCATGTGTGAATGCAGCCTATAAATTAAATACCTGAGCTATATATGTCAATGTCTTGAAGGTCCTCATATTCCCCATGATATTTAGCATAGCTGTTTGCCCTCAAAAGTGTTCTTCATTTCATTAGGTGTGGAGGCATTTCAAATTTTCTCACATTATTGACCAAAGCTTGGGGGAATTTCCCACTTTGTTCAAGGCATGTTTTTCATGCTTAATGTTGGCCTAGTGCGCTTTTCAGTTAAATGGTCCACTGAGACATCAAGTACCTTCGAGGAAATGTTTATGATGAGACTCTGTGACAACGACCTCTAAGCTGAAAATCTGACTACCATGCAAGATGTAAACAATTACTGTACACATCAACATAACCATCAGCTAATCCTGATCTAATGAATTCAACCATGAACTTTGGAAACAGGAACAGTGAGGTACTCTTTGCAGACCTTTGGAATACATTAATTACTTATGCGTTTGACTGACCCACTAAATATAGATGGCTAAATGTAATTGGATATTGATTTCATTACCAATCTAATGCAGAGGGAGTTGATTTGCTTTAGGTGGTTTTATTTGTTTTCTCCATTTACAGAGATGTGCCGCTAAACAGGAAAGGACGTCTCCATTAATGATGCTACACTGCTAACACAGAAAAATGCTTAAGGACAACAAAGTCAAAGTATTGGAGTGGCCATCACAAAGCCCTGACCTCAGGCTACCCGAAATGTTTGACCCAAGTTAAACAATTTAATGCTACCAAATACTAATTGAGTGTATGTAAACTTCTGATCCACTGGGAATGTGATGAAAGAAATAATAACTGAAATAAATCATTCTCTCTTCTATTATTATGACATTTCACATTCTTAAAATAAAGTGGTGATCCTAACTGACCTAAAACAGGAAAATTTACTAGAATAATTATGGGGTTTTGTGCGTAGATTGATGAGGGGCGTTTTAGAATAAGGCTGTAATGTAGCAAATTGTGGAAAAAGGGAAGGGACCTGAATAATTTCAGAATGCACTGTATATGCTACCAAAGCCATAAGAATGTTTTTCATTGAAGAAAGAGGGAATATATACCTTCAGTAATTGTGGTGTGTGCAAGCCCCTGTTTATATCTTTAATGAACTTCGCAGTTTACCTTCATGGATTGATGCTTAACCTCTGTGTGTGCACTTTAATTAATACCCGTTTGTATTCAAATATTGATTTGACCTCCCTCAGGTTCAGCTCTCCCTCCTTGTAGCAACAGCTAATTATTTATGATACGATACTTCTGAAAGTTACTAATTCCAGTTACTCATATCCTCCTCCTCACCGACACTTTCAAGAATTAAAACACGTCAAACTAAATCATCAACATGGGTTTACACGGATCAAGGGCGACTTGATGTTTTTTTAAGCATGTGGACAGGCTGAGAAGGTAATAAGTAGCTATGATGATAGCGGTGGGTGTACATCCTTTTAGTGACACCACAGATGCTAAGAGACTGGGCCGTAGGAGGAGAAACAGACTGCTTCCTGCTTGCCGTATGTCCCTTATCTGTGCTCGGCTAGGCAACAGTACAAAAGTCTTTGTTTACACAGGCAGCCTAATTCTGACATTTTTTTCACTAATTGGTCATATCTGCTCTGAAAAATATGTTAAAAGATCTGATGTGATTAGTCAAAACACCAAATAGTTGGTTAAAATCGAAGTAATTGGGCTGCATGTGTGAATGCAGCCTATAAATTAAATACCTGAGCTATATACGTATGTCAATGTCTTGAAGGTCCTCATATTCCCCATGATATTTAGCATAGCTGTATGCCCTCAAAAGTGTTCCTCCTTTCATTCTTCATTTCATTCATCAGATTTTCTCACATTATTGACCAGAGCTTGGGGGAATTTCCCACTTTGTTCAAGGCATGTTTTTCATGCTTAATGTTGGCCTAGTGCGCTTTTCAGTTAAATGGTCCACTGAGACATTAAGTACCTTCGAGGAAATGTTTATGATGAGACTCTGTGACAACGACCTCTAAGCTGAAAATCTGACTACCATGCAAGATGTAAACAATTACTGTACACATCAACATAACCATCAGCAAATCCTGATCTAATGAATTCAACCATGAACTTTGGAAACAGGAACAGTGAGGTACTCTTTGCAGACCTGGGGAATACATTCATTACTTATGTGTTTGACTGACCCACTAAATATAGATGGCTAAATGTAATTGGATATTGATTTCATTACCAATCTAATGCAGAGGGAGTTGATTTGCTTTGGGTGGTTTTATTTGTTTTCTCCATTTACAGAGATGTGCCGCTAAACAGGAAAGGACGTCTCCATTAACGATGCTACACTGCTAACACAGAACCCACAAACAATTACAAACCAGAACCAGGGAAAATCACTGGGGAAGATCTTCATGGTTATGTTGAGCTCAGCTTCCCAATTCCTTATGCGTGGGTGTGGTGTGTACTGTGCGCTCCGCCTATCAGGAGTGTATTCATTATGCAGATTCTGTTGAAAGAAGTTTTGCAACAAAAACCGTTTACTGCAAACAGAGAAGGTTTTGCAAGGAAAACAAGAGTTTCTATTGGACAAATTCAAGTAGGTCCCTTACCCGTTTGCTCTGTTTGGTTCTTAAAATGATAAATGGTTGCCGTTGCAAGACCTAATGAATAAAAACCTTGTTGTTAGGTTTGTCCGATGCAGCAGCTAAGCTTGCTAGACTAGGACTCCCCTGAGTCTGATTAACCACATATGTATTATTTCTGGTAGGTGTTTATTTTAAGTAAGGTTATTTGTCCGTTCATCTATGAAGGCGAAACAACCCCAGGGCAGCACATCTTATAGAGCCACCAAGTGATGAGTGAAACTGTGTGTTGTCTCAACAGCAGTCAGGAGAGCTATATGTGACTGATTTGGATAAGGCATTCATGGCTTTCTTCAGACAGCTGAAGACTGCAGCCACTCAAGTTTGACTTAAGAGAGGTGTCAGTCACTGTTTTTTTAACAAACAAATGTGGTCATGGTTGTTTTATGCAATAGCAGGGTACACCATGTTGAATTGATTTTTGTTTTATATGTTTACCTTCAAAAAGGTTTGCCTCCCCCTCTTTCCAATGTGGGATAAACAATGCCAGGCCAGCATATTCTTGAGAAACATTTCAACCATCGCCTGAGGTGTCGTTTTATACAAAAGTGACAGGCATCAAGCTGCTCCTTTCATAATCAACATTAAGCTTTGTGGCTGAGACGGCAATTTTTGTCAGATGAGATTATCAGCTCAATAAATCCTCCCACTGTTGAGCCAGAGGCGCAGAGTATGCATGGGTAGAAAACAATGGTAGACTCAGGAGCCTGCTCTAAGCTCCATGTTGCAACACCTGACACTGGGATATCTGGTGCTCTATTTTTAAACAGCTATTTAATTGTTTCTACCCAGGTATAAGAGCCATGCAAGCTTTTACCAAAGGCTCTGTTCAAGGTCTGGGGTCCTGGCCTCAGACATGCTCTAAGTCAAAGTCTCTCTCACCAGAGTCCCAGCAACACTATTTTCTTAGTTATTGGCACCAGCTAATCACCACTCTTGCAATGCCTCTGGTTCCCCGTTGTGTTGAGATGCATAGCTCTCTCTGCAGGAGAGCTTTGGCACCTGTGCCCTTGTGTCTGATGGACGGGTGGGACACAGAGCTGCTGGTGTGCAAAGCAGATGACGATACAACCTGGAATATTGATGTAAGTCTTCAGGCCATGCTGAGGTTTTGGGAGTCAGCTCAATACAGGTAGATCCAAATATTTGTACAGATGGCATTTAGCTCTACTTCCCACAACTATACTAGCTGGTATGGCCAACCTAGCATAGCTGGAGACCATGTTTAACCCCGTTTCAGAGACTTATCTTATCCCTCTATATGGAGCCATCCTCAACACATGACGTCCTTTATCCTGGTTTACTGTTTGTTTGAATCAAAAGCTCACAGGCATATTCTTTCTATCACAGTCCATCAGGGATGTGGCGGCAGGTAGCCTAGTGGTTAGAGTGTTGGACTAGAAACCAAAAGGTTGGAAGATCAAATCCCCAAGCTGACAAATTAAAAATTGGTTGTTCTGCCCCTGAACAAGGTAGTTAACCCACTGTTCCTAGGCTGTCATTGAAATTAAGAATTTGTTCTTAACTGACTTGCCTAGTTAAATAAAGGAGAATTTTTTTTTTATGTAGTTTCTTCTTTGAATAAAAGGGGAATCATGTCATCCTACAGGAAAATAAAATACAGAGTAGTCCTAGGAATAGGTTTTCAGAACACATGAATGCGTTGAGATACAACATACGCATTTAGTGGGGAGTTCCCAATACTGCAAGGAGGATGTGCCATTTTGTAATTGAAGTTGAGAGAAAGTGGAGCGAGCCTGGTCTCCTTGAGTTTCACTCAGATCTTGTTACCCCCACCACAATCCCAGGCTACTGTAAATGTTGTATTTCACCAGGCACATAACACCCCTGGCCAGCCGTTGGCCTAAAGGAGGGAGTCCACCCTAGTCATGTTTTCCAGTAGCATCCCAAAACCTAACATGTCTTCCTTTCTGATAAAACAATGAGTGCATGAGCACGTGCATGTGAAGTCTAAAAGCAGAACTGTCCTCCAGAGTCCATTATCCCTGTGGTTTTTAGCAGGGATGTGAAAAGTAATGAGTGGTCCTTTTTACCATTGTTTCTCAAAGCCTTAAAAGCAGCAAATTGTCAAGGAAGATTAGAGGAATTTTCCTCATTCACAAACTAATTGGCTCTGAATACATGGCCAGAAATGTCTACATGCTTGTAAAATGGAACATCAATCAAACAATTTTTGTCTATTAGTAGGCCAACAGAGCCGGTCCCTCTGCAGGCTTGACTCATTCCTGAGCAACATACTGCCACTCTCTGCCGCCCACCCTGGAATCCTTCACTACACTAACACCTGACCAGAACAGATCAACCTGTGCTCCCCTAATGTCAGGGGAAAAGGTTGTCATGCCCCCACACTTTCCTACCCACTGTGACACAGCTTAACAAAAACATATGTCAACTCCACCGGATGAACCATGTCAAGAGATGATTCTTCACTGATTCCCAAGGGGGAAATTTGTATTTTTGTTTCTCAGAAATCTTTGTTTGGTCAAAAATAGCTTATTTTTCATTCTTTATTTCGCATTGCTTCCCCACTGGGCACAGACGTCAATTCAACGTCTAATCCACGTTGGTTCAACATAATTTAATTTAATTTAATTGAGGCGGAAACAAAGTTGATTCAACCAGTGTGTGCACAGTGGATATGTTGATCTCCAATTGCTCCAATCATGCCCCAATTTGTGCTTTTGCCTCTGAAGAAAGAGGGGCCCCTTTATTTCAGGACAAAATGGTGGCCGGAATCACAGCTAATAACATAACTGTAAATCTTTTTAAATATGTTATTTGGGGTCTCCTTGGGCAGTCCTAATCATTTAAAATCTTTTCATGCAAGGAAAACTGGGTCTTGGTTTCTAGGGGTTAAAGGCTCATCAGAATGAAAACAGTCACTCCCCGTAGTAATAAGTATGTCTTTATTCTGCTGCTTTTTGGGGGGTTGTCTGTGAAGAGCGAAGTTAAAAGCTGATGCTAATTGAAGCTGAAGGAGCACCGAATCATTATTATTTCACCCACAGAGAAAAAGGTATAATTAAGATACTTTATACTCGCTATTGTCTAACATTTGTATGATATTCTAACGGTAGCCTAAAATATGTCATGTTTTTATTTTAATTTACACACAGGCTGTTTAATCTGATCATGCCTGGCATATAAAATGTTATGCAAAACACACATTTTGAATCAATACATATACATTACATGCATGGAAACACAGAAACACATCATGTGACATTTTGACCGTGCAGAATAAAAATAAAACCACTACACTCACTGGTTGTTGCCAGGAAAGTAATGTGATCACGGCAATGAAACATATTGCTTATTTAAATGAACCATGCCTGTCTGCCTGTCAGTCCTAAGGCTGAGTAGTTTCTCTCACACATGAGAACTGTACCTATACTGTATCAATACTTAACAGGTAGCCTAGAAGTTAGAATGTTGGGCCAGTAACCGAAAGGTTGCTGGATTGAATCCCCAACCTGACAAGGTACACATCTGTAGTTCTGCTCCTGAGAAAGGCAGTTAAATGTTCGCCAGCAATGTTCGCCAGCAATGTGGATGTCATTTAAGGTAGCCCCCCCGCACCTCTCTGATTGAGTTGGGTTAAATGTGGAAGACACATTTCAGCAGAAGGCATTGTTGAACAACTGACTAGGAATCCCCCTTTCCCAATACTTTCAATTCAGAGGGAATACAACTGTAGCTATCAGGAATTCTGACAAAGAGGAAGTTCAAAGTATTGTATATCTGAATGTTGCTTTCAAACCAACCTGGAAATAGTTATTTCTAGTTAGATAGCCAAAGGTACGGTATGAGTGGGATGCATGTCCAAAGTCATACAGTAGCCTAGTAACCAATGTTATTATAGTAAACAATAAACTGAAATAAAAAGAAACAAAAAACATTTGAAAAACTATAACTATTATCTTTGACTGCAAAACTAACTAACTCAACATTTTTGACAATAATAGAATGGGTTTTTCAAGCTAACAGGGAAAAAACTGTCATTGAGCACAGACCATGACTGGGAACAGCTTGTGAAGTTGCTGGAGCCGTTCCGCAATGCACACGCCGACCAACTTCAAACTGACAGCCAGTAACTGTTTGATGTGGTTCCGTGACTTCTCAACCCTGAGGCACACTTGCAGTCAACTACGGTTGCAAAACAGTTGGCACAGGTCCTCTTGAAGTCACTGCGTGACTTCGCAGGCATACTGACTCCTCTGGTAGCCAACTTCGATTCAACACTTGCAGCAGCTTGCCTGTTGGACCCAAGTGTGTCTCTGACACGTCGCTCAACAGAGATGGAGCCACTGATGAGGGAAGCAGAGTCTGTTGTACTTTAACAAATCAGCCATGGTGCAGTAGAACCCCAGGAAGATGCCAGCACGATGAATCCAGCAAGCATCTCGAACACAGTGCTTCAGAAACGAAATAATATAAAAAATAAACAAATGTTTTTATCAAACAAACAAAATAAAAAAAGAGTAAATCAAGTCTGAGAACAAACTTAAACTAAACTGAATTTCTAATAAAAATCTAAAAAGGAATAGAAAAAAACTATAATATCCTTGCTAGTCTGATACTAGAAAATGGCCAATGCATGTGAGCATAATATGTGAGCATGTGCTCTTACGGATGTGGCTTAGTGCCAGGAAATTAGGATACCGACTTGACATGATTCACTTGTCAACACTGCCCTCAAGGCTACAAATCACTTTTCATAAGAGCATGCATGAGCAGCACATCTGTTTATTATGCACCCTTCAAATAAAAAGGAAGTGTTAATAGGTATTTATGTATGGTATTAGTTTTGCAAGACAACCAGGGAAAACCTGCTTTCACCACCGAAATGTCTCAGCAAATGCAGTTTATTCAGAGAAAGGGGAAGAGAGTGGCTGATAAGTTGAAATGCCATGAATCATGCTGGATACATTTCAGCTCTCAGATCCCCACTGCATAGACACTGCCCACGTGAGCGGCTCGATTGGAGTGGAGTAAAGTGGAGTTCCTGAAGACAAAGTGCTATGTTTGGGGCAAATCCAACACAACACATCAGTGAGTACCACTTCATATTTTCAAGCATGGTGGTGGCTGCATCATGTTATAGGTATGCTTGTCATCGGCAAGGACTAGGGCGTCTTTTAGGATAATAAGAAACGGAACAGAGCTAAGCACAGGCAAAATCCTGTGGAAAACCTGGTGGGCAAGTATGATTTCTTCATGTCAATTGCCAAAAGGGGATATGATGACAAAGGATTGGATTGGGGAGAATGGTGGGGGTTGAGCTCAGATGGACTATCCCCACAGGATGACCCGAAAGTATTTCTCATCATCGCTAAGAATAAGTCAGCACTTGTTGCAAAAGGTTGGAATGGAGTAGAATTGCAACATAACATGAAATTGTTTAATAATGGATTTCATACATAATTAACCTAAGGGTTTCATACATGATGTAATAATTAGCTAAATGTTATTTTCCTTGAAACAAAAATGTTTGCAACATCAGTCAATGCTACATGTCCGTAATGGTGCAACTAAGTCTATTGTTAATTCGTTAATAGTGGGAGGGTCCATTCTGGATGGATATTTAAAATGGAACTGACAGCATTTAACAACATGAAATCTTATTAATAAATCTGTTCATATTTACCCCCAGAAAGATTATGACACCCTTTTAAAAAAAAAAACATTTTCTAACAAACGAAATCTTAGATCTTTTCACATTTTCATAAATTCATAGAATGTTTGGGAATGACGTATAGTAAGATACTTGAGAAAATTATATAACAAGATTCTATAGAGTGGAAAAGCGCAGTAATCACTGCAGTAAATAAAACCTAATAAAAACATCTGTCTTGTCCTGGTCCAGAGTCTACACAGACCGGTGAGCCACAGACAATAAGAGCTACAGTAGGCCATCATTCAATTTGAACTGGGCTGTGTGTTTACAGGCAGTAGCAGCAGCACGACTTTAGATCATTAGAACACCAAAAGCCACAAAATACACCTGAATGGATTTCTGCAAATATGTAAAATACCACGGGAGTCCTCTTTCATTTGGGAACTTTACTGTCCTATTGATCAAACAACCATGAAAAGGTAGGCTCTCTCTCCTTCAGTTATGAATGTCAACAACAACAAGAACAACAACTAATGCTAGCCAGAGCAAAATTAGCAAAAATCCAATTGAGGGAACATTAGATAAAACCCTCTTAAACTTTTACTGGTTGTTGGCCGTCAACATTGCACAGATAGACAATGGGGCATAGTAACCTGCTCGTTCTTCTTTAGATTGCCTGCCAATACATGTTTGTCCCAACCCACGTTTTAACACCCGAATGGGAACCTACCTTCGCGCCCATTTGATCATGCCAAAATACATTTGATTGAAAACTAAGGGTGCGGCAGTAATTTGCCTCCAGTGTGTCAGAGTGTGCTTTGGGTCATTCCTAAATTCAGAGTGTTGTCAGATTGTCTGTTAACTAAATTCAGAGCACACACTGCACTATTCTGACACTGGCCGAGAAGTATGGTTGATCTGAGGGTTCCTCACAACAGCAATCAAGCACCCAAGCTAACTGGCTAGCTTGCTAGCTATTTAATTCCATATACAGTGGGGAAAAAAAGTATTTAGTCAGCCACCAATTGTGCAAGTTCTCTCACTTAAAAAGATGAGAGAGGCCTGTAATTTTCATCATAGGTACACTTCAACTATGACAGACAAAAATCCAGAAAATCACATTGTAGGATTTTTAATGAATTTATTTGAAAATTATGGTGGAAAATAAGTATTTGGTCACATACAAACAAGCAAGATTTCTGGCTCTCACAGACCTGTAACTTCTTCTTTAAGAGGCTCCTCTGTCCTCCACTCATTACCTGTATTAATGGCACCTGTTTGAACTTGTTATCAGTATAAAAGACACATGTCCACAACTTCAAACAGTCACACTCCAAACTCCACTATGGCCAAGACAAAAGAGCTGTCAAAGGACACCAGAAACAGAATTGTAGACCTGCACCAGGTTGGGAAGACTGAATCTGCAATAGGTAAGCAGCTTGGTTTGAAGAAATCAACTGTGGGAGCAATTATTAGGAAATGGAAGACATACAAGACCACTGATAATCTTCCTCGATCTGGGGCTCCACGCAAGATCTCACCCCGTGGGGTCAAAATGATCACAAGAACGGTGAGCAAAAATCCCAGAACCACACGGGGACCTAGTGAATGACCTGCAGAGAGCTGGGACCAAAGTAACAAAGCCTACCATCAGTAACACACTACGCCGCCAGGGACTCAAATCCTGCAGTGCCAGACGTGTCCCCCTGCTTAAGCCAGTACATGTTCAGGCCCGTCTAAAGTTTGCTAGAGAGCATTTGGATGATCCAGATGAGGATTGGGAGAATGTCAGATGAAACCAAAATATAACTTTTGGTAAAAACTCAACTCGTCGTGTTTGGAGGACAAAGAATGCTGAGTTGCATCCAAAGAACACCATACCTACTGTGAAGCATGGGGGTGGAAACATGCTTTGGGGCTGTTTTTCTGCAAAGAGACCAGGACGACTGATCCGTGTAAAGGAAGGAATGAATGGGGCCATGTATCGTGAGATTTTGAGTGAAAACCTCCTTCCATCAGCAAGGGCATTGAAGATGAAACGTGGCTGGGTCTTTCAGCATGACAATGATCCCAAACACACCGCCTGGGCAACGAAGGAGTGGCTTCGTAAGAAGCATTTCAAGGTCCTGGAGTGGCCTAGCCAGTCTCCAGATCTCAACCCCATAGAAAATCTTTGGAGGGAGTTGAAAGTCCGTGTTTCCCAGCGACAGCCCCAAAACATCACTGCTCTAGAGGAGATCTGCATGGAGGAATGGGCCAAAATACCAGCAACAGTGTGTGAAAACCTTGTGAAGACATACAGAAAACATTTGACCTCTGTCATTGCCAACAAAGGGTATATAACAAAGTATTGAGATAAACTTTTGTTATTGACCAAATACTTATTTTCCACCATAATTTGCAAATAAATTCATTAAAAATCCTACAATGTGATTTTCTGGATTTTTTTCCTCATTTTGTCTGTCATAGTTAAAGTGTACCTATGATGAAAATTACAGGCCTCTCTCATCTTTTTAAGTGAGAGAACTTGCACAATTGTTGGCTGACTAAATACTTTTTTCCCCCACTGTATATAGGACCATATAGGCCATTTTACTCGCCCTAGTAGAGGTGGTTAGGCTGTCTTCATGATATCTAGAGCGTTAGTGACTAACTTCTTCTTCGATGAGGTTGAACAGCGGTTGGCATCCAATAAATGTTGTATTACTGCCACCAACTAGACTGGAGTATAACTCTCTTATACTTTTCCTTTGAAAAAGGAAACTAAATCAACAAATACCCTACCATCTAACCCTACACTCATTAAAAACTTCCCACCCTACTCCACTATTTAAACCTATCACGTCCTACCTCAGGCCAACACCACCACTCAACACACCTTGTAACACTTCTGACGTCAAATCTCATACACCCAAATACTTCTCTGCAGCTGCCACCAAACCTCTATTTTCTGTGACTTACATTCCATTCTTGCAGTATCTTACTTAAGCATATATCCCTTATTGGCCTATCCCTCTGTACTGATACAGATCTACTACTCACACAAATCCTCTCAGGATCCCTCCCCCTTGACCCATCTTCCCCAACTTTCCCCACTGTCTCAGCATACGACACCCTCCACTCTACTCTAACCCTGGTAACCACAACCTGCCTCTCTCACACCAGGCATGTCTGATCCACAGCCCCATGGGTACCCCACATATACAGCTTATTTCCCCAATGCTACATATTCCTTTGTCTCATGCCTTTCTGCACACTTCTCACACCTAGGAACCTCCATCCTACACACTGCCGCCACATGTCTATAAGCTTGACACCTGAAACAATGTAATGTATTCGGCACATAAGCTCATACAGGAGAACTGAAATATCCTAACATCACAATGTCAGGCAGAGACTCAACATCAAAACTTACCACTCACGCCACCCTGTGTCACGCCTGCTCCCGCTCCCCCTCCCTGGCACTCAAGGGCAAGGCTACTTGTCATCATACGCACCTGTTACCATCATTACACGCAGCTGCGCTCATTGGACTCACCTGGACTCCCTCACTTTGTTGATTGCCCCTGCATATATGTCTGCTTCTCTGTGTTGTTCTCTGTAGTAGCATTTTTTGTTGTGGCGTGTTTATGTCCAGACACTGTTCTTGTTCCGTTGCATGTCTGTCTATATTAAATGGTTAATTCCCTGTACCTGCTTCTCATCTCCTGTGTTGGGCGTTACACACTGTCTGCGTTGCACAAGATGACGAGCATCAAAAAACAAATCTTTCCCTTCAGTTGGTCCATTTTTACATTTACCGCTACCTCAGTAATCAAGCCTTTCAATGACACCCTTTTCTTGACAGTGACACAAGTCCCATCTCTTGTCCCAATTTTAGTGACTAACTGTGCAGCTGGCAACCATTATGTTTTGCACATGTTTACTGACACCGGTCGTGTTCAGCGGGTGTTGCGCATTTCTAAATTCATCATGTATTCTGCGCTCCGTCACACACAGACAATAGCGCTCCGAAATCTGAGTAGATAGCAAGAGTCAAGTTACGAACGCAAGAGAAATGCTAACTGGAAAACAGTCGTTCAAGATCAGCATAGCTAACTAGCTAGCTAGCAAAGCGATACACATTTCTTGCTAGCTAACCAAATGAAGACACCTGCATCTCTAGCTGTAGCCACCAAAAAACAATATGAGGGGGAAAAATAGGTCAGTCACCCAATCCTCCAATGACATGACAATCTCCCAGAAGCTAGCTTTCCAATGTTAGGCTCTGTGTTTTTAGCTTGCTAAATAAATAAACTGAACGAAAACATAAAAAAACGCAACATGTAAAGTGTTGGTCCCATGTTTCATGAGCTGAAATAAAAGATCCCAGAAATTTTCCAAATGCACAAAAAGCTTATTTCTCTCAAATGTGTTTACGTATCTGTTAGTGAGCATTTCTCCATTGCCAAGATAATCCATCCACCTGACAGGTGTGGCATATCAATAAGCTAATTAAACAGCATGATCATTAGACAGGTACATCTTCTCCTGGGGACAATAAAAGGCCACTCTAAAATGTGCAGTTTTGTCATACAGCACAATGTTAGATGTCATAAGTTTTGAGGGAGCGTGTAATTGGCATGCTGACCACAGGAATGTCCACAAGAGCTGATGCCAGAGAAGTGAACGTTCATTTCGCTACCATAAGTTTTAGAGAATTTGGCAGTAGGTCCAACCGGCCTCACAACCGCGGACCGTGTGTATGGCGTCGTGTGGGCGAGCGGCGTACGGGTGTCAACAGTCAACATTAGGAACAGAGTGCCCCATGGTGGTGGTGGGGTTATAGTATGGGGAGGCATAAGGTACAGACAACAAACACAATTGCATTTTATCGATGACAATTTGAATGCACAGTGATACCGTGACGAGATCCTGAGACCCATTGTCGTGCCATTCATCCACCGCTATCACCTCATGTTTCAGCATGATAATGCACGGCCCCATGTTGCAAGGATCTGCACACAATTCCACCAAGTTCCTTGGTGTCCACATCACCAACAATCTAACATGGTCCAAGCACACCAAGACAGTTGTGAAGAGGGCACGATAAAACCTTTTCCCCCTCAGAACACTAAAATGATTTTGCATGGGTCCTCAGATCCTCAAAAAGTTCTACAGCTGCACCATCGAGAGCATCCTGACTTGATGCATCACTGCCTGGTATGGCAACTGCTCAGCCTCCGACCGCAAGGCACTACATAGGGTAATGCGTACGGCCCAGTACATTACTGGGGCCAAGCTTCCTGCCATCCAGGACCTCTATACCAGGCGTGCCAGAGGAATGCCCTAAAAATTGTCAAAGACTCCAGCCACCCTAGTCATAGACTGTTCTCTCTGCTACCGCACGGCAAGGTGTACCGGAGTGCCAAGTCTAGGTCCAAGAGGCTTCTAAACAGCTTCTACCCCCAAGCCATAAGAGTCATGAACATCTAATCAAATGGTTACCCAGACTATTTGCATCCCCCCTCTTTTATGCTGCTGCTACTCTCTGTTTATTAAATATGCATAGTTACTAATAACTCTACCTACATGTACATATTACCTCAACTAACCGGTGCCCCCGCACATTGACTGTACCGGTACGCCTCGTAATTGTATTTTACTGCAGCTCTTCAATTATTTGTTACTTTTATTTCTTATTTTTGTTGGTATTTTTCTAAAAACTGCATTGTTGGTTAAGGGCTTGTAAGTAAGCATTTCACTGTAAGGTCTACACCTGTTGTATTCGGCCCATCTGACAAATACAATTGGATTTGAATTGTATTAATCATCCATTGAACTGCATCTATCTACTCTGCCAACATTGCCGTACTGCATGTCATGGAATGTTGTGTCAAATATTTGCATGGAGCCCTGCGTCTGCCTCATCTCTCCAACACCATGAACCCACCTCCAATGCGCACCACCCACCTCACTTCCAGTGGCGACCTGTCATTCAAGTGTCCCATCTGTTTTGAGCCCCACATGTTTTACATTGGAATGAATATGCGTCACATATCAGTTTGTAAACAATGTAAACAAATATATATACAATACCGTTCAAAAGTTTAGGGTCGATGGAGAAAAAGTGTGACACCAATCAGGCCCCCGAGGACTGGAGTTGCCCACCCCTGTTCTAGAGCTACGACCTGAAGATCACTGACGTCATCATTACATTTTTTTCCTGAGTTCCCAGTTGTCTTGAAAGCACCATCAATTCAGAAAATGCCAGACTTTGATGACAAAGTTTGATGACAAAATTTGCCCACGAAGGACTGCCTTGTATGCTGCTACATAAATTGTACAATATGCCAGGGAGCTATGTATACTGTAGCTAAGAAAGTGTATGTTGTGTAGTGAGCTGTTAGTAGCCGATGTGCTTCACCCTAATAATTTTGTCTATTTTCACCTCTTAAATGCACATACTGTTCTGACTTGATGGTGCACATGTAGCCTATAACTTGTTTTTGAGAAATGTTATATTGACTACGTCCGTCGTAGCTCGCTCAATGTCTTAATCGAAATTACGGATTGCCTCTTATCCGCTTTTCATCCCCTTATGCCATAGTTTGTACAGTTGAAGTCGGAAGTTTACATACACTTAGGTTGGAGTCATTAAAACTCATTTTTCAACCACTCCACAAACTTCTTGTTAACAAACTATAGTTTTGGCAAGTCGGTTAGGACATCTGCTTTGTGCATGACACAAGTCATTTTTCCAACAATTGTTTACAGACAGATTATTTCACTTATAATTCACTGTATCACAATTCCAGTGGGTCAGAAGTTTGCATAGACTAAGTTGACTGTGCCTTTAAACAGCTTGGAAAATTCCAGAAAATTATGTGATGGCTTTAGAAGCTTCTGATAGGCTAATTGACATAATTTGAGTCAATTGGAGGTGTACCTGTGGATTTATTTCAAGGCATACCTTCAAACTCAGTGCCTCTTGGCTTGACATCATGGGGAAATCAAAAGAAATCAGCCAAGACCTCAGAAAACAATTGTAGACCTCCACAAGTCTGGTTCATCCTTGGGAGCAATTTCCAAACACCTGAAGGTACCACGCTCATCTGTACAACCAATAGTACGCAAGTATAAACACCATGGGACCACGCAGGCGTCATACCGCTCAGGAAGGAGTAGCGTTCTGTCTCCTAGAGATGAGAGTACTTTGGTGCGAAAAGTGCAAATCAATCCCAGAACAAAAGCAAAGGACCTTGTGAAGATGCTGGAGGAAACAGGTACAAAAGTATCTATATCCACAGTAGAACGAGTCCTATGTCGACATACTCATATCAAATGTATACACTGTTCTCTAAACCATCTACTGAATCTTGCCTATGCCGTTCGGCCATCGACCCAAATCTCTAGCCACTTTAATAATTATAATTGGATGAAATAATGTATCACTAGCCACTTTAAACAATGCCATTTATATAATGTTTACATATCCTACATTACTCATCTCATATATATATGTCTATATACTGTACTCCATACCATCTACTGCATCTTGCCTATGCCGGTCAGCCATCGCTCATCCATATATTTATATGTACATACTCGTATTCATTCCTTTACTCTTGTGTGTATAAGGTAGTTGTTGTGAATTTGTTAGATTACTTGTTAGATACTACTGCAGGGTCGGAACTAGAAGCATAAGCATTTCGCTACACTCGCATTAACATCTGCTAACCATGTGTATGTGACAAATAAAATTTGATTTGATTTGACATAACCTGAAAGGCCATTCAGCAAGGAAGAAGCCACGGCTCCAAAACCGCCATAAAAAGGCCAGACTATGGTTTGCAACTGCACATGGGGACAAAAATTTTACTTTTTGTAGAAACGTCCTCTGGTCTGATGAAACAAAAAAGTTTGTTTGGCCATAATGACCATTGTTATGTTTGGAGGAAAAAGGGGGACGCTTGCAAGCCAAAGAACACCATTCCAACCGTGAAGCACGGGGGTGGCAGCATCATGTTGTGGGGGTGTTTTGCTGCAGGAGGGACTGGTGCACTTCACAAAATAGATGGCATCATGAGGATGGAAAATTATTGAAGCAACATCTCAAGACATCAGTCAGGAAGTTAAAGCTTGGTCGCAAATGGGTCTTACAAATGGACAATGACCCCAAACATACTTCCTAAATTGTGGCAAAATGGCTTAAGGACAACAAAGTCAAGGTATTGGAGTGGCCATCACAAAGCCCTGACCTCAATCCTATAGAAAATGTGTGGTCAGAACTGAAAAAGCGTGTGTGAGTAAGGAGGCCTACAAACCTGACTCAGTTACACCAGCTCTGTCAGGAGGAATGGGCCAAAATTCACCCAACTTATTGTGGGAAGCTTGTGGAAGGCTACCCGAAACGTTTGACTCAAGTTAAACGATTTTAAAGACAATGCTACCAAATACTAATTGAGTGTATGTAAACTTCTGTCCCACTGGGAATGTGATGAAAGAAATAAAATATGAAAGAAATCATTCTCTCTACTTTTATACTGACATTTCACAGTCTTAAAATAAAGTGGTGATCCTAACTGACCTAAGACAAGGAATTTTTACTAGGATTAAATGTCAGAAATTGTGAAAAACTGGGTTTAAATGTATTTGGCTAAGGTGTATGTAAACTTCCGACTTCAACTGTAAGTATTCAGACCCTGCGCTATGACTCGCAATTGAGCTCAGGTGCATGCTGTTTCCATTGGTCCTTGAGATGTTTCTACAACTTGGAGTCCAACTGTGGTAAATTCAATTGATTGGACATGATTTGGAAAGGCACACACTGTATATACTGTATTTTATCGCATATATTGCACCTTGCCTAGGCCGCTCTGCCATCGCTCATCCAGATGTTTATATGTACATATTCTCATTCACCCCTTTAGATTTGTGTGTATTAGGTAGTTGTTGGGAAATTGTTAGATTACTTGTTAGATATTACTGCACAGTCGGAACTAGAAGCACAAGCATTTCGCTAAACTCGTGTTAATGTCTGCTAACCATGTGTATTTGACCAATACATTTTGATTTGATTTAAGTATAACTCCCTCATACTTTGCTTGAAAAAGGAAACTAAATCAACAAATACCCTACCATCTAACCCTACACTCTGTCACGATCTTCGGAACAGACAGACCAAGGCGCAGCGAGGCATCAAGTATACATCTTTTATTGAAACAACGTAACTGGGCAAAACAACAAAACAAACGAAGATCGTAACGTTGAAACACACCATGAAACACAATGAAGCTATGCTCAAACAATAACCCACAAAACCTAAATGAAAACCCCAAACATATATATGGTTCCCAATTAGAGACAACGACACACAGCTGCCTCTAATTGGGAACCATTACTCCAACATAGAAATAGAACACCTAGAACTCAAAAACCCTACACCAAAAGCGAAACCTATACACGCCAGCCTAAAACTCTGGCCTGGACATGACAGTACCCCCAAAGGCGCGGACTCCGACCGCGGCACCAAAAGTCCATGGGGGTCTTGATGGGTCTTTTGATCCCAGGTGGCGGCTCCGGTGCCGGAGGCCCCTGGGCTATTAACCAGAACTCTGGTGCGAGGAGCAGGAACCGGCCGTGATGGGCACCGTGATAGGCTCATGACGAGCACTGGGACTCTGATGCAGGGAGCAGGAACCGGCCGTACTGGACTCACGAAGCGCACTGGGACTCTGGTGCGAGGAGCAGGAACAGGCCGTACTGGGCTCACGATGCTCACTGGTACTCTGGTGCGAGGAGCAGGAACCGGCCGTGATGGGCTCATAACGAGCACTGGGACTCTGGTGCGGGGAGCAGGACCGGCCGTACTCGGCTCACGATGCGCACCGGGACTCTGGTGCGTGGAGCAGGAACGGGCCGTACTGGACTCATGACGCGCACTGGGACTCTGGTGCGGTGAGCAGGAACGGGCCGTGTAGGACTCATTACACGCACTTGGACTCTGGTGCGGGGAGCAGGAACGGGCCTTACTGGGCTCATGACGCGCACTGGGACTCTGGTGCGGGGAGCAGGAACGGGCCGTACTGGACTCATGACGCGCACTGGGACTCTGGTGCGGGGAGCAGGAACGGGCCTTACTGGACTCATGACGCGCACTGGGACTCTGGTGCGGGGAACAGGAACGGGCCGTGCTGGGTCCACGACGGGCACAGAGATCCTGGAGCGTGGAGCAGGGACAGGACGTGGTGGGTCCACGACGGGCACAGGGATCCAGGAGCGTGGAGCAGGGACAGGATGTGCTGGGTCCACGACGGGCACAGGGATCCTGGAGCAGGAGAGTGCGCTTAGAGAGTCCAGCACGTCCTGTTCCTGCTCCCCGCACCAGAGTGCGCGTCACGAGCCCAGTACGGCCGGTTCCTGCTCCCCGCACCAGAGTGCGCCACGGGCCCAGTTCGCCGGTTCCTGCTCCCGCACCAGAGTGCGCGTCACGAGCCCAATGCGGCCGGTTCCTGCTCCCGCACCAGAGTGCGCGTCACGGGCCCAGTTCGGCGGTTCCTGCTCCCCGCACCAGAGTGCGCGTCCACGAGCCCAATGCGGCGGTTCCTGCTCCCGCACCAGAGTGTGCGTCCACGAGCCCAATGCGGCGGTTCCTGCTCCCCGCACCAGAGTGCGTGTCACGAGCCCAGTACGGCCGGTTCCTGCTTCCCGCACCAGAGTGCGCGTCACGAGCCCAATGCGGCCGGTTCCTGCTCCCGCACCAGAGTGCGCGTCACGAGCCCAGTTCGGCCGGTTCCTGCTCCCGCACCAGAGTGCGGCGTCCACGAGCCCAGCACGGCCGGTTCCTGCTCCCGCACCAGAGGGCCAGTGAGGGTCCCCAGTCCTGAGCCGCCAGTGAGGGTCCCCAGTCCTGAGCCGCCAGTGAGGGTCCCCAGTCCGGCGCCGCCAGTGAGGGTCCCCAGTCCGGCGCCGCCAGTGAGGGTCCCCAGCCCGGCGCCGCCAGTGAGGGTCCCCAGCCCGGGGCCGCCAGAGAGGGTCCCCAGCCCGGGGCTGCCAGAGAGGGTCCCCAGTCCAGCAAATGGCCCAGGGCCAGCACCGGAGCCGCCACCTGGGACAAAGAAACCCACCCGAAGAGGTACCCGGGGGGGTACTGTCACGTCCAGGCCTGAAAAGTCAGGCTGGCGTGTTTTTGCTTTGGTTTTGGTGTAGGGTTTTTATGTTCTAGGTGTTATATTTCTATGTTGGGGTAATGGTTCCCAATTAGAGGCAGCTGTGTGTCGTTGTCTCTAATTGGGAACCATATATATGTTTGGGGTTTTCATTTAGGTTTGTGGGTTATTGTTTGTGCATAGCTTGTAGTTTGTTCATGTTATGGTTCAACGTCACGGTCTTCGTTACTTTCGGTTTGTTATTTTTGCCCAGTTATATATGTATACTGGAAGCATCGCTGCGTCTTGGTCTGTCCATACAGAAGATCGTGACACACTCATTAAAAACTTACCACCCTACTCCACTATTTAAACCTATCACGTCCTTCCTCAGGCCAACACCACCACTGAACACACCTTGTAACTCTTCTGACATCAAATCTCATACACCCAAATCCTCCTCTGCAATCTTGTACACCCCAAAACATTTTTTACCTTCATATAACCAGGTAGGCCAGTTGAGAACAAGTTCTCATTTACAAATGCAACCTGGCCAAGATAAAGCAAAGCAATGCGACCAGAACAACACAAGGTTACACAAGGTTACACAAACGTACAGTCAATAACACAAAAGAAAAGAAGAATAGAAAAATCTATGTACATTGTGTGTAAATGTAGAAGAGTAGGGAGGTAAGGCAATAAATAGGCCCTAGAGGCGAAAATAATTACTATTTAGCATTAATACTGGAGTGATAGATTTGCAGATGATGATGTGCAAGTAGAAATACTGGGGTGCAAAAGAGCAAGAGGGTAAGTAGTACAGTGATCGGTAAGCTGCTCAGACAGCTGATGCTTAAAGTTAGAGAGGGAGATGTAAGACTCCAGCTTCAGTGATTTTTGCAACTCGTTCCAGTCATTGGCAGCAGAGAACTGGAAGGAAAGGCAGCCAAAGGAAGTGTTGGCTTTGAGGATGGCCAGTGCAATATACCTGCTGGAGCGCGTGCTACGGTGCGTGCTATGGTGACCAGTGAGCTGAGATAAGGTGGGGCTTTACCTAGCAAAGACTTATAGATGTAGTGAGGGCCAGCCAACGAGAGCATACAGGTCGCAGTGGTGGGTAGTATGTGGGGCTTTGGTGATAAAACGGATGGCACTGTGATAGCCTACATCCAGTTTGCTGAGTAGAATGCTGGGGGCTATTTTGTAAATGACATCGCCGAAGTCAAGAATCGGTAGGATAATCCGTTTTACGAGGGTATGTTTGGTGGCATGAATGAAGGAGGCTTTGTTGCGAAATAGGAAGCTGATTCTAGATTTAATTTTGAATTGGAGATGCTTAATGTGAGTCTGGACGGAGAGTTTACAGTCTAACCAGACACCTAGGTATTTGTAGTTGTCCACAGAACTGTCCAGAGTAGTGATGCTAGTCGGGCGGGAGGGTGTGGGCAGCAATCGGTTGAAGAGCATTCACTCAGTTTTACTAGCGTTTAAAAGCAGTTGGAGGCCAAGGAAGGAGTGTTGTATACTTCTCTGCAGCTGCCACCACAACCTCTATTTTCTGCGACTTACATTCCATCCCTGCAGTACAGTTAATAACCACGCTATAAACACAAAACAAAAACACAAATCCTCTCAGGATCCCTCCCCCTTGACCCATCTTCTTCAACTTTCTTCACTGCCTCAGCATACGACACCCTCCGCTCTACTCTAACCCTGGTAACCACAACCTGCCTCTCTCACAGCAGACATTTCTGATCCCCAGCCCCTACACATTCCTTTGTCTCGTGCCCTTTTGTACGCTTCTCACACCTAGGAACCATCCTTCCTACACACTGCTGCCATATGACCATAAACTTGACACCTGTGACAATGTAATGTATTCGGCACATAAGCTCATACGGGAGAACTGAAATATCCCAACATCACTTTGTCGGGCAGAGACTCAACATCAAAACCCAGAAGAACAGACACTGACTCTTCTGTTTCACCACTCACGCCACCCTGTCTACGTCGCACCAGACAACGAGCATCACAAACACAGGGAATATTTATCTTCAGTTGGTCCACTTGCATATATGATGAATAGAGATTAGTGAGCATTTCTTCTTTGCCAAGATAATCCATCCACCTGACAGGTGTGGCAAATCAAGAAGCTGATTAAACAGCGTTATCATTACACAAGCGCACCTTGTGCTGGGGACTATAAAAGGTCACTCTAACATGTGCAGTTTTGTCACACAACACATTGTTACAGATGTCTCAAGTTGAGGGTGTGCGCAAATGCCATACTGACTGCAGGAATGTCCACAAGAGAATTTAGGCCAGAGAATTTAATGTTCATTTCGCTACCATAAGCCTTCTCCAACGTCATTTTAGAGAATTTGGCAGTAGGTCCAACTGGCCTGACAACCGCATACCATGTGTATGGCATTGTGTGGGCGAGTAGTGTGCGGATGTCAAAATTATGAACAGAGTGCCCCATGGTGGCGGTGGGTTTATGGTATGGAGAGGCATAAACTACAGACAACAAACACAATTGTATTTTATCTATGACAATTTGAATGCACAGAGATACCGTGATGAGATCCTGAGGCCCATTGTCGTGCCATTCATCCGCGGCTATCACCTCATGTTTCAGCATTATAATGCACGGCCCCATGTTGCAACGATCTGTACACAATTCCTGGAAATATCACAGTTCTTCCATGGCCATACTCACCAGACAGGTCAGCCATTGAGCATTTTTGGGATGCTCTGGATAAACGTTCCCGCCAATATCCAGCAACTTCGCACAACAATTGAAGAGGAGTGGGACAACATTCCACAGGCCACAATCAACATCCTAATCAATTATGCGACTGAGATGTGTCACGCTGCATGAGGTAAATGGTGGTCACACCAGATACTGACTGGCTTTCTGATCCACGCCCCTACCTTTAATGTATCTGGGACCAACAGATGCATATATGTATTCCATGTCGGGAAATCTATAGATTAGGGCCTAATAATTTTTTTTCAATTTACTGATTTCATTATATGAACTGTAACTCTGTAAAATTTTGCTTTTACAGTGGGGCAAAAAAGTATTTAGTCAGCCACCAATTGTGCAAGTTCTCCAACTTAAAAAGATGAGAGGCCTGTAATTTTCATCATAGGTACACTTCAACTATGACAGACGAAATGAGAAAAAGAAATCCAGAAAATCACATTGTAGGATTTTTTATTTATTTATTTGCAAATTATGGTGGAAAATAAGTATTTGGTCAATAACAAAAGTTTATCTCAATACTTTGTTATATACCCTTTGTTGGCAATGACAGAGGTCAAACGTTTTTTGTAAGTCTTCACAAGGTTTTCACACACTGTTGCTGGTATTTTGGCCCATTCCTCCATGCAGATCTCCTCTAGAGCAGTGATGTTTTGGGGCTGTCGCTGGGAAACACGGACTTTCAACTCCCTCCAAAGATTTTCTATGGGGTTGAGATCTGGAGACTGGCTAGGCCACTCCAGGACCTTGAAATGCTTCTTCTGAAGCCACTCCTTCGTTGCGGCGGTGTGTTTGGGATCATTGTCATGCTGAAAGACCCAGCCACGTTTCATCTTCAATGCCCTTGCTGATGGAAGGAGGTTTTCACTCAAAATCTCACGATACATGGCCCCATTCATTCTTTCCTTTACACGGATCAGTCGTCCTGGTCTCTTTGCAGAAAAACAGCCCCAAAGCATGTTTCCACCCCCATGCTTCACAGTAGGTATGGTGTTCTTTGGATGCAACTCAGCATTCTTTGTCCTCCAAACACGACGAGTTGAGTTTTTACCAAAAAGTTATATTTTGGTTTCATCTGAACATATGACATTCTCCCAATCCTCATCTGGATCATCCAAATGCTCTCTAGCAAACTTCAGACGGGCCTGAACATGTACTGGCTTAAGCAGGGGACACGTCTGGCACTGCAGGATTTGAGTCCTGGCGGCGTAGTGTGTTACTGATGGTAGGCTTTGTTACTTTGGTCCCAGCTCTCTGCAGGTCATTCACTAGGTCCCCGTGTGGTTCTGGGATTTTTGCTCACCGTTCTTGTGATCATTTTGACCCCACGGGTGAGATCTTGCGTGGAGCCCCAGATCGAGGAAGATTATCAGTGGTCTTGTATGTCTTCCATTTCCTAATAATTGCTCCCACAGTTGATTTCTTCAAACCAAGCTGCTTACCTATTGCAGATTCAGTCTTCCCAACCTGGTGCAGGTCTACAATTTTGTTTCTGGTGTCCTTTGACAGCTCTTTGCTCTTGGCCATAGTGGAGTTTGGAGTGTGACTGTTTGAGGTTGTGGACAGGTGTCTTTTATACTGATAACAAGTTCAAACAGGTGCCATTAATACAGGTAACGAGTGGAGGACAGAGGAGCCTCTTAAAGAAGAAGTTACAGGTCTGTGAGAGCCAGAAATCTTGCTTGTTTGTATGTGACCAAATACTTATTTTCCACCACAATTTGCAAATAAATTCATAAAAAATCCTACAATGTGATTTTCTGGCTTTTTTTCCCTCATTTTGTCTGTCATAGTTGAAGTGTACCTATGATGAAAATTACAGGCCTCTCTCATCTTTTTAAGTGAGAGAACTTGCACAATTGGTGGCTGACTAAATACTTTTTTGCCCCACTGTATATTTTTGTTCATAAATCGATACACTAGTCTATTAGCCACATTATGACTGACTTGTGATCATTTCCCTTGCTAGTTGGATTGTATTGACCTTCCCAACTTTAGTTACATTCGTCTGTTTTTGTCCAAAATCTTGAGTCATTGAAACTAAAACAGTGTATCCCGACTGGGTGGAGGCAGCAAACAATGTACAAGGCCACCAGATAGCAATATTTGGTGGACTACCAAGAAATGTATTGGTGAATTATATTAATCGTGCATTGAACTGCATCCATCTTTTCTGTCAACAATGCCTTACTGCATGTCATGGAATTTTGAGTCAAATAGAACCTATTTTGAAGTTGGTTTTGTAGAATAAACTGGGAATTTGATATTTGACTGACTAGGATTGTGTTTGATTCATAGCTACCATGTTGTTGTCATGTTGTGTTGCTACCATGCTATGTTGGTGTCCTTGGTCTCTCTTGTCGTGATGTGTGTTTTGTCCTAGATTTTTAATCCCAGCCCTCGTCCCCGCAGGATGCCTTTTGGTAGGCCGTCATTGTAAATAAGAATTTTTCTTAACTGACTTGCCTAGTAAAACAAAGGTTAAATATTAAATAAATAGCTGCAAAGTAGTTTAAACGCTGTCAGTTCCACTTCAAAAGCAGAGTGTTTCCTATCTGCTTTAGACTTTAGAACAGTGTGATCATAATTGGACTACCTGTCTAAACGCAGCCAAACAGATCACCTTGGCATGTGTACAAAACGTTAGGAATACCTTCCTAATATTGAGTTGCACCCCCTTTTTCATTCAGAACAGCCTAGACTCGTCGGGGCATGGACTTTACAAGAGATGCTGGCTGATGTTGACTCCAGTGCTTCCCACAGTTGTGTCAAGTTGGCTGGATGTCCTTTTGGTGGTAACTATTCTTGATACACATGGGAAACCCCAGCAGGGTTCCATTTCTTGAAACACCCAAACCGGTACACCTGGGCACCTACTACCATGCCCCGTTCAAAGGCACTTAAATATTTTGTCTTGCCCATTCACCTCCTGAATGTCACACATACACAATCCATGGCTTTGTCTTCTTCTTTTATGATATAATGGCGGCCCGCAAACAAACGTTTAAAAATGCATGTCACCACCTACTGTGCTGGAGTGTGTGGTCAATCACAGTTTACCACATTTCGAAATCCTCCTACCGAACACAGTACTTCTGAGAAAATCAAAAACTATTATCGGCAACAATTTAACTGAGTATACTGACAGTTCATCTGTTAGTCTTCTACATTTCTGCACATCAAATTCAGGAACGTAAACGCCTGCTCCTGTGCGCCCACTATCTGGGTCCTTGGATCCATCTGTGAAAAGCGGTAAAACAGCATAACAACTTCAACCAAAGTAATTGTCAACCAGTTTCCCTATATCCCTGACTTCTGACCAATCTTTCCTTTTCTCTACCAAGATTAGATCCAATCCATGTCTTAATTTTCTAAAGACTTAAAAATCCTTCTTTAACCTGTCTCCTCCCTTCATCTACACTAATTGATGTGGATATAACAAGTGACATCAATAAGGGATCATAGCTTTCACCTTGCTTCAACTGATCAGTCTATGTGCTGGAAAGAGCAGGTGTTCCTAATGTTTTGTACACTTAGTGTATGTATCCTGAATGATGCAGTTCATCTTTAGCCCTTTGGGACCTCATTCAGCCTTTTTAATGTACGTGTCGTGGGAAATTATGAGTTGTTTATTTTGATAAACATATTTTAGTATGACTAATTTCAAGTTGTTGAGAGTTCACAGCACAGCTGCCAACATTTCCAATACTGTTGACCACAGATCTTTATGGTGATACAGTTCCTCCTACAGTAAGCCTAAATGACTGTGGTGTGTCGATTACTAATTGAGTAACATCTTCCTCAGACTAGATCCAGAAATTAGTCAATTAATTTCCCAGAATTATCCACAAGCTTTCAATATTACAAATGGTTAATGTGAGTTTTCATGCACTAACCGAGTAGCCTACCATGTATGAGCACTTTATAAATGAAGTAACCATCGTTACTATTGCCATTAAAATTAAAGCCTTTTAGTAGGGTGTAGGCAGTACAATTCTGATCTTTGCCCAATTATTGGGAAAATATCTGTTTTGATTAGTCAAAACACCAATAAGGGACAAAAGATATGAATTGGGCTGTGACACGCTGATTACGTTTAGACAGGCAGCCCAATTCTTATATTTTTTCCATTAATTGGTCTTTTTAACAATCACATCAGATATTTTTACATTATATCTTTTTCAGAGCTGATCTGATTGGTCAAAAGACCAATTAGTAAAATTTATTAGAATTGGTCTGCCTGTCTAAACACAGCCATACAAACCATTACCTATCAAGCATGTTACTGTACATGTATAGTTAAATGTAGTGTTATTTTATATAATTAGGCTAATCTAGACCGTCTTCTAGATTTCTGCACATCAAATTCAGGAACGTAAACGCCTGCTCCTGTGCGCCCACTATCTGGGTCCTTGGATCCATCTGTGAAAAGCGGTAAAACAGCATAACAACTTCAACCAAAGTAATTGTCAACCAGTTTCCCTATATCCCTGACTTCTGACCAATCTTTCCTTTTCTCTACCAAGATTAGATCCAATCCATGTCTTAATTTTCTAAAGACTTAAAAATCCTTCTTTAACCTGTCTCCTCCCCTTCATCTACACTAATTGATGTGGATATAACAAGTGACATCAATAAGGGATCATAGCTTTCACCTTGCTTCAACTGATCAGTCTATGTGCTGGAAAGAGCAGGTGTTCCTAATGTTTTGTACACTTAGTGTATGTATCCTGAATGATGCAGTTCATCTTTAGCCCTTTGGGACCTCATTCAGCCTTTTTAATGTACGTGTCGTGGGACATTATGAGTTGTTTATTTTGATAAACATATTTTAGTATGACTAATTTCAAGTTGTTGAGAGTTCACAGCACAGCTGCCAACATTTCCAATACTGTTGACCACAGATCTTTATGGTGATACAGTTCCTCCTACAGTAAGCCTAAATGACTGTGGTGTGTCGATTACTAATTGAGTAACATCTTCCTCAGACTAGATCCAGAAATTAGTCAATTAATTTCCCAGAATTATCCACAAGCTTTCAATATTACAAATGGTTAATGTGAGTTTTCATGCACTAACCGAGTAGCCTACCATGTATGAGCACTTTATAAATGAAGTAACCATCGTTACTATTGCCATTCAAATTAAGGCCTTTTAGTAGGGTGTAGGCAGTACAATTCTGATCTTTGCCCAATTATTGGGAAAATATCTGTTTTGATTAGTCAAAACACCAATAAGGGACAAAAGATAAGAATTAGGCTGTGACACGCTGATTACGTTTAGACAAGGCAGCCCAATTCTGATATTTTTCCATTAATTGGTCTTTTTAACAATCACATCAGATATTTTTACATTATATATTTTTCAGAGCTGATCTGATTGGTCAAAAGACCAATTAGTAAAATGATTTAGAATTGGTCTGCCTGTCTAAACACAGCCATACAAACCTTTACCTATCAAGCATGTTACTGTACATGTATAGTTAAATGCACTGTTATTTTATATAATTAGGCTAATCTAGACAGGTTCTGCTAAAAAGTTGAAATATTAGTGGAAGACAGTCATCAACCTACAGAATAATTTATTGGATTATTGTTACTTTATAGACGCGAAGATGCCTGCTTTTCACTTCAGTGTTACGAATCATTGGCAACCATGAGAGGCTCTCTCTGCGCATGTTTGTTCTTAGTAAATTATTCAGTTATTTTTACGGGCGGTTCAAAGTCTTGCAATTATATTATGTTTTAATGAAGACATCGCGTTTATCGAATATTGTATTTCACCGAATCGGATAAATATTTTTTCCAGATATGTAGATACTCTTTCTGAGAGCAGAGGGAAGGAAAACGGCGTTCCAGAGCCAGCTGTCATATGTGTTTATTTCCAGAGAGGTCGGTGGCTGTCAACGTGCCTTTCTTCCGTCTGTCTACGGACTGTGCTGCGCCATTGACATTCTGCACGTCAGGCATAATTTGCCGTGCTTTGACTTGAAGTTCTCAAAATTGTGTCTAACTGAAATGTCTCTTGACCGCGTTTTTATTTTGTAAGGTCGATGGCTGCCTTCACATACTGCAGTGTCGCGTGGAGCGCGCGTCGAGGACGTAGTCTAGAAAGTTTCCTTGTACTTTAGTTCAGTGGTACGCGCTTCGTTTGCCTGCGGTTTGTACTGTTTTTCGTACTTGTTGGTTAGGCACGGTCTTCGCAATGGGCTGTCATTCGTAAATAACATTTTATACTTTGTTGTGGTCTCACGTTGTTGGGTTTTACTCACTCAGTCGTGTGTTTATAACTAGCAGTTATTGACAAACGTTAGAAAAGTTAACGTTTTTGAAAGGTAGTTACGTAACGTTAGCTAGCTGCCATTGTGTGGGCGAGTTTGGCGAAACTTGTGAAAGCGAGGTAACGTTGCAAGTAATAGAACAAACTTTAAAAACGTTTTATTTTTTTAAGTTTGCTTGTTTACTTGAGAAGTGTATTATCTCTAAATTGATTAGATAGCCAAGCCGACGTGCGCAGACGTGTTTTTGACAGATTTTTCGAGTTCAGTCCTGTTTGTCTTTAGAGGGGCGTTTACCGTGAAGTGTCAAACTAGCTGCCCGGCCTCAGTTTGCTACATGTATGTGCACAAGCTAATCTGTAGCTAGCTATGATATTATGTAACGGTCAATGATTGTTCTAACGTTATTGTACTGCATCATAGCAAGCTGTTGGTAATGTCAATGTTGATATCCTTTTTGAATTTGTATAGCGAATTCATGTTTTCTTGTGCTTAATGTCTGATTTACATCAGACTAGCAAACTGAATTCGGTGCATTGCTAGCAAACGTACAGTACATGGCTAATTTGTCGGCAGCTACTTGTTTTAACGTTTGACACCCCCAGATATTTAGACTAGCTAGATTAAGTGATCAGGGGAATAACAGCGCACAAGATGGCTATGTCAAGGCTTTTTAACTAGCTAACGTTCGCTATATTTTCGTATCGCGAGGAAAGTAGCAAGCCATTCAGCTAACGTTGCACGATATATATTGGCTGTGAAGACTGTTTGGAAAACAGATCTCATAATTCCAGCGAACTCGAATTGGAGATGAACTAGTTTGGAAAACTCCCATTTTTGATACAGGTAACATTAGCTAGTCATGTCATCGAATGTGTCCTTTGATTGCATCTTACTTGTTGTATTTTTAAACTATCTTTAATTATTAAACTAGTTACATCTGCTAGCCTTGCATCATGTGTATAACGTTACAGCACAAGTTTAACATATATTTCATTGTGGAATGATTTAGCTATAAGGTAGTGTGATCCCTGTGCTATGTCTTCTGTAGTTCGACGCCCACCATATCAGTGTACAATTAGGCGACTCAGTGCTGAACATTATATCACTGTCGACCCCTGAGCCCATTGATGATTTCGTTAGCCTTACTAGCTAAGCTTAATAGACATACTTTTGTTTTTAATTAAGATCTGATGATCACTTTCTCCTGTTTGACTTGATGCAATTGCCGGTCGCAGCCAACAGGTTGCACCACTGCGGCGCTTCGTTTAGCTAGTAATTACAACTGGACGTTACTGTGATACAGTAAACCGTTGTTGCGCCCAATCACAGACGGACAGATAGATAACTGTTATAGCTAGAGCGCTCAATTTTATTTGTAGCTTAGTTACACTTGTATTCTGATTTTTAGTTTTATGTAGAATGTGAGATTCTAAGATCAATCAAGAATAACGGCTATGGACGGACATAAAATATGATGTGCCATTGGTATAAAACTACTGATTGAACTGAACGACGTTTTCAGATTAAATAAAAACATCAAATCCCAAGAACAACCGACTTGTTGTTATGTATAGACACAGTGCCCTCCGTAATTATTACAGATACAGTGAAGCATTTCTTTCTCTTTATTTGGCTCTGTACTCCAAAGGTTTGCAGTTTTAAATCAATGACTATGAGGTTAAAATCCATATTGTGTGAACCGTTTAGAAATTACAGCACTTTTTGTACATAGTCCCCACATTTTAGGGGACACAAAGTATTGGGACAAATTCACTTAAATGTTTATTAAAGTAATAAGAAGTTAAATATTTGGTCCCATTTTCCTAGCTCGCTATGACTACATCAAGCTTGTGACAACACATTTGTTGGATGCATTTGCTGTTTGTTTTGGTTGTTTCAGATAATTTTGTGCCCAATTAGAAATTAATGGTAAATAATGTATTGTCTTTTTGGAATCACTTTTATTGTACATAAGAATAAATGTTTCTAAACACTTCTATATTAATGTGGATGCCACCATGATCAAAGATAATACTGAATGAATCATGAATAATTATTAATTCAGGATTATCTGTAATCATAGTAGCATCCTACACTAATGTGGAAATGTTTAGAAACATATTCTTATTTGCAATAAAAATGACACTACATTATTTTCCGTTCATTTTTATTGGGCACAAAATAATCTGAAACACAACCAAAATAACAATGTGTGGCGTTACAAGCTCGATGTAGTCATTGCATGCTATGAATATGGGACCAAATACTTAACTTTTGACTAATTGAATACACATGAATTTGTCCCAATAATCTTGGTCACCTAAAATGGGGAGCCGATGTACAAAAACGGTTTACCCGATATGGATGAAAATACCTTCAAATTAAAGCTAACAGTGTTCACTTTAACCTCATAGTCATTGATTTCAAATAAACATTTTGGTGTATAGAGCCATAAGAAGAGAAATGCTTCACTGGCCCAATTAGGGAGGGCACTGTATATTCAACAGGCTCTACATTCATTGACAAAGCTTCACTGACACAAGGCAACAACAACATATTCTAAGTCCGCTATCCAACCAACAAGAAAAGGGAAGGGGATACCTAGTCAGCTGCACAACTGAATGCATTCATTCAACCAAAATGTCTTCTGCATTTAACCCAACCGCTCTGAATCAGAGATGTGCATGGGCTGCCTTAATCGACATCCATGTCATCGGTGCCCGGGGAGCGGTTGTTGTTGTTACTTTGGTTACTGTCCCAACACTCCGCTAGGCTACCTGCTTAAAGTAAGATTGAGGGTTCAGAGTGATCTGCCTAAGAAAAATAACCCATTCTTTAATAAACGTAGTGAATATGCCTAATATATCAGTTAGGTTGTTACAGTCACAGCGAACAATATTGAAGAAATAGCATTAAGTGTGATATATGTCTGATATTTTCAATGGGTACAGGGGGGGGGATAATTTATCAAAGGCTGCAATGTTTGAATTTAAGCTAGTTGAAGGTCATGCTAAGTTATGAATTCTAGTACTGGGGTCCTTCCTTCTTAAAATACAGGCTAAGCCTAGGAATGCCAGTCTGAAGACTTGCACTTGGCATGCTTCCAATCAGTACAGTTGAGAATCCCTCAGGGTGACTTCCTGTTGATCACCATTTTTTTTTTATTAGATAAAAAAAAGTTACCTTTATTTAACTAGGCGAGTCTGTTGAGAACAAATTCTTATTTATAATGTAAAAAAATATATAAAATAAAATATTTACAATTGTCCGCTGCTCTATGGGACTCCCAATTACGGCCTTTTGTGATACTGTATTAAGGTTAACACTCTTTCAATGGTCTACATTATAGCCTACACCTAGGTATTTTTACTAGTATATTGGTAGCCATCAGGACAGTAAATGTAGCTACAACATTGCAGTATTGTCCCCCACTATTAAATCGGGGAGAGGACTGTGGATCGGTCTGTGTCTGTCCGTTTGTTAGTCAGACGCGATATCTGACAGCACTTGCCCGATTTTGAGGAAACTTGGGTGAATGATGCGTCTTGCCATAGATTTGGCATTAACAAATTTACCCTGATTGGCCCAAGGTGGGAGCTGAGGGGCTCCTGTAATTAACTGAAATTTGTGAATCACACCAGAGAGGAAGAGGTGAAGCGAGAGGGATAACTGAACTGGGCCCAAAATCTGTCTGTTGGTGTTTATATCACTTAAAAGTTGTGCACTTTATTTTCGAGTTGTGCCTGTTGTTCACATGCTTATCTGCCCTCTTATTGGATAGAATAGTCACACCTGATATTGCCTCTTGCCTTCTATTTTTTTTAAACGTTTCTTGTCATTGTTAGAGCGGCCACTTGAGTATCTAGTCAAGATGATGGATAATCTTGGTCACACACAATAACTGAAATTTGTTAGTCACGTGATATCTCAATTGGCCCCAAGGTGGAAGCTGCATCATTTGTGCGGCATGACATGTTTACTGTTGCTGTCATCTTGTGTCAGTCACGTAGAAGCCAGGAGAGGTGTGATCATGTTGTGGTTTAGAGATTGAAATTATTTCATTGGTATAGCAACATTTGTAAATAACACAGTACCCATTTAAATTCAGACATGTTTTTTTCTTTTTACCTATAACTTTGAATTATTTGAATTATCATTCTCTGTTTGTATTATGAATTTAATTACAAGCACTTTCTAAACCAGTGCTTTCATACCTGTCAAACAGGATCAAGAAATGGATCCAGGTGGACTGAAACACAGCAATAACCAGGACAAGGGCTTGGCTTTCGGTAAACTCTCCGAGAGCGGTGTAGAGGGAAGCTTCTCGGGTGAAGCAGGCGGTTCCAAGTCCACCACATCAACCTCCCTGATGCATCTACCAGGCTCCAGACACCACCCACCAGCCAGAGACTCTGCCAACGGACTGAGTATCACTACGACTCAGATGGAGCTCTCCACAGGGGGACTCACTATAGAGGAGGCTGAAGTGAAGGTAATGGAGAAGGCCCTTAGAATGCAGCAGCCACAGAAACCACAGCAGAACCAACAGCTGTTTGAGAACTTTGCTCTGTTGGAGGCGAGTATTGCAGATTTGAATCGATCCAACACCCCAGGGAGCTCTGTACTTGGACGCCCTCATGACCTTTTCTCTCTGAAAACGGAGACCTTCTCACCCATGGATAAGGACAGGCTTGACATGGGGTCAGTCAGCTTTGGACAGTCACAGAAGGGCTTGGATGTCAACGAGAGGCTCCTTGGCGACAATACAATGGACATTCTGCAGGATTTGGACTTGCCTGGCTCTCTGTCTGACCTGAATGAATTTTACGTGTCTGACGAGGCTGCTTTCCTTTCCTCCCTGTCAGTGGAGGATGTCCTGCTCGAGGACGGCAACATGGAAACCAAGCCCATAGACTGTAGCAATGGGGGAAACTGTACAAATGTGGACAGCGTGGATCAGCAGAAGCAGCTTCTGGAGCCAGGCATCTCCATGCCTGTCATCAAGACGGAGGAGGATGCTGACACCTCCTTTATCCAGCTTTGCACCCCAGGGGTCATCAAGCAAGAGAATGATCGTCGGAGCTATTGTCAGATATCCAGCCTGGACTTGCCTAGTACCCACAACTCGGTGGGCTCCATGAGCGGGCCGAGTTACCCCTATGGAGCAAACACCTCGACGGCAGTGAGTCCACAGCAGGATCAGAAGCCTGTCTTTGGCCTGTATCCCCCACTGCCCTCGGTCAGTGACAGCTGGAACAGAGGCAACGGATACGGGGCTGGATCAGGGATGTCGAGCTCATCTTTTCCTGTCGGCTTCAGCAGGTATGTTACTCTTGACCCATGGATTTAATGTAGGCTATTGTGCACTTTTGAATGGTTAATGATTTATGAATAAGTATTGCTTTTAAGAATATAAATAGATTTTTATTTCAACATCCGACATCCCTGAGTCTGAAATGTTCTTTTAGAGATGCCTTTGTAAACCATGGAAATTGTCTTAACCAGTCTGGTGCACTACATTTATCATGTGTCAGTTTTATACAGATTTTTTTTCGTTTCAGTTTCACACAATTCCCAGCTTTGTTGCTTAGTGTATTATAAAAAGGAAAGCACTGACTGCGTCTGTGTGAAGGAGACAAGTTACAGTTATAAAAAAAAAAATTCTACATCTGAATTGATCTGGCACACATTGAGCTCTGAACTTGTTGCCTGCCGTTGCTTTATTGCAAATGCACTCATTTGTTAATGAATCGAGTAGGCAGGGTGCGTTTTTAGCTGGGAGGCCACATGTACAGATCTGTTTTTGGTCTGTTGCTTTGCTGTCTCAGGCCTTTTTTTCAGCACAAACACATCGGCCCCTCAGTTCTTGCTCCACCCAGAATTTGAGTCCTTGGCCTTTGCTACTCTTAAAGGCTCTGTATGGTCATTCCTTTGACTGCAGTGGCCCTACAGCATTTACGGTGATACGTCCTCTGCAGAAGTCGCGGTATGGGCAGAGCTGTTGTGAAGGAAGTTGTCATGGAATTGAGTTTTTTTTTTTTTTACAGGACTTCCCGCCCCCACCTACCGTCAAACAATCATGTTATATGGAGCCCTCCGCATTTGTTACAAAATTTGAGAGGCTACGCAATTGCGTCACACCCTCCATACGAAGCCTCCGACCACATTAAACGAATCAAGCATAAATTGTCTTTCACTGTGTATCAGGAGCATTAATACTGGGGGAGGAAGGATGCGACAGTACATAACTGCAAATGTATTGACTGTATGTACAACAGCAGAAGCTAGAATTATAAGGGTAATATGTCATTGGTCATTAAGCACTTGCGCAAACAAGTACATTTTGCTTCCGTGCTGTGTTTGCTCAAGCTGCTGCTCTTTCAGAGATCTAAAATGGACACAATTAGAGTTTTGACTTGCTGTTTATTCCCCCATGTATCGTGCTCTCATCCAATGTCACAATGTGAGGCCTCAGTACGTTTCTCAGAATATCTTTAAGACAGCTTTTCTTAAAGTATGGGTCGCGAACTTATTAATGGTGGGTCGTTATGTCAGCATAAATTTATGATTATTTCATTAATTACTGCTATCCACAAGTCATGACTACGCATAATCATCATGAAATGCAAATACAGCGATACGTTTCTCTCTTGGTTTCATACAAACTTTTGAGAAATAACGAGGAGCACCTACAATGTGTTTTGTGCAGGGAATTGCTCAAAACGAACAAATTAAAACATATCCACAACATGGCGGTAAACCCAGGTAGTTCTTTCAGAACATTTAATTTTGAAATGTTTTCTTTAAATGTAACCTTTTATTTGACTAGGTAAGTCAGTTAAGAACAAATTCTTATTTACAATGACGGCCTACCGGGGAATACTTTTTATTCTGAACTGGAATAACTGTTTGAAGCAAGATGCTTTTTGAGGCAAACACACAAAGTTCTGGGTGGCTTTTCTACAGCAGGAAGCAGTCTGCCTGACTGAAAGCAGTATTGGCACCACATACCTATGCAAGTCAGTGTTCTCAACTCTGGCGTACTTAAAAAAAACTAGTACAGAAATCAACTCAATGCTGAACATGACCTCAGGGTTGCACTGTCACACTGAGCCCAGAATAGACATGCTTGTTGAAAACTTCAACCAGCCACACACCTCTCATTAGGACTGTGTGTTTTTTTTTTCTGGTCTACTGTGTGACGTGATCAAATCAGTTGATTCTAGTTCAGAGTATAAATACTTTCTTATATTTTAACAGCAACAGTTCAACCTAGACAGATATGTAAGTGTTTTTAATAAGGGGAAAAAAACATTCATCTCTATTTATATGGATATTTCATTTTGTATTTGTTTTAGGCATTTGGGCAATGAAATGCAACCATACTATCGGTACATGTTTTAATAAGCATGAGTCCCAGGAACACACAGCTTTTCTCATTTGGGTCCTAGGCTGAAAGTTTAAGAACCCCCTGCTCTAAGATATAAACCACTTTTGATTTTTATTTAAATATTGGGTTTTGTCCTAAGCTAACATACAGTATTTGGTTCTCAGTGAAATGTTTGGAGATGGGCATGTTCTCTGAGTTCATAGGGAGTACAGTGCTGCAACAGGCTTTCCCATCTAAATGAATTTCTACATAAACTGTTGAAAATTTCGCAATGTGCAAGACACAGTTGAGACTTATTTTTCCTATTGACTTCTCAGACATTTGACGTATCTCCAATGTGATTTTCGAAATGGCCAGGAATCCCCTAGCTGACAAGGTAAAAATCTGATCTGCCCCTGAACAATGCAGTTAACCCACTGTTCCCTGGTAGGCCGTCATTGTAAATAAGAATTTGTTCTTAACTGCTTTACCTAGTTAAATAAAAGGTTACATTTAAATAAATAAAACATTTCAAAATTAACATGAAATTATGCCATGTTCTGAAAGAACTCCCTGGGTTTACCGCCATGCTGTGGATATTTGGTCAGGACATGTCGTTTTAATTTGTTCGTTTTGAGCACTTCCCTGCACAAAACACATTGTGGGTGCTCCTCGTTGTAGGCCATTGTGCCTTTTTTAAAGGGGAAATTTGGGGATTAGTACATCCTTTTTTGGACTGTATTGAATGATTAGGCATAATATTGCCTTCTTCCAGATGAAGAGCTTCTGAGTGGGTGTGTTTTTAATATTTTTTTTTATCAGAGTTTGAGCAAGTATGAAAGATGGATTGACAATTTCATGTCAGCTTTCCTTTCTACTGTTATTTTACTGGTGCTCTTTAATTATTTGTTTTTATTACCTAACACCTTTTTTTTTTTTTAAACTGCATTGTTGGTTAAGGGCTTGTAAGTAAGCATTTCACTGTAAGGTCTACACCTGTTGTATTCGGTGCATGTGACTAATACAATTTCATTTGATTTTCTCCATTAACTTTCGATTACATTTCAATACCATCTATTCACAGTGGCATTAACAAAAGAATATAGGTCTATAGACTTCAAGTAATCAAATATAGAATCTTGTAATTTCTGTACTTAAATTCTTTCTGTGGTGCCGGACAACGTGACCAGGAAGATTTTAATTTACTGTCCATTTGAGAAATTTAGCGGTCCCATGTGCGTTGGGTGCATAGCCCGTTAGGGCGTCCACCCACAGTGCTCAGAATGACAGAAATCACATTTAGATTAAAACCATGCAACTCCTGTAATGAAGCAGCCAATAAAACGTAATTTTCTAACATTTTCCTAAATGCAATTTGAGGGAAAACATCATTCTGAATAGTGCACCTGATGCGAGCGGTTCCAAATGTGACAGAGATGAGCAGCTCAGTTAGAAAGAGGGGGAATCTGAAGATGCAACTATTGTGCCTTTAGCTTCTGGATATCAAAATGAAGTTGATTATGAAAACCAATAGAACAGGAGAGAAATGGCGTATGAGGAAGTATTTTTATAAAATAATTGCCTCCGTTTCTATGGTTGGATTTTGCCTAGGCTACTTTGAAGCAAGGTAAGATATGCCTCAATATGAAGTAAACAATTCAGGTTTCAAAGCATTTATTTATTTATTTTTCTCAAAATGCATACTGCCTTCAGCTCGCATTGTGAAGTGCTGATAGCCTGCTTGCCGTTGCCTGCACTTTAATGGCAACTGGGAGGCGCACTTCAATTACCAGTTGAGAAATAAAAATAGTAGCTCTTTCTAATTGTGGCCATCAACTGTTTAACGCAATTTGCATTTACAATTGATGCAAATGTGATAGTTGTGTTGGATAAATAGAAATGCTTGATGACTAACAAAAATACACACAGCAATTATGGTTGGACGGTATCCAGATTTTCATATCCTCATAGAATAAGGCTGTAACGTAGCAAAATGTGGGCATCTGAATACTTTCCAAATGCACTGAGCTTGTCTGGTGCTTTAAGCACACTGTTTTGATTTTAAATAATTAAGACATACACATGGCTCAAGGAAAAAGTCGAATGGTCACAATGTGTTTAAAAAAAATAAAACATTAAAAAAAAAAAAAAAGTCAGCGAGTGCCTGTTTGACTAGCGCACGTTGTCTTGCTTTCCTCCTTACAGCAGCGAAAAGGCACCACAGCACAGCAAGTTTTTATTGCGTTGTCCGTGCTGAAGCTGCAACAATTTCAGCCATTTAGTTTCTTACTTAATTTATGTTACCGAAATCCCTAATTTGTTTATGAAAAACGTTTCTTATTCCCTCAACTCTTGCTGTCCTTTAGGTGAAACATGTAAGGATCACATGCATGTGGCCAATAGGGCATGACACAGCCTATCATAATCACATCACATCAAGAAATTGGATAAATCAAACTCAACACAGTAATGTGAAAAATAAACTGGAAACGGGCGATTGTTTACTGGTTGCTCAGGGAAGGGGAAGTCAGATCTGTGGAAGACATTTGACTTAGTTATGGAAACTACGGGAGATCAAGAAAAAGGCAGGTTTACGATCAAGCGTTGCGTGAGTATCGTGCTAAACAGTTGACAGGTTATATATATATATATATATATATATATATATATATATATATATATATATATATATATTACATTACAGAAAATGGATTTCGGTTGTGAGTGTGATGCAATAAAAGCAGGGTGTTCTAACTGATCATTGTAGAACCTGGACACTGTCTCGTTGGCCTAACATTATATCCTAATTTAACTTGGGTACAGGTCATGTTCACATTACCATCTCATAAACACACACTACATCAAATGGAATCGAAGTTTATTTGTCACATGCGCAGGATACAGAAGGTGTAAACGGTACAGTGAAATGGTTACTTGCATAGCTAGCTTGCTAAACAATGAACCGTAATTCCAGCTCATAACGAACTACCCCGCATGAATCTACAGGTAGCTAAAGCTAACCACCAATTAGGTTAAATGGTAGCTAGCTAACATTAGGCTATAACTAGCAATGCAAATGGCTCTGAGATATGAATAAAGTTACTACACAGATCCTACACGTAATGTTAGCGAGCCAGCCAGCTAACGTTAGCTAGCTAGCTAACAGTACGCTTTAATTTGCAATAAATTACTTTCTGTCCAAATTAAGAAACCAATCTGAAAAATGTAGTGAGATAGACTCTCTTACCCGTATACATGGATGAATGTTTCTCCTTCTCTGTCACGAATGCTATGGTTGCCCCAGGTGTTTATACAACACTTTTCTGAGTTCTCTTTTTGACTCCCTCCGCATTTGCACCTGAATTCTCTCCATCTCCTTAGCGATCACACTCTGCTTTCACAGGGCATTCCAATGATTTCAAAACTCGGCCCTCCAGAAAGTGGAGAGCCTTAGCAGTTTTTCATAATATCTTTAAAAAATAGCCATGTCAGAAAGGATTACCTACACATACTGAGCAGCTCATGCTATAGACAGAAGTGTGCTACATTTTTTAAAATTTAATTTTACCTTTTATTTTACTAAGCAAGTCAGTTAAGAACAAATTCTTATTTTCAATGACGGCCTAGGAACAGTGGGTTTACTGCCTGTTCAGGGGTAGAACAACAGATTTGTACCTTGTCAGCTCTGGGATTTGAACTTGCAGCCTTTCGGTTACTAGTCCAACACTCTAGGCTACACTGCCAGACAAATCCGGCAGACAAATCCGAATTGCTTGTAGAATTGGCACCATTCCCTATGATTGTTTCAGAACCGCGGACAGCGACTGTAACCAACGCGGGAGAAAGCGCATTTGTTATAAAATTGTGTTGCACCACTATTTTTACATAATATAACCATATACAATTTCAGTATCATGTCTTAGAGTGATGGACTGTGCCATACCCTTGGCCCTTGCAATGGATATGTATACTGAGACCGGTGCCAATCAGACAGGTGTCTTGTGCGGCATTATTTTTTTAAATATATAATTGTGACTGTTCGACTAAAGAAATCTGTCATCCAACAGCCTATCGACCAGCGACTAAATGGGGTCAGCCTTAGACTGGCTAAAATGTCCTGGGGAACTAAAGTAACATTATGAAGCGATCTACAAATATTCATATAATACAAAATAAAACAACTTCAAAATAAATAGTTTTGACAGTATTGAAAAACCATCCTGTGTCTTTCCAAGTAGCCCAGTATACCGCCCAAGCCTAATGGCAATTTATTTCCACTAAGTTACACTTTCACCTATAGACCAGGGATCATCAACTAGATTCAGCCACGGAACAATTCTTTTCTTGATGGAATGGTCAGGGGGCCAGAACATAATTACACATTTGTAGACTGTAAATTGACCACAAGAAGCCCAAAATAGATATAATTTCAAACATCAATCATTTCAAATCACTTTTGTTTTTTTGTTATAAAAATGAAATGAAATATTTGCTAAAACTTGGGGGCCAAATAAAATCACCTGCGGGCCAAATTTTTAACATGGACATGGAATCACTTGTCACTTTTAATAATGGAACACTAGTCACATTTTATTCATGTTTACGTACTGCTTTACTCATTATATTCTACTATGTTTTAGTCAATGCCACTCCGACAATGCTTGTCTTAATATTTTTATATATATATATTATTTTACTTTTAGATTTGTGTGTTGTTGTGAATTGTTAGATATTACTGCACTGTTGGAGCTAGGAACACAAGCATTTTGCTACACCTGCAATAACATCTTCTAAATATGTGTATGTGACCAATAAAATCTGGTTTGCACTCTTGATGACTGTGGTCACACAAGCCTTAAGAAATGCATTTTTGGAATACAAATAGACTGATTTGTTTGGCCTGAACTGGCAAATGTTCCTGACCAACCGGTTCATTATTAATCATAACCTCACATGAAAATCTCTTGAAAGGGATCCATAAATGTGGAAAGATGTTGCAACTTCTGATACAGTAAAGGAAACCTTAATCTGGCATTTATGAAAATAGCATCAGCCAAATTTGGACCCAAATCTTAGTGGCTCTACTGCAAGCTACATTACAGCTAAGAAATCCTGTGCAGCCAGCAACCTACTTGCATGGCCAGCAGAGTTTAATTATCTGCATACTATGACTTAGTGTTCTGTAAATCAGGCTATGTTGGCCTTGTTCTCTGCTATTTTGTTATGGCATCAAGCTCTGGCTTTGCCAGCTGGCCATAGTTTGTCTTTTTTGGAACCAGTATGCAACTAAATGTCATCGTTAGACCCAAGCAGGTGTTTAACATGCTGAGGATAATAATTCAATCTTGGTGTGAACTGCTCATTTTACTAGTATTGATTTTTCTACTGTTTATTTCCACGCCACTTTACAGTTCCTGTATGGTGATATCAAGCTAACTTTCTTCATCGGATCCTCAGTGTCCAGCTCAGTAGCTTATGAATGTAGGTGTCTTTGGACAATTCCACTAATGGTCCACAATAAATAACTCTCTTTCTGTCTTTCTTGTACTTCCCCTACTGTGAATTCTGAGTTTTGTTTAAATTTGTTTTCCAATCAGAGTATCAAGGTAATGGAATTTCCTGCCCTGAATTCCAGTAGCGCTCCGATATTTGTCTCGGAACAGGAGCGAGAAGAGTTGGAAGGATTAGTGTGTGTCTGTCTGCCTGGCTGTCCTTCCCTTTTACACAGATGCCATCATATGCAATTTTGAAGTCTCTTAAGATTCTGTTGATCTAGAACAGGGATGGGCAACTGGCAGCCGGATCAATGTCCTTTTTTTTTATTTTTTGGGGGGGAATTCAGTCGTTTTCAACTTACTGTTGAGAGTTAGAATAGTAGAATAGACAAGTTGCAATTTTTGAAATGTGGTTGTGCATCAGCATTTTTTTTTTAATGTCAGTCACTGACAGCCACTCAATTAGCCCATGTCAGCAGTTTATTTGAATTTTTTTGATAGTCTAGACTGGTAGTAGTCATGGACGAATTACCTGATGGGCTCTTATTGATCTCCACCCTTTGGCAAAATTTGTAGAATTGCACAAAAAAAAAAGATTGCTTAGAGAGTGGGTAGAAAAAATGTTTTGCTCGGAAGGTGACAATTTAGCTTAGGGCCCTCAAAACGCTAGGGCTGACTGACAGCATGTGTGGATACGCAGACATGCGAGTGACTGTGGCCCCTCACGAGTTCCAAATTATTAGTGATTTTTTGGGGGGGCCCTAGAAGGAATGTTCTGATCAACTCCTTGGCTCCATTTGATTGGGTAGTGTCTAGTGTGCTAGTCCTGGGTGAGGAAGGGTCTAACTGCCAGGGATAGTTTTCCTTTATGGTTCTGGCAGAATTACGACCAGCATTATCAGCTGCTGGAGGGAATTCTACTTACCCTCTAGGCCTACTTCTTCTAGCTTAAGTTTTATTTTGTGAGATGCAGAGATCTGTTGAAAAATCCTAATAAACACACATGATCACAAGGCAGTGCTTTTGAATTTTCTTGTTTGTTTTTCTGCAGTGAATTAGTGCAGCTGTACAGATGGTTGGAAATTCAGTTGTGTGAAAATGTATTGGGTTGGTATGTCTGTTTTCAATAGGCTGAGAACTAATTCCTCTCGCTGCACTGGAGTAGCATCAGCATCCACCGTCTTGTCTCCTTTTGGGAATCCATTTGACAGATGAGAATATGCCAAAATTACCTTTCCATTTGCAGTGCCTTCAGTTCCACTTGTTCCTCTTTCAGCAATGTCAAGTGTTTTTCAAATAGGAGTTGTGCTCCTTAAAAAATGTACCCTGTGACTGAGGCACTGACAGTAAAGTAGAATATTCATATGCAATGGAAGTACTCATAAAACGAATTACCGTTGCACTCAACCGAAGGGGGAAAAGGTTATTTCTACGTTCATAACTGACCCCCCTGTAGCCCTTAAGACTAGCAGGCTTGTAAGGTAAGGGCCTTCATTCGGATGGTTATCCATGTATGCTGCAGGGAAGGGCACTGTAACAAATCCAACCGGCACACACAGGCTACTGGATTTGGAGCATACCAGGGCACTTGGCATCAGCTCGCAGGCTGGAATTTCCTCACTTGAAACATTTGTGTGGAATGCAGTGCCCTGCCACTGGTTACCAAACAATGATTTGCTTCGTCAAGGTTATATGAATACTTGTTCATATCTTACTGTATGTCATTGTGGTTTAGGCGGTCTAAGTGTGATAGTCACTGTTAATGACAACAACTGATTATAAAGCAGGCGTAGTACACTTTCCTGGCTACCCAAACTCCTTACACCGGCCAGACACTACACCACGCCCTTGGTCGTTTAGTTTATTCTATGCAATGAGTCTGGCTCTGAGTAGCTCCCCGACGATTTTCTAGAACGCTAACACATTCTAACCGTTCTGATTGGTCCCAAAACCGATGGGTTGAGCTAAACCAATGTGGGTAAAGCAGCGTTTTGAAAATGTGTCATTGGCTTTGATACTCTGATTTGGTTAGAGATGATTCAATCGCTGATTACTTTTTGTACAACACCAATCGTTTTTACGTCACATCAAACGACTGCAACGATGTCAGTCTCAAACTGTATGTAGCGAAAAAGAGCAGCGGAAAATTTCTGAGTCGTCAGGGAGGTAGTTAAACCCATGTGATTTTAATGTAATGCTCTTAAGAGCAAGCCTAACTTATATATTTTTACTGTCTAAAGTTTGCGGATTTGTTGACATCCAGTAATTTCTTTTTTGCATCTATACTTGGATCCAGATCTATACTTAAGAAATAAGGCCCGAGGAGGTGTGGTATATGGCCAATATACCACGGCTAAGGGCTGTTCTTAGGCACGACACATCGCAGAGTGCCTGGACACAGCCCTTAGCCGTGGTATATTGGCCATATATCACCAATCCCAGAAGTGCCTTTTTGCTGTTATAAACTAGTTACCAACGCAATTAGAGCAGTAAAACGAAATGTTTTGTCATACCCATGGTATATGGTTTGATATGCCATGGCTGTCAGCCAATCAGCATTCAGGGCTTGAACCACCCAGTTTATAATTACTGATAGGTAGTAACCGTTATCATTTACATTACGACAAGGAATGTAACTGTTAGGCCTATAGTGTGACGTGTCGCTAACTGTGTCTGAAACGGCTAAATGTGTCATACTATAATGGCCTGTCAACTGGTTGACTAGGGACGTGAGGGTTGTGTTGTGGCCTGGAGGTTTTGAGTGGTGTGTGTTTGTCGGTTTGTGCCTCCTGCATTTGTTTTGAGACTTGCTCTCTTGCTGCCGGGCATGACATCAAGGCAGCAGTTCCTCATGCAAAGTGTTCCATTCTCACGCTACAGGGCTGAATCACTGGCCCCTTTGTGCCTCTTTCAAGGGCTCCTACTGTATATTTCGCTCTTGTAATCATTAATGGCCATCCTCTATGGTTTTTATTTTTAATCCCTATTGATCTCTACATTTATTTTTAGTAATTCTTGGCTCAAACACTACTGCTACGTTTCAGCAAGGTCTCGGTTCACTAATGATTGGCAGGCTTGATTTGTTGTCACGCCCCTCTCCAATGTATTTTTATCAGCTGTTACTGAACCCGTCTGACACTGATTAACAGAGCACAGAGCTCTAAACCGAGACACACCTCATACTCTCCTTAGGAAGAGTCAACGCCATGAGCTGTGAGTCCTTCCCTCACTCCTTACGACCGAAAGAGGCTATTTCAATGTAATAGGCCTATAATATAAATGTTACATACTATGTTAAGTCCATCAGACGTTCCGCCAGCATAGATTTGAATCCATTTGGGTGAATGTGATGGTCAATAAACACACAACTTTGCTTTGGCTGCAGCACCCCAATGTGCAGTAGGCTACAGATGAGGTGTGCATGAATTGGAAAATCATTAGCTTATCCTTTTTATGCTTGTGTGTGAATATTTGTCGGTAAAAATTATGGATGGCATTAAACTTTAATGTCAAAGCTTCAAAAAGGAAGGAAATCTGTTGGTTAACGAAATCCATGATGTATATTATTTTTCTGCCCTTACCACAGATACTTTGAAAATGTTCAGTGTTTTCACCTGACTCTCTCATGGATACTTGGTAGTTCCATCATTATCCATAGAGGCCATGGAGACTGCATGCATAACTGCATAAACACAATGACCGATGGAGACATGAAGTTGGGCAATATGAATGTAACGACGTGATTCTTCCATTCTACTGTGATTGACCCATTTTAAGGGGTTTGTAAGAAGGTGAGCTTTCCTTTTTTGGTAATGTTGAATTTTGCACTTGCCTGGGAGCAACTGCAAACAGAATGGTTTGTACCAGGTTTTAGGGCAATACATATTACTGGAAATGTTAACCACCCCCTCAATACCAAGCTATTGGACTCCCTAAATGTCTTATTGGTTGACTCACATGACAGTCTGTTGACAATAAATAAGTTGCTGCCTGATCATAATTGAAATGAACAGCAAATTGTTCCCTCAGATTCAAAATGTAATTGGCATCTATCAGGTATTAGGCTGTTTAATTGTTTTATTTATTTTTTATTCCTCTGACCACTTGAATGTTCATGTATGGCCCAGTCCCAGGTCTGAACTAAAGTATCTCCGAGTTGTATAGCTAGGCTGCCAGAACCACAATTCTCAATCAGTAGTACCAAGGCCTAAATGTACATTTTCAGTCATGGCCTATGGAGTTACTTACATAAAATCTATTTTGGGTAGACACCGTAGCTAGTAATACAAGCTACTAAAATTACGGTTCTGCACAAATGTTCCACTACTGTTTGCTAGACTGAGACAATGGAAGCAAGTAGTTTATTAACAGTTGCACATCTCAAAAACATGCTTGGCAGATCCTGTGGTTTTAGGTAGTAAATCTGTCACTTGAGTTAGTTTTACCCTAAGGATGAACATATCCTTGTTTTCCTGATTTAGGCCTGTACTGTACCTCATTCAGGGTTTGTGTGGATGTTTCTTTTTCTTCTGGTGGATAGCCAAAAGCACAGAGATCTGTGTCCAGCTGCACTGACAAACAAGTTCTAAAAGCCAGGTTGACCGATTATGATTTTTCAACTCCGATACCGATTTATTAGAGGACCAATAAAAGCCTATACCGATTAATCGGCCAATTTTATTTTTATATATATATATATATATATATATATATATATATTTTGTAATGATGACGATTACAACAATACTGAATGAACACTTATTTTAACTTAATACATAAATAAAATCAATTTAGTCTCAAATAAATAATGGAACATGTTCAATTTGGTTTAAATAATGCAAAAACAGTGTTGGAGAAAGTCAAGTGCAATATGTGCCATGTAAAAAAGCTAACGTTTAAGTTCCTTGCTCAGAACATGAGAACATATGAAAGCTGGTGGTTCCTTTTAACATGAGTCTTCAATATTCCCAGTTAAGAAGTTTTAGGTTGTAGTTATTATAGGACTATTTCGCTCTATACCATTTGTATTTCATATACCTTTGACTATTGGATGTTCTTATAGGCACTATGCCAGCCTAATCTCGGGAGTTGATAGGCTTGAAGTCATAAACAGTGCAGTGCTTGAAGAGCTGCTGGCAAACGCAGGAAAGTGCTGTTTGAATGAATGCGTACGAGCCTGCTGCTGCCTACCACCGCTCAGTCAGACTGCTATATCAAATCATAGACTTAATTATAATAAACACACAGAAATACGAGCCTTAGTTTCCGGATTCTAACATATTAAATGAACTATCATTTTGAAAACAAAACGTTTATTCTTTTAGTGAAATACGGAACCGTTCTGTACTTTATCGAACCGGCGGCAACCCTAAGTCTAAATATTGCTGTTACATTGCACAACCTTCAATGTTATGTCATAATTATGTGAAATTCTGGCAAATTAATTCCAGTCTTTGTTAGGAAGAAATGGTCTTCACACAGTTCGCAACGAGCCAGGCGGCCCAAACTGCTGCAAATACCCTGACTCTGCTTGCACAGAACGCAAGAGAACTGACACAATTTCCCTAGTTAAAATAAATTCTTGTTAGCAGTCAATATTAACTAAATATGCAGGTTTAAAAAAAAATGTACTTGTATGTTGATTTTAAGAAAGGCATTGATGTTTATGGTTAGGTACGCATTGGTGCAACGACATTGCTCTTTTTGCAAATGTGCTTGTTTAATCATCACCCGTTTCGCAAAGTAGGCTGTGATTCGATGATAAATTAACAGGCACTGCATTGATTATATGCAACGCAGGACAAGCTAGATAAACTAGTAATATCAACAACCATGTGTATTTAACTAGTGATTATGTGAAGATAGTTTTTTTTTTTTTATAAGATAAGTTTAATGCTAGCTAGCAACTTACCTTGGCTCCTTGCGCGTAACAGGTGGTCAGCCTGCCAAGCAGTCTCCTCGTGGAGTCCAATGTTATCGGCCATAATCGGCATCCAAAAATGCCAATTACCGATTGTTATGAACTTGAAATCGGCCCTAATTAATCGGCCACGCCGGGAGGAAGGAATAGCATCGCATTCCTCCAGCCAAATCACAGGTAGGTCTTCTATGCAGTATTCTGAACAGTGTGACGTTAAATTCAAAGTGTTGTATTGCGGAGAAGTGTGAATTTCAGTGACAGGCTCTAGACCACAGATTATAAAAATAAAAAAAATGTGGAGCATTAGTGAGGTCGGGCACTGATGTTAGGCGATTAGGCCCGCAGTCAGCTGTTCAATTCATCCCAAAAGTGTCCGATGGGGTTGAGGTCACTGCTCTGTGCAGGCCAGTTTAGTTCTTCCATACTGATCTCGACAAACCATTTCTGTATGGATCTCGCTTTGTGCATGGGGGCATTGTCATGCTGAAACAGGAACCCAGACTGTTGCCACAAAGTTGAAAGCACAGAATCGTCTTGAATGTCATTGTATGCTCTAGGGGCCTAGCCTGAACCTTGAAAAACAGCCCCAGACCATTATTCCTCCACCAAACTTTACAGTTGGCACTATGCATTCGGACAGGTAGCATTCTCCTGGCATCCACCAAACCAAGATTTGTCTGTCGGACTGCCAAATGGTGAAGCGTGATTCATCACTCCAGAGAACGTGTGTCCACTGCTCCAGAGTCCAATGTCAGTGAGCTTTACTCCACTCCAGCCAACGCTTGGCATTGCATGTGGTGATCTTAGGCTTGCTTGTGGGCGGCTGCTTGGCCGTGGAAACCCATTTCATGAAGCTCTTGACGAACAGTTCTTGTGCTGACGTTGCTTCCAGAGGCAGTTTGGAACTCTGTAATGAGTGTTGCAACAGAAGATTTTTACGCGCTTCAGCACTTTTTTTATATATCTGCATCCATATTGTTTTAGAGTTTCTAGTGGACAGACAATATGATTAAAGAGAGCCTAGCCTAATTAATCACAACTAATCTGCTCAACAATGGCATTTCTCCTTTGACAAGATAATCCATCCACCTGACAGGTGTGGCATATTATGAAGCTGATAAAGAATTATGACCATTACACAGGTGCACCTTGTGCTAATGTGCAGTTTTGTCACTCAATCACGTTTTGAGGGCTTACAGTTGTGGCATGCTGACTGCAGGAATGTCCACCGGAGCTGTTGCCAGAGAATTTAATGTTAATTTCTGTACCATAAGCCACCTTTAACAGTGTTTTAGAGAATTTGGCAGTATATCCAACCAGCCTCACAACCGCAGACCATGTGCAAAAACACCAGCCCAAGACCTCCACCTTCAGCTTATTCAGCTGCGGGATCGTCTGAGACCAGCCATCCGGACAGTTATTGAAACTGTGGGTTTGCACAACTGAATAATTTCTGCCCAAACTGGCAGTAACCTTCACAGGGAAGCTCATATGCATGCTTGTCATCTACCCAGGGTCTTGACTTGACTGCAGCTCGGTGTTGTAACCGACTCGTGGGACAATGCTCACCTTCGATGGCCACTGACACGCTGGAGAAGTGTAACCTGCCTAAATGATTACTGACCTGTAGCAATGAAGTGCTTTGAAAGGCTGGTCATGGCTCACATCAACACCATTATACCAGAAACCCTAGACCCATTCCAATTTGCATACTGCCCCAACAGATCCACAGATGATCTCTATTGCACTCCACACTGCCCTTTCCCACCTGGACAAAAGGAACACTTACGTGAGAATGCTATTCATTGACTACAGCTCAGCGTTGAACACCATAGTGTGTTACAAGCCCTTAACCAACAAGGCAGTTAAGTCAGCATTTCACTAAGGTCTACAGCTGCTGTATTCGGCGCATGTGACAAATAAAATTAGATTTGATTCATGGATTAATCCCGGTTTCAGCTGTAGCGGGCAGACTCATGAATGGCATCGTGTGGGCGAGTGGTTTGCTGATGTCAATATTGTGAACAGAGTGCCCCATGGTGGCGGTATGGTATGGGTGGTCACATCAGATAAAGTCTGTTTTTTTTAGGCTAAGTTGAAGTTGGAAGTTTACGTACACTTAGGTTGGAGTTATTAAAACTCGTTTTTCAACCACTCCACAAATTTCTTGTTAACAAACAATAGTTTTGGCAAGTCTGTTAGGACATCTACTTTGTGCATGACACAAGGGATTTTTCCAACAATTGTTTACAGACAGATTATTTCACTTATAATTCACTGTGTCACAGTTCCAGTGGGTCAGAAGTTTATATACACTAAGTTGACTGTGCCTTTAAGCAGCTTGGAAAATTCCAGAAAATTATGTGATGGCTTTAGAAGCTTCTGATAGGCTAATTGACATAATTTGAGTCAATTGGAGGTGTACCTGTGGATGTATTTCAAGGCCTACCTTCAAACTCAGTGCCTCTTTTGATTAACATCATTGGAACATCAAAAGAAATCAGCCAAGGCCTCAGAATGTTTTTTAAAACCTCCATAAGTAAAGTTCATCCTTGGGAGCAATTTCCAAATGCCTGAAGGTACCACGTTCATGGGACCACGCAGCCGTCATACCGCTCAGGAAGAAGACGTTTTCTGTCTCCTAGAGATGAACGTACTTTGGTGTGAAAAGTGCAAATCAATCCCAGAACAACAGCAAAGGACCTTGTGAAGATGCTGGAGAAAACAGGTACAAAAGTATCTATATCCACAGTAAAACGAGTACTATATCGGCATAACCTGAAAGGCCGCTCAGCAAGGAAGAAGTCGCTGCTCCAAAACCGCCATATAAAGGCCAGACTATGGTTTGCAACTGCACATGGGGACAAAGATTGTACTTTTTGTACAAATGTCCTCTAGTCTGATGAAACAAAAATAGAACTGTTTGGCCATGATGACCAACGTTATGTTTGGAGGAAAAAGGGGGAGGCTTGCAAGCCGAAGAACACCATCCCAACCGTGAAGCGTGGGGGTGCTTTGCTGCAGGAGGGACTGGTGCACTTCACAAAATAGATGGCATCATGAGGATGGAAAATTATTGAAGCAACATCTCAAGACATCAGTCAGGAAGTTAAAGCTTGGTTGCAAATGGGTCTTCCATATGGACAATGACCCCAAGCATACTTCCAAAGTTGTGGCAAAATGACTTAAGGACAACAAAGTCAAGGTATTGGAGTGGCCGTCACAAAGCCCTGACCACAATCCAATAGAACATTTCTGGGCAGAACTGGAAAAGCATGTGTGAGCAAGGAGGCCTACAAACTGACTCAGCTCTGTCAGAAGGAATGGGCCAAAATTAAGAAATTCTCTATTATTCTGGCATTTCACGTTCTTAAAATAGTGGTGATCCCAACTGTCCTTAGAAAGGGAATTTTTACAAGGATTAAATGTCAGGAATTGTGAAACTGAGTTTAAATGTTTTTGGCTAAGCTGTATGTTAACATCCGACTTCAACTGTATCTCTGACCAACAGATGCATATCTGTTTTCCTAGTCATGTGAAGTCCATAGATTAGGGCCTCATTTATTTATTTCAATTAACTGATTTCCTTATGAACTTTAACTCTGTAAAATGTTTGAAATTGTTGCATTTTGCAACTATTTACTTTTTTCACAGTTTGTGCCAAAACATTTCCAACAAAGACATTTACATGGTAAAATGTGTGTTTTAAAATATATATATTTAATGCTAAAACCCTCTTAACATCAATGGTATTCAGTAAGTTGGTTTATATTTAGGTTAATGTTTTAAAGCTTCGTCATTACATTTTATTTAAAAAATCTCATTTTATTTGTATTTTAAAGAAGGCCTCACAGAGGACCATATATAATTACACACCTGTGGTAACATGAAGTACACAAAAAGGTCACTAGACATCATGTGATAAAAAGTAAAAAAGAATACTAAAGTTACCAAAATTCTGGTAGTTGTCTGGTAATCTCCACAAGTTTCCAATAATATACCCTCCCTTTGCAACCCTAGCTCTACCAACCTGAGACACATTTTTCAGATACCAGCCATTTCAGTAACCAGTGTTTCATATCCAATTTGTTTTTTTAGGTTCACCCTAGGTGTACCGTGCGCTGAAATGTTCCCTACGTTTTTCAGACTAATTGTTTAGTTGGTCTTTAGTAATGGAGGTTCAAATGCAGCTGAGGACTGATCTGTTTTGTGTAAGCCCTTTCACAGCCTTTTCTCGCAGCTCTGGTGTTGATTCATGGGGACCAACTCTCAAATCAAATCTTATTTGTTACATACTTCGTAAACAACAGGTGTAGACTAACAGTGAAATGTTTACTTACGAGCCCTTCCCAACAATGCAGATAGAAAGAGAAATAATAGCAAAGTAAAACACGTAATAATAAAAGTGATCATAGATACACAATGAATAACAATGTCTTGGCTATATGTGACCCGATTCAGGAAACTAGGCGTATGTCGCAAGTCATGACTTCACAGTAGAGCTGTTTTATAAAAAAATATTTTTTACGTTGAAACACTGAGCGGTAGCATACATATATATACACTGCTCAAAAAAATAAAGGGAACACTTAAACAACACAATGTAACTCCAAGTCAATCACACTTCTGTGAAATCAAACTGTCCACTTAGGAAGCAACACTGATTGACAATAAATTTCACATGCTGTTGTGCAAATGGAATAGACAACAGGTGTAAATTATAGGCAATTAGCAAGACCCCCCCCCAATAAAGGAGTGGTTCTGCAGGTGGTGACCACAGACCACTTCTCAGTTCCTATGCTTCCTGGCTGATGTTTTGGTCACTTTTTAATGCTGGCGGTGCTTTCACTCTAGTGGTAGCATGAGACGAGTCTACAACCCACACAAGTGGCTCAGGTAGTGCAGCTCATCCAGGATGGCACATCAATGCGAGCTGTGGCAAGACGGTTTGCTGTGTCTGTCAGCGTAGTGTCCAGAGCATGGAGGCGCTACCAGGAGACAGGCCAGTACATCAGGAGACGTGGAGGAGGCCGTAGGAGGGCAACAACCCAGCAGCAGGACCGCTACCTCCGCCTTTGTGCAAGGAGGAGCAGGAGGAGCACTGCCAGAGCCCTGGAAAATGACCTCCAGCAGGCCACAAATGTGCATGTGTCTGCTCAAACGGTCAGAAACAGACTCCATGAGGGTGGGATGAGGGCCCGACGTCCACAGGTGGGGGTTGTGCTTACAGCCCAACACCGTGCAGGACGTTTGGCATTTGCCAAGGAACACCAAGATTGGCAAATTCGCCATTGGCGCCCTGTGCTCTTCACAGATGAAAGCAGGTTCACACTGAGCACATGTGACAGACGTGACGGAGTCTGGAGACGCCGTGGAGAACGTTCTGCTGCCTGCAACATCCTCCAGCATGACCGGTTTGGCGGTGGGTCAGTCATGGTGTGGGGTGGCATTTCTTTGGGGGGCCGCACAGCCCTCTGTGCTCGCCAGAGGTAGCCTGACTGCCATTAGGTACCGAGATGAGATTCTCAGACCCCTTGTGAGACCATATGCTGGTGCGGTTGGCCCTGGGTTCCTCCTAATGCAAGACAATGCTAGACCTCATGTGGCTGGAGTGTGTCAGCAGTTCCTGCAAGAGGAAGGCATTGATGCTATGGACTGGCCCGCCCGTTCCCCAGACCTGAATCCAATTGAGCACATCTGGGACATCATGTCTCGCTCCATCCACCAACGCCACGTTGCACCACAGACTGTCCAGGAGTTGACTGATGCTTTAGTCCAGGTCTGGGAGGAGATCCCTCAGGAGACCATCCGCCACCTCATCAGGAGCATGCCCAGGCGTTGTAGGGAGGTCATACAGGCACGTGGAGGCCACACACACTACTGAGCCTCATTTTGACTTGTTTTAAGGACATTACATCAAAGTTGGATCAGCCTGTAGTGTGGTTTTCCACTTTAATTTTGAGTGTGACTCCAAACCCAGACCTCCATGGGTTGATACATTTGATTTCCATTGATAATTTTTGTGTGATTTTGTTGTCTGCACATTCAACTATGTAAAGAAAAAAGTATTTAATAAGATTATTTCATTCATTCAGATCTAGGATGTGTTATTTTAGTGTTCCCTTTATGTTTTTGAGCAGTGTAATATATCCCCATAGTCTAATATAGGCATACATGTAGCTGATACTAGCCTACTTCTGGCTTCAAAAGAAAAACAGGCCTTGTTCTTAAAATAAAATCCCAACTTCAACTTCATTTTTTTTGATTATGCAATTTAAAAGGGAGGCCGTCATCAATTAAAATTCTAGGCTATTTATGAGTTTTGTCTCAATCTCATTGCCCTGACAGGTGGTAGTAATAAGGTTTAGAGGTCTATTTCTTGCTTTAGAAAACACTAATTTAGTTTTGTCAGTATTTAGGAAAAGCTTCAATTGACACACGGTGTGTTTTAATTGTATGAAAAGCAGTTTGCAAGTTCTGGAAAGCTTTTGAGAGACGAGGCACAACAATAAATAACAGTATCATCAGCATGAAGTTGTGCATTTTGCAAATGAGCCTATCAAATTGAGTGCACGGAGTTCTATCAGAGAGAGAGTTAGCAAACCATGCAACTGCATGCTCTGAAAAACCTATGCTCGACAATCTCTGCCTCAGTATAGCATGATCAACTGTATCAAAAGTCTTAGAGATCAATAAAAAGTGAGACACAGTGCTGTTTTTTGTCAAGGGCTTCAGTGATATAATTTAAAACCTCCATGGCTGTCGAAATTGTGCTATGCTTCTTCCTGAAGCCCGATTGGTGCATTGATAAAATTCGTTTTTATATATTAACTCTATTTCAGCTGTTCACTAACAAGGGTTTCAAGTATTTTTGCCAGGGGTGACAGCTTTGAGATTGGCCTATAATTATTTAAAGAGTTGGATCACCCCCTTTTTAAAAGTGGTAGGACAAATGTTGATTTCCAGATCTTTGGAATTTCATCACATTCCAGGGTTAAATTAAATATATGTAAGTGGATCAGTTATGAAATCAGCTGCAGTTTTAAAAAGCAGGGATTAAAATGATCAGGACCTGCAGGCTTTCTCTGATCTAAGGATTTCAGGGCTTTATGTACCTCCTGCACTGAGAATGGCAAAAAGTTTGAACAGTTCTCACTGGTTCATCCACACAGGTTTGTACAGAGAGAGGATACTGAATCAAACAGCCTACCAGATGATACAAAGTGCTCATAAAAAAAACATGAGATAAATATGAAAAATGTAGGTCTATCTTTTATGGTTTGACTCTTTCTAATAAATTTGTACCATTCTTTTACTTATTTACGGCATAAACTTAGATTCAGTTATTTTTCTCATAAAGCATTGGGTGGTACATCTCATAGGAATAATATCACCCCCCTCTTGGCTGAAGCACCTCTCTTGTTTCTTTGACTGGTGAAACGCATGGGCAAATCAACACAATAGCTTATGGTCTGCTAAATGCCCCATTCAAAAGTGTTGATTGTACTGAATGCAGGCCATGCATTACATGTTCACAGATTTTTGTCCCTCTCGCCTTACACACAGTCAGCCCCTCTACTACATGTAGAGTTAATCTGTTCTGCCCTTTGCTGGCCTCTTTCAAACATGACTAATGTCAAGACTGGTCTTTTCTTTTTTTTGCTACTTGTTCTGCAGATTAAAAGAATGTAACTCTTGCTGAGAAGCCCAGTTGGAGTCCTTTCACTAATGTCTACCATTTTCTCTTCTCCACATTTCTCCTGCTGGTGGACTGGCTTTTTAATCCACTAATTACATTCCACTCTCCTGTGTTTTCCTTGTGCTGAAATGGCTGATGTTTTTGAGTACCCAGTAGGCTCTCCACTGTTCTATTCTAAGTAAATGCGTATACATTGCTCAATGCATGTTGTAGAGTTAGAAATGAACCATGTTTTTTCTCAAAACAGAGACTGCATAATTTACATCTAAATAACGCAAGTGGCTCCACTGCTTTGCTGTAGTGAATGAAGCTGTGATGTCTGTCACAGTGGTACATGGAATGGGTGTTCAGGTTATTTGGGCCGTGGATAGGGATGTGTCAATAGGGAGTAAGTGTTCTTATTGATTCCTCTTGCTGGCCTGTGGTTTCCAGTGATGAATAAAATGAGGGATGATCAGTAGTGCAGGCTAATTTGCAACAGGTCTCGCTTGGAACTCCACCAAGCAACGCACATCTCTGCAGTTTAAAGGCAGCAGAATCGAACGCCCCACCTCACCACTAATGCACGTGTACTCCTGTGTTGGTTGCCATGGAAATTCACTTAAAGGGGGCTGAACTCTTCAGCCTGGTTATTAGGGCCGGGATGATACCAGTATCGTGATACTCGTTAGTATCGTGGCAAGGAAACAAAACGCAAAGTGTATTTAAAACAGCCCTAATGTTTTAAACAAGCATCAATATGTTGTCATCCAGTCACATTTTATTTTCTAAGCTATAGCTATAATATTTTACATACAGCAGGTTTTTAAAGGACCAAAGATTTTGGTCTGCTTTGCGCTACTGGCATGACATCTTGAACTGACCTAGGCTAACTAGTACTAGCCAACTTCTTTCGAAAATTAGCTTCAGCCGCTGGTGTGCGACAGTGACAAAGTTGGTTTGACATTGAATAGCCCGTCTCTGGGGTTTAGTTATGGACCGTCAATAAATTACACAATGTCAATGGGACAATATTCTCATGTTGCACATTTTTAAGTTGTCTCATTAAATGTTTCAATGTTTATGAATTTCTAAAATGATTAGTTGGTTTGAGGTTTTTAAGTAATAACCACTTTGCTAAATAACATTCATTATTATCACTGGTATTGCAATGGAAGGCTGCTGTATAAAACTTGTGGTCCGTCAACCCTCCATCTGGGGAGCTACTGGGTGTGTATGGCTTTTTATCCAACTCTGCTCAAACACACCAGTCAGCTTATCAAGTTCTGGTTCAGCAGCTGATTTTTAATTGTACAATGTGGTGTGTTCGAGCAGGGCAGGTGCAAAAGCCTGCACACCCAGTAGCTCTCCGGGAGGAGGGTTGGCCACCCTGCTACATTACAATTACAACCAGATCCTTTCTATATTACAAACTAATTCCCTCATTCAATGAACAAGGGATCAAATGGTTAAGGTGGACGACGTAGCTCAGATGTGAATCATTTTGTAAGGTTAAATAATTCAGTCTTCAGGGGACATCTCTACAGTGTAGGAGTTACTTGTCAATTAGTCTATTCTAAGAATATATTTTTACTTTAAGAATTACTTGGCCAGTATTGAATAGAGGAGAATCTACGCTGAACAAAAATATAAAAGCAACATGTGAAGTGTTGGTCACATGTTTCATGAGCTGAAATAAAAGATCCCAGAAATGTTCCATATGCACAAAAACTTATCTCAAATTGTGTGCACTGAATTGTTTACACAACTGTTAGTGAGCATTTCTCCTTTGCCAATAAGCTGATTTAAACAACATGATCATTACACCGGTGCACCGTGTGCTGGGGACAATAAAAGGCCACTAAAATGTGCAGTTTTGTCACAACACAATGCCACAGATGTCTCAAGTTTTGAGGGCGATTGCAATTGGCATGCTGACTGCAGGAATGTCCATCAGAGCTGTTGCCAGATAATTTAATGTTAATTTCTATACCATAAGCCGCCTCCGTCATTTTATAGAATTTGGCAGTACGTCCAACCGGCTTCACAACCGCAGACCACGTGTATAGTGTGGTGTGGGCGAGTGGTTTGCTGATGGCAACATTGTGAACAGAGTGCTCCATGGTGGCAGTGAGAGGTTATGGTATGGGCAAGAATAAGCTACGGACAACTGACAAAATTGCATTTTATTGATAGAAATTTGAATGCACCGTTGATACCGTTGAGATCCTCAGATACCGTTGAGATCCTGAGTCCCATTGTCGTGCCATTCATCCGGCACCATTACCTGATGTTTCAGCATGATAATGCACAGTCCCATGTTGAGATGATCTGTACACAATTCTTGGAAGCTGAAAATTGTAGCAGTTCTTCCATTGCCTGCATTCTCACCAGACATGTAAAATGAGTATATTTTGGATGCTCTGGATTTACGTGTTTGGCAGCGTGTTCCAGTAACTTCACACAGCCATTGAAGAGGAGTGGGACAACATTCCACATGACACAATCAACAGCCTGATCAACCCTGTGAGAGATGTCGTGCTGCACGAGACAAATGGTGGTCACTCCAGATACTGACTGGTTTTCTAACCCACGCCCCTACGTTTTTATTAAGGTATCAGTGACCAACAGGTGCATATCTATATTCCCAGTCATGTGAAATCCATAGCCTAATTTATTTAAATTGACTGATTTCCTTATATGAACTGTAACTTAGTAAAATCGTTTAAATTGTTGCATTTATTTTCGTTCAGTGTAGTTAGTCTGTTGTGCATCATTTTACTTGCTGCGCAAATGTCTCTCTCTCCTCTGGCAACGGCTCACTTGCACACACCATGGCTTTTCCGTGATTTTCATTGCTGACCAAAAATGAACTATAACTGGGCAAATAACTCACTAACAATCATTATAAAAAAATGTGCCAATGCTCGTTTTGATCTCAAACGCAGCTTGCGACTGCATGATTGAAAGACCGCTCATGCCGTCAATGCAGGCCTACAATAATTACACTTCGATGCGCTGTGCAGATTTTGGGAGGACAGTGAGCAAAGCATCAGATCCAGATGACACTTTGATCCAAATCGGATTCAATTATGAGGTGGTCCCCATAAAAATCGGTAAATTTAAGCTAGAGATATCTAGGTCACAGCAGTTTAGCCTTGGTCACCTTGTACATAGTTCTATTGGTAATTTCCTTTAGAGGTTTAAAGTGGTACTGACAGCGTTTTAACTGCTTTGCGAATATGAAACAGAATCATATCAGTCAAATAACAAATTCATAGTTTAGGCTACAAAACCAACTTTTATAAGATGTTAAAAAAAAAAAAAAGTTGTACTCAAAATGCCATGCATCGTTGGCAGAATAGAGGGATTCAGTTCAATGCATGATTAATATAATTCATCAATACGTTTCTTGGTTGTCCCAAAAAATATTCCCTTCAGGTTGTAAATCACAGCTGGCCTGGTACATTGTTTGCTGCCTCCACCCATTCGGGATGCACTGTTTGAGTTTCAATGACTCACTATTTGGAACAAAAACAGACAACTTTAACTAAGGCTGGGAATGTCGATACAATTAACTAGCAAGGGCAATGAGCACAAGTAAGTCATAACGTGGCTAATTCGTTTTGTACATGGTCAAACACAAGGCCTGCGGTCCCGAATAGGACACACAAGCGAGTCAATAGTTGAGTGATCTACTTTATGAAATTACAGCCTAATTCGCTTGCGTCGGTGAGTTAAACTTCAATTGCGCTGCTTTTGTTAACCAACAGTGCAGTTCAAGAAGAGTTATGAAAATATTTACCAAATAAACAAACGTAAAAAGTAACACAATAAAATGACAATAACGAGGCTATATACAGGGAGTACCGGTACTGAGTCAGTGTGCGGGGTTACAGTTTAGTTGAGGTAATTTGTACATGTAGGTAAGGGTGAAGTGACTATGCATAAACAGCCATTAGCAGCAGTATACAAAACAAATGGAGGTGGGGTGGGGTGTCGATGTAAGTAGTCCGGGGCAGTCTTATGGCTTGGGGGTAGAAGCTGTTAAGGAGCCTTTTGGTCCTAGACTTGACGCTCCCGGTACCGCTTGCCGTGCAGTAGCGGAGAGAACGGTCTATGACTTGGGTGACTGGAGTCTGACAATTGTATGGGCTTTTGTTTTTATCTCTTTTGTTTTTAATGTTAAAATGCGATATACAGCATCCAGTCATGTGAAAAAATAAGTGCACCTCCTGGAAAGTTGTAATTTTTAAAATGTTTGTACATGTTTGGACACATGGATATTTGAGCTAAATTCCCACAACATTCATTGATGAAGGTAACCCAATTTTAACAAGTCACACAAAAAAAAGACCTTGAAAATGTTATGTAATTAAAATAAACAAATTGCATTTTCCTTTTGTGGAAAGTTAGTACACCCCTTACCATCACATAAAATGGCTAAATTAGAATCAGGTCCATTAAAACAGGTGCAAATTATTAGAAAATAATTAGAGAGAAAGGAGGGTCCATCCTTCCATAAAGATTAGAAACTTGTTTTGGTCTTAATCATATGGGTGTTTGGTAACACATCATGCCAAGTTCAAAATACCTACCCAAGGCCCTCAGAAAAAAGATTATTGATGCCAATGATTCTGCGAGGGGTTACAAATCCATTTCAAAGCAATTCGAAGTACATCATTCCACTGTACGACGGCTCATCTACAAATGTGGGAAATTCCAGACCACCAAATTCAGCTGACTGAAAGATGCTCATAGAGGTCTAAGAACCCCAGTGTAACATCAAGGGATCTAAAGGCCTCTTGCTACAATGTCGAAGTGCATGAATCAACTGTCAGACTTCACAAACTTGGCCTACATGGGAGGTCAGGAAGGAAGAAGCCTCTGCTCTCAAAAAATATCAAGACACGACTGACGTTTGCTATACAACACCTGGGTAAAGACTAAAATTACTGGAACAATGTGCTCTGGACAGATGAGTCAAAGGTGGAGTTGTTTGGCCGCAATGCCAGACGCCAAGTTTGGCGAAAACGAAACACTGCCTTTGAATAGAAGAACCTCATACCAACTGTAAAGCATGGAGGCGGTGGCATTATGGTTTGGGGCTTCCTCAGGGCCAACTTGCTATCATTGAGTCAACCATGAATGCTTTATTGTACCAGAGAATTCTTGAGAAGGTGAGGCCATCTGTCAAAAAGCTGAACCGAACATGGATCTTGCAACAGGACAATGATCAAAACACAAAAGCAAAGATAAAACAGAATGGCTCAAAATAAGAAATCGTGGGTTATGGTATGGCAGAGTCAAAGCCCAGATCTCAATCCTGTTGAAATTCTGTGGGGCTTGAAACGGGCCATGCGTGCAAGATAGCCCTCAAACATGACCCAGTTGAAGCACTACTGTAAAGAAGAAAAATTCCTCCCAGGCGATGTAAGAAACTGATAAACAGTTACAAGAAACTGTTACAGGAAATGAGTTCTGCCAAAGGGGGCAACACAAGCTATTGAAGCTAGGGATGTACTTAATTTTTCTGCACTATGGAATTGCATTTATGTAGATTTTTTTTTTTTTTTGAATAAATGATTTCAAAGTATAATCTTTCAGAGCCATTTGTTAAATTAGGTTACCTTTATCTGTCAATAGTGTTGAAGTGAAGATTACATATCCATCTGTCCAAATATGTAAAAAAAATATATTTTTATACATTCCAGGGGGTGTACTTACTTTTTTACATGACTGTACATAAGTGGACATTATAAAGGGCCATTATTTTCTAATATAACAATGGCCAGTTTGGGTTGCAGTTGAACCTTTTTTTTTGTAAATAAATAAATTGTCGCTGATTTGAGTTCGACACCCCTTGGCTAGTGTGTCTATTTGTGTAATTAGCTATTTATTTAGCAAGCTATACACACTGAGCCTAACATTAGCTAGCAGCTGGGAGGATGTAATGGAGTTGGTGAGTGATGTTTTCCCCTCACCGACTACAGCTAGAGATGCAGGTGTCATTTGGTTAACCAGCAAGAAATGTGATTTGCTTTGCTAGCTAGCTATGCTGAACTTGAATGACTGTTATCCACAGTTACCATATCTCTTAGTTGTCAATCAAATGTATTTGGCAGGCAAGTTCCCATTCAGTTGTCAAAACGTGGGGTTGGACAAGCATGCATTGGCAGGCTACTATTCCTTATTGTTCATCAGTGGAATTTTGACAGCCAACTAGCTGAAATAGTTTGAGGGTTTATCTAGTGTTCCCTTGTTAGATTTTAGCTTTTATCGCTCTTCCTAGCATTAGTTGTTGATCTTGTTGATGTGCATAGGGAACTGAGGGAGCAGGCCTACCTTTTCATGTTTTTTTGAGCATTAGGACTGAAGTTCCCAAATGTAAGAGGTCTCCTGTGGTATTTACATATTTGCAGAAATCCATTCAGGTGTATTTTGTGGCTTTTGGCGTTCTAATGATCTAAAGTCACGCTGTTGATACTGCCTGTAAACCCACAGGCCAGTTCACAGGGAATGATGGCAGGCCCGTGTGGCAAATGGCTTGTTTGCATATAGGTCTACTGTAACTTTGATTGGCTATGGCTAGGGTTGCACATTTTGGGGAATATTCTGTGGAAAGTTTCCGTGAGAATTAATGGGAATATATGGTAATTAACAGGAATATATGGGAATATATGCAAATTAATATTAATACCATTTAAATGTTCATGTTTTTTGCATTGGATATATTTACCATATCATATGGAGACAGAAACATAAACCTTTTAATTTATCATAAGTAGACACAATAGCAAATTATTAAATCCTTCTAATATAAATAAAAATAACAATTTAGTTAAGAATTGAACTTTAATTAAATGAGTTGACTCTTCACATGGGATGATTTCATTGAACAACAAAAGGGAATTTTGAATGATCCCCAATGATCCATCCCATCTCCCAAAAACATTTTCAACATACATCTGTAAAATGATAACCATAGCTTTAGATTCTATACCGTCTTCCTCTCAGGATTCCATATATTCTCCCTGGACCTCCTCAATGACCACCTCTTGAACAACAGACTCTGAAGCCTCATCTTCACTGTCACTTTCCAACCTTGTTCAGGATGGCTCGTTGTCAGACTCAAAAAGCCTCAAATTGGCCTGGATGGTCACCAATTTTTCAACCCTTGTATTGGTCAGCCTGTTGCGTGCTTTGGTGTGTGTGTGTGTGTTCCCAAACAAAGACCAGTTGGCTGATGTTGGTGGGATTTGGAGGATGATGGCGGCAACAGGGGAAAGAGTCTCAGATCCACAAAGTCCCTTCCACCAGGTGGCTGATGAGATATATGTTGGCATGACTGCCATATTGCATCTCAGTCCCAAAGTCCTTGCTTGAAGTGTACATCGCAAGACTGCCAAGAACCTTGCCCTCATCCAAGCGAGACACTGTAGTGATGACACCATAGGCCCTGTTGATCTCTGCACCAGACAGGATGCTCTTGCCATCATACTTGGGGCCCAACATGTACGCTGCGGCGTGTATGGGCTTCAGGCAGAAGTCTTCACGCTTTTTGATGTATTTCAGAAGTGCAGTTTCCTCTGCTTGGAGCTACAGTGAAGTGGGCTGGGCAGTACGGATTTCTTCTCTTACATCTGCAAGCAGAGTCTGAACATCAGACAGGATGGTATTGTCTCCCTCAATCCGTGCAATGGCTACTGCTATAGGGTTCAGGCTGCTTACCACTCTCTCCCAAAATACATCATCCAGGAGGATCCTCTTGATAGGGCTGTCAATGTCGGCAGACTGTGAAATTGCCATTTCTTGGAGAGACTCATTCCCCTCCAGGAGACTGTCAAACATGATGACAACACCACCACAACGTGTGTTGCTGGGCAGCTTCAATGTGATGCTCTTATTCTTCTCACTTTGCTCTCTTGTAGAGTGTATCCATTGTTTTCAGCGCCATGATGTCCTTGAGGAGCAGATTCAATACATGAGCAGCACAGCCAATGGGTGTGATGTGAGGGTAGGACTCCTTCACTTTAGACCAAGCAGCATTGTCTGTCACCAGTGCAAATACCTTCTGTGGTCCAAGGTCATTGACTGCCTTCAGCTCATCTGCAATGTAGAAACCGGTGTGTCTGTTGTCCCTTGTGTCTGTACTCTTGTAGAATACTGGTTGAGGGGTGGAGATTATGTAGTTAATTATTCCTTGCCCACGAGCATTCGACCACCCATCAAAGATGATTGCAATAGTCTCCTTTCTCTATGATTTGCTTGACCTTCTCTTGAACTCTGTTGAACTCTGCATCCAGCAAATTAGTAGATAAAGCATGTCTGGTTGGAGGGGTGTATGCTGGGCAAAGAACGTTAAGAAACCTCTTCCAATACACATTGCCTGTGAGCGTCAGAGGTGAACCAGTTGCATGCACAGCTCGAGCAAGAAATTCATCAGCATTTCTGACTACGTTCCTCCATTAAGTCAAAAAAACTTCGGATTCCAGGAGGACCATGAGCTGTTGCTATCGATAAGGTGTCGGATTCATCATTTTCACCTCGATTAGAAGTACAGGGACCTTTGTCAGAGGTTGCTTGTTGTGAGCGCTGAGGGAACTTCATGCACTTGGCCAGATGATTCTGCATCTTTGTTGCATTCTTGACATATGATTTGGCACAGTATTTGCAAATGTACACAGCTTTTCCTTCTACATTAGCTGCAGTGAAACGGGTGAATTAAAACTCCTCAGTTAGCAGGCTCAAGCAAGCTAAAACCCACATGGTAGCAAAAACTAACTAGCAGAAATTGTTATAAATGATTTAAACACACTTTGATGTAGGCTACTATTTACTAGTTAACTTCTTAAGGACCAGTAAGGTGCGCTGGGGCGCTAGCGCCCCACTCCCGACACTACCAGGTGAAATGCAAGGCACCAAATTCAAAATCCAAAAGTTTAATTATTAAACATGCATCAATATACAAGTGTTTCATAGTCATCAAAAGCTCTGCTTCTTGGCAATATCACAGCGTTGTCAGATTTCAAAAAGGCTTTACGGTAAAGCACCACATTTGATTGTTTGAGGGTAGCACCTAACATTTTTACCATTACCATGAATTCATAAGCCTCCACGGTTCACAGAAAACACATTTCACAGCGAAAACAAATCAATTACCTGTTGAAGAACTTCTGCTGAGGTCTTCCTAAGTGTCCAACGAAGACAATCCATGGTTCTTTTGTTAGAAAAAGTAGTGTATTATATCCATGAATCTCCGTTTGGTTCGCGCGTTATAATCAGAAACTACAGCATCCATTGAAACGTGAAGAGAACTCGTTCAACTTATACCTGATTGTCCAAGAACAATCAAACATCCTTTTTAATGTATCCTTAGGAACACTTTTATGTATATTTACTATAATAATTCAACCGGAATATAAACTGGGCTATAAGAAAGGAAAAAAACCACAGAGCGCGCTTGGCGAGAGCGCTCGCGTCCTCTTCTATTGACATCTCTGGGGACACTTCCTGATTCCTCTTCTTCTCTGCTCTAATGCATCTAAAAAAAAATCTGAACACTGTCTCGAGACTGTTGACATCCAGAGGAAGCGATGGGTATTGCATTCATATGCCCTTATATGGGCATTTTCATAAGGGAGGGGTTCCAAATGAGCAATGTGTCAAAACCACTTTTTCCAGGACAGAAATTCCTCGGGGTTTCGCCTGCCATATCCGTTCTGATTTACTCACAGACAAATGGTTAACACCTTTAGAAAATTCAGTGTTTCCTACCCAATGGTACTAAATATGTGCATATCCTATTTTCTGGGCCTGAATGGGAGTCATGTTACTTTGGGCACGCCAGGGTCTCAAACGGTCACCTCATGCGCTGCTCCCTAAGAAGTTAACAAAAAATGTGTCATAAAATATATTCACCCCACCCAGTATTGTAATCTAAACTTACCAGAAAGCATTTAGTCCTTGGCTCAGACAGTGTACAGTCGTGGCCAAAAGTTTTGAGAATGACACATATGAATTTTCAGTCTGCTGCCTCAGTTTGTATGATGGCAATTTGCATGTACTCCATGTCATGAAGAGTGATCAGATGAATTGCAATTAATTGCAAATTTGCCATGCAAATGAACTGAATCTGAAACAGTTCCACTGCATTTCAGCCCTGCCACAAAAGGACCAGCTGACATCCTGTCAGTGATTCTCTCGTTAACACAGGTGTGAGTGTTGACGAGGACAAGGCTGGAGATCACTCTGTCATGCTGATTGAGTTTGAATAACAGGCTGGAAGCCTGTTAGGGTGGAGTCATTGTTCTTCCTCTGTCAAAAATTATTACCTGCAAGGAAACACGTGCCGTCATCATTGCTTTGCAAAAAAAGGGCTTCACAGGCAAGGATATTGCTGCCAGTAAGATTGCACCTAAATCAACCATTTATTGGATCATCAAGAACTTCAAGGAGAGCGGTTCAATTGTTGTAAAGAAGGCTTCAGGGCGCCCAAGAAAGTCCAGCAAGCACCAGGACCGTCTCCTAAAGTTGATTCAGCTGCGGATCGGGGCACCACCAGTACAGAGCTTGCTCAGGAATGGCAGCAGGCAGGTGTGAGTGCATCTGCACGCACAGTGAGGCGAAGACTTTTGGAGGAAGGCTTGGTGTCAAGAAGGGCAGCAAAGAAGCCACTTCTCTCCAGGAAAAACATCAGGGTCAGACTGATATTCTGCCAAAGGTACAGGGATTGGACTGCAGAGGACTGGGGTGAAGTCATTTTCTCTGATGAATCCCCTTTCCGATTGTTTGGGGCATCCGGAAAAAAGCTTGTCCGGAGAAGACAATGAGCGCTACCATCAGTCCTGTGTCATGCCAACATCCTGAGACCATTCATGTGTGGGGTTGCTTCTCAGCCAAGCGAGTGGGCTCACTCACAATTTTGCCTAAGAACACAATTTTGCCTAAGAACACATGAATAAAGAATGGTACCAACACATCCTCCAAGAGCAACTTCTTCCAACCATCCAGGAACAGTTTGGTAACAAACAATGCCTTTTCCGCATGATGGAGCACCTTGCCATAAGGCAAAAGGGATAACTAAATGGCTCAGGGAACAAAACATCAATATTTTGGGTCCATGGCCAGGAAACTCCCCAGACCTTAATCCCATTGAGAAATTGTGGTCAATCCTCAAGAAGCGGGTGGACAAACACAAACTCACATATTCTGACAAACTCCAAGCATTGATTATGCAAGAATGGGTTGCCATCAGTCAGGATGTGGCCCAGAAGTTAATTGACAGCATGCCAGGGCGGATTGCAGAGGTCTTGAAAAAGAAGGGTCAACACTGCAAATATTGACTCTTGTAATTGTCAATAAAAGCCTTTGACACATATGAAATGCTTGTAATTATACTTCAGTATTCCATAGTAACATCTGACAAAAATATCTAAAGACACTGAAGCAGCAAACTTTGTGGAAATTAATATTTGTGTCATTATCAAAACTTTTGGTCACGTCTGTAGTAGTGTGTGCTCAGTAGCATTTCATTAGTGTGCAAGATCTTGAGAATCAGCTGTACATGTGATGGAACAGTGCACTGCTCATGTGATGGAAGAATGCACTGTGCACACAGAGGGTTACAATTCCGTTGAATTGGGGATAGTTTAATCAAAATATGCCACAAGACCTAGAATTGCCTTATATGTATCCCACGAAAAAGGTTCACTGTTATAAGCTAACTTTTTTTTCATGAATTTAAGCACAATTCCCCAAATTCCTGGGCTAAACTTCCCATGGGAAATTTCCCAGAACATTTCCCCAAAAATTTGCAACCCTAGCTATGGCACACCGGTTCTGGACGAGACAGGTGTTTTCTGTTAGGTTTTATTTACTGCAGTGTCGATTTAATTGTCCAAACGCACAGCTGTTTTCGCACGCTATATTGCTATAGAATTCCCAAACTTTCTATGAATTTATACAAATTTGAAAATTACCACATCTCAGTGCCCGCTTGTCAGGAAAAAAATAAAAGGTAATTCTTCCTGGGGGTGTATATGAACAGATTTGAGTACTATTTCATTTTGCTAAATCTCTGTCAGTTCCACTTTAAGCAACATCATTTAGGACACACTCCCAGAGACTGGCACAGCTGTTTGCAGGTAATCACTGTTGGTAAACTTCTTATCAAGATCTTTGGCCCTGTCTGCATTGTACGGTTTTATATTGAAGTCATTGAGTTCACCTGAGTGAACGCTACCATCCGTGAGATGCTCCTCTTCCCTTGGGCAGGGCCAAAGATCGTTGCTCAAATTCATGCTCCATTGCCTGTCTCAAAGGAAATTTAAATTATAGATTGCAGCCTCGGTATCTCCATTTCTTTCTGCCCTGCTGTACTGACTTATGTTGGTCCCTCCTCCCCTCTCGCACTCTCCCCCTCTTGCTCTCGCTCTCTCCCCCTCTTGATCTAACCCCTCAATATTTAGCTCTCGCCCTTTTTGCTCCGCAGACCTTTCTCTCTGTTGTGAAATCTCATGGAAATGCATTCAACATCCCTTTCTCCACTGTCCTTTTTTTTTTCAAAAGTAACGGTGGAAGTGCCCTGGCAACACAATCACAGTGAAGTGTATGTGTGGATGGATAAGTGAGAGGGGAGCATTTTTATGTTTTGTCTGGGTTAATGATTGGCAGTGGCGAACGAAAGTAGACCTCACAAGGGCCTGTTACTGTACATTGAAATCAGGACGCAGATTAAATTGCCTGGCTGGTCACTGTCTTTATGGGCTAAAGTTTGCTGCCCGCTCAACAAAGCTAAAATCAACCATTTGTACAGTTTTTATTGACTTGCCCTGTGGTGTCTTTATGTCAGGGGGTTCTCCGCGGACCCACGGGTAATGAATGTTACTAACAGGTTAAACACATTTTGGCCAAGGGATCTGTGGAATAAGTATAGAGTGTGTAAAACAATAAAATGCAATGTTATTAATCTACGATTTATGTTCTTAACCCTGGGCAACATGGGCTTGGGAGGCTCACAGGGATATTGGTATCCACAGTAATCAATTATAAATGTTTCAACTCAATGGTTATTGTATTTCCCTTTTTATTTCTTTTTATTCATAAATCCACTAATGTAAGCTTTAAAACTGCAAAGTTTTCTCTCTGCCCCATGACAAAATGTGTAGTATTAAAGGAAATTGGCTTAAACTGTTAAATGTTCTCTCTGATGACAAAAGGGGGGCCTTTAACATGTTCCTTCCCAGGACCGGAGACATGGTTTGTCCGGCCGTGCACTGCCAAAGTCATAGTATTTTTTTTTTTATCTCACTCGAGATAAATTATGGTACCTGATGAATTTGCTATCACAAAAGGTGTCCCTGGCCACAAAAAGTTAAGACTCCCATCATTTTGTAACTGACAGAAAACAGATGGGTATTTTTAGGCTTCATTCAGATGGTTGTATAAGTTCAACTGTGCTTCACATACAGTAGGCCTATGTGTCAAATAGGGCTGGCACAATTACAGTATAACCTTGTAACTAACCTTGTAACTTTTTTTTTTTGTGAGTGAAATTAACAGCTCACTGAAGATGTGACAGCCAGGCATTTGTGAGCTTGAGTCCATTTCGGCCGCAACATGGACTCAACAACATGATGAAATTTTGTTGCTCCTTGCTGGAACAAGCAAACCAGTCTTCGGTTGCCTAGGAAACTCCTCCCATAATGCAGCAGCAGCATACAGAAATAGAATGAATAGAATGGGCTTGGAACCTCTAACCCTGGCAATTTGGCTGTTAAACTCTTATGGGTACACTCACAATGGCTGCCTGGCATTGTGATGCAATAATTTCCATGATAATGTACAATGTTCATTCAAATGATGTTAACGGATGTGGATCATGCAATGGAATGTTTAAGTGATAATGCCAGAGAAGCCTGTGTTTGAAAGATATATTGGCACAAGTGTTAGGCCCGAGACTAAGTCAACCAACATTTTCGAATAATCATTGACATACAGTACCTTCCGAAAGTATTCAGACCCTTTGACTTTTTCCATATTTTGTTACATTACAGCCTTATTCTACAATGGATTCAATGTTTTTCCTCATCAATCTACACACAATACCCCATAATGACAGAGAGAACAGGTTTTTAGAAATGTTTTCAAATGTATTAAATAAAAAACTGATACTTTATTTACGTAAGTATTCAGACCCTTTGCTATGAGACTCGAAATTGAGATCAGGTGCATCCTGTTTCCATTAATAATCTTTGATGCTTTTACAACTTTATTGGAGTCCACCTGTGGTAAATTCAATTGATTGGACATGATTTGGAAAGGCACACACCGGTCAGTATAAGGTCCCACAGCTGTCAGTGCATGTCAGAGCAAAAACCAAGCCATGAGGTCGAAGGAATTGTCTGTAGCGCTCCGAGACAGGATTGTGTCTAGGCACAGATCTGGGGAAGGGTACCAAAACATTTCTGCAACATTGAAGGTCCCTAAGAACGCAGTGACCTCCATCATTCTTAGATGGAGGAAGTTTGGAACCACCAAGACTCTTCCTAGAGCTGGCCGCCTGGCCAAACTGAGCAATTGGGGGAGAAGGGCCTTGTTCAGGGGGTGACCATGAACCCGATGGTCACTCTGACAGCTCTAGAGTTCCTCTGTGGTGAAGGGATTACTTTCCAGAAAGACAACCATCTCGTTGGGGATGTTTTTTCAGAGGCCTGGACTTTGAGACTAGTCAGGATCAAGGCAAAAATTAACGGAGCAAAGTACGAAGATCCTTGATGAAAACCTGCTCCAGAGCGCTCAGGACCTCAGATTGGGGCAAAGGTTCACATTCCAACAGGACAACGACCCTAAGCACACATCTAAGACAACACAGCAGTGGCTTCGGGATAAGTCTCAATGTCCTTGAGTGGCCCAGCCATTGCCTGGACTTAAACCTGACTGAACATCTCTGGAGAGACCTGAAAATGGCTGTGCAGCGACGCTCCCCATCCAACCTGACAGAGCTTGAGAGGATCCGCAGAGAAGAATGGTAGAAACTCCTTTTAAATACAGGTGTGCCAGCCACATTTGTCAGGTGGATGGATTATCTTAGCAAAGGAGAAAGGCTCACTAACACAGATATAAACACATTTGTGCAGAACATTTGAAAGAAATAAGCTTTTTGTGCATATGGAACATTTCTGAGATCTTTTATTTCAGCTAATGAAACATGGGACCAACACTTTACATGTTGCATTGATATATTTTTTCAGTGTAAATCGAGCCCGTTGTTGGCCGTTTGTAAAAAGCATTGCTGCTGTGTAGTGCATAGAACTTTGTAACTGTTTTGCCCACTCTGCCTGGCTGGCTGCATCGTCTGCAGTGTGACCTGTTTTTCACAAATTTCCATTCTGCCTTTTGACAGTGTGAGCAGAGTCAAGTTGAGTGGAATGTCATTTAGGGTGGTTTCAAGATGTATTGTTATACTTGATTGCTTTCATCTTTTTATCAGTTATTTCTTATGAGAATGACTTTTGTTGTATTTGGGCCAGCTATCTGTGGTTTACAATGCTCAGAGCTTTCTAAAAGTATCCTATCTGAATTAGACTTACAAAGACATCCCTGTTCATGGTGTGTGACTACTTCCATGCCTTTGGGCTTTAAAAGGCGAGGCATCTGAGGACATGGATTTCCTCCTGTTTATGCTACCACTCTCTTCCTTACCAGCCTGCCAGGTGGCACCACTTGTGTTCTGCTAATGTTATCAGTAATGGCAATTGGGGAAGATAATTTATGTAACACACTAATGAGCTAGGCATGTGTGTGTGTTATTCTGTGGAAACAACAATGTTTCCATATGCTTTGGCACATGGGATTATTTATACTCTACAAAGCTGGGTATTTTTGAAACCAGCATAATGCGAATATAGGTGAGGCCTAACAAAGTTTATTTACTTTAACGAATTCCCTGCTTCACATAAAAAAAAATATTGCAAAAAAGGATTCCCTTTGTAGTATTTGAGATTTTTTATGTGGTTGCAAAACTTGTTTTGTCGATGCTTCAAGTTGATTTGGGCATTCGATTTATGGGACATTGCAACTCTATAGATGCTAGTCAGACTGCGAAGTAAGCATTTCTAAAGGTAAGATAAATATGACTAAACTAGAAAAAAGGTACATTACCTGAAGAAAATTTGTTCTTGCTTCAGCTGCCTTAAAATATTTGTATGTTGGTGGGTGATATGTAGAATTCAAGCTGAATATAAGCTGAAGCAGTTTGTTATATTTAGAAAAGGTAGGTCTGATTTACATAAGTAGACTTTTATATACACTGAGTGTACAAAACATTAGGAACACCTGATATTTCAATGACAGACTGATGAGGTGAAAGCTATGATCCCTTATTGATGTCATTGGTTAAATTCATTTCAATCAGGGTAGATGAAGGGGAGGAGCCTGGTTAAACAGTAAATCAACTTAGTATGTCCTGAGAGACTGTTTTCCTTCACCACACATTTGACAAAGACCAGATTGACCATTTGTTTGTGTCAGACTCAAATGTCATATTGACCTATCCTCAACACCATGATAAGTAGCCCAACCTTTGACTATCACAGTTTGCCATTACTTACCTAGACTAGTGCTCTATGATTGGGCTCTGTGAAAAGGTGGGTGAGGTAACATCATAGTGTCAACACTATTACGTAGCTGTGCTCCATATATGAACCTCATATACCAAGCAGCAGACCCTGTAACACAGCTAGGATGGCAAAATTCTGGGAACTGTCAATATCCTGGTTGGAGGATTTCCTACGTATTCCCTATTGATTCCGTGAAAACTCGAATCGGACTTCGTGAAATCTATGGTGTGCTTTATTTAACCATGGCGTAAATCCAAGAATTCGTAAATTGCAGCCTTTTTCCGTTCAGCATGCAATTGTTGCTGGGGAATCCATGCTTTTGGTGGTTTCCCAGAAAAGCTGCCGATACATTTGACCTGCTCACTGACTCTACAAGTACGTTAGGTTTTTCGATAAATAATGGGTCCAATGTGTGACATTGGGATCAACATTTCAAAATGGTTTTATGCATTTCCACATGTGTACATGGAGGAATATATGCAAATTGGCCCATAACTCCACCTATACAACATAGGACTACGACTATACATCCTTTAAGCAGGATTCATACAGACAATGGCAAGTCATTCAAGGACTTTCAGAGACTTTTTCAAGCACTTAAATTGTAATTTTCAAGGATGTCAATGTTATACATTTGCATAATGTAAATAATTGTACATATAGAGTCTAAAATAAAACCTCACCACACCCCCACCAAAAAAGCATACATTTTTTAAGGGGGGGCTGTTATCACTTTAAGAATAATGCATTTTTTAGGCCTTGCCAATGCATTGATATTCAAAACATGGTTACATTCTGAAATATGTGATAATGTGGACTTGCTTGACTACATAAATGACATGCCTGCATGGCGATTTTTCTGTGGCCAACGCAAGCACATAATAAATCCATGAATAGCGGTAGCATTAATCTCATCATCGCTGTTTTTAGAATCATATCATATCAAATTGTATTGGTCACATACACATGGTTAGCAGATGTTAATGCAAGTGTAGCGAAATGCTTGTGCTTCTAGTTCCGACAGTGCAGTAATGTCTAACAAGTAATCTAACAAATTCACAACGAGTGCCTTATACACACAAATGTAAAGGGATGAATAAGAATATGTACATATAAATATATGGGTAAGCAATGGCCGTGCGGCATAGGCAAGATGCAGTAGATGGTATAGAATACAGTATATACATATGAGTTGAGTAATGTAGGATATGTAAACATTATTAAAGTGGCCTTAAATTGATTAGTGATACCTTTTATTAAGTCCATTTATTAAAGTGTCCAGAGATTTGAGTCTGTTGGCAGCAGCCTTGATAGTCTGATGGCCTTGAAATAAAAGCTTTTTTTCAATCTCTCGGTCCCAGCTTTGAGGGGGCGCTCCCTCTGCTGTTTCCTGAAGTCCACTATCATCTCCTTTTGTTTTGTTGACATCGAATTAGATTTTTTTTTTCTCCTGACACCACACACCGAGGCCCCTCACCTCCTCCCTGTAGGCCGTCTCGTTGTTGGTAATGACGCCTACCACTGTAGTGTTGTCTGCAAACTTGATGATTGAGTTGGAGGCGTGCGTGGCCACGCAGTCATGGGTGAACAGGGAGTACAGGAGAGGGCTGAGAATGCACCCTTGTAGGGTCCCAGTGTTTCCTACCTTCACCACCTGGGGGCGGCCCGTCAGTCCAGGACCTAGTGGCACTGGCCGGGGTCGAGACCCAGGGTCTCGAGCTTAATGACGAGTTTGGAGGGTTCTATGGTGATAAATGCTTTAGCGCACTGCCCAACAACGTGCAAACAAATGTTCACTAAAAATAGCTTGGATTTTGGGTAAACACCAAAAGCCATTTACTGACGGGGGAGTGATGATGGAGTGTGTGAATGCTGTTTCTGAAACTTTACTTGACGGTAAACAAAAAGACGAGCTGTGTGAAAAGATCAAGCAAATCCCAATGTCACGTACAACAACTACAAGAAAGAGTGAAATACTAACATAGGATGTATTAACACAGCTTGATGAATCTATTCAGAGTGCACCATGCGTAGCATTAGCTGTTGATGAATCTACTGATGTGAGTGATAATGCCCAGCTTCTGGTTTATGTTAGATTTTACCACACAGAGAAGAAGGAATTCTGTGAAGACCCGTTAGGTGTAACACCACTCGAGACACATACATGGCCATAAAGGAGATGGTGAGAAAGAGGGGGATGCATCTAAAACAAGTGGTCTCTATCACCTCAGACGGGGCCCCTGCCATGATAGGAAGAGAGAGAGAGGAGCTGTGGCAAGGTTGAAAGAGGACAACCCTGATCTCACAGCTTACCGCTGCATCATTCATCAGTCTGTCCTGTGCGCCAATCTGTCAGAAGGGTATGCTGAAGTGATGAATACAATGATGAAACTCATCAACTACCTCAGGGCATCCTCGTCTCATCATTTCCTGCAGAGAGAATTCCTGAAATAAGTTGAGGCAAATGCAAACCACATACTGCCTCACAACATCGTAAGATGGCTCAGAAAAGGCAGGGTGTTGGAATGCTTTTGGTCCATTCGAAAGGAACAGCTTTCCTAGTACAGCTCGAGTCAGATGGCAAGACGAGAGCAAAATGCATATTGTTGCTTTTTTGGTCGACATCACACCTTAATGAGCTCAACGTGAAACTACAGGGCAAGAACAATTGAATCTGTCCGCTCCTTCCAGAGGAAACTGGAAGTGTTCAAGGAAGATATTCAAGGTTTCTGTGCACACTTCCCAAAAGTGCAGCAACAGATTCAGGGTGAGAGAGATGTTTCTCATGTTGACTTCATAGATTGTTAACTTCATAAATCGCTTTGACAGCTTCAGCCTTGGACAGCGGCTCCTTCTAATTTGAGAATCCATTCCTCATCAGAGGTCAGGGGATTTTTAAAGGAGGTGACACAGTTCTTCAAATGGGCACATGCTGGATCTCTACAGATGGAACTGATTGATCTGCAAGCAGATGTTGCACTAAGAGAGCACTTTAAACTAACTGATCATGACACTTTCTGGCTGCAGGCTGTAACCAAAGTAGCACTACACACCTTGACCATGTTTGGCTCCACATACAGTTGTGAGTCTTCTTTCTCCACTATGAACATCATTAAAAATAAGTACCGTTCTAGACAATGAGCACCTACAACAGCATGAGAATGGCACTGATTCCTTTCCAGCCAAGGTTTAAATTACTGGCAGGGCTAGCAAAAGCCAAATTATCTCACTAAAGAAGAGAGATGGAAAGATAAATATTAAACCTGTGGTTTCTTATTTGTTCAAAAATCAAAGCACCTTTTTCAGAAACAGGCACTTTTGTTATTGTTTTGTGAAGATGCATTCTTGTTTTGCTTGAAATTTAGATAATTTGATAGGCCTACTTTTATTTGTGATTTAGGCTGCATATTTTACCTCATGTTTAGTGTATCTGCATTGAAAATGTGCATTAAATATTTTTGAAATGTTATTGAATGTTATTTTATTAGCTATTCATATACAAGAACTACATTTGCCCCCAAATCAGCGCACGTTAGACATTTAATAGTTTGGACCTTTTGGGGGGAGAAATATTAGTCACTGGACCTCTTTGAATTCTAATTGTGCACCCCTGGTCTAGGGTATCAGGTAGGGTGGAGGTGATATGATCCTTAACTAGTCTCTCAAAGCACTTCATGATGACAGAAGTGAGTGCAACGGGGCGATAGTAATTTAGTTCAGTTACCTTAGCTTTCTTGCGAACAGGAACAATGTTGGCCATCTTGAAGCATGTGGGGACAGCAAACTGGGATATGGATTGATTGAATATGTCCATAAACACACCAGCCAGCTGGTCTGCGCATGCTTTGAGGACACTGCGCATGCTTTGAGGGCTAGGAATGCCGTCTGGGCCGGTAGCCTTGCGAGGGTTAATACGTTTAAATGTTTCACTCACGTTGGCCATGGAGAAGGAGAGCCCACAGGCTTTGGTAGCGGGCCGTGTCAGTGGCACTGTATTGTCCTCAAAGTGAGCAAAGAAATGGTTTATTTTGTCTGGGAGCAAGACGTCAATTTCCCGCGACTGGGCTGGTTTTTCTTTTTGTAATCCGTAATTAACTGTTGACCCGGACACATTCATCGTGTTTGAGCCGTTGAATTGCGACTCTACTTTCTCTCTACTGACCCTTTGCTTGTTTGATTGCCTTGCGGAGGTAATAACTACACTGTTTGTATTCAGTCGTGTTTCCAGTCGCCTTGCCATGATTTAAAAGCAATGGTTCGTGCTTTCAGTTTTGCGCGAATACTGCCATCAAGCCACGGTTTCTGGTTAGGGAAGGTTTTAATAGTCACCGTGGGTACAACATCTCCGATGCACTTGCTAATAAACTCACTCACCGAGTCAGCGTATCCGTCAATGTTATTGTCTGAGGCTATCCGGAACATATCCCAGTCCACGTGATTGAAGCAATCTTGAAGTGTGGAATCTGATTGGTCAGACCAGCGTTGGAAAGACCTGAGCACGGGTGTTTCCTGTTTTAGTTTTTGCCTATAGGATGGGTGAAGCAAAATGGTATCATGGTCAGATTTGCTGAAGGGAGGGCTTTGTATGCATCGCGGAAGTTAGAGTAGCAATGGTCCAGAATGCTACCAGCTCGTGTTGCGCATTCGATATGCTGATAGAATTTAGTAAGCCTTGTTCTCAGATTAGCGTTGTTGAAATTCTCTTGGTAGATAATGCGGTCGGCATTTGATTGTAAGGGATTGTAGGTCAGAGTTCCTGTATGTTGTGATTACACCATGAGTCGTTAATCATAAGGCATACACCCCCGCCCTTCTTCTTACCAGAGAGATGTTTGTTTCTGTCGGCGCGATGCATAAAGAAACGGGGTGGCTGTACCGACTCTGACAACATACCGAGTGAGCCATATTTCCGTTAAATAGAGAATGTTACATTCTCTGGAAGGCAACTCGTGCCCTATTTTCATCCACCTTGTTGTCTAGAGATTGGACATCGGTGAGTAATATGTTCGGAAGCGGTAGATGGTGTGCTTGCCTGTTAAGTCTGACGCTCTGTCTGCCTCTCCTGCGGCGACCGCGTTGTTTTGGGTCGGCCTCTGGGATAAGATCCCATGTCCAGGGTGGAAGTCTGAACAAAGGATCCGCTTCGGGAAAGTCGTATTACTGGTTGTAATGTTGGTAAGTTGACATCGCTTTTATATCCAATGGTTCTTCCCGGCTGTATGTAAAACACTTAAGATTTTCTGGGGTGACAATGTAAGAAATAATACATAAAAGAACGAATTACTGCATAGTTTTCTAAGGACCTGAAGCGAGGCGACCATCTCTGTCGGTGACCAAAATCCAGGTTCCTTTTGTAATGGAAGGATTTGTATGGAAAGCCAAGTTGATGCAAGCATTAGATGTTATCGTCCTCATAATAACTGCATGTGGTTTACCGTAAAAGAGTAGCACAACACCCTTCAGTTGAAGCAACAGGAGACAAACGAAAGTGGCCACGTCTCTCACAAAAACAGATAAAAAATGTAATCATGGATAATTATAAGGGAACAGGAGAATTTATAAATTGGCTACAATAATTAACTGTCTTTTCTAGCACCAAATTGAGGAAATGTCTGATTTTACGGTAGGCCTATTTTAGTGCTTCCATAGCTCCAAGTTCAAGTAGGCTACTTTCCAGACCCTTGTATTGTTTAAAATTTCAGGTGTAACATGGAAAGAAAAATGTATTTCATTATCATATTGTGAAGAAGCCCACCTCATTTTTTTAGTATATCCTGAGTAATTACAGGTATACTTCGAGATTTTGGCAATGAGGCCCACTTCCCCAGAGTCAAATGAACTCCTGGATACCATTTTTATGTCTCTCTCCAGTAATAATTGTTTTTATTTATTTAACTAGGCAAGTCAATTAAGAACAAATTCTTATTTACAATGACAGCCTACCAAAAGGCAAAATGCCTCCTGTGGGGACGGGGGCTGGGATTAAAAACAATGAAATTATAAAAATATATATAAATATAGGACAAAACGCACACCACGACAAGAGACCTAAGGCAGCAACACATGACAACAACATGGTAGCAACACAACATGGTAGCAGCACAAAACATGGTACAAACATTATTGGGCACAAAGGGCAAGAAGTTAGACAACAATACATCACGCAAAGCAGTAAGTAGGAAGTTAGAGGTAGTTTTGCGAGCCAGTTCACACTAGCAGATACCCATAGACTTCCAGTCATTGCTCTAATACCAGTTAGCAATTGCGCTAAAGCTAGTTAGCAACTTCCTTCAAACTGCACGCAGAGACATAAAAATGGTATCCACTAGTTCGTCTGACTCTAGGGAATTAGATACAAATCCCAAAGTATCAATTTTTAATAGGAATAGTGCTAGGTGTTGCGCAATAGTATACTTGGCACAATTGTGTAGGATAACCTAAGTGTCCAATCCGAGGCACAAAAAAATATGAAAACATTAACCCATTACTGTGACGCTTTCTCTGTTTAATCTAACGAGACCCTGCTGTAAATCAAGCAGACAACTGATCAACATCAATTGGCTAGGGATATTAGATCCAACATGGATCCAGGCACAACTGTCTTCACCGGCATAATGAATGAAACACCAAAATATTCTGGACATTCCTCGTGAACACTTTTTTCCCAGTAAAATTGCATGCGCTATCACAACAGCTGTTGTCACTTGACTGTCATTCAGAAAATTCCTTCCTGGATCATATGATGATGATGATGTGAAAAATATCACATTTTAAATAAGCAGCTCAACACAATGCTCATCCAACAAGTATAATGCATAATTATTGAAGAACCACAATGACAGTATCGATGTAGGTGTTAAGTATCAAGGTAAGGTGACTGTTTGCAAAATCGAATGCTTCTAACCGAAATCTCATGCATTTTTAGAGCTAGTTTGGCAACAAACAAAAAAATACCCAGGGGGCCTGGCCTTCTACTTTTTCTATTTGGCTGGCTACTCTATGTACTTGGCAAAAACACTGGGAGCATGAAGAAACACATTTTGCAACCATGTGCTTTTAGATTTGGGCCACTCTCAAAGCTGATTTGTTATTGGAAAAACATAGTCATACAGTATTGCGGTATTATTGTTGGTTTTGGGTAAGTTTCGCATTGCAAGCTTTTGTGCTTATGCAATTTGTTTTTGTCTTAAACAGAGGGATGTTTATACCATGAGATATGTATGTTTACTTTTTATGTAAATATTTACATTGCACTCTTTTCTTCTCTCCTATATGTCTTAAAATGAGTAATAGGCACAAATTCTGGCCTGTGGTGTTTTCTGTTTCCAGTCGCATACATGGCTGAAGCATTAATGTGCTAAATGAAAGGTAATCGCATAAGGGCGACAGGGTAATGGTGCTTTGTGTTCTGGAGGCAGTGTCATCCATCTGCTTTAGCACCAAAGAGGTGTCAGGAGCAAATTGAATCTGGGGGTGCAAATCAAGGTCCCCAGCACTGGAGACATGAGACATCTTTTATCACTGGACCTCGGCAATAAACGGCTCCATTATAGGATACCCTCACCTAGGCAAGGGCTGCATCCCAAATGGAACCCAATTCCCTATGTAGTGCACTACTTTTGCCCATAGCCCATAGGAATCTGGTCAAAAGTATTGCACTATATAGGGAAGGGAATAGGGTGCCATTTGGGATACAACCTAGAACTATGGTTACCTAACAGTCTCTGACTGAGGAAGCCCAGACACCCCTCACGTTAGTATGTTCTGCAGAGGATGGGAGTGTGCTTGAAAAGGAGACTACTGTTGATCTATACTGCAGGGGGCAGGAGTGACAGATTGTGACAGGGGCCGGTCTGCTTCGGACAGTGCCCTTTGGCATATCTCCACAGGCTGCATGCCTTCCTGGAGATATTTGTCCTCATGTTGATTCTCCAAAATGGGAGCAGGAGCCATTTTGTATCAAATCTAATTTTATTGGTCACATACAAGTGTTTAGCAGATGTTATTGTGGGTGTAGCAAAATGCTTGTGCTTCTAGTTCCGGCAGTGCAGAAATTTCTAATAAGTAATATCTAACAATTTCACAACATATACCCAATACACACAAATCTAAGTATAGACTGGAATTAAGAATATATAAATATATGGACGAGCAATGTCAGAGCAGCATAGACTAAGATACAGTAGGGCAGATTCTCCTGGTTCTGAATCTTGGCCTGCCCTCGTATGTCTTAGTGTTTCCCCAGTCTGTCTGTCTGTGGCTGTGTGTGTCCTAGTCTTGCACGTTGCCCTTCCTCACTTTACTACTGTAAAAAAGTTTGGGGGATGAGCTGTAGCGCTTGGTATCAGTGTAACTGACCTTCAGTTTTAGAATTGAGTCCCTGCTTAGCATTCGGGTACACATCTATTTTAGGACATTGAAATACAGCATTTACCCCCCTGTGAAAAAGCCAATGATTCTAAGAGAATAGAGCTGAAACAAGGCTATTTTAGTTTCTGAATGAAAGTGCTGTCTTTCATTGGCAGCGTTGATGGGAATTGTTGGTAATGAGAAACATGGAATGGATGCTTTCATAATCACCCTTTATTAATCAGAAAGAGCGAAGTCTTACACACACACACAAACATCCAACCTTGGAAGAAGTTGGTGATTTTAATAGTCTTAGTCAGTGTTAGTCACTTTTTACTTTTTCGATTCTGCTTCTCAACAGTGAATGTTGGGTTGTTCCATGTAATTTCAGCAAGCCATGACACCTACCCTCTCAGATTGTTCTGAAATCGTGTCTAGTTAGAAACAGAAAACACAAGCATTCCTGCAACATCATTTTGTTGGAAGACGATTTGAACTCTGATAAATTTAAACTACTTGACTGCACCCAAATTGTCCATTTCAATGTATAGGATTCATACAATATTCAATAAATATAGTACCCAACATCCGATTTGAACAAACACTGCTCTAAACACACCAAGACAGTCGTCAAGAGGGCACGACAAAGCCTATTCCTCAGGAGACTGAAAAGATTTGGCATGGGTCCTCAGATCCTCAGAAAGTTATACAGCTGCACCATTGAGAGCATCCTGACTGGTTGCATCACTGCCTGGTATGGCAACTGCTCGGCCTCTGACCGCAAGGCACTACATAGGGTAGTGCGTACGGCCCAGTACATCAATGAGGCAAAGCTTCCTGACATCCAGGACCTCTATACCAGGCAGTGTCAGAGGAAGGCCCTGAAAATTGTCAGATTCCAGCCACCCTAGTCATAGACTGTTCTCTCTGCTACCGCATGGCAAGCGGTACCGGAGTGCCAAGTCTAGGTCCAAGAGGCTTCTTAACAGCTTCTACCCTCAAACCTTAAGACTCCTGAACAGCTAATCAAATGGCTACCCAGACTATTTGCATTGCCTCCCCATATTTTACTCTGCTGCTACTCTGTTTATTATCTATGCATAGTCACTTTAACTCTACCTACATGTACATATTACCTCGACTAACCTGTGCCCCCGCACATTGACTCTGTACCGGGTACCCCCTGTATATAGCCTCGCTATTGTTTTTACTGCTGCTCTTTAATTATTTGTAACTTTTTTTATTTAAATTTTTTACTTAACCAACAATGCAGTTAAGAAAAAAATAAGTGTTAAGGGCTTGTAAGTAAGCATTTCACTGTAAGGTCTACACCTGTTCGGTGCATGTGACAAATACAATTCGATTTATTTAAGATACAAATAAATTGTGAAATGCCAGCGACGAACCCCCCACACCAAGCCCACCCCAGTATACATGATCAGTTTTCTGCTTTGACAAGTTGTATGAAACTGCGACTTCGAGTATTGTTTATTCATACTGTGTAATGCAGGGATCATCAACTAGGTTCTGGTGCGGGCATGTATTTTTTTTTTTTTCTTGAGCAGATCAGGTCAGTGGGCTAGAACATAATTGCAAAAAAATTGTAGACTGCATATTGACTGCAAGCCCCAACATAAATAAATAATATTTCACTAAAACATCATTTCAAAATCAATTTATAACATTTTTCACGTGTTTTTCTGGATTTTTTTGTTGTTATTCTGTCTCTCAATGTTCAAATAAACCTACCATTAAAATTATAGACTGATCATTTCTTTGTCAGTGGGCAAACGTACAAAATCAGCAAGGGATCAAATACTTTTTTCCCTCACTGTATACTGTAGGAGTGTTGAGCTCAACAAGACCGTTCTGTTCACACTGCCCTGCTTGGATGGGGCAACTGTCAAGCAAGTGTTCTGCGTGACATCTGGAGGTAGCGCTCCTTGATGTGATCATTTCACAAGTTTACACAACCGGATTGTCTCTCAAATCGATTCCTAAACGATAAAACAGACATGTATAAAAATATCCTCAAATAAAGGGTGACATTCTGTTGAGTCATATTAAACCTTTGTACTATAAGACATTTGATCTTAAATCCAAAATGTTGGCATATAAAGCCAAATGAGAAGTTTTAGCTTCACTGGCCAAATAAGTACACAGGGGAGTGTATATCAAATAATTTCCTGTAAGGTTGTGTCTCTGCTACAAAGACTTCAGCTTGCAATATCCAAAATAAAAAAGAGTGAGAAAATGGAGGAAGCCGGAGATGTCTGGCTGTAGCCCAGCTATGTTTCATTTTAAAATCTGCCCTGAGCCTTCCTCACTCCGTGGCTCTGTTTCTATGTGGCCTCACTGACCTGACGTAACACTGCTACTGCTACAGGACATGGGATTCTGGGAAACTACGTTTTTGGAGACCCATGGGTCCTGACTTCCTCCTCTAGCCGATATGTTGGGAGGCCTCTCAGCCCTGCTGAAGCCAGTACAGTGTCTCCAGTCCGGTAGAGGGAAACAGCCTGAAACACTCCTGCATTCCACCAGCTATGAATGGCAACCAAATCTTAGGGATGTGCACTGAGTGGCAAAATTGGGCGGTTTTAAAGCTGATTTCCTGATTCTACATATTTAGCCATTTTGGTGGAGATTTCGCCACGGCTTGTGCTATTTGAGGGACCCATGCCGTGACAAAAATACTCCTGAATGCATCATTTTAGAATTTCGATTCTGACTGTCTAGCTTTTAT